>CM021107.1:257493809-257897604 GCA_007115665.2 Sequoiadendron giganteum | reverse complement strand
AGTTCTATGAGCGCATGGATTTCTTTTCTCCTCTATCTTCTTCTCTCCAGTTTACTAGATGATCAATGTAGGAACTAGAGATCAATTGATCTGAGTTTCCAAGAAAATTTAAGTTCCTGAAAAGGTGGATCTCAACTTTAGTTAGGGAGGACTTCATTTTTGTATAATCTATATATACCCGTGGGGTATCATATTGTAAGGGTCGGCTAATGATAATAGAATTGGCCACTTGATAGTAGGAGATAGAAATTTTATAGCTTTGAAAAGACACTTTGTTATTATTAAGTTACAGTTGAATACAATTACAGGTTTTTACACAATATGGTGTTGGAATTGAGTTTACTTGATAAGGTTGATGAATCATAGTCTAGTTGTATGCCAGTTATTATGCTAGAGCATAAGTGTTTCTTATGTGATAAAAATTATTAGAAGAAACCAGATTTAAAGATTATTTCATTAAATTATCTGTGGATTGAATGTTGAATATCTGTTGATCTATAATTTTAGCAACGAATGAGAAGTTTGTTCTTTTGCAATCTTTTGGGTATTATGATATGTGATTGTGATGGTTAAATTAAGCACCATAGATGCATGCAATAGTATGGATTGTTTTGTAAATTGCATTATATTATGGCTTTCTTGATCTGTTGGAAGAATATTCATTGTTGAAGATATATGTCTAGATATTAAAAAAAATTATTCATGTTTCACTAATGTACGCCTTGATCTATCTTTTTCTTTTATTTAAAACCCTCTCTTCATTAAGAATAGTATGATGAATCAGTCATTGCTTGCATTCCTTATTACTAGCACAAGCCCCTTGAATATTATAGTTGCATGGACCACTTGAGTGACACTAGACAGTTGAGAACCAACTACCAGGACCTTGGGAGTTAGGCTACTATATGTTGTCTTTCTTTTTCAGGAGAAATAGAGTAGAGATATTTTGTTTAAACGTTGTTTGTGTAATTTTCACCATCAACAAGGGGCATACATATTAATGAATATCCGAGAAAACCCAATGGTAGAGAACTGAACACCCAAGCTATGCTTGGTTTGGAATAATTCAAAGCCACACAATCTATTAGGATTCCACATAACCACAAGGCCCCATAAAGCACTAGAGGAATCATTGACCAATAAGTGGGCACTGGGCTAGAGATTCTTGGCTATCAAATCAAATTTTTTTTTTTTCATCTTAACTTGTAAATGTAGAATGTCAATCTTGTGCTCCCAAATATAGTTTTTAAGAGCCAGCTACTTGTGTGGATTGTTGAGCCCTCTAACATTCCAAGAGAGGAAATTCATTTAGAAATATTTTTTGAGGATGCATCTAGCCTCCTTTGTTTTCCAATAGCAGTCTCCTTATCCATTTCCCTATTCTTGGTCTACCTTTGGGAAAGTCTACCTGCTTTGATCTCAACCCCCACATCTGCCTTTTTTTCTTGCCTTTTCTTCTCGGGAGTTAACCAACCATCCATGACATTATATTGGCTATTAGTATAAATTTCATCTACTATTCCAGATGTCTTGGTTCTTACAAATTCTATAGGAGACCCTTCACCTATATTGAGATTGGAAATTTCCCCATCCTCAAGATCCAAATTTTCCAAAGTAGTTTGCAGATCTTGAGAAATCAAAGGAGTCGACATCTGGGCAACCATAAAATTTGGGGTAGTAGGGGCACTAGGGGATCCTATTTGAGAACCATTCAAATAAATATTTTTAGAAGAGAGGTCTGAACTAGACATTGGATTGATAGGAGCTACCAAGTGAACAACCAAACTAGAATAGGCCTTAGGCACAGTTTTGGGTAGGGACTTGAGGATATTTAAGATATTAGCTTTAAAGGGATAGTTAGCAGTGAGATCTTCTTGATGAAAAACATGTTCCTTGGATTTTTTTGGCTCATGATCATGGATTTAAAGTCATAAATGATATGCCCAAGTTTGGAGCATTTTTGGAAATAAACAACATCTTTCTCATAAAGAACTTGTTGGGACCAAATCCAAAACTTGGACCTCAAAGTCACAGAGTTAAGAAAAGTTTTATTAATGTCAATATTGACATAAAAATGGGTAAACACTAACCTAGACCTCATTTTGGTAATGATGTTGGCAGTTATGAAGTGGTTGATCAAGTCCCCAATGCATTGAAGGATTAACTCATCCCAATATTCAGGTGGGAGTCTAAATAGGCGGATCCAAATAGGGGGCAATTTGTTGAGGTTGACATTGGGTTGAAGCCAAGCTTCCAATGATAGAGAAAAGTGCTATGTTTGTCGTAAACCCACAAACCAAAGGAGAGAATCAGAAGAAAATCCTTTGGTGAAGTAAAATTGAAGAGAAACAATCCTCCCACCATTGTGCTAACATCCACACTTCCTTTCAAGCACCATTTATCTTTTGGCCAGCGATGAATCATGTCGATGGAAGCTTGGAAAGAGAAAATTTTCCCACCAAAGTGTTTTCCATTGAAAAAAAAAATCTATCCACCATTGAGTTTGGGAGAGAGATTTGAGTCCCAAAGATAGATTCCAAAATCACCAGTTGTCAATGATCACTTTTAGCAGAATGACTAACAGGGGAGTTGAGAAGCACACTCTTCCAACCCTTGGGCCATGGATTGATAGGAATCATGGACAAACCATTAGTCTCCTCAAAGGGAGGAGGGACCCCAAAGGAAAGTGGGGAATCATGTGTGAGGTGCAAATTTCGGTCAGGAATGGATAGGGGAGGGGGTCCATGAGGTATCTCCAAGGGAACATCCACCATGCATGTACAAAGTTCAAAATAAAAGTGGGAAATCAAAGCAAGCGTATTGACTTTTGTCATTAGCTAAGGTTTAATGTTATGTTTTAAGGTCCTAATGTTTTTTCTAAGTTTGAGTTTTATTTTTAATTTTAGAGGCCACCTCATACTAGTGAGAGGATTTAGAGGGTCTCTCTCACTATGAGGTATGTAGAGGATGATTAATTTTTTCTATTATTTATTATGGTTTTCATTTTTTCTTATGTGGTATTTTGGTAGTGGTGGAGGCCATTGGCTAAGAAATTTTTATGACCTATATTCCTACATTTTTCACACCAGCATCATTGAATATATTTTACTTTGTGATGGAAAGAGTAGAATATAGGGAGGTTTATAAGGGATATAGAATAAGAATCCTAATTTTCGTGCATGACATGTCTCTAGAGTTTTTTTTCTCATGTGTGATTTACATGGTATGGTCTTGGGGTAGAAAGAAAAGGGGATTGGAGAATTATTTTGGTTGGAAGGTATTGTTATCCTAGTTGGAAGAATTTGAAAGTAATTTTAATCTAAAGGTTTTATAGTGAGAGTTAAAAAAAAAGAAAAAAAATTGGGAGAGGAAAAATCCCTACCAAGATGGTCTTTGGTATAAGAAGCTACCAGTTTCCCTCATTTTCTAGTTGATATTGATTTTACTTTACTTTCTCATATGAAAATATTATTTTATTTTCTTGAGTATGTTTAGACCCTATGCTTATGATAGAATTCCTTTATGTGCACATGTTATATTTATGTTAACTCTACTTTGAAGAGAATTAATGTATTGTCTAATTATTACTCAAGGTTTTATTATTTTTGAAACAAGGTTCCTTTTTGAGGTTTTTTAGTAATTTTGTGATTAGTTGTATTATGTATGATGACTTATCTATCTATGGAGAATATTATTATACAATATTGAACTTTGGTGTATTGGTCACCTTTGAAAAGGAAATGTAAGTGCACATATAATGAATTTGGAGTTCATCCGGTGCAATCTAGAGACATGGTTATGTTTAATAGGGTGTTATAAGATAGCACAAGAAATTAGCAATGGTCATATGGTTTTAAATGCTATCACAAGATTGGTGTTGGTAATTGTTGCTATATTGGAAAATATGTATATACTAATAGTGTGTTGAAGTAAACTAATGACTCTTAGTGCTACTTATGTATAGTGATTACCCATAAAGAAATCATGTTTAAATATGTGTACAATATGTTTATGTCATGGTAGGGTTAGAATGAAACTATATGAATCTTGATACTACATGTGTTGGTTGGACAGTTAGATGGTTATTCATGATGAAACTTATATTTATCATTTTATATCAATGGGCTAAGGTTTCTCAAGGATAGATTGGTAAAAATAAATTTGGCCAGTAGATATTGGATGTTAGTTTAGAATTTTGATTACAAAATGATATGTTATAATACTATATACTGAGTCAATATATTGTAGTGAATCCTTTGAATTTGAATAATATAATGATGGATGATTTTTTGCTTGTGGATTTTATCCTATAAGGGTTTCCCATATAAACATTAGTTTCCATGTAAGATTTTGTTTGAATTCCATTTCATGTAGTGTTGTCAATGTTATTAGATAGATTGGTTAATACTATTAACAATTTTTATTGCATAAACTTAAGTTTATTTTTCCTAGTTTAATGGTCATTTTCAATAGGGTTGTAAATCCACAATATTTTTTATTAGCCATAGGTTATTTTTCTAGTATTTACTATTTCATTGGGAGTCCATATCATAGTACATATATTAGTAAACCTTATAATGGTTGATTTATTGTAGTTCATGTATAACTGGTCACAAAGGAAAATTTTAAATTATTTGTGAGAAAATAGACTAGTATTAAATCTATAGTTAGTGTATTGTGTGGTGAATTGGGTTATCATCATTGATTGACATGCCTCGGGTTAGGATTAACCAGGGGCTTCTGATAGCTTTAGTAGAGAGGTGGCACAATGACCACACCAATTTTCACCTAGCCACTAGTGAGATGACTATGACACTAGAGGATGTATATCAGATCTTGCGGATTCCAGTGATGGGGGATATAGTTGTTTATGATCAAGTTGAGCAGGGAGGCACAAATTCCTTGTGTAGGATCTTACATGATAATCAAATCAATGGGTTTGAGATACCTTGGCAGGATATGTATGAGACCTATGCCCCTTTACCTTTTATGCTTGTTGGTTTTATTGGTGGCTTCCTATGTCCTAACAGGAGGTCGAAGGGATTATATGTTGGTTGGGGTCAGACACTTGAGCAGATGATTCTACATGAGACTCCATATGCCTGGAGTTCATGCATGCTCACACATTTATATCATGATCTTCATCAAGTAGTCTATCTTGGAGTTTCCAGTCTATCTTTGGGGGTGACATTGTTAGGGACCTAGCCATGGGAGCACATAGAGGTGACATGAACAGTGGCAGACAGATATCGATTGATTGATAGGCCATATATGTTTGCATATATAGGCCTAGTTGTCCAGCATAAGCTGGGAAAACTAGAGTATTGGAGACGAGTACTCAATGATTTAGATTTTGTGACATGGTGGTCGTACTTGGATTGTGCGCAGTGGGTAGAGGACCATCTGGAGATGCCTTACATGTGTAAAGCCAGATACTTGATTGGGCAGACATAGTTTATGATTGAGAGGTTCTTGTTGATAAGAGTACTCTAGCAGTATGGTAGAGTGTAGGGCATGCCCCAGGGAGTGGCTACATATGAACAGAGATAGCAAGATACTATAGAGTGGGGACCCACCTTGTCATATGATGCAACTTATGATTATTACCATGGATTACAGCTGCTGATATGGGATTATCATCCAGATATTGTAGGGGGATATATGATAGATGAGTACATGCATTAATTTTACATGAATCCCTTTCCCAAGATATCTTTCCCCAACGAGTCAGTGCCATCTTTGGAGGATGAGGAGGAGAGGTAGGGGTGATGGAGATGGAGAGGAGGGAGGTGATGGAGATGGGGGAGATGGAGGATGTGGAGGAGATAGAGTAGATGGAGGAGGTGGAGGAGGTGATGATGGGGATGGAAGAGACGAAGATGGAGGTGCAGTTGCAGATAGAGGTCATTCTGTGTTAGATCTTAGAGTTCCTTGAAATAGGCAATCCCTGGTGGTTGCAGTGCAAAAACATGAACAGATTAGATTATCATCACAACAAAAATAGGCTCAAATAGTTGCTCTACAGGTACAAGTATAGGGCATACAAGGGTAGTTGGGATAGTTACAGACATAGTTTTCCTAGGTATAGGGGTAGATTTCATAGGCACAGGGACAGATTTCCACACTAACAGTCGAGAGGGATCTTGCTAAATATGTCAAGAAGGTTTGACATTCGACCAAGGAGGTCAAGTATTATAGACTGAGATACCATGAGGCAATTCCTCCTAAGCAGAGGTTTAATATACACAGTCTAGGTCAAGAAAGAGCCAGTCTCATACCATTAGCATGGGTGTAACTCAGCCACCTCACAGAGATCCACGTGTGGACCCAGGTGCAGGCCTAGGTGCAAGTACATCAGGTGGTGCGACAAGAGGCCTAGTGAGGCCAACGACGTCTGGACGAAGCACCTCATAGCTCCATGATCACATTTGATGTACTTTGAGATGTTTGTATACACTGATTTAGAGACTTGATGATTCACTTCCATTTTTGATGATGTATTTCTCTACATGTTTGGACATCCTTGTACACCTTGACATTATTATTTTGCGATTATATATGATATGCAGTGATGATTTAGTGATCTATATGTGTTGTCTATATGATTTATGATAGATGCCTATGATGGATGGATTTAATTTGTATTTTATTTGTTATATGATGTTTATATGTTGCTTATATGATTATGACATGATTATGTATGGATGCAATGATGATATGATAATGCATAGATTATGATTCTAAATTTTTTATGGATGATGTTTTATGTCATGAGATGGATGCAAATGAAATGTGATATAATTTATTTTTGTATTTTCCTGATGCAAATATATGATATTGCTACACTATATGAGATGAATTTAATTATGCAAATGTAATGAAATGCACTTCTTTTTCTATTTTCTAATACAAATATTATGATGTAATGTATGGATGGATGTATGACATGCAAATGATTATGCAACTACATGAGAATGATATGATTTTGTTAATGTCAAGTATACTCAATCCATTTAATGATAGAGATAATCATCGCTTGAAAAAATTTCCATCCTTGGAAAATCTTGAAATATAGATGCAAAACTAATATGGATGCAATTGAATCTACCATGCAGATCTAAAGATGCAAGGTTGTCATTATAGTAGTCGATTTTTTGTGCTTTTTATCATCATTGAGCCTTCAAAATGTTGAAAGTGGGTACAAGTATCAATGGTATAATTAGACCATGATGACCTGAGTACTACCTCCATGATTTTTGATATTGCAAGTTAACACAAGCATCTAGGTATAATTAAACTGAGATTACCTTAGCATTCATGACATAAATAGACAAGATTTAATCATTTTCCTATGAAAATTTGGAATGTCATCAATGACACTTCGTAGAACATGTCCCACGATAATTTGCATTGTAGTAATGATCAACTCACAGACAACAGACAAAGAAAATATCATTCTCCTTCCTAGCTCCTCTAGTTGAGGACATCATCAAGGTACTCCAGAGAAATGATAACAAACACAAAAGTATAACCATTGAACATTCATGCTAACATGATCAAGCCACGATTCAAAAGAACATCATCCATTTAGATTTGCTTTGATTTGATTGCTTTTAACTATTTTGAGATGGGTGTATGATTCAGATGGTTTGATTGATGTTCAAGGTTGATTTGTATTATGATCGTTGTGTTTGCCATGATGTCATATTGTTGTTGGTCTGTTGGTTTAGGCTCAAAGTTTATTTTCCCCCAGTGAGTTCAGGATTTTTCCCCCAATATAGGATTAGACATGATTGTGATGCCAAGATATGTACATGAGGTCTTTCAATGACAATCAAAATGATGGTGAAAGTGAACGGTTGACACATGCAAAAATCAACGGAGAAGCTGATCTATCACAAATAGCGATTGTTGCCAGGTTTTATTGCACTTTTTTAGATTTTCAGATTTTTTTTTACTTTTTCTATTTTTTTTGTTTTTTTTCCAAATTTTATTTTTTTGTTGTCACCAAGATGCCTTTTTGCCAAGTTTTCATCAGGGTGACCATTTTTTCAAGACATTTTCTATTTTTTTTGTATCTTTTCAGGACTTTTACTATGCACTAGATGATTCAGGTGTAGAAATTCTTGAGATGCAGACTATTGATAGGCTCATCAAAAAAATCCCCTTCAGGCATAGATAGTTAATAAGCTCCAGATCCGAAGACTAATACAACTACAAAGGGAACTAGCTAGTTTGGTTCAAATTTCCCCTTCCTCTCTCTATCATGTTGATTATGGGGATTTTCTTTTAGGACCAAGTCACCAACTTGAAATGTTTTGGGTTTTACTTTGTGATTGTAGCTTTGTGACATCCTCTATTGATAGGCTTTCAGGTGATCCATAGCTTGTTGATGGTGTTCATCCAAAAAAATTAACTCTTTTATCTTAGACACCTGATAATCTTCATCTAAAATGACCCCCTTTAGTGACACACAGAGTGATGGTAGTTAACCTTAATAGGTAAAATGGCCTCTGATCCATAAACTAAAGCGTATGGTGTGGCTCCTCCTGGTGTGTAGATATTGGTTCGGTATGCCCATAAAGCAGGATTCAATTAAATGTGCTAGTCATGTCTAACATCATTGATAGTTTTCTTTAAGATTTTCAAAATGGTTTTGTTTGAGGCCTCTACCTTTCCATTTCCTTGAGGGTAGTACGGTGTAGAAAATTGATGTTGGATATGAAACCTTTCACAAAGTTCTTGGACATCTTGGTTCTTGAAAGTTCTACCATTGTCAGTGGCAATGGACTGATGAATGCCATACCGATAGATGATGTAGTTTAGAATGAATGATGTAATTTGTTTTCTGGTGATTGTGGTTAGGGGAATAGCTTCAATCCACTTTGTAAAATACTTTATGGTTGTGATGATAATTTTTTGTCCATTTGATGAAGATGGGTGAATTTAACCTACAAGATCCAGTCCCCATTGATACAAAGGCCATGTTGATGCAAATGATTGTAGCTCTTGGGCTGGTGCATGTATCAGGTTTCCATGGATTTGATAATTTTGGCACTTTTTGACAAATTGAGAAGACTCCTCCATACTCAACCAATAATAACCCAAACTTAGGAGTTTCTTTGCTAGAGTTAGTCCACTTGAATGAGTTTCATAGATACCTTCATGAACTTCATGTAAGGCCATTTCAGATTCGTTACGTTCAAGACAATAAAGGAGAGTACCATCAAGACCTCATCGATAAAGTACATTGACTATCAAGGTTTTTCGAGGTGCTTGTCGAATAAAGTTACATTTCTAGTTTCAAGATAGATCTGGTGGTAGGGTGTTGTCTTTTAGATAGGTGTATCTATTCCCATAGGTAGAAGCTTCGACCTCATCTAGATGGTATATAACTTGGGATTTGGGGTTATCATAGACAGGTTTAAATAGTTGTTCCACCATGAACTCATAATGAGCTTATTTTTTTAGGTATTTGCAGAAGGGAAGCAATTGTTGCCATTGCATCAAAAAATTTATTAGCCCCTCTTGGAATCTGCTCAAATTTTATCTCAACAAAATACTTTTTGAAATCATCCACCAATCTCTTATATGGCATCAATTTTTCATCTTTTGTCTGGTACTCATTATTCACTTGATTTATGATCAATTGAGAATCTCCATAGACATGTAATTCTATGATTTTCCACACTAAGATTGTCTTGATACCAATGATCAATGCTTCATACTTAGTTGTGTTGTTAGTCCAAGGAAACATTAACCTATAGAAATTTTGGAATGGTGTGTCCTTGTGGCATGACAAACAAGATTCTTGCACCTGATCCATGTTGCATGTAAGATCCATCAAAATATAACATCCACTGTTGTGTTGACACTGTAAGGACATCTGCATTTGGAAAATAAATGTTCATGGGATGATCATCTTGTAATGGTGCTTCAGCTAATTGATCCTCTATCGCTTGACCCTTGATTGCTTTCCTGTCCACATACTAGATATCAAACTCACTCAATATCATTACCCATTTGGCTAGTCTTCTTGTTAGGGCGGCTTTGTTGAGTAGGTACTTCAATGGATCAATTTTTTCTATGAGTTTGATGGTGTGGGTTAGCATGTAGTTTCTTAGTTGTTGAGTATCAAATAATACCACCAAACAAGATTTTCAATAAATGTGTAGTTGGTTTCATAGCCATTAAAGGTTTTGTTGATGTAATAAATTTCCCTTTCTTTTCCTACAGAATCTTCTAATGCCAGTAGAGCACCCAAAGAGACCTCAATTGTTGCTATGTAGAGTAATAATGGTTTTCCTTCTATTGGCGGTATCAGTATGGGAGGTGACATCAGATAATATTTCAATTGATTAAAAGCTACTTTGTATTTTTCATCCCACTTGAAGGAGACATTCTTGTGTAGAAAATGATTAAAATGATGAGTTATGTCCACTAATTGTGCAATGAACCTTCTGATAGATTGAAATCATCCCTATAAAGATCTGAGTTGGCTAATATTTTTGGGAGGAGGCATCTCCATGATTACTTTAACTTTTTCAGGAACCACTTCAATTCCTTTAGTTGATATGATATATCCTAAAAGTTTAGTTGATGTCACACCAAATACATATTTCTTGGGATTTAATCTCACATTGAATTTCTCCAACCGAGTGAAGATTTTATCTAGGATTTCTAGATGTCCTTCTCTAGTGAATAATTTTTCCAACAAGTCATCTACGTAATCCTCCATAAAGGTGTGCATCATGTCATGAAATATAGTGGTCATCGCATGTTGATAAGTAGCTCCAACATTATTCAACCCGAAAGGAATGGAATTCCAAGAAAAGGTACCCCATGGACAGGTGAAAGTAGTTTTGTCTTGATCTTCTAGTGCTGTTTTTATCTATTTGTAACCTAAAAATTTGTCCATAAGTGATAGCATTGCATGACCCATTGTCAAATCCACAATGATGTCAATGTTAGGCAAAGAAAAATCATCTTTTAGACAAGCCCTGTTAAGATCTTTGAAATTCATACATATCCTGATGCTGCCATCTAGTTTAGAGACTAGTAAAATATTGGAAATACACTCAACATAATCAATTGGATAGATGAACCCGACATCTAACAATTTCTTCAGTTTTTCTTTTACTAACAAGGCAATGTCCAGATGCATTTTCTTTAGTTTCTTCTTGACAAGCTTCACCCCAAGTGGTAAAGATAAGTGATGCATTATCAAATCTAGATCTATGCCTGGAATATCAGTGTAGGACCAAGAAAAATTGACTTGTCTCTCCTCAAAGAATTGGATGAAGCTTGGTTTTTCCTAATATGTCATGGATGCTACTAGATGTAGGGTCTTCATTGTTTCTACCATACCAATGTTGATGGATTGTGTGGGTTCAACCAATACTAATGATCTTTCATGATAGTGTTTCGAAAGAGTGTCAAATCTCCCATATTTCGATGCCTCAAAAAGGTTTTCACCGTTAGATGCGCTCTTTATTTTTACTTTTTCTTGATCTAATAATTTCATTAAATGGTTTTCACCATTAGATCTATTTTTGATATTTTCAATTTTGTAGCTGGGAGATTTGGCACTCCTCTTGTCTCAAACTTCATTAAGAGATTCGATGGTGGAACATGTTTCAAGATTATAAAAGCAAAGGAACTTCAAAATAGTGTCATCGTTTGGAAAGATGGGGATGTCAAGTAGCTCAGTTTGGTCCCAATCAATTAGTTCGAGGTGTATTAGAGGCAAGGGATTGTTGGATTGGTCAAGGTCAACAACAATAAGGGTCATGATAGAAATTTCATCAAATTTTTCAATAGAAATATTTAGGTCTATGATATTACTCTCATCGAGATCGTCTATCATGCTCGATGTTTGTTCATCCTCACTCGAGCCATTGATATGTTGTGATCCAAATTCAAAAGTTCTAGAACTTGAAATTTTTCCCTCCATACATGTTGGTTCATACCTTTGTATCATATCAACCTCTTTGTCATGATAAGATTCCTCAGATAGTGAATCCCATTCATACTCATTGGAATCCATTTCGAAACTATCTCGCAATTGGAGGATTTGTTCAACAACCTATTTCCTGGTTTCTTCTTTTGTTCTTCTATGTATCCTAGCTTTGTTTTTTCCTTGGCATTCATCGTGATAGGATGAATTGGTTCAATGATACCCCCTTTTATTTTTCTGATAGGACCCTTTCCATCATATCCCATCTTCTCTAAGATTGTAAATCCTTTACCATATGGTTCTATTAAAATATTAGAAGTTGATGCTTGTGGTGATTCTTCATCTTTGTACAACCAATTTAAAATTTCTTTATCCTCAGATTCATCAGCTTGAGTGCTTTCTTTTATAAATCTACCATCAAAGAGTGTGATCGGTTGTGAAGATATTTTCTTTGACGTTGATGGTTTTCCATAGGATCTTGGTGAAGGTAGTAACTGAGAAAGGCACAAGGACTTCTAAATTGAATATTCACCCATGCCTTTGTCTTTTAATTGGATCTTTTTCTCAAGTTGATCTAACAATAAATTGAGTTGACTTTCATGATTTGATGGAGTAGAATCATTGATACCCTTATCCTTTGACTGGCCCTTTTTCTCAAGCTGATTTGACAAGGAATTTAGTGAACTTTCATTACCTAATGAAGTAGAATCATTGATACCCTTATCCTTTGACTAGCCCTTTTTCTCAACCCACTTGGATACATAATTTAGTTTTCTCTCATAATTTGATGAACTAGGAGTGTGAGCTTCTTTGTTATGTGGCATAAAAGAATCTTAGACTATTTTGAGTATATTTCAATATTGTGGATTGTCAGAATCAGCTGAAATGGTAATCTCTTATCCGTTATAAGGAAATTTCAAGCACTAGTGATACATTGACAACACTGCTTTCATTTTTTGAATCCAAGGATGCCCCAAGAGTACATTGTATGTCAACTCTATATCTAACACATGGAAAACTATATCTTTCACAATTTTCCCCACTTGAATTGGTAAGACAATCAATCCATGGGAGGATCTCTCTTTATTGTCAAAGGATTTTATTATTATCTTTATTCTAGCATCAATTGCATTTTTTGAATATCCAAGTGCACAGATAAGTTTTAAAGAACATATATTTAGGCCAGCTCCACCATCTATTAGAACACGTTTAACTTAGTGTTTTGAATTAAAACCTCAATGTGGAGGGAAGCATTGTGTGGATGAGTAAGTGACATGTTATCGCATTTGAAAAATGATAGGAAATGAGGTGAGTTCAAGTGTCCCACCATAGCCTAGAACTGACAAAATTCTAGATTATTTGGTACTATGGTGGCTACTAGATCTTGTTCTAGAATTTCTTTGTGAGTTGGTGAAATTTTGAGGAGTTCCAATATTGATATTTGAGCTGGGATTTTTTGTAATTGATCAACTATGTTGTATTGAGTTGCAGGGGCAACAACTATCTTAGATGTATCTCCTTTCAATATTACTTTGGCTTGCCCTCTTGTGGTTATGTTAACTGATTGATAATCTTGTTTATCTCTGATTTTAATGACATTAATCTAATTATCATTTGCAGCAAATTTTGTGATCAAATTTAATGGTATGATGTCATTAATTTGATATGATTTGGTGTTAATTTCATGAAGATTATTTTCATCTGTAACAGTGTTTTGTTCATGCTCAATTGTGATGTCATTAACTTGATTCTCAACTGCAGTAATGTATTTTTGGCCCTTGATTTCGATATCCTTGGTTTTATCTTCAACTACTTCAATATGGAGAATGGTGGAATCATAAACATAGTTCATAGTTTTCCCTTTGGTATTTTATGAAGAGGACTCCCCCTTTTCGTAGTTTGGTAAAGGATTCTTAAATGCTTCATGATCAACACTTGTTTGGGGTCCTTCTACAAATATTTTTTTTTTATCAATCAAATCTTGTACCAAATTTCTTAGTTGCATGTAATTATTTGTCTTGTGTCCTTTGTTTCTATGAAAGTCACAATAATGTGCATCATTCCACCACGAAGGTTCAACTCTTGGTTCCCAATATCTTGCTTCTAGTAATGTTATAACCTAGGTTGCAAGAAGCTCCTTTAATGTTGATTCAAGTGACTGTACTAAAGGTGTGAACCTTCTTCGATTTGAGGATGTTCAATATGGTGATGGTTTAGATTCAACATTGTTTGGATTGTTGTTTTTATTGTTGTTTTGGTTATTGTTTTCATTGTTGGTTGGATTATTATTTTGATTGGTCCTGGTGGTAGTTGCTGTCAAGTTAAATATTTGTTTTTTCATTTTGTGTTTTAGTTGAAGCATCATTGTTACCAAAATTCTTGTTTCTTTTCCAAAACATTGGTTTATCATTGTTGTTATAATTATTAGAGGAGTTTGTTGAGTTGTTATCATTGTAAGTTTTCAAGACTCCTCTCTTGAAAAAAGCTTCTTCGATTTTGATTCTATTTTCAATCAATTTCTCAAAGGTAGGTGGACATTGCAATTCAAGTCTATAGCTCATCTCATCATTTAGATTGTCAATGAAGATTTCCATCTTTTCCTTTTCAAGTATGGGATGATAATATCTTACAAAAAATCTTCTCCATCTTTGCAAAATATGATGAATGATTCAGCCCTTTTCTATTTTTTATTGCAAAGGTCGTTCATGGTTATCTCATGTTGGATGTTGTAGGAGTATTAGGTGATGAATTTATTAACCAACTCTTCAAAGGTCTTAATACCTGGTGCAAGTTTGGAGAACCATTCCATGCATTTTCTACCTAGGCTGTACGAAAATAATCTCATCAAATAAGTCTCTTCGTGTGAAAATTCAAGGCTCATGGTTCAAAATTCCCTTACATGATCTATAGGATCTATGTTACAATTGTAATTATCATACTTTGGAATTCACATTTGGGAAAAGGAATCGTGTTAATATTTTGATCAAAAGGATATGGGCATATGTCTTGTATCAAGTATCTTTTTGTGGTTCCCCTTTGCATGTCTTGAATCTGTTGTTGGAGATTTTTCATTTGATGAGTTAAGGCATCCACTGGATTTGTATTTGGTGGATCGGTTTCAATCCTTTTAGGAGGTTCTTTCAATTGATTAATATCAAAGTCATCAGGTAATTTGACACCTTGTTTAGCCAACATTAAAAGGTATTTTCCCCTTCTTTTTCAAAACTCTTTTCTAGGAACTTATGGAAATTTGGATCTTGTTGAGATTGTTGGATGTCTTCTTTAGTTATTTCATCACCTACAGATTGGTGGAGTTTATGGAAAGGATTTTCTTTAGCTTCAACCATGGTGTTTTGAGTTTCTTGCTCTTTTTCTTTGAGTTTCTGCCTTTGGGATCTTGTTTGAACGGGCATACAAGTGTTAAAATTTGACTAAACTTTGATCTTTGTTTGGAGGAGTGCCAAGGATAATAATTAAGTCAAATAAAATGATAAATTCTATTGATAAGACTAAGTTAAATATGATTATACAGCTTTGTTTCATGATGAAGGATGACAGATCCTGATGAGGAAACTTAGCTTAATAATCAGAGGTATGATGGATTTTTAGGAACTTTAAGGTATTAGATCTTGGTTTAGTTTGAATAATTTCACTTACAAATATATGTTTCAACAAGTTTAAGACTCTATTGTATCTGAGGAACGATTCCATGCTGACAAGGATCCTTAATTCTAGTTCAAACAGACAAACAGGGGATGAATTTAGATCTCTTGTTTTGAATTTATTGGGTGTGCTAAAACACAGCTTGGATGCGCTAATAAATTAGTTGGATGTGCTAGACTGTAACCTATATGCACCTGTAAATGCCCTAGATGCACTAAATAAAGGACTAGATGTGCTAGAGAATGAACTTAATGCACTAAAAGATGGAAT
This sequence comes from Sequoiadendron giganteum, assembly GCA_007115665.2. Classification (NCBI taxonomy): domain Eukaryota; kingdom Viridiplantae; phylum Streptophyta; class Pinopsida; order Cupressales; family Cupressaceae; genus Sequoiadendron; species Sequoiadendron giganteum. The sequence continues at coordinate 257,881,715 of CM021107.1, read as the reverse complement.
TGATATGCTGGAAAATGATTCAAATGCACCCAAAAAAAGTAGTATACGTGGCAAAACAGGGAATGTATGCACTTATCTGGAAGTGTTCAATGTTTTTGATAGTTTGTTTGGTTATTTTGTTGTTTAAATCAGTGAATCTAAATGTTTCTAGGGTATGCTTACGAATACTGAATTTTGCTTGGTTTTCCTTTGTTTGTGAATTATGGGATTGAGTGTTTTAAATGGATGATTTCTTGAATAATGACTTCAAACACAACAGTAATTTGTAAAACAATTGTTTCTACCTAGGGACTAAACATTGAGTGTGTATTCAAGAATCTGGTTTGATTCCTTTGATTTCCACAGGTATATCACAAGAGAAGATAGATCAAGCACCTTTCTAATGTCAAGGTTCACTTAAAATACCACAACCCACATCTTAAAATCATGTCAACTCACACAGTTGTGTCACCCCCTAGAGGGCGCCCATGTTTTTGCCTTTCTCAGGTCTTAACCAAATTCGAATCCTCCACTTTTGGCCAATAATCCTTGATAGTTATATGGTGAGTATCTTGGGGCCAGATTCTTCCCTCCCCTTCCACTATGATATTAGAAGTGTTTGGAGACTGACTCAGTTGGTTTCTACACTTAAGGTTCATAGTAAGGGTTTTTGTTCGGTGTGACAATAGATAAACTCCATCAAGAGACCTCCCAACCTTTAGAACAAAGGATTTCAGGATGGTTATCTTGGACACTACCGTCAAATTGCAGGTTTCCCTAAATTCGCTTTTGATTAAGTGGGTCGAAAAACTTGGCTTTAGTTGTTCCCACTTAGGTTGTCCTCCTAGGGTGATTACTTTTTCCCACAATGGTAGGCCTTCTAAAGGTGTTAACAAAGCATAAAAGGGTGAGTTTGATATTCTGGTCACCCAGTGAAGGGGAGAGCATAGGCCTATCACCTTACAAGCACAGTAGACAAGGGGTTTCATTAACCTTCTAATTAAACTAGGTTCCTAATTTAATCAAAAGAAAGCAATAAAACAACTCCAGCCCTTGCAAATATCATCAATAGTTTGATATAATTGTCTTTGACCAACATATTAAGCACCTACAAAACAAAAAACATAAATCAGTTCACAAAATTTTGATTTTTTGCAAAATAAACTAGATGCTCTAAAACAGATATCAGATGCTCTAAAAGATTACTCCTATGCGCTAAAAGAACTACCAAATGCACTAAAGAAACTACTGCATGCGCTAAAATACAGACTGAATGTGCTATAAAACCCCTTGTAAGCACTAAAGGATGAGTCGTATGCACTAAAAGGTACCCCAAATGCGTCGTAAATGAACTAGATGCACTAAAATATGTTTTGTATGCACTGAAAGAAATAACGAATGCACTACCTAAGAGTTCACATTCAAATCTGTAAAACAACTCTCCAAAAAATGTCGATAAAAAGGGGCTAGGCCCCATGGTGGGCGCCAAAATGTATCGCATGGTGAATTGGGTAATGTAGGTAAATGAATAATAAAACCACACAATCAATGAAACGTATTATATTAGAGAATTGAAATCACAAACTAATCTAATTAAAACACAACAAAATCCCTAAAATCATTCCATTGTTTCCTATTTTTTAGGGATTCATTAAATCATGTTGGCTCTCAAATTCATATATGCACTATGACTGTTGGAATGGCAACCTAAGGAACGAAATGCTAAAAGATGCAAGAAATCTATCCCTACATAATGATAAACTATGTGTTATGTTGTAAATGATAATGGTGATATGAAAATGGATATGATGTTAAAGACTATGATGCAAATGTTGCATAACACTACTATGATAATGGAAATGCATCTAATAAACTAAGCCATAATTCTAAATTAATATGTTTCTACTATGCTAAATGCTAATTGTTCTAAATGCTCTAATGCTCTAATGCTCAAAGATGGGATATGAAATGTTGGAGAATGATGTTGTATTTATAAGATTTCCAAGGCATATTGTGATGTGGCAGCAACCAATAGTCAAGATTTCAGCTAGAAAGATGAACGATGGAGAATGAAGAAGTTATAAGGAATCATGGAGATGGTTCCCTTTAAAAGAGCACTTTTCCAAGTGTTTAGAAGAATAAATGAAATGGAGGATCCAAGTGTCCAAGGTTGTTTCAAAATTGGTTGAGGATAATTCTAATTTAAATATTAGGCATATTTAAATTCATGAGACACTTGATGATGTGGCAAGAGGAAAAGTTGGAGACATGTGAGTAAATTTGAATTTTTGAATTATTCATATTTAGTGAGAAGATATTAATTAAATAAAACAAACTATTGACATTTTTTTATTTAATTTAAAATAGAAGAATGTGATTTAAGATAGCAGAATTAGGAAATGCGAACTATATAAATAAATTGAAAATTTATTTATAAGTAGACGAACTAAGAGGTTCATTAATTAAATAACTTGTATTTAATTAATTGATTATCCTAACCAATTTTATTTGTATACAGTTAGCATATCAATATTTGAGATTGAACATTCAAATGGATACTTTGGGCTATGGAAACTCAAGGGAGATGATCTTGCAGTTGATCATGTATTTTCTGGTTACATGGATGTAAATTGGAGCTCCTATTTGATAGTATGTTACTACCTTCTACCATGGTAGTTATGTTTCTTTTCCTATGGTCATGTGCAATAGATGATTTTTCATGTTGGGTGATTTTTTTTACCCCTTGGTTACATGTGAAGGCACTAGTTATGTTGACTATCATATGGAGTGCTTAAGTTGGGTTAGTGGTTTTATCTTTAGATTTTGTTAATATTAGTATAAAATTTTAGGTTTTAAGGAACAAATATATCCCAGAGGGATATCAAAAATGAAAAGACAATTTGGCCTAGGATGTAACCAAAAATTCAATCTTTAGATTTAGGTCCCTTTATCTAACTATAATAACATGCAACCATTTTTTTAAGAAAAGAGAAAGGAAGAAGTAATAAAATAAATGGCACAAGTAAAAGGTTGTAAAGATATTTCTTCACAAACCTAAGCAAATATTAGCAAATCATGGTATAATAATGAATGATAATACAATTGGACACCACCACAAAGATGACAATAGTTCATGAACATAAATGATGAGTCAAAAATTATAGAGTTTTAGTATTGTAACATACCAACCCTTGAATAAAGTAAAAATTTCTAAGTTTTCACCTTTTCAAGTAAATTAACTATGTAATAATCCATTGCAATAATTTCTTTTCTTTTCTTTATTGATAATTTTCCAAACAAGATGTGTAACATAATAAAACTTGGATTCCATTTCATTTCAATAATCTCATAAGTTACAACAATACAAGAAAGCATACATTTACATACATAGCTCAATGAGATTTGGAATAAATAGTTGTAAGACGGTCCAAGATCCTTCCTTTCAAATCTTTGTTCTTTTGTCGCCTATTGTGGAGGAGAAGCATCACTCAAGCACTTTTCCGCTAACCACAGACTCTTAATGTGGTCCCCTACACATCTATCATTCAATAGATGGACCTTCCCTTTGACGAAGAGATTGGTAGAGTAACCAATAATGACAACAAGCTGAGCATAGTGTTGTGTCCTACATAACTAGAACTTGTAATCCCATAATCTCGAACTAGCATGTAATACTGGATCACGGTGAACTGACAACGGAGTCTCAACAATCACACTATCTATAGTGGAGTCTCAGACATTCATACTACTTTAGCCATTGTGTTATCATTCAGTACTTCGAATGAAGGTCATCTATCGCATACACTACTAAGGGCTGATTTGACTTAAGGCCATCTTAAAATATGCATAGGTATTTCCTTCAATGGATAATTTATCACCCCAGAGATAACATATCACCATTTTAATCTACTTGGAATAAACCTACTAAACAAGTAAGTACACAAAGATAGGTATTTCCTTCAATGGATAATCTATCATCCTAGAGATAACCTATCACCATTATACATACTTGGAATAACCTACATAACAAGTAAGTACACAAGATCTCTCCCATACTGGATTTATCATCCTAGGAGTAAACACAAGCTTTCCTAGCTAAATAAATAACTTAGCTAAGTATATCACATGTTCCTCTTATGTTCAATCATAACTAGTATATAATACCTATGATAAACACTAATCTCCTATTATGGAGTACTTAAAAACACATCATGAAAATAGCATAAAAGCTTCAATTTCTTTTTCAAAGACACTCTATTTTCTCTAATGCAAACACTTGAAAAGACAACTCAAGCATACATGGAAGACACATCATTCATAAGTAAAATAAAAAAGAAGAAGAGATCCTCATGCCTGTTATCGCTTATCCAAATAATTGACAACAATGCAACCCTTTCCAACAACAACAAGCTTGATAATTAGCTTCTCTAGAACATCATAAAGGAAATCTAACTCTCAAGTTGATAGCTTACTTCTCTCAATAGAAAAAATCATTAAAAATAAAATAGAAATCTCTCCTCTTCTCACTCACAATATAAAATAGAGTATGGCTAGAAATAATGTAGTATAAAAACTTGCAAGAAGAAGCAAGTGACAAAATGTATTCAGGATCTGGGTACAACCCAGATGAAGCCACCTTGCTTATTTGGTCATTGTATCCCCATGATAAAAGACCTGCTATAATTAGTAATCCAAACCAAGTTTTTGGACATCTCTTGGTTCAATGAGTAGGGGATACCAACCCTATGTAGACAACAAAATTGAACATAAATGTGGCAAAATTTACCAAAGCACAAATCGAAAAACTGATTAAGGAAAATGACAAACTGAAGAAGGAGCTAGAAAATCAGAGAGAAAGAAAATCTTCCTCCTCAACATCAGAGTTGTACTCCCCATGGATTGAAAAAGATAAGAGAGTGCTTGATGCATTAGATGATGCAGCCTATTGGAAGAATTTCCATCTGAAATCCCAGGGGAAATGCAAAGAATTGGAGAAAGAAGTGAAAACAATCAAATATAACACTGTATCTAAAATGATAAAAGAAAGATTCGACAAAATGATGAAGTGTGTTGATGAATATTGGAAAGTATTCAAACAGAAACACATTGCATTGGTGGAGAATGAATGATTACAGCCTAGAATGATGGAGAAAAAAAAGGAGCGCGTAGATAAGAATGTCATGAAAGGACAAATATTGATGACATATAACAAGCTGGTAGAATCACATAATGGATATCATAATAGGCTTAGGGAATACTTTGACTACTTTGATTTAGTCCTGACACTTCATAATAGCATTGGAAATCCGCGAGAATATGATGATTGGAAGGAAGAGCTTGTTGGGCTTCTAACTGTTGTGTTCCAGGAAATAAATGACAAGGATATGTTTTTACAAAACACTCATAAGCAACTCAAAAAAATAATGTCTATGGAATATGATATGAAAGAGGTGATTTCTAACATGCACACCTATGTTGAACATGAGTACATCCATCACCTCTCTACAGTCAATTTGTTCATTAGCCAAATGGTAGATGTGTTAGAATTAGATTCAGAGTAAGAACGCCAACTAATAGTATGATAAGTGCCCTATCATGGAGTAGAAGCTTTGAACGGATCTTAGGTGGTCACGGGCTTCTGCTTGGAGATTAACAGATTGGTGCATTCACATGTGGCATTGTTTTATTTATAATTTGAGTTATGTTCAGTTGTCAAACGTCATGACTTTTTGTAAGGGGTTTGTAGCTTGTTTCCTCTCATATATAAGAGTGATCAAGACCTGAATAGGAGATCATCCCATCATTTTTAATTATAATTTAGAGTAGAAAATAGTAAGAAGATAGATAATAGATTGCACCAATTCACCCATCCATCTCATATCATAAACTATTTTTATGCATATCATTTGAACTTTGAAGATCAATACAATGGATAAGGTTGAACATAATTACTTATTTGCTTTTGAGTGTTCAACTATTGTGGATTCATATCCTTATATGTTATTAACTTATTTGGCTGTCTCCAAAGTGGTTGTTTATGTTATTCAAATTGAGTGTGTGGAAAGTACATTTAATTTTTCAGTACATTAAATTTAAATTCTTCATGAATAGGGGTTGTCATCATGGCGTTTTAGATTTATTTATGGACATGATCAAGTAGTAATGTGGGCCAGAAAATGGATCTTGTCACACAAATCTTTGCAATTTGTGCTAATCATAAAATCAAATGTAGTGTATTTTTGCAATATGTGGGATGTGGGTGAGGTGTAAGTTGGTGGATACTGATCAGGATTTATAGTCCCAACATAACAAAAGTTAACAGTTCAACATCCATAACTTAGAAGCTCTACTAAGAAGTAAATATAATGAGCTAACAGTTCAACTTCCATAACTTGGAAGCTCTACCAAGAAGTAAATATAATGAGCTAACAGTTCATCACCTTATAGTTCAAATGATAAAATAAATAATACAGATAATTGAACATCATCACATTACTGAAGTATGAATTTGAGCTTTTTAATTGATTTTCAAATGAAGGAGTGCATATTGGCATTGGCAATGCAAAATCTTGCCAATGCCCAAAGACAAGTCTACACAAAGCTGAGTTGGAACTAGGAAACTCATATTATGAAAGATTGAAAATTAAAAATCAAGTCACTGTATCACCTTTTCTAGAAACTTCCACTCTTCAGGTCATGGAATTGCCATTTGTTCTAACTGATCTTGTTTGACTTGAAGTTTTGTTAACATTTCATTATTATAATTGGAAGTGGAACATGTCTTGAATACTTCAATCAATTTTGTATTCAAGGTTATCAGTGTTCTAATGGAATCCAAATAATTCACATCTGGGTTATGGGGAAACTGGTCCAAATCAATCTTCCTTGCACCTTCCATCTTCTTTCTGAAACCATCCTTTCCAATGAATCGGTCATTTTTATGAAAAGCCTCTGGAAAACCAAGCTTTGTGAAGTTCCTTACCTTTTCATGTACCACCTTCATCTTTTCTGCAACCGAAAGCAAATATTCCTTTGATCCACACATGAACACTTTTCAATGATAGATGACAACTTCATTGAGGTTTCAATTTGATTAGTAATCCCTTTTAATTTCAAATCATTGGCACTGGCTTTGTAGATTGTTTGTAGAACTTGATTTGCACATTTCTCTAATTCCAACACATTTTTCTTGTCCACTAAATATTTATTGAGCTTCTTATAATGTTGTCTTATAGCATCAACCAATTGAAACATGTCACACAAATGATAAAACCTATGCATTATTTCATCCCATATATTTTGTTTCATATTCCTCACTGTATCTCTACAAAATGCAGATAACTTATTTTGAGAAGACTTAATTTCTTCTTTTTCTTCCATCAGCTCTATCTCCAATCTTTCATTTGTTTTTTTTTCTTTCTCCAATTTTTGTTCCTACTATGCATTTCTATTCACAATGCTTAGTCTTAATTTTTCTGAAGTGGATTTTTCCTCATCATATTTCTTGTTGCTCTCATCTAGCCTTCGCTTTAGGTCATTCACTTCTCTCTCATTTGGTTTATCCTCTTTTCTTGTTGATGTAGAGGCATATTTTTTTATTCTTTTTTCTAATTCATTGCTCTTGTTATCTATTGCTTTCCTCTTTGCTTTCTCATTTGCTAGGTCTGCCTGCGACTTTTCTATTTGGGTTTCCAAACTTTTATTCTCTCTATATTGCTTTAGCAATGATGTGTACAATAATTCATTATTCTTCTTTGATACATTAATTTTGTCAATATTTTTTAGGCCAAAAAAATCCAATTGAAAATTGGTTACTTGGTATTCAGATTGATCCATCTGATTTGTTGGTTTGTTTTGAACTATGGGAACAACAATTGTGTACTTCGTGATTTCTTTATTTGTGTCAAATGTGGGTAATACCACTGTTGTTGCAGGCTCTGAAGTTATAGTAGATGCACTCTCCATCAATTGATTCTTTTCTTTTTATTCAAGTTTGATTTCTTTTTAAACTCTTCAATGAAATCATAACCTGGGGAGGAAGGAACAATGGAATGCTTGAATGGTGAAGGAATAGGATTACTTGTAGTTGCTAATGATGTCGCATCCATAGTAACTAGAATTGGGGGAGTGCCTGAAAATAACTCCTTTGTGGTGGATCCACTAATAGTGTGACTTGGACCTATCAAAACCCTTTGCCTCTTTTGATTGCCTTGATCACCTAGTGTTTATGTGGTATCTTGTATTGTTTTCCTCTTTTGTGTAATTTGTTGTTGTAGAACATTTTGACCACTACTAGTACTACTACCCATACCATTGCCACCAATGGAACTTCTAGTTTCACTAAGCTATCCACCAAGGGTATGTCCTAGTTGTGATTGTATCTGACCAAGAGGATGAGGATTAGAAGCTATAACAAATTGAGTTTGACTTGTATGCCCTTGATCTACTTTTTCACCTCCAAGCCCAAGGCCAGATTTATCAACTGGTTTTCTATGCTCAACATCTGTTACCATCCAAGGGCCTTATCATTTGGACCCCAAAGGACCACCTTCATAACCATTTTTTTCAATTATGGTTGCTCTTGAAGTATATGTTGAAGCATATGCTTGTTTTGCGGCCTCACTTAAACTGGGTTTTTAATTGGCATGGCTTTGTTCTACTTCTTCACTATCATCATTAGATTCATCATCTCTTTCTTTATTTCCATGTTCATCAGGATGCTCTATATTCCTCAATTTGCTAAACTCTTTATCTTCTTCGTTAGCTCCATACTTTGCAAGAGCTCTTGGATCACCTAGGTCCTTCCTCATAGACCAAAAGGCGGTAATTTTTTATCGTGACCAATTTTTATTTGTAACTTCCTTCTCTAGAGAACATGGAATTTTTACTCTACTAGATGTTTTATAACTTTTTTCATAAAAAATTGTGTATGTCCTGATTGTCTTTCGATGCAATGCCATAATTTCTGCTGACAATTGTTCAAAAGAAATAACATTCTCAACAGCACTTTTCTCCATTGTTATTTTGACCTCATCCCAAGAATCCTTGTTTCTCAAGTTTTCAAGCAAGGGTTTACTTTGATGTTGAATTCTACTTGCAACATTCCTATTGGCCACAATCATTGATTTAATGATGTCACATGGATCATACTGCCAGTGACAAATAGCATCAAAGTAAAAAAAAATCAAAATATTATGTGCCACACTATATTCTTTTCTCTCAAATGTGAACCCGCCACATGAAAAAGGTAAAGAAGGAAATTAGGTCTTCTTTTGTTGACTGAGAAAGTGTAGTTCATTAGCACTCTGCACCTGCCTTACATATTCCAATGCAAAAACCCTTTATGTCACATGTATTGGAAGTTTGTATGGCTGTACTCCCGATTCATAAAATCTGAAAACAATATATTTTTTCGTTAAGTACCAATCAACCAATTGTTTTTTTTCCTAGTTGCATGCAGTTTCTACATGGCATAGGCAATCTAGGCATTGGAGTATTTGTAATTGCTTGATGCAATGGAGCCAAAAAGTAGTCTACAAAATGACTATAGTTCCTTCGAGAATAATGCATCCTTATCTCAGTAGTCCATTCATATACTAGAGCCATTTTCTTTTCCTCTTCATTACTATAGGGTTGAATCTAAAGCTTGTTGGTCTGAAACATTCCTCTAAATTTGAGTAGAAAAAGATAGCACAAGTAGTTTGTGAACCTAAATGTCTTGGTGGAACCTTCTTTAATCATTAAAAATTGATTATGCATGGATTCTACAATGTGCCGAATATAATTATATTTGACATGTTCAACACCATAATGTATATGAAATACCATTTCAAGGAGGCTTGCACCCACTTCCAAATTGCTATCCAAACCGAGGAAAAAATGCTAGCATGGAAATAGTATCATGAACCCACGGTTTAAAAATATCCAAATTATAAGGAGGCTTATGATCACCTTTCAATTTGTTTCTAACCTAAACTATTTTATTTAAGAAATCAATTTTATCCTTTTCTTTCACTACTTCATAATCACTAGCAAGCTTTTCTAGGTCATTGTGGTCATTTTCAAACTCTTCAGTTGTAAACCCCAACATTTTTCCAAGTTCTTCTACATTAATGGATAACAATTATTGTTGGCTATCTTTATTAACAATTTCTCTTTTCTTATCATCATAATTTTTGGCACAGACCATGATAAATTTTGGGCAAGGGAAAACCTCATGTAACATCATGCGCCCCAATCCAGTTACCCATGATTCACTAATACTATTAACTTGTGTTTTCTTTGCAGCCTTATTCTGAGATGAAAATCTAAGTTTTGAGGTACGCCTACCATAGATTTCAGGATCATAAATATAATGGTACCCATTAGTGAAACTTGGGGTTTTAAGCAATTCTGCATAATGTATTTTTGTATCGGACATTGCTCTAGTGGTGTTGGTGGTAGACATGCTTATACAATGTGAAGTTGTGAAATTTGAATTCCCTAATACCTATTAGTCCTCCTTAATTTTTCTTAAATCTTAAGTCTTTAAACCCAAACTTCAAAGTTTGACAAAATAAGATTTTAAGAAATGTCAAACAATGAAATCCAACTGCAAGAATTTTTCACTTACCCGGATTTTGAGTCCTGACTCTTGAAGAGATTAATGATGACAGTCGTGGAAACTAGAATGGCTTTGTTGGAAGTGGAACTGTGGAATCAAAAACAAGGTGGTGCACTATAATGAGCAATCTGAAGAGTGAAGGCTAAAATTCCCCCATGTGTTGACCCTCACTTAGCAGTATAAAGTGCTTTTTCTCTTGAAATTGGAACATTAAAGTGAATCGAACGTCTTAAGTCTACATGTTGCAAATTCTAAACCATTGATCTTTCTAAATCTAATGGTTATAGGGTGATTCCGGAGGTTTAAGTTTGCAAGCCTATTGCTTTGTGCATTTCATTCCCAAATGGAACTACAACCATACATCAAATGTTCATCCAACAGTTGAAACTTGAGTAATTTATGATATTAGCTTAAAAAATAAACATGACACATGTGCTTTAAATTTTTGTGCACTAGGATTGGTATCAAGGCAAAGGGTCTGGTAACTTAACGTTGCAAAGGTGAAAGGACTTAAAAAAATCTCCCCATGTGTTGACCCTCTCACTTAAAAGTTTTAAACAATCACTTGACAGTTGACACTTAGCAGTACACAGTGCTTTAAATGCTTTTTTTTTTAAATTGGAACATAAAAGTTACAAATTTTTAACCATTCATCTTTCTAAATCTAACGGTTATAGGGTGATTCTGGAGGTTTAAGTTTGCAAGCCTATCGCTCCATGCATTTCATTTCGGAATGAAAATACAACCATTCATCGAATGATCATCCAACGGTTGAAACTTGACTAATTTATGATATTAACTTAAAAAAATAAACATGACACATTGACACATGTGTTTTAAAGTTGTTTTAAGCTTTTGTGCGCTATGATTAACATCAAGGCCAAGGGGTTGGTAACTTAACGTTGCAAAGGAATTAAAAAATCTAACTGTGTGCTGACCCTCTCACTTAAAAGTTTAAAAAAATCACTTGAAAGTTGACACTTAGAAGTATAAATTGCTTTAAATGCTTTTTTTTCGAAATTGGAACATTAAAGTTATAAATTTTTAACCATTGATCTTTCTAAATCTAATGGTTATAGGGTGATTCTGGATGTTTAAGTTCGCAAGCCTATCGCTCTATGCATTTGAAATACCATACTAGTAGTCCTTCCCCCATTCCTAACAAAATTCAATACCATCGGCTTAACAATGCTTCATCGGCCGAACCCCCATCATAGCCTCGTCGATGGCCTGAAGAAAATAGCTCACAACCTAGTATCGGTGTAACAATACTCTATTGAGCTGACTCATAAGGTGCTCTCCCCGATATACCGATAGAGTCAACAAAAGTAAGCACATTGTTGTAACACATAAACATCGGTGGAACAAATGATTTCATTTCCCCAATGGCCTGATATAACCATGAATTATCAAGTGCATATTGCATAAAGTATATTACTTAATTTCTTAAAGGAAATAAAATTATTTGAATATATTAATATAAATAGACACTAAAGTTCTGAACTCAGAAAATAACTCTTTACTGTAAGTGTAAATGAATAACGAAGAATAGCACAACACAACCATTTATTTTATTGCAACTAAATTTCAATGTCACATTATTACATATCTTTTTAAAGACGAGTAGCTGTAGAGAAAGAAAGCTCCCATTTTGTATAAATAGCATATGTCAATGTGTCACTTTACATAGACACAATTTAATAATTTATTCCAAGTCGTTGCTCATTACAATGGATTACAAATTGATTCCAATTTCCAAGCTTTTGTTGGTGACAACTTAATAGAAATGTAACTCTAAAAATAAATGCATGATTCCAAGCTTCTTCTCATGACAATGTAATACAAATGTGGCATTGAAAATTAAATTTAAACGCAAGGTATTTTCCCAATTCCACCCATGCTGGGGAAAGGGGGTTCTAATCATTTTGGTGAAATGGGAGTTGTAAAGATACAAAATGTACTTATCCCCTTTGAGAACCAGAGTCATGCAAAAGATGTAATACAATTTTTTCTCTGAAAATAAATGCATGGAACTTGCTAGGCCATTCATGTTGGGGAAAAGGGAGTTGTGAGGATACGAGAGGAGTAGCAAATCTGCTCCCATCTTTTGCATGCAGCTTCCATGCACTGGTATAGCACTTACCTCCATCAGAGCTCCTCATTGGTTGAAAACCTATCTGAGAAGTTAGGTTAACCAAATCAACTTCTCTCCAATTCCACCCATTCTAAACTTGAAGGAAATTCGTCTTTTAGTGATTACTCTATAACTACATAACTGTAGGCAGGAGAATTTACAGTATCCCCAATAATACCACATCATCTTCTTCCTGAATCCTTATTAACCCTAGAAAATGAAAACCCTTGTGACACTATCCACTATTCACTATCCCTATTTATGGGTCACCAAACACCAATGCCGTTACCAGCTTGGGTATAATGATAATCATGATTCGTGTATAATTAAAATCTTTAATTTGATTGACGTCTGGCTACATGCAAACTATAACTCAAGCTGAAAAGCTATCAAAATCACCAGTGCCACTCAAACGATATGAAATCATTACAAATCTTGTTTCATTAAAGCTATGATTTGTCCAAGAAATTGTTTCGGATGTTCATATCACATATAGCATTAATCGTCACCACTACCAGCACTAGCAGTACGACAACCACACTTTCTTCAAAAAGATTGAGAATTTCAATTAAATGAAATGTACAACATCGAGGAATTGTAAAGACAAAATAAGTGATGAGTGATGAGACTTCATCTCGCCACATGGCCGCATCTAATGGTTCTAGTTTTATTTCAGAGGTTTCAATTCCCAAGTCTAGTGCTTTAGAGATTTACTTTTGGAATGCAACTACAATCGTCCATCAAAAAATCATCGAACGGTCATAAATAATATTAATTTGCACTAACATCTAACTTCAAAAATAATAAATATGTTGACAGTTGTTCGCATTCCAGACTCTTTATGAAGGAATTTGAATGTACGAAAAATATCTCCCAGAATTTGATATTTTCGCCAACCACATTGATTTTTATTGGCATATCTGCTTATTTCGCCACTGAAATTTTTAATTAGTTTGAGATTATGTTTAATTCACCAATGAAATTTTTTTTCTTTCTTTGAAAAAAGGTTTTATTCGCCAACATTTTTTTTTCTGTTTTGAAAACAGGGTTAATTCTCCAACAGAAAAAAAAATTGGTTTGAAAAAGGTTTTAATTGCCAATGAAAAATATTTTATTCGTTTAAAAAAAATTGCATTTCACCACGATTTTCCATAGACTTCTAGCAATTTTAAAAGATTCGCCAATTGGGATTTTTTTTCCAGAAAAACGAAAAAAATTCGCCAATAAAATTAATATTTTTATCAAGAATAATACAAGATTCACCAAGATTTTACACATTAGCCGAGGGGGGGGGTTTCTTAAAGTTTTCCTTGGTGCACACATGGATACTACATACCACTTCATAGGTTCTTTCAATCCATGATTTTAACTTGGTAGTGAAGATCTATCTAATGGTATATGCGAGAGAAACAAACTTGAAAGCTATGAATTTTTGAACACAAGTGAGCTACTAAATTGGAATTAACAATTGATTCTAATTTCATGGATTTCAAAAATTTAATTTTGTGAACATGGTAGTGCTCAATCAACTAGAATCCATAAGGATTTTGAGGTCCATCCCAATCCACTAGATATGAAATAATTTCTCCAAGTGGCTAGATACATTAGGGTCTATAAACCACTCAAATATGATCTTCTAGAGATGTTCAATCCTCATATGTGGAATTTAAATTTAAATTAAATTTTATAAAGGGTCTAGGTGTAGGGTCTTTAAATTTTTCTTTGAAATGAATATTGATTCCCCTAATACTTAAACCTTTGTAGCTAGGGTTTTATAAAAATATTATATGTGTCGTAGAAGTTGCCACTATACTACTAGTATTGGGTATAAAGATATTGAGTTGTTTTTGTACCTATAGTTTTCTCTCTTATTTTGCACAAAATTATCCATGAAAATTACTACTCCATCAAATTCAGCAAACCACATTGGATGCATGTGCGGGCCATAATATATATGGCATGTTTTGAGGCTAGAGTGTGTTGTAAGTGCATGCATCACAGTACTAGACACCTGGCCTCATCATTTTATTTTACAATAATTTTTTTTTATTTTTTTATTTTTTTGTGGGAGGATTGTGGGGGCCACACTACTTAAACAATGCACAAATCTTTGCTAAATCATAGGCATCACCTTTGAAACCTAGAACTTTGGTGAGGGATTATAGCATAATCTATACTCATGAAATGTGGGGAAAGAGGATATCCAACAATAAGGTTTCTATTTGTGTAGAACATGGGGATCTTAATAGGTGTCTTTCCCTAAGGGCATTTCATTAGGGAAGAGATCACAAGGTGTAAAGATTGACTTTCAACCTCAATGGTGAATCAATTAGACCTAGATCTTAGTCCTTAGGATAGTAGGTAACATTTGGAATTAAATTGAAATGATTTGGAACACTCAAAGTAATTGTATAATAAAACAACACATAAAATGGGAATTCTGGGAAGTACAAAAACTAAAATGACAATTTGTAGGAAGATTTGAGAAGGGTCTAAACACATGTGCATTTCACCATAAATTGGTTTTTGATACCTGTTGAAGGACCGGTTCACCCTTGGGTGAACGGGTCCTGGTTGGGGCTTCTGAAAACACTTTTGACAATTCTTTGATGCTACATCTTGGCTTCGACTTGACATAGGTCCCACTATTGGAAAGACAAAAATAAAGTCTACAACTTAGTTTTTGTGGCTTGACAACAATGATGACAACATGTGCAACAATACAAAATTGTTCCTTTGAGATTTCTTCAATCCTTCTTCAATTTGTCATCTGCACATACACAAAGAGAAAAAATTTCTTGTTTGAACAGGTGTTTGCCTTAGTCAAACCTATTTTTTTGTAATTAAACCTTGATAGAAAGATAATGACAATGGAAAAGGAAATGAAGAATGAACAATGCTTGCTACAACTCACCAACCCTTCAGTGGCTTCCCTTAGAGGACTAGATACAAACACATCTCTCCAAGGAATCTGGTCTTTCTTTGCTTGATGGATTTTGGACACATGAAATGGTTGAATGATTTAGGATCAACAATACATACTATCCTTCACAAGATGACATGAACACACATAATCTTGAACATGATGTTAGGACCTTGATTGTTGTAACAAATGACTTAAAAATCTGCTCTTGAGTGCTCTTGACAATAATATTTTCTCTTGAATTTTTCCTTAATTCTTGTTAGATCATGTTGCTTAGATTTGAATTGATAAAAAGAATATGTATTTATAGGTGTTTATCCAATTTCTCAAAAAATAGATTCCAAAAGCCAATAATTGTAAGTTGAACTTAAATCAATAAAATACAACTAAAAACATATTTTAAAATGGGTCTTAGCACTTAAAGAGGACCCATTAACCCACGGGTGAATGGGTCCTAGCCTATAAGCCCAAGACACATATATTTCATGGTGATTAAAATATTAAATGCATTTATTTAATGTCAGTTTTACTTTTAGAAAATAGGAAAAATAATGCTTTTGAATGCATAATTTGACAAATTATAAGCTTAATTAGGTCCAATAAATTAAGAGACCTAAACATAGTGTGAAATTGTAAAGGTATAAAATTTCCTACACTACATTTAGCCCCCACTTTAGTGAGAGTATAAACTTACACTCAGACTCGCACTAAAGTAGGCAAATATGCATCAAGAAGGGTCCAAGTGTACAAATGTTGGTGAGATGAGATGACAAGGATCAAGGAGGTGTCTAAGCCCCCAAGATCTAAGATCCCATGGAAAAACAACATACAGACAAAGGTACACACAAGATATGTAAGATATGTGCAACAATACAAGATACACAAGCATACAATGTCAAAGCTAACATAAAAAGGAAAAATGAAAAGGGTGGATCAAGCCTTAACTATTTGTCCAAAAGGGATGGATGAAGCCTAAGTTGTTTGTCCAAAAAAAAATCAAAAGGGATAGTGTAGACTGGTATACACTAGGTGAACCCCAAGGAAAAATGAGAATTAACACACACTAGGTCTATAAGGTGTGTACCCATAAAAAGGGTGGCAGATGAGAAAACACACACTAGGTCTACAAAGTGTGTATCTATACGTCAACCATACCACAAGTTATACTCCCTAATAACTTTGATATGGTAACACAAAATGATCAATGTGTTATGCCAACAATACACTATGTTCAAATTCTATGAATAAAGTGGAGCAAAACTATCAAAATATCAATTCCAAAATGAAATAGTGCCAATGTATGCCCCCACTTTAAATAAATTGCTAAACACCATGCCGTGAGAAATTACTTTAAAGTAGAAAATGATAAATTCCAATTGATAAAAGGGCCATGAGAGCTTATTCAGAAAACCTTATGCCAATGATATTTTTTAAATAAGCTATGTCATGAAGAATGGTTGGCCCCACATGTAATCCAAAAAGATAACACATAAGGGATCCATAGATTTAGGATCAATGCATGTCTTTGCTACAGTAATATAATAGAGCTTTAAAACTATCATCATTCCCCAAATACTTTGTGGAACAACAAACACAAAGGATTAATGACACATAGAGAGTGGAAACAAAGAAAAGATTTTGGTTCAACATGAAAGATACCTAAATGTCTCAACACCTTGCATCGTCCCCAAAAGGAAAACAAAAGACAAAAGAAAAGACAATATTCATGAAAAATAGAAGAAAGGAGATTCAAATAGAAGAATTTTATGACAGATTCACTTCCTTTATATCCTTGCACAAATGGAGTAACAAGGGTCATCCAAAGAAAATTCACAAACATAATGACACGCCAAGCAACATGATATAGGAGATCACATTACATACATGCAATTATAAAGAATATGAAAAGAAAAGAAAGAGAGTATGTCACATGCAAGTCATCCAAATCCCAATCTTGTTCATCATATACAGAAGTTGGATAACTAGCCAAAGGGGCAACAACAAGTTCCATACTAGAACAATTACTAGGCTCAACACATGGTGGGTCACTCATTTTAGGAGGATCATCATGGTTGAGCCCATATAAATTCATAGGAGTGGAAAATAGAAAATTCAATTCATTATGAACTTCTTCATAAATTTTAGCAATCTCATCATCATTATCCAAGTTAATCACAACAGGAGGTGTAATGACAATGTCCATTGTATGTTCTTGTTTTTGTTGTGGTTTAGAAGTTTCATGTTGTGGCAAAGGTGGATAATCATCATGCTTTTTTTGAGTAGGTTTAGTCTTTTATTTAAATTAACGCTCATAATAGCATGACATCTATTCCTCCACTCTTTAGCATTTCGGTTTCTTCTTGCATAGTTTTCAAGTTGTCATGATGTAGGAGCAGGTTTGTCAACCATTTGTCTCTTTTCTTCCTTTAAGCGAGGAATGGAAGGGACCTTTGAGGGTTGTGAAACCACTTTCTCTTTAAGTTTATAAACTTTTTTGATTCTGGGAGGCACAAAGGGAATTGTATGGTTATCTCTTTGTCTCTTGTAGGATATAGGAGGTGGAATAGCATTATAATTTATTTGATTATTTGGGAGATCTTTTTGTTCAAGCATAGGTCCATCCACAATAATTGGAGTGTGCATCCAACAACTATAGATTTGTTAGTTTTAGGTGGGATGTTGGAAAGGGATAATTCTACTATATGCTTGGCTTTGAACTTTTGATATTGTGAGAGAGGGGGACCACCCACTACAAAACCCCAGGTCACGAAAGGCCAAGAGCGGAGAGGCTTCCCTAACCCACCTTAGCTTGGGGGATATTTAGGATGAAGAGGATGAGAATGATGAGGACTATGTATCCTTCAATCACTCTACAATCCCAAACGTTGGAAGGAGGATAAGCGAGTTGACCTTTGGAGTCAAACTCGTGTCCTAGGTAGCTCTTTGTCTAGGGATGGAAGCGCAGTTCCAGGACGATAGTGTGACGCGTTGGCATCTCAAGGGTGTGTTGGCGTCTGTACGACGAAAGAAAAAAAAAGACAAGATTCTAACTTGAAAAGGAGGACTAACAGCCTAGTATAGAGATGTTTAAAGCGACAAAATGAGATTAAGATGAGAGAAAATAAAATGCAAATGTGATGAAGGAAACATATTACCACCAAGGTGATGAAGATGATCTTGCAGAATGATCTCCTCGCCAGCTTGCTCTGAGCTCTATCCACCTACACACAAGGAAGGGAGAAGTTGTTGGGGCTATATAGGGGCCTACCTCTGTCAGACCCTCGTCTTGGTGTTTCCACCTCCACGGACAACCAAGTTTGTAACAGTAGAAATAGATGATAAAGGAAATGAATTACAAGCTACATAAACACAAAATACTATAAGCAGTATGTGCTTACCCAATCAAAAGAAAAAGGAGAGGTTGTAGGAGATTTACCACCTCCATCCAAAGCACTCAAGGCTCGTGGAGGAGTAAACGAGAGGGAATCAAGCCTCTGTTTCCATGATGTTTGTCTTGTGCTCGCCTTGTTGTAGTGATGGAGTATGGAGTTTCTGCAATGGAGTGGAGAATGTTGCTACAAAGCTTGGAGATGGATGTAAATGGTGGAGAAAATGCTCAAATGATCTTGCAAACTTCTCTCAAACTTCTGCCTGGAAAAAGCTAAGGATGGAAGAGTGAATATTATGAAGAGATGGATGAAAAAAGACCATATTCGGGTCAGCCAATCGAAGAGGGGTGTTACATTTCGACTTCCAATCAAAAGTATAACATCCTTGTAGTCTCCAGTTGCAAGAATCTTCCAGGGATGTATGCACACCGCGTGGGCATCCGAGATATAAATGCCCCCACCAACACGCAAAATAGGTGCCAAGTGGATGCAAGCAGCGGGCTTAAGTGGAATTAAGCCTCCACCTTTGATTTTCTAAAGTGTTTAAGGGTCAAAATGAGATTTGTGTTCGGAGTGAAAATTCATGTTGATACATTTTTCCCCCACTTTAGCAAGCACGGGTACTGACGAGTGCTTCAGTAAAGTAGAGTAGTAAGAAAGTAGCTGAGTAAGAAGTGTATACTTGAACTGATGAGGAAGTAGAGCATAGTCTAGCGAACCCAAAAGTGCAAGAAAGGACTTCATAGTTCCGTGGAACTACAAAGCTAATGCATGAAAATACCTTACAGGCTCACAATCCTACAAGGGCAGTATCCTTCAAGAACTCTCACATGAAGGAGACCAAGAAAGCACCTTATAGACTTGCAGACTTGCAAGGAAGGTATCCCCCATGAAATCTCACATGAGGGAGACCGAGTAAAAAGGGACTCCATAGATTCAAAGGTGGCGACGTGTTTACCCGCAAATAGAACACATCAGGGAGCGGTTGCACAATCTAGTGGTTAGACAGTCATGTAAACCATCACTAAGTTGTAAGGCTTTCAAAAGGGTCCCTCGAGAACCCTTCAAAAGGAAGTAGGGTCCACTCAAGGGATGCGTTGTTTGAAATGTAAGGTCTAGGTGGGCTGCCCCCAAGCTAGATGTAAGCATGTAAAGTAGGTCTAGTCAGGCTACCCTTGGACTAGGCATGAAGATATGAGACTGGACTAATTGGATTACCCCCAAGCTAGACGTGAAGATGTGTGGAAGGTCTAGTCGGGTTGCCCCCGGGCTAGACGCCAGAAAACTTATTGAAATCTTTCGAAGGGGTCCCTTGGGAACCCAACATGAAAAAGAAGGGGTCCACTCAAGGGACATACTATTCAAAAGCTTGATATTTTCCATCTTGAATCGATTCGTCATCAAGGAATCCTTTTGAAAGATGTTCACTTCATCAAGGAATTTGAAAGGAATGCGGTGTGCTCATGTGAGGGGAAGTTTAAGACCGTTCTCGCTTCGGAGGGGAGTTTCCATGTCCTTTCTTTATGAACCCATGATGAAGGGAACATGCCTTGTTAGGGTTTCAAGTTGAGAATACAGATCCAAAGGAGTGCATGAAGGATCTTGGAGAAAAGATTCATTCAACAATGAATGCATTTTCTAAAGACCAAGTGATGTAGAAGTAACATTGTCACACATGGAAGGGACAACTCAAGCAAAGAAGAGAAAAAGATAAAGAGCAAGCAAAAGAAAAGGAAATGCAAACAAAGAGCACAGAGGTAGCCTAGTATTTTGGGGTTAGATTTGCTCATAAATACATATAAATATAATAATAGTATATAAATGAACTATCATCAACCCCCTACTATATCAGACCATGTGAGGAATGCACGAAAGACAAAGTAAAAATAAAAATTTGGTCAACATGGAAGGAGGCCTAAATGCTCCTGACTCTTTGCATCGTCCCCAATTTATCGAAAGTCAATCACAAACATGGAAGAATAGAGACACATATAGAGGAAGGTTTACAACATACACACCATGCATGTATCCACACACCAACGGGGGTGACGAGGGTCATTCAGGCACATATAGCACGTTTATGGGGGAACACATCACAACACACGCACATCTACTCTAAATATCAAGAAGAGTGTCCTCCCCTAACATTGGTCAACCAGAAGGTCATCAGCTTCCCACTCTAGATCATCGAAGGGGGAAGGATGACGAGCCTGCAATGGTGTAATGTTGAGGGGAGGATCTTCTGATCCTCTCACAACAAGGACCAAGGCAGAGGGACTTGTAAGGTCTCTGTTGCTCAAATCTTGTGGGTCAAAGGTCAACAACCTAGTGAAGATCGCTCATAGGTTCGAAACTTCATCTACCGAGTTAAACATGCACTTAATAGGAGTGTCATGTTTCACCTCAGTAGATGATGGAGTTTGCACCTAAGGTTCACCGCTAGGATCACTGAGTGACTTGGGAGTGGTGACAAACTCGGGGGAAGACGGAGCTGGTTCCATCACTAGGATAGAACAAGTCCACCCAAGGCCACCTTTCAGAGGAGGTGGGCTCTTCTTATGTCCTCCATTGTTGGAGGGGCCACTCTGTACCTTCTTCTTCAAAGGAGGAGGTGAGCTCCCCATAGATGAAGTGAAGATCGAGGGAGAAGATGAAAGAACCGTAGCAGATATGACCAAAGTGTTCACCATAACCATGGGCTTTGGGAAAGGCAAGACATTCAGAACGAAAGTCAACAAGGGTGGCTCCATAGAAGGAGCGATGAACACTTGCACCTTTCCAAGTGCAGGTGCGCTCACGGCGGGAGCCGAAAGAAATTTGGAACGAGGTTGAACAGAGATGAAAGGGGAGAGAAGAAGACACAAAAGGAGATTCATTCTTCTCCTCCGCCTTCTGTAAGGAGGCTTTCTTGTCTAGGAGAGCCTTTCGCTGGCACTTACGCTCATGCGCAAGGTGGTTCCTATGACTCTTCAAACTAGAAGCTGAAACTTGTGAAGGGACGAAGGATTCTACTCAGCCATGGGAGTGTCTTCCATGGCTGTCTCCAGTGGAAGGGTTGACTCCTAGATGGGAGCAGAAGGGGTAGGTTCAGAAATGGCAGGAGGAGTCGACTCTAGTGCCTCGGTGGTGAGCCTCTTCCCATTCACTGTTTTAATAACAGGAATAGTAGGAGGCCACAAAGGTCAAGACAAGAAGGAATCTCCATGGGAGGCTTTCTATCTTCCATACCAAGTAATCTAGGCTTAGTGGGTAAGACAAGAAATGTGAATGCAGGATGCTTGTCCTTTCACCAGGTGGGGACCACAAAATTCCACGAAGTAGAAGTGGATGATACCACATCAAAGAAAGAGGAAGTATCGGGTTGAACAGTGGAGGAAGAAGGAGGGTCTCGGGTAGGGAAAAATTTAAGAAACCCCCCCCTCGGCTAAGGTGTAAAATCATAGTGAATCTTGTATTATTCTCGATAAAATATTAATTTTATTGGCGATTTTTTTTGTCTTTCAAGAAAAACAATCCCAATTGGTGAATCTTTTACAATCGCTAGAAGTATGTGGAAAATCATGGCAAAATGCAATTTTTTTTAAATGAATAAAATATTTTTCATTGGCAATTAAAACCTTTTTTCAAACCAATTTTTTTTTTTTTGTTGGTGAATTAACCTTGTCTTCAAAACAGAAAAAAAAATGTTGGTGAATAAAACCTTTTTTCGAAGCAAAAAAAATATTTTCATTGGAAAATTAAACATAATCTCAAACTAATAAAAAATTTCAGTGGAAAAATAAACATATATGCCAATAAAAATCACTATGGTTGGCAAAAATATCAAATTTCAGGACAAATTTTTTGTACATTCAAATTCCTTCATAAAGAGTCTGGAATGTGAATAACTATCAACATATTTATTATTTATGAAGCCAGATGTTAGTGAAAATTAATATAATCTATGACCATTCGATGAATTTTTGATGGACGATTGTAGTTGCATTCCGGAAGTAAATCTCTGAAGCACTAGACTTGTGAATTGAAACCTCTGGAATAACACTAGAACCGTTAGATACAACCATATGGCAAGATAAGGGCTCATCGCTCATCACTCATTCTATAATTTCAATTCCTCGATGTTATACATTTCATTTAAATGAAATTCTCAATCTTTTTGAAGAAAGTGTGGTTGTCATACTACTAGTGCTGGCAATGGTGGCGATTAATGCCATATATGATATGAACATCCGAAGCAATTTCTTGGACAACTCATAGCTTTAATGAAACAAGTTTTTTAATGATTTCATATTGTTTGAGTGGCACTGGTGATTTTGACAGCTTATCATCTTGAGTTACAGTTTGCGTGTAGCCAGACATCAATCAAATTAAAGATTTTAATTATACATGAATCACGATTATCATTATACCCAAGCTAGTAGCAGCACTAGTGTCTGGTGGCCCATAAATAGGGATAGTGAATAGTGGATAGTGTCACAAGGGTTTTCATTTTCTAGGGTTAATAATGATTCAGGAAGAAGATGATGTGGTATTATTGGGAATAATGTAAATTCTCCTACCTACAGTTATGTAGTTAGAGAGTAATCAGTAAAAGACGAATTTACTTCAAGTTCAGAATGGGTGGAATTGGAAAGAAGTTGATTTGGTTAACCTAACTTCTCAGACAGGTTTTGAACCAGGATGAGGAGCTCTGATTGAGGTAAGTGCTATACCAATGCATGGAAGCTACATGAAAAAGATGGGAGCACATTTGCTACTCCTCTTGTATCCTCACAACTCCCTTTTCCCCAACATGGTTGGCCTAGCAAGTTCCATGCATTTATTTTCAGAGACAAATTTGTATTACATCTTCTGCATGACTCTGGTTCTCAAAGGGGATAAGTACATTTTATATCTTCACAACTCCCATTTCCCCAAAATGATTAGAACCCCCTTTCCCCCAGCATGGTTGGAATTGGGAAAATCCCTTGCGTTTAAACTTAATTTTCAATGCCACATTTGTATTACGTTGTCATGAGCAGAAGCTTGGAATCATGCATTTATATTTAGAGTTACATTTGTATTAAGTTGTCACCAGCAGAAGCTTGGCAATTGGAATCAATTTGTAATCCATTGTAATGAGAAACAACTTGGAATAAATTATTAAATTGTGTCTATGTAAAGTGGCACACTGACATGTTATTTATACAAAACGGGAGTTTGCCTGATCTACAGCTAATCGTCTTTAAAAAGATATGTAATAATGTGACATTGAAATTTAGTTGCAATAAAATAAATGGTTGTGTTGTGCTATTCTTCTTTATTCATTTACACTTACAGTAAAGAGTTATTTTCTGAGTTCAAAACTTCAGTGTCTATTTATATTAATATATTCAAATCATTTTTTTTCCTTTAAGAAATTAAGTAATATACTTTATGCAATATGCACTTGATAATTCATGGTTATATCGAGCCATCGGGGGAATGCAATCATTCATTCCATCGATGTTTATGTGTTACAACGATGTGCTTAATTTTGTTGACTCTATCGGTATATCGGGGAGAGCACCTTATGAGTCAGCCCGATAGAGTATTGTTACACTGATACTAGGTTGTGAGGTATTTTCTTCGAGCCATCGACGAGGCTGTGATGGGGTTCCGTCGATGAAGCATTGTTAGGCCGATGGTATTGAATTTTGTTAGGAATGGGGGAAGGACTATGAGTACGAGATTTAAAATGCACAGAGCGATAGGCTTGCGAACATAAACCTCCAGAATCACCCTATAACCGTTAGATTTAGAAATATCAATGGTTAAAAATTTGCAACGTTAATTTTCCAATGTTGAAAAAAAAGGCATTTAAAGCACTTTATACTGCTAAGTGTCAATTTTCAAGTAATTTTTTTTAACTTTTAAGTGAGAGGGTCAGCACATAGGGAGATTTTTTAAAGTCCTTTACAACGTTAAGTTACCGACCCCTTGGCCTTGATGCTAATCCTAGCTCACAAAAGTTTAAAACAACTTTAAAACACATGTGTCAATGTGTCATGTTTATTTTTTTAAGTTAATATCATAAATTAGTCAAGTTTCAACCGGTGGATGATCATTTGATGTAAGGTTGTATTTGCATTCAGGAATGAAATGCATAGAGTGATAGGCTTGCAAACTTAAACCTTTGGAATCACCCTATAACCATTAGATTTAGAAAGATGAATGGTTAAAAATTTGCAACTTTAAAGTTCCAATTTCAAAAAAAAAATCATTTAAAGCACTTTGTACTGCTAAGTGTCAACTGTCAAGTTTTTTTTTAACTTTTAAGTGAGAGGGTCAGCACACGGGGAGATTTTTTAAGTCCTTTCACCTTTGCAACATTAAGTTACCGACCCCTTGGCCTTGATACCAATCCTAGTGCACAAAATTTTAAAACAACTTTAAAACACATGTGTCATGTTTATTTTTTAAGTTAATATCATAAATTACTCAAGTTTCAACCGTTGGATGAACATTTCATGTATGGTTGTAGTTGCATTCTAGAATGAAATGCACAGAGTGATAGGCTTGCAAACTTAAACCTTTGAAATCACCCTATAATCGTTACATTTAGAAAGATAAATGATTTAGAATTTTCAACATGTATACTGAAGATGTGGGATTCACTTTAATGTTCTAATTTCAAGAAAAAAAGCACTTTATACTACTAAGTGAGGGTCAGCACACGGGGAAATTTCAATCTTCACTCTTTAGATTGCCCATTGTAGTGCACCACCCTATTTTGGATTCCACAGTTCCACTTCCAACAAAGCCATTCCAGTATCCATGACTATCAGCATTAATCTCTTCAAGAGTCAGGACTCAGAATCTAGATAAGTGAAAAAATTTTGCGGCTACGTTACATCGTTTGACATTTCTTAAAATCTTATTTTGTCAAACTTTGAAGTTTGGGTTTAGAGACTTAAGAATTAAGAAAAAATAAGGACCACTGGATATTAGGGAATTCAAATTTCACAACTTCACATTGTATAAGCATGTCTACCACCAACACCACTAGAGCAATGTCCGATACAAAAATACATTATGCAGAATTGCTTAAAACCCCAAGTTTCATTGATGGGTACCATGATATTTATGATCTTGAAATCTACGGTAGGCGTACCTCAGAACATAAATGTTCATATCAGAATAAGGCTGCAAAGCAAACACAAGTTAATAGTATCAATGCACTATGGGTAACTGGATTAGAGCGCATGATGTTACATGAGGTTTTCCCTTGCCCAGAATTTATCATGGTCTGTGCCAAAAATTATGATGATAAGAAAAGAGCAATTGTTAATAAAGAGAGCCAATAAGAATTATTATCCATTAATGCATAAGAACTTGGAAAAGTGTTGGGGATTTACAAACGAATAATTTGGAAACAACCAGATTGACCTAGAAAAGCTTGCTAGTGATTATGAAGTAGTGGAAGAATAGGAGAAAATTGATTTCTTAAATAAAATAGTTTAGGATAGAAACAAATTGAAAGGTGATCATAAGCCTGCTTATAATTTGGATATTTTTAAACCATAGGTTCATGATACTATTTCTATGCTAGTATTTTTCCTCGGTCTGGATAGCATTTTGGAAGTGGGTGCAAGCCTCCTTGAAATGGTAATTAATATCCATTATGGTGTTGAACATGTGAAATATAGTTATATTTAGCACATTGTAGAATCCATGCATAAACAATTTTTAATGATTAAAGCAGGTTCCACCAAGACATTTAGGTTCACAACCTACTTGTGCTATCTTTTTCTATTCAAATTTAGAGGAATGTTTTAGACCAACAAGCTTCAGATTCAACCCTATAGTAATGCAGAGGAAAAGAAAATGGCTCTAGTATATGAATGAACTACTGAGATAATGATGCATGATTCTCGAAGGAACTACAATCATTTTGTAGACTACTTTTTGGCTCCATTGCATCAAGAAATTACAAATACTCCAATGCCTAGATTGCCTATGTCATGTAGAAACTGCATGCAATTAGGAAAATAAATACAATAGGTTGATTGGTAATTAATGGAAGAATATACTATGCTAAGATTTTATGGATCAGGAGTACAACCATACAAACTTCCAATACATGTGACATAAAGGGTTTTTGCATTGGAATATGTAAGGCAAGTGTAGAGTGGTGATGAACTACACTTTCTCAGTCAGCGAAAGAAGACCTTATTTCCTTCTTTACCTTTTTCATGGGGAGGCTTCACATTCGAGAGAAAAGAATTTAGTGTGGCACATAATCTTTTGATTTTTTTTTACTTTGATGCTATCTATCACTAGCAGTATGATCCATGTGACATCATTAAATCAATGATTGTGGCCAATAGGAATGTTGCGAGTAGAATTCAACATCAAAGTAAACCCTTGCTTGAAAACTTGAGAAACAAGGATTCTTGGGATCAAGTCAAAATAGCAATGGAGAAAAGTGCTATTGAGAATGGTATTTCTTTTGAACAATATTCAGTAGAAATTATGGCATTGCACCGAAAGACAATCAAGACATACAACATTTTTTATGAAAAAAGTGATAAAACATCTAGTAGAGTAAAAATTCTAGGTTCTCTAGAGAAGGAAGTTACAGATAAAAATTGGTCACGATCAAAAATTACTGCCTTTTGGTCTATGAGGAAGGACCTAGGTGATCCAAGAGCTCTTGCAGAGTATGGAGCTAACAAAGAAGATAAAGAGTTTAGCAAATTGTGGAATATAGAGCATCCTGGTGAACATGGAAACAAAGAAAGTGATGATGAATCTAATGATGATAGTGAAGAATTAGAACAAAGCCATGCCAATTACAAACCTGGTTTAAGTGAGGCCGCAAAACAAGCATATGCTTCAACATATACTTCAGGAGTAGCCATACTTGAAAAAATTGGTTATGAAGTTGGTCCTTTGGGGTCCAAAAGACAAGGCCCTTGGATGGTAACAAATGTTGAGCATATAAAACCAGTTGATAAATCTGGCCTTGGGCTTGGAGGTGAAAAATTAGACCAAGGGCATACAAGTCAAACTTAATTTGTTATAGCTTCTAATCTTCATCCTCATGGTCAGATACAATCACAACTAGGACATGCCCTTGGTGGACAGCTTAGTGCAACTAGGAGTTCCATTGGTGGCGATGGTATGGGTAGTAGTAATAGTAGTGGTCAACATGTGCTACAACAACCAATTACACACAAGAGAAAAGCAATACAAGATACCACAGAAACACCGTGTTATCAAGGCAATCAAAAGAGGCAAAGGATTTTGACAGGTCCAAGTCACACTATCAGTGGATCCACCACAAAGGAGTTATTTCCAAGCACTCCCCTAATTCCAATTACTATGGTTGTGACATCATTAGCAACTGCAAGTAATCCTATTCCTTCACCATTCAAGCATTCCATTGTTCCTGCCTCCCTAGGTTATAATTTCATTGAAGAGTTTAAAAATAAATTAAACTTGAATAAAAAAAAAAAAGAAGCAATTGATGGAGAGTGTATCTTCTATAACTTCAGAGCTTGCAACAACCATGGTATTACCCACATTTGAAACAAATAAAGAAATCATGGAGTACACAATTGTTGTTCCCATAGTTCAAAACAAACCAACAAATCAGATGGATCGATCTGAATACCAAGTAACCAATTTTCAATTGGATTTTTTTGGCCTAAAAAATACTGATAAAATTAATGTATCAAAGAAGAAAAATGAATTGGTGTACACATCATTGCTAAAGCAAGATAGAGAGAAGAAAAGTTTGGAGACCCAAATAGAAAAGTTACAGGAAGACCTAGAAAATGAGAAAGCAAAGAGGAAAGAAGCAGATAACAAGAGCGATGAATTAGAAAAAAAGAATAAAAAAATTTGCCTCTACATCGACAAGCAAAGAGGATAAACCAAATGAGAGAGAAGTCAATGACTTGAAGCAAAGGCTAGATGAAAGCAACAAGAAATATGATGAGGAAAAATTCACTTCAAAAAAATTAAGACTAAGCATTGCGAATGGAAATGCATAGTGGGAACAAAAATTGGATAAACAAAGAAAAACAAATGAAAGATTGGAGACAAATCTGATGGAAGAAAAAGAAGAAATTAAGTCTCCTCAAAATAAGTTATCTACATTTTGTAGAGATACAGTGAGGCATATGAAACAAAAGATCTAGGATGAAATAATGCAGAGGTTTTATCATTTGTGTGACATGTTTCAATTGATTGATGCTATCAGACAACATTATATGAAGCTCAACAAATATTTAGTGGACAACAAAAATGTGTTGGAATTAGAGAAATCTACAAATCAAGTTCGACAAATAGTCTACAAAGCTAGTGACAATGATTTGAAATTAAAAGCGATTACTAATCGGATTGAAACCTCAATGAAGTTGTCATCTATCATTGAAAAGTGTTCGAGAATGTGTGGAATAAAGGAATATTTGCATTTGGTTGTAAACAAGATGAAGGTGGTGGATGAAAAGGTAAGGAACTTCACAGAGCTTGGTTTTCTAGAGGCTTTTGACACAAATGATCAATTCATTGGAAAGGAAGGTTTTAGAAAGAAGATGGAAGGTGATAGGAAGATTGATTTGGACCAATTTCCTTAGAACCCAGATGTGAACTATTTGGATTCCATCAGAACACTGATAACCTTGAATGCAAAATTAACTGAAGAATTCAAGATAGATTCCACTTCCAATTACAATCATGAAATGTTAACAAAACTTCAAGTTAAACAACATCAATTAGAACAAATGGCAATTCCTTCACCTGAAGAGTAGAAGTTGCTAGAAAAGGTGATATAGTGACTTGATTTTTAATTTTCAATCTTTCATAATATGAGTTTCCTAGTTCCAACTCAGCTCTGTGTAGAATTGTCTTTGGGCATTGGAAATATTTTACATTGCCAATGCCAATATGTACTCCTTCATTTGAAAATCAATTAAAAAGCTCAAATTCATACTTCAGTAATGTGATGATGTTCAATTATCTATATTATTTATTTTATCATTTGAACTATAAGGTGATGAACTGTTAGCTCATTATATTTACTTCTTGGTAGAGCTTCCAAGTTATGGATGTTGAATTGTTAGCTCATTATATTTACTTCTTGGTAGAGCTTCTAAGTTATGGATGTTGAACTGTTAGCTTATGTTATGTTGGGACTATAAATACTGATCAGTATCCACCAACTTACACCTCACCCACATCCCACAT
Source organism: Sequoiadendron giganteum (assembly GCA_007115665.2). NCBI lineage: Eukaryota > Viridiplantae > Streptophyta > Pinopsida > Cupressales > Cupressaceae > Sequoiadendron > Sequoiadendron giganteum. The sequence goes on along the minus strand of CM021107.1, from coordinate 257,851,473 downwards.
ACTGTGAAAATACACTACATTTGATTTTATGATTAGCACAAATTGTAGAGATTTGTGTGAAAGGATCCATTTTGTGGCCCACATTACTACTTGATCATGTCCATAAATAAATCTAAAACACCATGGTCACAACCCCTATTCTTGAAGAATTTAAATTCAATGTGCTGACAAATTAAATGTACTTCCACACACTCAATTTGAATAACATAAACAACCACTTTGGAGATATCCAAATAAGTTAATAACATATAAGCATTTGAATCCACAACAGTTGAACACTCAAAATAAAATTAGTAATTATGTGTAACCTTCTCCATTGTATTAATCTTCAAAGTTCAAATGATATGCATTATAAAAATAATTTATGATATGAGATGGATGGGCGAATTGGTGCAATCTATTATCTATTTTCTTACTATTTTCTACTCTAAATTCTAATTAAAAATGATGTGAAGATGTCCTATTCAGGTCTTGATCGCTCTTATATATGAGAGGCAACAATCTACAAACCCCTTACAAAAAGTCATGACGTTTGACAACTAAAAATAACTCAAATTATAAATAAAACAATGTCGCAGGTGAATGCACCAATCCGTTAATCTCCAAGCAGAAGCTTGTGACTGCCTAAGATCTATTCAAAGCTTCTACTCCATGATAGGGCACTCATCATACTGTCGATTGGCGTTCTTACTCTGAATCAGATGGTTGTCCCATTGAATCTAATTCTAACACATCTACAGTTTGGCTAATAAACAGATTGACTACAAAGAGGTGATGGATATACTCATGTTCAACATGTAGGATTTGATAAATGCAAATCCACAGCTTGCCAAGAACGCCTGCATGCAAAATACCTAATGCTGAATGGAGACCAAAGAGATAGAAGCAAGGGTTTGGAAAATCTCAGCGGAGTGAGAGCAGAATTGTTATTTCCCAAAAAGATTAAATACAATAATTACAAAGGTGGCATATAAGGTGAGAAACCCTAAAGCCGGAGAAAGCTAGGTTTGTGCATTTAATAATTAATAAACATATTAATTATAATGCACCTACAAATGACAAGCTTAAGTGAATATAATAATAGTTAGCATTAATAATTAAACCAAAGTGATTTAATTATAAAGGCAAATGAACTATTACTCTAACACCCCCCCTTAAGCGAAGCTCAGGAGGAAGCAAACCTAGCACAGCTAAGAAAGCAGGAAAAAATGGGTCCTGGCAACAAGGCCAGATCAGGTACCCAACTACAAAGAAATCTCTGTAAAACAGGGAAATAGAGAAAACCCAGTGGGAAAAAACTCTACCCCAAAAAGAGATACAACAACATGCTGAAAAAAAACATGAAGGAAGGAAGGCCTCAACAAGACCCCCCAAGGACAACTTCCATCACCCCAAGCATAGAACGCAACTGAAGATAGCGTGGAGATGAAAAAGGTTTGGTGAAGATGTCAACAACCTGCGCGTCAGTGGGGATGTACTCCAAAGAGAGAACACCATCCTGAATCTGCTGACGGATGAAATGCATATGAAGCTCAATGTGTTTAGTGCGCTGATGCTCCACCGGGTTACGGGAAATGTGAATAGAACTCTGATTATCGCACCACAGAACAGTGGAACGATCAGGAGGAAATCCAAACTCAGTCATCAACTATCGAAGCCACAAAATCTCCTAACTAGCATGTACTACAGCTCTATACTCAGCCTCTGTAGATGAAAGTGCGCAAGCATTCTGCTTCTTGCACGACCATGTGATAGGACCAGAGCCAAGGCAAAAGACAAAGCCAGAAGTAGACTTTCGATCATCAACATCACCAGCCCAATCTGAGTCAATGTAGCCAACAATGTGAGGAGCCCCTGATGTGTAATGAATGCCATACATAAGTGTGCCCTGAATGTATCTCAAAATGCGCTTGGCAGCTTGCCAATGACTCTCATGAGGCTCATGAGAGAACTGAGAGACTAGACCAACTGCAAAGGAGAGATCAGGATGAGTGTGTGTCAGGTACAACAAATTGCCAACCAACTGCCGATACAATGTAGGATCCACTGAAGGCGAAGTGCAAGAGGTAGACAAAGTAACACCCGACTGAAAAGGTGTGAGAGCAGGCTTGCAAGCAAGCATATCAAAGTGCTGAAGCATGTCAAGAGCATACTTCTATTGGTAAACAAAGATCCCAGCAGGTGACTGAACAATCTGCAGACCCAGAAAGAAGTGTAATAGACCCAGGTTTGTCATCTCAAATTGCTCCATCAATGCGCACTGAACATCCTGAATCATAGAAGATGAGCTACCTGTGATGAGAAGATCATCGACATATAGCACAAGGATCAAAACCTCATCCTCAAGACGCTGAATGTAGACTATAGGATCAGAATGACAACGTGTGAATCCTGTAGAAAGCAGAAAGGAGTCCATCTTCTCATACCAAGCCCGAGGGGCCTGTTTGAGACCATACAAAGAACGTCGAAGTCTGCAAACCAAGGAGGAATCCTGCACAAATCCCTGAGGCTGCTCCATGTAAATCTCCTCACTAAGATCACCTTGCAAGAAAGCACTCTTCACATCCATCTGAAAAATGGGCCATCCCTGAGAAGCCGCGAGGGATAAGACAAGGTGAATAGAGTTCATCTTGGCGACAGGGGCAAATGTCTCAGTGTAATCAATACCCTCAACCTGTGAAAAACCCTTCGCAATAAGATGTGCCTTGTACTTATCAATAGAACCATCAGCAGCAAACTTAGTACGATACAACCACTTGCATCGCACTAACTTTCTTCCCTTAGGAAGAGAACAAAGATCCCAAGTATGATTCTTCATCAAAGAAGAATACTCCTCCTCCATAGCACTATTCCACTCAGTATGTCCTATCGCTGCCCCAAATGTCTGAGGATCACCACAAATAGCATGACTCAGAAGACTAGAACCCGCAATATGAGATCGGGTGCGACGGGAAGTGGAAGGGTCACCAGCCAAAGATCCTGCAGCATCAACTGTAACATGAGCCCATCTAGGCATCTGTGGAGGATCCTATGGTGGAGGTAAATGGGGATCACCAAGATCATCATCCTCATCATCCTGAAACAAAGTTGGAAGAGAGGAGGGAGTAGTGGTAAGTGAAGTAGACTCTGGAAGCGGGGTATCTACTGCAGGAAGGTGATCATCAAACTGGACATCTCGTCAAAATAGGACCTCTCTGGAATCAGGGTCAAACAACCTATATGCCTTAACATCCTCGCAGTAGCCAACAAAAATGAGGTGTCGACTCTTCCACTCCATTGCTCTCCTCTGAGCGTCAGGCACAAATGCCCATGCTTCACTACCAAAAACTCGGAATGAAGATATATCAGGCTTGACATGAGACCAAGCCTCCTCAGGAGTCATATGTCGAACTACCTTGTGAGGCATCCGATTCTGAATATAGTTGGCACAATTGACTGCCTCTGCCCAAAAAGACGAATCCATGGACCTAGACTGTATCATACAATTAGCCATCTCCCGAAGTGTTCTATTCTTTCTCTCTGCCACACCATTCTGCTGAGGGGTGTAGGGCACTGAAAACTGATGCTGAAGACCATGTTCAGAGCAAAAATCCATGAAAGCTTGGTTCACATACTCCCCCCCATTATCTGTGCGTATCCGGTGAATAGAAAGACCAGATTGCTTCTCCACAAATGTCTTCAAGACTCGAAATGAGTCAAAGACATCATACTTGTACTTTAAAAAGTACACCCATGTGCGCCTGGAGAAGTCATCAATGAAAGTAAGCACATATCTGGCACCGAAAAAAGGAGGAGTAGGAAATGACATGAGGTCACTATGAATCAACTCCAATGGTGCCAAAGCACGAGTAGCTCGTCCTTGAGGAAAAGGATCCCTATGTTGTTTGCCAAGAACACAACCCTGACAAACCCCATCAGTGCAAGTAATGTGTGGAAGCCCAAGAACAAGTGCCTGTGTGCTCACTCTGCTAAGATTTTCCAAACCCTTGCTTCTGTCTCTTTGGTCTCCATTCAGCATTAGGTATTTTGCATGCAGGTGTTCTTGGCGAGTTGTGGATTGGAGACTGTTGAAAATGTTCAGTGCAATCAAGCCCATGGCTTCATCCATTTTATTCCTGTGCTGAAGAATCTCAAAAGGACGCTGTAGGACAGGTTGATGTTCATCTAGGCATGACCATAAGCCACGTGACATGAGTAGCCTGGTCATGTGTGCTTTCCAGGTGTGGTAATTGTGCGGTGTCAGTCGGGCCACAAAGGGGTCCGACATTGAGAGAAGAAAAAGACAGAAGTAGAAGGTTCATTTTCTAAAAGTAAATGACAGAAAGCAAAATTACCCCCCCACAATGTATGATTCTAACCCTCGTACAACAAATAAACAAATACTGAAAGTACCAAAAATGAGGAAAACACCTGAACGCCAGATGCAAAGAGAGAGGAAAACAAAGCCTCTACTTTGACACCAAAAAATAGTGCTCAAATGGCCGAATTAGCAAACAAGACCATCATAGTCATGTCCGGCTTGGAAACACCTTTCCAACGATATTTTCTTTTTCGAAAACGGACACCGTATGCCCAAGATACGGCCAAAAAACCACAGGTACCCCCTAAAAATGAGCTCTTTGGAAAAAACCAGTCACTGGAAATAATTTGACGGCCATATGGCCATCACTGGATGTTGGCGGTGGCCAATGGGCGGCGACGCCAGCGGAGGTGGTGGCCGGGCGGAGCGGCGGTGGCGATCGGGCGGAGGGGCGGTGGTAGGTATTTGGCCGGCGGTTAATACCGGTGGCCTGCCGATGACGATGTGGAAGTCGCGTCTTTGGCGGTAGCCCGGGTTTTATTAAAAAGCTGGGTTTTTCTAAAAAATTCCTGCGGTGCAGGCCGTCGATACAGGTAGGCCAATTTTTTGCCTATAGTCCAGCATGGCCAAATAGTCAAACTTTATGGGTACGAGCTCTCGGATCTTCACGGGCATTGATGGTGGGGTGGTTTTGCTCAAAATGGCTCGATAACCTCGCTAAGAGTGATGTGAGGAAAACCAGTACGTGGCTGTAAAATGCTGAATATTGACCTTAGACACCTTCAAATAGGCAGCGACAGTTAAGCTCGATACGTAACAGGATTTGATAAAATTACAAATCACGGCTAATGAAAGTTTACACATGCAAAATACTATCTTTGAATGGAGGACCAAAGAGACGAGCAAGGGTTTGGAAAATCTCAGCAAAGTGAGAGCAGAATTATTATTTCCCAAAAAAAGTGAATTACAATAATTACAAAAGTGGCATATAAGGTGAGAAACCCTAAAGCCGGAGAAAGCTAGGTTTGTGCATTTAATAATTAATAAACATATTAATTATAATGCACCTACAAATGACAAGCTTAAGTGAATAGAATAATAGTTAGCATTAATAATTAAACCAAAGTGATTTAATTATAAAGGCAAATGAACTATTACTCTAACACAACATAGGTGTCCACGTTAGAAATCACCTTTTTCATATCATATTCCATAGAATTTTTTTTTTCGAGTTGCTTATGAGTGTCTTGTAAAACCATATCCTCATCATTTATTTCTTGCAACACAGCAATTAGAAGCCCAACAAGCTCTTCCTTCCAATCATCATATTCTCGCAAATTTCTAATGCCATTATGAAGTGTGAGGACTGAATCAAAGCAGTCAAAATCTTCCCTAAGCCTGTTATGATATCCATTATGTGATTCTACTAGCTTGTTATATGTCAGCAATATTTTTCCTTTCATGACATTCTTATCTATGAGCTCCTTTTTTTTCTCCATCATTCTAGGTTGCAATCGTTCATTCTCCACCAATGCAATGCGTGTCTATTTGAATAATTTCCAATCTTCATCAACACACTTCATCATTTTGTTGAATCTTTCTTTTATCATTTCAGATACAGTGTTATATTTGATGGTTTTCACTTCTTTCTCCAATTCTTTGCATTTCCCCTAGGATTTTAGATGGCAATTCTTCTAATAGGTTGTATCATCCAATGCATTAAGCACTCTTTTATCTTTTTCAAGCCATGGGGAGTACAAATCTGATGTGGAGGAGGAAGATGTTATTTCTCTCTGATTTGCTAGCTCCTTCTTCAGTTCTATAAAGAGAGAAAGTCTTTAATTCCAAATAATCTTATAATTCCTTTAATAAGTTCATTTCCATTCCATATAATATTGTAACTCCATTCATTAGATTACATAAAACCAAAAGATTCCAAATATCGACTATAATGTCTACAACAAGATTCATAACACATCCAACTACATTAATAAATATGTGTCATCTTTCACGACATTTATAATACAAAACATTGTAAAGAAATTTACAACTCAAGATAGGCATTATGTTGCCTTAAGTTCTACAATAATCATTCAATAATAAAATACAATAGATATATGAAGAAATCTTCATTTGATCTTCAATCCAATAGCTTATCTTCAAACATGAAGACAAGAACAAGGTTCAGGCGATTTTTCCACCCAACCTCAAAGCTTATGCTTCCCCAGAATTCCTTAGTCATTCAAAGAATACTTGACCCTGCACAAATCGCTTAGCAAAAAGAATTCGACAAGCAAGATGGAATCTGGTGCGTGCCTAGTATAACTAGTAAAACCACAAGCATTTTCATTTTTCTAATTCATTTAAGAAACAAACAAGTTCGATACTAGGATATGGTAGAGAGTAAACTACATTCCATCTATTTCAATGGTCCTTAAGTTACTTGGCCAAGTAAAATGTCATGCACGACAAATAATAGTAGTTTTGGAAAAGAAAAACTACGCTCTCTATAAACCCATATTCAGCACCCGTCCTAGAAGATAACTTTCCAAACACATGTCATGTGCATTCAATTATCAAGCATGCATGGCTCCATTCAAAATAAAATGATTTTTCACAAACACATGAACTGCACTTTATCTTTCAAGAAAACATGGTTTTTGATGTAATAATTTCCCAGTTTTAAATCACAAATAAAATAATGTTCATATTTAAAATAAATAAATAAATAAAATTAAAAAGAAGGTGTATCTCAAGTATGTAATCTAAGTACATATTTAAGCAAGAATTAAATGAGCACATATTCTTTCAGTTCATTTACTCAAGAAATTCAATCACAATTCAATATAATCCTCTTCTAATTTGTTTAATTTTCAAGTAATTATATTTAAAACTCTATTTCCTTTTCTTTTTTGTTTTTCCTATTTCACTTAAAATGTTATCTTTTCAAAATCATAAAAACACCTCATATTACTTTTGTTTCGAAGGCAATTTTAGAATCATTCCTAAAGATTTATCAAATTTAACTCTTACTTTTCAAGCATTTTTAAATACACAAAAGTATTTTTATTTAAAAAAGAATCTTCCAGCTGTATAATTCTGGAAAAATTTCACTATCTTTTATGTTCTTTTTGTTTTGAAAATTTTATATATCTGACAGTTTTGATTTTTGAAGCATTTCTAAATTTAAATAGATCTAAAACAGTATGTCTTTTGTTTGCATTCTTTCAATTTACTAATTAGAATTTCCTAAAAATAAATAAATCTACTATCTTTTTGTAGTTTTCTGTTTCAAGATTGTTCAATAATTTTCCATAAAAACACAGTCTGGTATATGAAATTTCTTCTAAATTTAATAAAAACAGTAATGTGTTTTCCATCGATCCTACATGTGAATCTTCTTTAGCTGTGTGTTTCTTGAATCTGATTTGTTTGGTGTTTGTCTATCGATTTCTTGTTGTTCCTTCTTTCTATCTTCTCCTCCTATTGTTCCTATGTCTCTTCTCTTAATTTTCTTTCTATCTTCCCTGTTGTTCCTACTGCTTGGGTGTGATGGGGGCAGATTTATGTTCTCGTATTCTCTGTCTTGGTCTCCTTTTTTCTTGCCCTCTCCAAAAAATGGATTTACTCCTCTATTAATTCGAATTTCAACCCTTATTCTCCTTCAGACAGTGCGCATCTCTCTTCATTCTCTTCCTGCGCATCTATCTCCACTCTCTCCCTATGCACCTTCCAAGTCCTTTCTCTCACTTGCTTATGGGAGTGAGCACACCCCTCTTCCTGGCCGCGTGTATCCTATTCTCCCTTCTCCTACGCATGGGAGATCAGTAACTATTATTTTTATTTCTAAGACCATTCTCTTGGCCAACTCCTCCTCTCCCTAGCGTGTGATATGCAAAATGCCAAATCAATAAAACAAAACTATTTTATTCTTATTTTATCCAAACTATCCCTCCTTTTGGCATATGGGAGATATCTTCTTGTTCTCTCCTCCACACATTCTCCTCTCCTTCCCACTCTTCCATGCGCCTCCTTCTTTCCTTTTGCCATGCGCCCTTTGCAGGTTCTTTATTTTCTATGAAACAAACAGGAATCTATCTCCTGGTTGTGCCTCACCATCCCTTCCTTTGGCCACGCATAATGGAGATATGTGTATCTTCCCTCTCATGCCTATGATAAGTAGAGATCTCATGAACTTTAAAAACTAAATCTGTATCTTCTAGCTCCTTGGCCGCGCATGGGGAAATTATGACAAATAAAAAGAAACCAAGAGAAATAAAAGCTCTCTCTCTACGCTGGCGCGTGGAAAATGTGCAGATTGATCATCATAAAAATAAAAATAACAACTCTCCCCAAAAATGGATTTCCTCTTTTATTTTTTTCAATTCAAAGTTCCTCTGCCTCCCTTTTACTTCATGCAAAAATGGTAGTTATCATAAACTCAGATCCACTATCTCAGTTTTGATCTCCAGCCAAATGGCCAGAACTCCAAGTTCCATTTTTTTGATTGCATGCTTAATTAATTGTGAAGTAAGTTTTTTCCAAATTGTAAACTGTTGTTTTGATTTCAATTTCAAGTTTGAACATTTTTTTTTTTCTTCAATTCATTCCAAATTAAAAACGTATTTCATTTAAATAATCAAATTTAATATATAATTATTTAAACATATATATTTCTACTCTTATTTTAAATCTATTTTTCCACACAATAACATAATATTCGTTTTCCAATAACTTAGAATAAAAGCATTTTATTTTTAACTAAAATAGAAAAGATCACATAAAGATGTAATAAATTGAATAAAAATCAATTTTCTCATAACAATATTTAAATTGCCATTTAAAACAAAAAAATTCTTTTTCGCAATTTCATTCAACAAATGCATAATCATTATAATAATTAAAATTTAAATCATTTAATCATGCAAATTACGTTCTAATTAATTAAGTGGTGTGTGAGATTCCATCATCCTCATAAACGTCTAATGCCTAAAACGACTCTACCTGATCAATGTTCTTGCCTTCATTCTCATTCACCTGTTCCTGCGTTCACTTGCACTCAATTTCTCATCAGCAATGACAATCCCCGAATTCCATAAATAATGAATTCAAATCATTTCACTTGAATTTAAATCTCAATTTCAATAATCATCAATTTCAATCTCAATCTCAATTTCAATTTCAATTTAAATCTCAATTTCAATTTCAATTTAAATAATCATCTAACATAATTATTAAAAATCTCACGATTAATAATTGCATTTAAATAAATGACAAAAATCAGTATGTGACAAGTTTTTCATTTTCCTTAATTAGTTTTTCGATCTATGCTTTGGTAAATTTTTCCACATTTATGTTCAATTATGTTATCTCCATAGGGTTGGTATCCCCTACTTGTTGAACCAAGATATGTCCAAACACTTGGTTTGGATTACGAATTATAGCAGGTCTTTTATCATGGGGATATAGTGACTAAATAAGTAAGGTGGCTTAATTTGGGTTGTACCCAGATCCTGAATACATTTTGTCACTTGCTTCTTCTATTAAGCTCATTGTCTTATCCCCTCTTTTTCTAAAGCTATCAAATACAATTGAAGAGCTAATATCCCATCCTAGTAGGAGCAAAACTCCAACTTCTTGAATCAATTCCCTTCCTCTTTCACGAGTGATGGACTCCATTTCCTTATCTACCTCCCTTTTCAATTCCTCTAGAGCAATTGCCTCTTGTTCAGGAGTGATATCCTATATCTTTTGTCTCATTTTTTTGCCTTTATATTCATAAACAAATGATTTAAATTCTTAAAATTTAACAAAATCACAATCAATAATAAAATATTGTCTAGACCTAACCCTCACATCATTAGATAGTTCATTTGATGCCTCAAATATTACAATATTCTACTCTTGAGGGGGCTCGTACTGTGCAATCACAAGAGCACTTATTTGTTTGACCTACTCACCCTCTTCATCACCCTGCTCTTCTTCACTTATATCAATATCTACAGAAAAAAAATACCTCATGAGTAGGCTATGAAGGTATGTAATCCAAGGGCTCTATTTCTTCAACTTGTACTCTTGAATAGGTTGCATGAGGTGCATCAAAAACAAATGGGGGAACATCCTTTACCAGTTCATTGACATGAGTGATGAGTTGCTCAATTCTTGATAAAGGATCCTGTATCTCACAAAATTCCTTTGAATAAGATGGGGCATTTTTTCTCTTCCATTCCTCTGCAAGCATAATCTTGTTATAGGTGGCCATTCTTTCCTTGGTGGAAGCCTCATGATGGTTTCTTATGGCATCCTCAATTGAGAACAAATTTTCATACCCTGATAGCCCCTGTGATAATCTCGCCTTGTGAATAAACCCTTTTGCATCAAATTATTTCCTTACATCACCTAGAGGTAGGTTGTATTGTGCTAATTTACCATCAATTTCTCCATATCCTTCATTGGCAACCACTGTAAAGTCTCCAAAACATAAGGTGTTGGGCATATTTTATTGTTTGCTATGTCCTTTAAGGTGTTTGGAATCAGATTTTTCCAATTGCCTCACAATTTCTAAATAAGCAATTCAGTCAGGAACTACTCATGGCATCAAGTGTGGAGCCCCTTCGAACCCATAAAACCTTATCACTGTACAATCAGGGAAAGAATACGAGTCTCCCCAGTTATGATTCACTTTATTTCTCTAGTCATTTTCCTTTGGTCTTAGAAACATTTGTACTTTTGAGGATAGGTTATAATTGCACGGATATCCCAGCAACTTCATCAATGGTTTTACAAAAAAATCTTCAAAATAAAGGTAATGAGACCTTCCAAATCGGTTGTCCCACAATGAAGTCCACATTTGTACAGGTTTAAAATCTCCATTTTTATCTATATCTTTTATCCTTAATTCTTCACTCTAGACCCCTCTGACTTGTCCCTCGTACAAAAGCAAATGCATAAGCAAAGAATTGCGTTCAAAATTAATATTATCACTATTATTTTTAATCTTTTCAAGCCGTCGATGTAGGGCATTGGCCAAGTAGCTAGCATAATCAAATAGCCTGGCATCCTTGCTTTGTATGTCTGCAGCTAAGACCATTGGGGCAATCGACATGAGAGGCGGAACCTCTACTCCCAAAACCTGACAATTGAATAATAGGTGTATCAAAAATACTCTTCGAACAAATCTTCATGGAAAGGAGGGTTTTCACTGCTAGAGAACCTCCTGTGTTGGCCTCCTTCATCCTTGGGCCTATACAAAGGTAATTTCCATCTCTTATAGCTGGTATCTATGTGGCAATACTCTACCAAGAGATCTTTGACCATGAATGATAAATTCAGTGAATACTCTAACTGAAATACATTAGAAATGAGATCCCTAGAAATCACAAGCATGTCACCCCCGCCATGTGACTGAATAGTTCTTTTCTTGGGGTCATATTTGATAGCAAGAGCTTTATATAGCTCTGCGTTCACAAACACATTGGCCACCACAAGTCTTCCCAGGTTCAACCTCCACGGATTTCAAACTGGTTGAAACCTAAATTGTTTTTTGTAATGGTACATGAAGAGGTTGTACCCTCATTATGGTGTCCAAATATCCCCTAAGACCTTATGTTTGTCCAATAGTCGATCCATGGAAGGATTCATTTGAGCACTCCTCTTGGGTCTCAGCCCCGACCCAGGGCATTGATCTATCAGGTTTTCATTTAGGAGTCTCTTAGGATTTTTAATGTCCAGTTGATCCAAAGTCTTAGTCTTTTTGGTTTTCTATTTTTAAGCTTTGGGTTTGTCTGTACTCTCTTCCATTATTTAAATCTTAAGCTTTTGATGAAAATAACTTCTCAGCTGGGTCTTAAGTACTTACGTGAGTCTCGCCGAGTCGCCTCCATAGTCCACCAGTCTTTGCTGCGTCAGAACTCCAAGGTTTTTCCTTTTTTCTTCTGCCCTAAGCGAAATCTTCCAAGATTTTTTAACAACTATGCGATCAACTTGTGATATAATTCACTTCAATTCTGGTTCATAAATGCACCATTCATGGACGGTCTCTCATTCTTGTCATCAAAGAAGAAAATTTAATTCAAGTATCTTGAAGTCGACGATGCCCTGGGATGTCACATTAGTCTTTCACCGATAGCCACCCTCTCCATCGATGGACACCTATCCTTCATTCTATCGGTGGGAAGCCAAAGAATGTTTCCCTGATGCATCATAGTTCCCCCGATATACTTTATGCATTCAATAATTCATGCCCATGGTTATAATTCATGGTTACTTTTGTTGACAACTTGACTCTATCAATATATCGGGAGAGCAACTTAGGAGTCAGCCCGATAGAGTATTGTTACACCAATACTAGGTTGTGAGCTATTTTTATTGGGCCATCGGCAAGACTATGATGGGGGGGTTCAACTAATGAAGCATTGTTAGGCCGATTGTATTGAATTTTGTTAGGAATGGGGGAAGGACTACATCACTACAAAATTTAAAATTTATTTATGGATGCAATGTAGGCTATAATACGATCTTGTCACACAAATTTCTACAATTTGCATTGATTATAATTTATGAATCATAAAATCAAAGTGTCATATATTTTTGTGATTATTGATATGTGGAAGATAAGTGGGGTGGACTCGGTGGAGGCTAGTTTCTTTATAAATAAAAAATAAATTTCCTTTTAAGAGATCAAAATTAAATTTTAATATCATAATTTCATGGATGATGGAATACAATATAAAATATCATCAACTACAGTTTGACTTTGGCATATGATTCATGAAGTGCAATATAATATAAAATATCATGAAGTGCAATATAAAATAAAATATCCTGAAGTGCAATGATTCACAATTTATTTGAATACAATATAAAAAATCATCAACTATAGTTTGGAATATGATTCATGCAGTGCTTGAGTGCAATATAAAATAAGATATCATGAAGTACAATGATTCACAATTTCAATGTTCATTGAATACAATATAAAATATCATCAACTACAATTTGGACTTTGGAACAATGGAAACTGATTCATGAAGTGCAGTAAAATACCTAAAACCTGCTAATTCTCTTCCATTTCCCAAATGGAGTCAGGGTCCTCAAACTAATGCTCATCTTGAGATAAAGTAAAAGAGTCATCTTGATTCTGAGTCTTCTCTTCACTTTCTTCAGCCTGTGTCTCAAATTCAACATTCATTGTGTGATTTGTGTCAATTTTAATATCATTGTCATATGTCTCAAGCCCACTGCCACTGCCACTACCACTAGTACCGGTGCTTGGAATTGGAGAGCCTGTGTTGCACAACCTAGTCCCTCTTCTTTCACATGTGGACCTCCAGATTGTGAGTGCCCTTTCAAAAGAAATTTTTTTGACATTATACGTAGTTCCTTTCATCCTCAAGCAATTTTCCAAATTCTTGTCTAGTTTGTTTCTTAACTTTGATTTCAAAAACCCCAATGTACTGAAAACTCTCTCATCCTCCACCGACCCCAATATTATTGTTTGACATAAATCAACAAGTTTGAAATATTCTAACATCGAACCACGCAATATTTCACTCTGACCTAAGCTTGTCCAAACCTTTTTTATTGATCCCAGTTCAAAGGCCTTCTGCTTTCCCATGGATTTATACTGGTCCCTCATAGCTTTTGCAAAACTCCTACATTGTTGTCTAAGTTTATTTTCATTTAAAATTCCTTCTATTGTCTACTCATTGTATGTTACCTCTTTCGAATACTGTTCAATCAAGATTTTTACTTGATCATGAAAATATTTTGGATTATCTCGGTTTACCCAAAATTGATGATACACAATACCCATGGCTTCAAGTATTTCATGTCGAGGGAATCTTTCACGAATCTCTGAGGAAAGAAATTTTGCAATTTCCTTCAAATTATCACTAACAGATTTAACAATGCCATTAAAATTTTCCTTGTTAACAGGTACTTCACTACTAGAGTGCCTGGTTGTCTTACAATGGTACATTGGTGTCTCATATCCATGTACACAAATACATAAGTACCCGCTTGCACTAAACTATAAATAATTATCAAGATTATCCAAATAAGTAATTTTCCACCACATCAAATAATTTGCGCCTTCTTGTGTTAGATCTAGATATAGATGATCGAGGGCCAAGCATGTAAGTTTATGTAGATTGGCATATTCATAAATATACATAGTTTTGTCTTGGAATTTCTTCACAAGATTGTTCATCTCATCCAACATGGGGAGAATACTATCTAAAGTCAAGAGTGTCTCTATATCGCTTAACCTATGTAAGAGGTCAGGAGCTTTGTCTATTGTGCTGCGATGCTTGTACATCACTCCAATCAAGGATTTATATTCTGAAAGAACTCGTTGCATTGGTCCATGTAGGGAGATCCATCTGGTATCGACATCCTTGAGAAGCTTGTTTCCAAGTGTTATTCCCTCAAAAAAATGTTGAAATTCAAAGAAATGTTTGGGACTTCAATAGAAGTATGCGTGTATCTAGAAAACTAGATTTTCAACTTTTGATATTGTAGGAAACTTGCTTACAATTTTAAATGCTAAATTCATTTTGTGGGCCATGCAGTGAATTCCGAGCATGTATGGTGCACAAGTAGTTTGCAACTTTGTGCAAACACCACTCCTTTGACCTTGCATCACTGCAGCTCCATCAGCTCCTACACACACCAAATTTTTGGCAATTGTCAACTCATCCATACCTGCAATTTCATTCAAAGATTTCTTGACTAGTTCAAATAGACTTTGCGATGTTGAATTGTCCTTCATTTTATGAACACAAAGAAGATGATCTTGGAGAACATGTTGTTTTATAGTATACAAATGCATACAAACCCAAGAATTATTGTCTACCGTAGTAACTTCATCTAAAGATAATGCAATGAAAATTGACTCTTTTACTTTCTCCTTTAAATCTTCCTTTTCCACTGCAGCAAGATAGTTCGCCCAATCCCATCCAACGTTTATTGACCAATGTGAGAAGGGAAAGTGGGGAGCACTCAAATAAGATAATAAATCAAAATATTATGGGTAGTCTATCATAGGATGCCCCCTGGACAAAATATGAAAAACAACACTCATCTGACCATTTTTTGATAGATTTCTTGTTGCCATGGATTTTCCAAAATGAGCCTCAAGTGTACCTTCACAGTTTTCAATCTTTGACATTCTATGGTTATGCTCTCCATAATCTGTGACATACTTAACATGAAGACATTCTTCCTTTGATTTCATTCGTACGCCTGATTGTTCCTTTCCGTCTATGATTTGTTTTTCGTAAACTTTACCGATATTATTTTCTATACTATCAAGATTTAGTTGCATTGTCTTGTCTCTTCCACATTTCCAACTATAAATCTTACATTTGACCTCAGTTGCCCTTTCAATATTTTTTTCATTTGATACCCCCACTGGTTCAAGGAATGGGTACTTTGACAACCAACCAAGTTGAAAATTCCTTGTCATTTCCCACTCGCGCTACCAACATCATCCTTATCCAAGTCAATTATCTCATTCTGGCTAACTAGGGTATCCCTTGGAACATCTTATGCAGTATTTCCGTCCTCGTTTGATGCATTTTGATTTAACTCAGTGACAATCTCACCTTGACCTTCCTATGGTGGTGAGGTATTGTCAATACCATCAATAATATTTGGTGGAAGAGTTGATGATGTAGCTCCACCTTGATCTGATGGATTAGAAGCTTTTCCAATTCCAAAGTAAGACTGTATCGTACCTCCACATTTTGGGCATTTTGATGGCCTTCCAGTCTCTTCATTACCCTCAAGAGTCTTACCCTTGCTGCTCGACATATTGATATCTCACTTCGAGTAAAATCTGGAAAAAATGTCTTCTTGCTTAAGAAGGATAGACTGACAGAGAATATACATCCCATTCCCTACTCAAAATCATGTTTAAGAATGAAGCAAGAATGGAAAAAATATAAATAAATCTTATTATTATAACTAATAACTAATAACAATATGAAGAAATGATCACTCACCTTTGAGTCTATGTTTTCGGGTTTCACTAACTTATGAATCGAGAAGTAGAACTTCATAACCGAACAAAATGTGTAAGAATAAATAATAGTTTCAATTGTATTTATATCAATCCATATTTGGTGAATTTTGTGGGATTTTTAAATGGTATGTTAAAAATTTGGTGAATCCTGTGTGCTTATACAACAATACTTTGTAATTTTCAAGGTGAAATGTATCCTCAAATGTAATTATTTTTAAAATTTTTTGGCAAAATAGGTCCTCATAAGCAACTTTTTATAAATTTTCATTGGCGAAATGGGTCTTCACAAGCAACTATTTGTAAATTTTCATTGGAAAAATAGGTCCTCATATAATGTTGTTTTAATAGTTTTGGCGAATATGTTGGTGTTTTATGACATGCTCCCCGGGATTCCAGGAAAAAATATTAATCAGTCCATTGGAAACACATAGTCTGTTATGGAAAATTTATTGCCTAAACATGCCTCGTAAAAAAAAACCGCTAGCGAATGGACATGCATTGAACCGATAGTTCATGAAATCCGGGCGATTTGAACACCCTGTTGGATACGGTAAATTCACCAATTTCGATTTGCCCGATTCCTAGAATTTTCCAATTGGTGAAGATTCGCCACTAAAGTTTTGCCTGGTCTCAGGACCGCTTCTCTTCTTCCCTCCTACACGCCTTGGTGGCGTTACTATTATCATTTAAGCAAGCTTTATGCGAGATAGCATAAGGTGAAGAAGGGTATCTCACTTTTGGCCTAGCGTGCCCCTTCTTATAGTTTTGATATGTGTGACATATGAGGTCCTTCGTAGGCAAGAGAGGACAAAGAGAGGTGGGCCGAAAGTAATCCAAGGTATAGTTGCCACGTCCAATTGGTGGTCTATAACCAATGTCGTGGACAACATGTACTGAATCTCCATGAGCAAAATTTAGGACACTTGTGTATAACTGAGGGAACTGCGTTCATAGCTACTAGCCAAGGGATGCCTAGCTTCACTCTGAAGAGTTCAAACCCTGGGATGATATCGAACCTAAGACTCATAGACTTAGATCCTATGAGGACAAATAGGACAATACTCCCTATAGGAGGTACAAAAATCTCATCATGTGTGCGGATGATACTTTCTGGTGCATCCTACCCATCCTTATGCAAGAAGTTTATCAGCATGATCTTCTCAATTATGATATTCAGTTGGGATGTTAGATCAACAAGAACACCATCATAGTGTTCCCATTTATCCTTGCAGGAATGTAGAGAGGAGATGGATCTCTGTTAAAACCCATCGGTAGATCCTATGAAGTGAAGGTTATGCTAGTACCATTATTCATAATCTGTGCAAAGGGAATAGGCTAGTTTAAGAAAGAGGCCATTGCACACACTAATAGTATTTCTATGGAGCCTCCTAAGATTCACGGGATAGGATAGTGAACCACTTAAGGTTTCATTACACAACACCATTGGAACCTTCCAACTATGCCTACTAGGGGTTGCAGGTTAGGTTGTGAGGCAAAAGACCCACAACACCCACACCTACAACACTCTTAGGATACAAGGAAAAGAGCTTTCAGTGTCACAGAACAAAACCAAAATGGTTCATGTCAGGTTCACCAAAAATGTGAGAGAGGGGGACCACCAACTGCAAGAGCCCAGGTCACAAAAGGCCAAGAGTGGAGAGGCTTCCCTAACCCACCTCAGCTTAGAGGATAATTATGATGAAGAGGATGAGAATGATGAGGACTATGTATCCTTCGATCACTCTAGAATCTAGACTGTTGGAAGGAGGCTAAGCGAGTTGGCCTTTGGAGTCAGACTCGTGTCCTAGGTAGCTCTTTGTCTGAGGATGAAAGCATAGTTCTATGATGGTAGCATGATGCATTGGCATCTCAAGGGTGCGCTGGCATCCATATGGCCAGAGAACCGAAAAGACAAGATTCTAACTCGAAAAGGAGGACTAATAGCCTAGTCTAGAGATGTTTAAAGAGACAAAATGAGATTAAGATGAGAGAGAAGCAAATACGAATGCGATGAAGGAAATGTATTACCACCAAGGTGACGAAGATGATCTCACAAAATGATCTCCTCGCTAGCTTGCTCCGAGCTCTATCCACCACCATACAAGGAAGGGAGAAGTTGTTGAGGCTGTATAGGGTCCTGCCTCAATCACACCCCCATCTTGGTGTTTCCACCTTCACGGACAACCAAGTTTGGAACAGTAGAAATAAATGATAAAGGAAATGAATCACAAGCTACGTAAACACAAAACACTAAAAGTAGTACATGCTTACCCAATCAAAAGCAAAAGTAGAGGTTGTAGGAGCTTTTCCGCCTCCGTCCAAAGAACTCAAGGCTGATGGAGGAGTGAACGAGAGGGACTCAAGCCTCTGTTGCCACGGTGTTTGTCCAGTGCTCACCCTATTGGAGTGATGGAGTTGCTTCAATGGAGTGAAGAATGGTGCTACAAATCTTGGATATGGATGTAAATGGTGGAGAAAATGCTCAAATGATCTTGCAAACTTATCTCAAACTTCTGCCTAGAAAAAGATAAGGATGGAAGAGTGAAGATTATGAAGATATGGATGAAAAATTACCATATTCGGGTCAGCCAGCCGAAGAGGGGAATTACACTTTGAATTCCAATCGAAAGTGTAACATCCTTGCAGTCTCCAACTGTAAGAATCTTCCAGGGACATCAGTGCATCGTGCAAACATTTGCACGCCACATGGGCATCCCAAATAGAAACGCCCCCACCGACATGCAAAATAGGTGCCAAGTGGATGCAAGCAGCAGGCTTAAGTGGAATTAAGCCTCTGCCTTTAGACGCAAACATTTGCACGCCACGCGGGCATCCCAAATAGAAATGCCCCCACCGACATGCAAAATAGGTGCCAAGTGGATGCAAGCAGCAGGCTTAAGTGGAATTAAGCCTCTGCCTTTTATTTTCTAAAGTGTTAAGGGTTAAAATGAGATTTGCATTAAGGGTGCAAATTCATGTTGATATAGATATGATTCAAAGAAAAAATCCTCACGAGGTGTAATAGGTTGCATAGGTTTGGGCTAAAAGAAATCCAATGAAAATTTCTCACAGGAAGACAAAGGATTAAATCCTCTATGATGCATTGTAAAAATCTAAATGCCAAATGGAAATTTCAAGCACTTGTGAATGAATGATAGGATGCCATCCATGGAGCATAGCCATGGATAGCCTAACTTCACACGAAATTGATCCATTGTCCAGATGATGGAGAATGATACATTTAATTGCTTTGGTCCAGATTTTAATGGAAGAGTGATCAAACCTATCGTAGGGTGAGCAAAACCATCATGTGTTTTGGTCCATGCTTTCAATTGTTCATAAGAATCTTGGTAGCATTCATGCAAAAATAAGAACTCCTCAGTGATCATATTCTCTACACATACATGATCAATTAATATCCCATTTGTAGGATTGTCCTTGATTCTTTTGGCTATGTAAAGAGGACCATCATGTGCATGTTTAATTATATCACTATTTGAGAAGGTAATGTCGAGAGAAAAGTTGGTTTGGCCCTGTAAGAGAGGGGGACCAACCACTGCAAGGTCCCAGGTCACAAAATTCCAAGAGTGGAAAGGCTTCCCTAACTTACCTCAGTTTAAAGGATGGTTGGGATAGAAGGGATGAGAATGATGAGGATTATGTGTCCTTTGATCATTTTGCAATCCTGGGAATTGAAGGGAGACTGGACGAGTCACTTTCTAGAGTCAACTCTGCATCACAAGTAGCTCTTTGTCTGAGGATAGAAGTGTGGTTCTGGGATGATAGTGTGGCACATTGGCATCTCACAGGTGTGATGGAATCCGTACGGCCAGAAAACCAAAGAAATGAGGTTGGAATTTGAGAAAGGAATGACAGTCTAGTCTAGTAGTTTCGGGAAGTGAAAAACAAGATCAAGAAAAGAGAAAGGTAAATATGGATGTGATAAAAGAAGTATATTACCGTGAGGGTGATGAAGATGATTTCACAGAATAATCCTCTCGCTAGCTTGTTTCAAGGTCTCTCCACCTACACACAAAAAAGAGGGAAAGTGTTGGGGTTGTTTAGGGGCCTGCCTCAGTCAGACCCCCATCTTGGTGTTTCCACCTCCACAGACAACCAAGTTTGTAATGATAGAAATAATGATAAAGAAGGTAAATACAAGCTATGTATGCAGGAAACAATATAAAACAGTATGTACTTACTCAACCAAATACGATAGAGGAGATGAGAGGAGCTTACCACCTTCATCCAAAGCGCTCAAGGCTTGTGGAGGAGTGAATGAGAGGAACTCAAGCCTCTGTTGTCGTGGTATTTGTCCCACACTCGCACTATCGAAGTGATGGAGTGGTAGTTTTCTGCAATGGAGTGAAGAATACTACTACAAAGCTTGAAAGTGGATGAATGGAAATGGAGAGAGTGCTCAAGTCAATCTTGCAAAACTCAAGAATGGATGGAATGGTCAAGAATATGAAGGAGAAGATGAAAAACGACCATATTTGGGTTAGCCAGCCGAAGAGGGACGTTACTCTTTGACTTCTAACAAAAAATGTAACGCCTCTACAGTCTCCAGCTATAGGAATCTGCAAGGGACATAAGCACATCATGCGGGCATCCCTGACAGAAATTCCCCCACCGACACACAAACAGGGCTCCAAGTGGAATGCAAACAATAGGCTTAAGTGGAATTAAACCTTTTCTTTCAGTTTTCTAAAGTGTAAAGGGGTGAAAGGGGAATTTGCGTTAGGGGTGCAAATTCATGCTCATACATTTTTCCCCCACTTTAGAGAGCATGAGTTCTGATGAGTGCTTCGGTAAAGTAGAGTAGTAGGAAAGTAACAGAGTAAGAGATGTATACCTAAACCAACAAGGAAGCAGAGCACGGTCTAGCGAACCCGAAAGTGCAAGAGAGGACTTCATAGTTCTGCAGAACCACAAAGCTGAAATATGAAGATGCCCCACAGGCTCATAGTCCTGCAAGGGGGGTATCCTTCAAGAACTCTCACATGAAGGAAACTAGGAAAAGAACCTTACAGATCCGTATACCTGCAAGGAAGGTATCCCCCAATAACTCTCACATGAGGGAGAAGGAGTGAAGTGCCTTATAGACCCGCAGACCTGCAAAGAAGGTATCCCCCAAGAACTCTCACATGAGGGAGACCGAGCAAAAGGGACTCCATAGAGTCAAAGATGGCAACATGTTTACCCATAGATAGAACACATCAGGAAGCGACCGCATAGGCCGGTGAACAAATAGTCACACAAACCATCGCCAAGTTGTAAGACTTTCAAAGGGGTCCCTCAGGAACCCTTCAAAAGGAAGGAGGGTCCATTCAAGGGATGCATTGTTTGAAAAGTGAAGTCTAGTCGAGTCACCCCCAAGCTAGACATAAGGACACAAAGTAGGTCTATTCGGGCTACCCCCAGACTAGGCATGAAGAAGTAAGACCGGTCTAGTCGGGCTGCCCCTAGATGCCATAGGATTTTGCTAAGAATATTCAAAAGGGGTCTCTCCGGAACCCCGTGTGAAAAGAAGGGGTCCACTCAGGGGACACACTGTTCAAAAGTTTAACGTCTTCCTTCTCGAATTGATTCATCACCAAGGAATCCTTTTGAAAGATGTTTGCTTCATCAAGGAATTCAAAAGGAAGGAGATGTGCTCATGCGAGGGGAAGGCTAAGATTGTTCCCACTTCAGAGGAGGATTTCCAAGTCCTTTCTTTATGAACCCATGATGAAAGAAACGTGTTTCGTTAGGTTTTCAAGTTGAGAATGCAATTCTAACAAAGAAGTGTGTGAAAGGTCTTCAAGAAAAGATTCATTTGGCAACAAATACATTTTCTAAAGACCAAGTGATGTAGAAGAGGCATTGTTGCACATGAAAGGGACAACTCAAGCAAAAAAGAGAGAAAGAGAAAGAGAAAGTAAAAGAGAACAAATCACACACAAAGGGCATAGGGGGACATGGTTTCACGAGATCAAATCTACCTTTATTTATATATTAGGTAACTACGACAAGAGGAAAAAGATCATCAATCCCCAACCAAATTAGGAAGAATGCATTGAAGATAAGGTAAAAAAAATAAAAAATTGAGTCAACATGGAAGGAGACCTAAATGCTCTCGACGCTTTGCATCGTCCCTAATTTATTGAAAGTCAATCACAAACATGGAAGAATAAAGATACATTTAGAAGAAGGTTTACAACACAAACACCTCGCCTGTATCCAAGCACCAAAAGGGGTGACGAGGGTCATCCAAGCATATATAGCATGATCATAGGGGAACACATCACAACACACACACACATCTAATCTAAAGATCAAGAAGAGGGTCTCCCCCTAACTCTAGTCGACCAAGAGGTCGTTAACTTCCCACTCTAGATCATTGAAGGGGGAAGGATGATGAGCCTGCAATGGTGTAATGTTAAGGGGAGGGTCTTCTGATCCTCCTACAACAAGGGCCAAGGTAGAGGGATTTGTAAGGTCTTCATCACTCAGCTCTTGTGGGTCCAAGGTCAGTGACCTCACAAAGATTACTGACAAGGTCAAAACTTCATCCACTGAGTTAAACATGCATTTAACGGGAGTGCCATGTTTCACCTCAGTGGACAGAGGAGTTTTCACCCGAGGTTCACTGCTAGGCTCACCAAGAGACTCGAGAGTGGTGACGAACTCAGGGGAGGCTGGGACTGGTTACATTATTAGGATAGAAAAAGTCAACTTGGGGCCACCTTTCAGAGAAGGTGGGCTCTTCTTATGTCCTCCATTGCTGGAGGGGCCACGCTCTACCTTCTTCATTAAAGGAGGTGAACTCCCCATAGATGAAATAGGGAGGGTCGAGGGAGAAGAGGAAAGGATCACATCAGACACAACTAAAGTGTTCACCATGTCCATGGGCTTTGGGAAAGGCAAGACATCCGAGATTGAAGTCAACAAAGGCGGCTTCACCGAAGGAGCGATGAACACTTGCACCCTTCTAGGCGCATGTGCGCTCACAATGGGAACCGAAAGAGATTCAGAGATGAAAGGAGGAAAAGAGGAGACTACAACAGGAGGTGCAGTCTTCTCCTCCTTCTTCTGTAAGGAGTCTTATTCAGCTAGGAGAGCCTTTTGTCGATGCTTGCGCTCACGTGCAAGGCAGATTCTACGACTCTTCAAACTGGAAGTCAAGATTTACGAAAGGATGAAAGGATTATGTTCAGCCATGGGAGTGTCCTCCATGACTATTTCCAGTGAAAGGGCAGACTCCTGAATGGAAGAAGGAGGGGCAGGTTCAACAACAGCGGGAGGAGTTGACTCTACCACTTTAGGGGTGGATCCTTTCCTGTTCAAGGGAACAGGAAGAGGTCGAGGGAAAAACTCTCTCCACGAGCCTTTCCCTCTATCGTACAAATAGTACCAGGGTCCTGGGGACTCATTAGGGAGATCCGATATCCTGACCTTGGAGTTTCACCAAGGAGGCATCATTGGACTTAGTAGGTAGAACTTGGGCTTGTTCATCTAATACTCTTCCCAAGAGAGAGGAGTGGATGAGTCAGCTCAAGAGGGAGCAAGCTTCTCCTTTCCTTTTCGGGAAGAGGAGGTAGTTGGCTACTCCGTTATGGGAAGGGTCAACTTTGGCTATCCTTTGCCCCCAGTTTTGTTCTTCACATAATTCTTGTAAAGTAGGTATGTTCTCTGGGAGAGCAAACCGACTAGAGTGGGCCAAAAGTGATCCAACGAGTATCCTCCATGGGATACCATAGGCTGATCTAGTGTCATGCACTACGTGCACAACACCTTCATAGGAAAACTTAAGGAACTTATAAATTATGGAGGCGACCCCATTCATGGAAGCTAGCCAAGGTATGCCCAGCTTCACTCTGAATAGGTTCGACTAGAGGATAACGTCGAAAGCCGTGTCTACACTCCTAGGTCCAACTAGGACGAACAACATTATCAATCCATAGGGTTTAAGAGAAATTATGTCATGTGTACAGATGATGGAATTTATTTTTTCGTACTCCTCCCTTTGTAGGGAGTCCAAGAGTAATGTCTCCTCTGAGATGGCATTCACTCTACTCATAGGGTCAACCAAGACTCCTATCGGAATGTTGCCATTGAGGCGAGCGGGAATGTAAAGCAGAGAAGGTTTACCATTTGCTGGCACGTCTTGTGAAGTAAATTTTATATCCGATGAACTGTTCACAAGGTGGGGAGAGGGAGTAACAGTAACCATGTTAATATATGCCTCAGGGTGAGAGGTAGAATCAACAAGATCAATAATCGTGTTAGCAGAATGTGACAGAAACAAGTTCATGTATATCTGTAATTCACTGTTAGCTTTCACCACTGATTTGTTCATGTTTTGCTTTCCTCCATCAAGATGGATACTACCGCCCTCGATGCGATCCTATATCTCATGACGCAGGTGCATACAAAATTCAGTATCATGTTCGTTAACTCGATGGTACTGACAATAAGTGTTTTCTTCATACCAGCTAGGGTATGGTTCTCTGATTGGTTTAGGAGCTGGCAGGGTAAGGATCTTATCCTTCACCAAATTCTGCAAGATGGAAGAGTAAGACTCTGATAGCTTTGTAAAATTTTGGTCATGTCTAAGGCTGTTGTTATCCACAATGACTACTATATTCGCAACAACTTTACCTCTTCCTGAGATCGATACGATAGATCTTCCTTTAGAAGGGGAGCACGAGGGAGGACCCTTGAATTGAACCACCATTTGCTGGTACTCTCATAAAGCTGCACATAAGTGTGCAAAATAAGGATACTTCATGAGGGAGAACTTTTCTTGCCAAGGCCTTTGTAAGTTCCCTATGAAGACCTTTTGAACATTGAAATTGGGTAACGGATACGGGATCTGTGAGAAGAGTGCTTGGTACCATGCTATAAAGTTTGTAATCTTTTCATTGTCCCCTTGTTTGCATCTAACAAGGTCTGAGAAAGTCATCTTTGGTCCGATATTGGCTTGGAACTATTGCAAGAACTGATTCACAAGCTGATCGAACGTGAAGATGGAATTATCAAGCAAAGAACAGTACCAGTCTAGTGTTGTATCTTTGAGGGATCGGGGAAATAGTTTAGCCATCAATGCATCGTGATGGAAAAAATTTGTACATAGGGCGTTAAAGGCGAACACGTGTGTCTGCGGGTCCCCTTTACCACCGTATTTCTTGAATTTGGGAATCTCCATCCCTTGTGGGAAATGAGTGTTTAGGATTGCAACCGACAATGGGCTATGTCAGAAGAAAGGTTGGAAGATAGGCTGAGTTGAGGCTTGGGAAAGGTTCGCTAGTTGGTTTTGCATCTTCCCCATATTTTGAAGAAGGGTATTCAGAATGGGGTCATTAGAAGACATAAGACCACCAGAACCACCACCAGAGCCACCGTCGTGACCACCCCCAAAGCCACTATCGATACTTTCATCGACACCACCACTGTGACCACCACTAGAGCTACCACCGATGCCTCTACCACATGTGTGACTTCCGTCAGCGCCGCATCTACCAATGCCACCCCCACTTCCAAAGTTTTTTCCACCAAAGCCTCCGCCTATCATTTCACCAAATCCTCCACCACCGGAGGCAGTAGAAGGGGTGAAGTGGAAACCCAAAGGGTTCATGTTTACTTTGACAGTCTCCAAAATTTCAGAAGTAGTGGGTATATTGACCGAAGGGACCGTGTCAGCCATATACACAGATGTAGGAGGCATCGACATCTCTAGCTGCCTCTTGCATTCCTCGAAGAGGCCACCTCATATCATGTGACCATGGCTCGAGGGGGCACATGCTTCTGCTAGACCAGTGAGACTAGCTATGAGTTCTACACCTGTCCGGTCTTTTTCCACCATGTACCTTATTTCAACAATCACCTTAACAACCCTAGCCATCTTTTGGTTGCCTTCCAGGTGATTTTCCAATGCACCTAACCCTTTACCAAGGCTAACGACGTACTCGGAAGGGATACAGATGGCCTCATGCTCGTCTATAGATGAAGAGGTCAGTGACGTAGGAGGAATAGGGATGCGATCAGTCTCATCAAGAAATCTAGATTCGCCTCGCGATACATGCTCTTGTGCAAATAGACCGACCACAAAACTAGAGAAAAGGTTGGTAGTGAAGCTAGAGGAGACCTTCATCTTATCCATCAGAAGTTGTCTTAAACTTCTTCTAACAATATACCCAGAGGTCATAGACTGGGTTGTGAAGCTCATAAAATTTCACAACACACCAGGGTACTACGACCAAGAGGTTCACGAGAAAAAGTTTGGGATGCCGACAAATGGATAGATGTTGGTTCACGTCGGGCTCACCAAAAATGTAAGAGAGGGGGACCAACCACTAAAAGGCCCTAGATCAAAAAAATCCAAGAGCGGAAAGGCTGCCCTAACTTACCTCAGTTTAAAGGATGGTTGGGATAGAAGGGATGAGAATGATGAGGATTATGTGTCCTTCAATCACTCCACAATCCCGAGAATTGAAGGGAGACTAGATGAGTCAGTTTCTAGAGTCAACTCTGCATCACAGGTAGCTCTCTATTTGAGGACAGAAGCATGGTTCTGGGATGACAGCGTGGCACGCTGGCGTCTCACAGGTGCGTTAGCATCTGTACGACCAGAAAACCAGAGAAATGTGGTTGATATCTGAGAAAGGACTGACATTCTAGTCTAGCAGTTTCAGGAAGTGAAAAATAAGAGATCAAGAAAAGAGAAAGGTAAATATGGATGTGATAAAAGAAGTATATTACCGTGAGGGTGATGAAGATGATTTCGCAGAACAATCCTCTCGCCAGCTTGTTTCGAGGTCTCTCCACCTACACACAACAAAGAGGGAAAGTGTTGGGGCTATTTAGGGGCCTGCCTCAGTGAAACCCCCGTCTTGGTGTTTCCACCTCCATGGACAACCAAGTTTGCAATGATCGAAATAATGATAAAGAAGGGAAATACAAGCTATGTATGCAAGAAACACTACAAAATAGTATGTGCTTACTCAACCGAATAGGATAGAGGAGATGAGAGGAGCTTGCCAACTTCACCCAAAATGCTCAAGGCTTGTGGAGGAGTGAATGAGAGGAACTCAAGCCTTTGATGTCATGGTGTTTGTCCTACACTCACACTATCAGAGTGATGGAGTGGTAGTTTACTGCAATGGAGTGAAGAATGCTACTACAAATCTTGAAAGTGGATGAATGGAAATGGAGAGAGTGCTCAAGTCGATCTTGCAAAACTCAAGAATGGATGGAATCATCAAGAATATGAAGGAGAAGATGAAAAATGGTCATATTTGGGTCAGCCAGCTGAAGTGGGATGTTACTCTTCGACTTCCAATCAAAAATGTAATGCCTCTGCAGTCTCCAGCCATAAGAATTTTCTAGGGATTTAAGCGTGTCGTGTAGGTGTCCCTGCTAGAAATGCCCCCACCAACACACAAATAGGGCACCAAGTGGAATGCAAACAATGAGCTTAAGTGGAATTAAACCTCTGTTTTTGATTTTCTAAAGTGTAAAGAGGTGAAAGGGGAATTTGTGTTAGGGGTGCAAATTGACACTTTTATAGGCCCTTACGAGGTTGGATGTCAATGAATCTAATCATGGCATTTAGATTATCCTCATTATCACTCTTATCACCATCAATTATTTCTTGTATTTTTTCAACATTCATCACATCATTCTTGTTATCACTAGATTTCACAAAAGAGATGGAATGGTTTGGCATTAGATTGGTAAATATTTACAAATTCTTGTTGGGTGGGGCAATGAATTTATTTCCTTGATCATTAAACCACCCAACTCTAGATGTGATTAGAATCAATGAGGTCTTGCACTATATATTTAAGATGCATGCATCATTTTGTATCATGTCCAACTTGTTGGTGATATTGGAAAAAAATAAATTGGATTATAGATCTTGGAGGTAAAGGCTTAGTGGTATCAAGAGGCCTAACAGGAGGTAAGGTGATTAAGTTCTTTCTCAAGAGTCGCAAAATAATCGAATGGAGGGTATCAAGTAGCAGGGTGAATTGCCTATTCTTATCATGAAATTGGTATGGAATTGTTACTTTTATGGAAGCCACTTGAGGTTCAACATGGTGGGTTGTTTGAGGTTCATTTATCTATATAAATCCTTTGTTTTGTTTCTTGAATGGTTAAAAATTGTTATGATGTATAGGTTTGAATTTTTCAGGATGGGTTGAAGCAATTTTTCCTATGCATTGATTAAGTGAGTTATGATAATCACAAAGAGATGCATATAAGTGTGTAAAGGAGGGATATTTCATCATCCCAAGCTTATCTTGGATATTTTCTTGTAAGTTGTCAATGAACATTCTTTGAAGATCAACATCGAGAAGTTTAATGTTGATTTGTGAGTAAAGCAATTGATAACGTTCTATAAAATCAATGACCTTTTCATCTACATTTTGTTTACATTGCATTAAATCAGGTAAGGCCATTAGGACTAATGTGCACTTGGAATTGGTTGAGAAACACATAAGAAAACTCTTTAAATGAGTGGATTGAGTTATTTGATAATGAAAAAAACCATTCCAAGGTTGTATCTTTCAAGGACCTAGGAAAAAGCTTAGCCAAGAGTTTATCTATTGTGTGTCTCTTCTTGATATTCCTTCATGATAGGCATAAACATGTGATCAAATAGTGTCACATTAGATGCCTTTTTTTCTCATGATGGACTACTTACTTCTTGAATTGTGGATGTGGTGGTATGGTAATCATTTGGTGTACCATAATGTCTTAAATTGGTTTCAAAGTATAGTCTTTTGAAAATAAAACTACCTAGTATTTTTGGCACCATTTTTTTCTTTCTAAATGTTTCATCCCTTTTTTGTTATGACCCCATGATGCTCAAACTTTAGGATCTTTTGGTTTTTGTGAAATATCTTTGGTGTCCCTTCTCTTTTTTATTGTTTCAATTTATTGTATATATAATTTGATTCAATTTTAATCATGAAGATACTTTTGACTATGGTATGGGGGGTCTTTGGGAGTAGGTATTGTGCCTTGTACATGCCTCATATTTCTCTTGGAAAAATGCGGACCCCCTTTTCTATTTTTTATTATTTTGGTTTGGGTTTTGTTCCCTTGGTGTTTCTTTTTCCTACCCTTGGTCTTAGTGAATGTTCTTCAAAGTGAAATGGTGGATAAGTTTCATGCATTCCAAATTGACTCGTTTGCAAGTGGTTTGGGTCAATTGCCATATATATTTTAAAAATACTTATTTGTAGGATTACAGACTTATGAGACACTATCAATCTTTTAAACTTGTTCAAACTTCTAAATTTCCTAACCTTTCTTGCAAACCTTCCCTTTATTGGTTAAAATGTCTACATCCTTGTCAATGTTATTTTGTAGGATCTCAATGTTTATATGAACATTTCTTACTATTTTAATATTTATAGACATCTAATCTACTCCTACAAAGTCTTCAAGTTTGTGGTAGAAGGTGGTTTTGTGTATTTGTTTGTGGGCTCAAATATTTTCCTTGAGCTAATATAAATATTTTTCGAAACATCTTAAAGTCTAGAACACATTAATATCCCCACATAAAAGGTGAATCTTATTGAAAGATTTACAAAAATAGAAACTTATGAAGTTGTGATATTTCAATGGATTGAAGTAAAGTTTAATGATTATCATCCAAAGTTTTGGAAATTTGAATAAATCTCACAAGAGTTAGAATTAAAAATCAAAATCCTAAGCCAACACAAAATTACAAAATTTAACTTGACTACTAGACATACTTTTTTTAAATTCACAACTTGGTTTGATACTTTGTTGAATATTTTTAAGTATGATTATAATGAATATTGAAAAAGAAGCTTTAGAGATCCTATGTTGGTGGGTTTGAAATTTCTATAACTTATTTAAGGGCTAATAAAAATGGTTGGAGATTCTCAATATTTGTAGACTTATAGAATTCCCAACAAAGTTTAGTTTAAGCTCAAAATTCTAAATGGTGTAAAGTTTCCGATGTTGGTAAGTTCACAAGTTTGTGTAATCTTTGAAGTGTCAACTAATTTCTAAAATAAAAATGGAAATAAAGAAAAATGAAAAATCTCTCAACAAGTTCACAAGCTAGCAAAATCATTAAAATGCCAACAAGGTTTGGATAAATTCAAGATCATCAACAAGATTAATATGCAATGTTATAAGAATTAAGTCTTACAAATTATTTATGGACAAAGGGACTCATGTTGTAATGTCCCAAAATATAGATCTCCTTTAGAACCTTCTAAATTATCTAGAATGCTTTGATATTTATGGAAACTTATATTTTTTAGTTATAAATCTAAATCTAATAGATTTATTGTTGTTTTTTAGGATTTCAGAAGGAGCTGATGATTTCAAAGTATGCAATTCATTCCATCAATGCAATAGTTGCAAAAGTCACCTCCAACACCATTATTGACTAGATTTGACCCCTATAAGGCCCTAGGATATTTGTCCTACCTAAAGCCAGTGTACATCCCAAAGGCATGTATTTTCTTATAATTTCATGGTGGATGATGAAGAATTCTACTTCACAATCAATGTGATGGTGAAGCTTTAGCTACTAATGGCCTTCATGTTGCTCTAGAATGAAAACTCTACAAATTTTATAGGATTTTCCTTACCTTGCATGCCATACCAAGGCCTCCAATTCTTAAAAAAACTAATCTATAAATATGCACCATTGGTCGTAAAATAATTTGAGCCATCAAATATTACTAATGAAGGTTCCTTCTCTTATATAGGGACAATTCATTTCTCTTTGTAAGGGTTAGAATTTGCTAAAAATTGGAAGCACTAGGATAGTGTAGCTTATGTATTGTTTCACTTTATTTTTTCCAATCAAATATACATATGACATAAAATATTGTTTTTTATTTCATGTGTTTCCAATAAATTGGTTAGAAATTGTTTATACCAATGGAACTTGTAAAAAACTCTTTTTTTTAACTTACTTCATGGCTTTCAAACACATTAATTAAAATCTCTAATGTGAATGTGTGAATATGATTCGTATTTTATGAATCTTGTGTTCATACCACTCACAATTTGATGATTGTAAGTTTGTCTTGTGTGGCTAGTCTAAGCATTTTTATTTTATATTATAAAATATCTCATTAATCTATGCCAATGTCAAGTGTTATATGAGACTTCATGATATTGAATTCTTTTGAATATTGCACTATTCTTATGATAGTGTGAGATATCTAGATAAATAAGAACTAGTAAATTTTAGATTTATCTACTTGTACATTTTGACATTATAATGGAAGTTAAAAATTTAAGACATGTTAGTAAAAAAAAATCATTGTAATTTTTTGATGACTCATCCAATGGGAAATATAACAACACCAATAGTCGGAGAAGTTATTATTTAACAGCTTTCTTGCTCCCTTGTGTGAGAAAGATTTAATTTTTGAGGTATTTTTCATCAAAAAATTCCAAAAGATAAAAGGAACTAAATAAATAATAGGTTTTCAAGAAATCTAACATCAAGCATACAAATTTTGACTTATATTTCATATATTCAATGAAAAATAGTTTTAAATAGTTTTAACATAAACAAAATAAACTATTTCACTAAAGCTTTATGGTGAATTTTTTATTAATATTTGGCATGTGACAATAAATAAGAGATAATGATCCACTACTATTAACTTACAATAAGATAGATATATAATAGTAGTATTTATCACATCATTTCTAGAATATAATTGCATACGACTTCAATATTACACGGTTAATACAATTTATGTGATAAGACTATTTTTTTCACAAAATATCAAAGAATATAAAGGCCGACATTAATTCAACATATGAGAAATCAACAATGACACACAAAAAACATCATGACATCACAATCCAAGTATTTTCTATTTCTTTGTAGAATTATACAGCTCCAAAACCTTGTACAAAATTGTGAGAATCCAAGAAGTCCCCTCAAAATATAGCTTAGCCTCCTATATATAGGCTCTTTCTTCAATAACTAGCTTATGACTAATTTGTTATTTACAAATTTAAATAAATTTAATTTTTTTATTTTTCACTATAAATTCATAAAATAACGAGTTTATATAAAGTCATATAAATGACTTGTATTTAAGAGATAATTAGTAAAATAAATTATAAAGAAAGTCCTTATTTTTGTAGCTCAAGAGATGCTTCTTTTGTTGCCTCATAATTTTTTAAGGAAGATATACCTTTGTAGATTCTAAATTTTGTAATTATTAGTGCAATTAGCTTTGACTCTACAATGATGGTGTTAAGAAATCTCAATTTTCAAGTTACTAATTTCTCTATTATCTCTTGTTATTTTGTAGAAAGTTGGAAAAATATTTCTAACAATTATATATTATAGTTGACATTGATGATAATTTTTTAAATGAATTTATATAAAAAAATATTAAATAATTCTTTCAAGATTATATTTGTGGAACTCTATTTTATTGTTTAAAAATATTCTATAACTAAGTTGTCTTCTTTCATCATATTTACTTCAAAATCTTGGCAATGCACAATCAATATTAGATTTGATTTTTTTAGACTATTTCATAGTTTTTTCAGCTCTAAGATTGTTTTATTAATTATTATTTTCGATTCAATACTCTTTAGCCATGTTTTTTATTCTAATAAAAGGAATCAAGGGTCTTGAGAACTATACAAAAGGATCCCCAAGAGCAGACACAAACTAGACCAAAAGAGCTTAGAACCAACACATTAACAGTATATAAAAGTATTGGAATTTAACTTAAACATAATAAAAACAAGAGGAAAGCATAAAACAAATTAGGGGGCAAGGGATCCCTAGTATTTAGAAAGTAACATACATATCCTCATAATTTTCTAAACTATCAACATTTTCCCCTTGTTCTTCAATTTCATTCCATGTAGGATCGATAGTGTTGTGTTAGACCTGCGCGTGACTTTGGTATAGAACGACATCATGACTTCCATTCTTTTCTCCATCTCCTCCAACTTGGATTTTAGCTTCTTCACCTCCAATGCAGTTTGCAAACAATGCTCACAATTATGTTGTTCTATGGTAGGGACATTAGGAGATTCCTCGTTCATAATGTAAATGAGGGGGCTTTAGGGAGATCCTTAGTTTTCATTTGGGGGGTCTTAAGTTCAAAGTGAAGAGCATTCATCTCATTGAATAGGTTGTTGCCTTTGAACCACAAAGGAGAAGGCTTGAGGGAACTATCAATAGAATTTACCTCATCCATAGAAATATCCTCTTCCTATCGAGAGTAATTAGACATTTCAATATCTTTCATATTAGGTTAGACTATAGCCAATCTTGTTGATCTTCACTGTCATACCTTCAATATCCTATTTTTTAGCCTTCCCCATGTCCTTTTGGTCCCTAGTTTTTGACATAAATTTTCTCAAAAACTCAAACTATGAGCTATAGTAAATTGTCTTCTTTTTTAACCACTATAAGCTCATTATTTAATTATTTTACTTTATTATCAACTTTCTGGTATAAACTCATTGCTTCTTAAATGCATAATAGACCATCTAGCATAATTTTTTCAATCCATTCTTCTCATTCTTTCCCATATGCTTGATATTTACTTGTCTTATCTATATTGTGTCTTTATCAACATATCTTATATTCACATTATCTAAATTTTATGAAGGCATACTCAATGGTTGACTAGATACATCTATGATAGACTTGATGTATGGCGTCAAGGTTTGGACTTATTCCTCCAGTTGTTCTCTAATCACTTTCTCTTTTTTGTTCTTTGTACCAATTTTACAATTGAGATAAAAACTATGAATATCACCCTTGTGGGTGGAGGGAACAAGCTCAACATGAGTAACTTGGTAATCACTCTCAATCACTTCATATTCTTCTTTATCACTAATAGGTTTAAATACCTACACATACTAATTTTTGGAGGAATCTATCACCAATCTAGAAGTAATCTAAGGTATTTTGAGCTTTGGGGAAGTAAAATATAACAATTTAGCCACTACACTAAAGTTAGGATCCATCACCTTATACTCTTTATTCTTAGGTACCACCCCTTTTAACCATTGGGAAGAAAAAATATTTTTTGAGGATTAAAAATAGTTGAGAGAATGATTGGTGGAAGAGTAGTTTTAAGGGAAGTGTCCAAGGTGGTATAATCTCAATGTCGGGATGAAATGATATATATATTTATGAATATTAGGTTCTTGGTTTAAAGAAGGTGAGAATGTTGAAGAAAAGGAAATTTAGGATGGAAGAGGGTTACCATTTGAGACAATTATATTTTAACTCATTGAACTTCCTATTATGTACTTTTAGGAGCTTGAGGTCTCTTTACTTGTAATTTTGGCATTTCTCATAGTATCCCCTTGGGCACATAAATTTTTTGATTTTATCATCTTTTTAGGGTCTTCTCCATCTCCTCTTCTAGCTCCACTTGATTTGGTTCTTGATATATATTGGTGTTTGTTTTAGATGAATATGTCGCACGATTTTATTTTTCCTATTTTTACTTTTTGGGATTTGTATTCTAAAATCTTAAGATAGTATATTTAACAATATCAACATCCAACCATTTTTATATTTCTTTAAAATAAAGAAAAATCTTTCTTTTATATCTATAATTTCTTTATCTACCCAATCAATTGGTGTGAGAGGTTGGAATTGGAGAGTATATCATGTGAAGTATCTTTTTATTAATTTATTTTTATTTTATTATTAACAATTTGGCTCAATGATTTTCACATATGCACACCAGTCTATGGAATAAGTGAAATTGTTTAGTTATATGTTATCCTAAATTTATTTAAGGAATACAAATTTAGTATTAAATCACTCTATTACAAAAGAAATGATCAACACAAATCCAACCTTTTTTAAATTGAAGCACTTGAAATAAATATTTAGAATTTAAAATGATGTAAATTAATATAATTTATTTTCCTTTTGATACTTTGAAGGATATGATGGTCCATTAAAATTTGATCTACCTATATTTCAAAATTTTTTGTGTTAACAATTTGGCTTAATATTTTTCACATATGCACACAAGTCCATGAAAGAAGTGAAGGTGAAGTTGTTTAGATACACAATTTAAGGAATGAAAGTTTAGTATTGTGCTGCTTTTTTACAAAGAAAATTGAGAACAAAAATCCAACTTTTAAAACTTGAAGCACTTGAATATGACACAAATATTTTGAATTTTGAATGATGTAAAATAATAAAATATATAATTTTTAGTTTAGTTTATGTTGATAATTTTTTAATATATAAAATATTTGGATGCAATTCTTTTATTATAAAATTGACAATATAATATAGTTCTTGAATTTTTTTTACAAAATGAGACCAATGGAACTTTCAATTTTTATAGTAAATTTCATTTTTTTCTTTCATTTATTATTGAGTTGTTAACTTAAAACTGTAATGAATGCAGTGATAATGATAATTTCAATAAATGTTTAAAGTCAAGTGTACTAAAACACAATAGTTTTAACAATCATTAATGTTTTGTTTTGAAAACCATCAATATTTTACTTTAACTATTTATCAATGTTTTGGTTTAATTGTTTATGGGGATAAGCAACATATAAATAAATTAGGTTAACTTTACATAACAATATATTAAATTACTTTTGCCAATAGTGACATAGTGCGATGGTTAAGTTGTGGTGTTGTTCTTGCCAAGGTTCAAACCCCATTGAGATGTTATTATTGAATGCTTATATTGGAGATGGGGTCCCCTATTTATGACCTCATTGGTTCATAGATTTAGATCAAAAGCGTTTACCCCTATATATGATCACTTTTAAATTAGACTCAAAATAAAAAATCAAATAAGAATATAGTACAAATATACAAATCTCAAAATTAAATGAGACCAATAGATTGTAGCTCAATTAGTATGTTTCTTGATTATGCTATCTACCAAGGTTGGATTGTAGCTTAATTAGTATGTTTCTTGATTATGCCATCTACCAAGGTTCAAACGTTAAGAGATATGATACAAGAGATGAGATTAGAATCATGCCCCGAATGACTTCAATAAAATAGATACCCTCAATACTGACTTTAATATTTTCGATCATAAATATACAAATCTTGCTATTATATACAATAATTCAACAATTCTATTTCAAAATGTACTTGCTTACTTGAAAGATCTAACAAATATAACCAGATCCAAATATAAACAAGACTTGAACTTGATGCCACATAAGCTATCAATTCTTATTTGTATAAACTGATCTCGCGAGGCTTGTGAACAGTCCAATTATTAGACTGACGTGAGTGTACTGTTATTAAAGCCTCGTAAGGATATTAAAAGCCAAGTGTTGAATTGTAAAAACTGTGACGTTGAGAGATACCATTCATGGAAGTTTGTCCGCCCGAGTTAAAAACCAGTGGAAAATAGGTAGCTTTGACGAAGGAGGGCGGCTGCAAATGGTGTAATCGAGAATCGTGATGAATTAAGTTCAACAACTGTCTATCTACCTCATTTATATGACTAACGTTTCTTTAATGAGATCGCCCAAGCATTCCCTGGAAGTTGTTGGCCTGCTTTGATGAGTTCAACAAGCAAACAAGATAACATTTTTCATTAAAAACTTTGCCCCGAATAACGTTCACGACAAGTAGATCACAGCGGATCAGCAACCTCATTATTTAAAACTGCACATTAATGCTCTCTCCACCGCCGACACACTAGAGGTTTCGGCCAGCCATCCACGTTGAGTTGTTTGTTGTCCAAGTCAGCATTTCGTGAGTTAAGGCTACGACCCAGATTATAGTTAGAGTTAGTGTAACGCAGTAGTTAAGATCTCAACTACCCAGCTCTATATAAACAGGCTCTCCACTACCGAGACTCCGTATTCACAACAAACCCAACAGACCGAACAGAACGGACTTGTTTTGCAGAGGAGTTTGATGGAGGGAAGCAAAGAGAGAATTGATATGGGTGACGGCAAACAGGAACGACTGACTGCAGAAGTGGCCATTAAAGGAAACAAGGAGTCCGTCAAGTCGGGCGGAAGCAGCCCAATACAGATAAAGATCACCCAGAGGCTGCCGGACTTTTTACAGTCCGTGAAGTTGAAGTATGTGAAGTTGGGTTACCAACAGCTGATGAAGCACGGCATGTATGTGCTCTCCACGCCGCTTCTGCTCCTGGCCGCCGCCGAGCTGGGAAGACTGGGCGTCGAGGACATCTGGCGGGTCTGGGAACAGCTCCAGTATAATCTGCTCAGCGTCACGGTATGTTCCACCGTGTTTGTCTTTGTGCTCACCGTATACTTCATGACCAGGCCCCGGGCGGTTTATTTGCGGGACTTCGCGTGCTACAAGCCCGACGACGAGCGCAAGTGCGCCATGGAACGGTTTTATGACTGCACGGAACATGCCAATGCGTTCACGGAGAGCACGATTGAGTTTCAGAAGCGGGTCTCCGAGCGGTCCGGGTTAGGCGACGAGACTTATCTGCCGGTCGGCGTGCTGTCCCGCCCGCCTAATCTTTGCATGGCGGAGGCCCGGCTGGAGGCCGAGGCGGTTATGTTTGGAGCCCTAGATGAGCTTTTCGAGAAAACGGGCGTGAAGCCCAAGGACGTTGATATACTCATCGTGAACTGCAGCCTGTTCAACCCCACGCCGTCCCTGTCCGCCATGATTGTGAACCACTACAAGATGAAGGGCGATATCAAGAGCTTTAATTTGGGCGGCATGGGGTGCAGTGCCGGGATGATTTCGATTGCCCTGGCGAGGGACCTTCTCCAGGCGAATCCCAATTCCCTTGCCGTGGTCGTTTCCATGGAGAACATTACCCTGAACTGGTACTTCGGAAACGACAAGTCCATGCTGCTC
The DNA here is from genome assembly GCA_007115665.2 of Sequoiadendron giganteum. Classification (NCBI taxonomy): domain Eukaryota; kingdom Viridiplantae; phylum Streptophyta; class Pinopsida; order Cupressales; family Cupressaceae; genus Sequoiadendron; species Sequoiadendron giganteum. The sequence goes on along the minus strand of CM021107.1, from coordinate 257,813,313 downwards.
TGTAACTGCATATTCCGAATGGGCGGTGCCGCCATACTGCTCAGCAACAGACGAAAGGACCGGAGGCATGCAAAGTATGAGCTCGTCCACACGGTACGTACCCACAAGGGCGCCGACGACAAGAGCTACAACTGTGTCTTCCAGCGTGAAGACGACACGGGTAGCGTCGGCGTGTCTCTGGCCCGAGAGCTCATGGCCGTAGCAGGGGATGCCTTAAAAACCAACATAACGACTCTTGGCCCACTGGTGCTTCCCTTGTCTGAACAGCTTCTCTTCCTCGGCACGCTCATTTCCCGGAAGGTCTTCCAGATGAAGAAAGTTAAGCCTTATATACCGGACTTCAAGCTGGCTTTCGAGCACTTCTGTATACACGCGGGTGGGCGGGCTGTTTTGGACGAGTTACAGAAAAATTTGGAGCTTTCCAACTGGCATATGGAACCTTCAAGGATGACACTGCACCGGTGGGGTAATACTTCCAGCAGCTCGCTCTGGTACGAGCTTGCTTACACCGAGGCGAAGGGCCGGGTTCACAAGGGCGACCGCCTGTGGCAGATTGCATTCGGGTCCGGTTTCAAGTGTAACAGTGCGGTCTGGAAAGCCCTGCGACCTATTCCAGCCAAGTCCCAGAAAAATCCTTGGTTCGACTGCATTGATAGGTACCCAGTTAAGGTCCCGATGTGCTCATGATGCCGTTTTTAATCATTCTTAATAACGACGACTGCGCTCTGTGCTCTGTGGTCTGTGCTCTGCGCTCTGCACTTATTATTATATTATTGAAATGCCTGACTGCCTGACGCTTTCGCTTCCTTTCCTGCACCCGCATAGGTAGATGTTTTCGACACCTTCCCTGCTCTTTCCTTCTAGTCGGGCTTTTTATTTTTATTCCCGACACGTGTCAGTTAAAATGTCAACTCTCTGGCATTTGCTTGTAAGAGAATTTGTCGATTCTTTTCACAAATTCAATACATGAAAAAAGTGTTTGAAATGCTCGAGTTGTGTACGGAATTGTGGATGATGCCGTACAGTTGCTTTTTATTTATGTGTTGAGCTACTTCCCTAGTAGGTACTACCTATTCTGGCATGAGAGGAATAAGTCAAACACCCCAATGAATATATACGTTGTTCAATAAATATAGAGATATCAGATAACCTATATTCAGGTCAAAAAGCATATATGTTTTCATTTTGTTAAAATTTTATATTACTATTAAATGTATAAGTTTATTAGTTGATCAGTAAATACATTATATTGTGGTCAAAATATATATTTTAACTTTTTTATTTAATTTTTAATTTTTATATTATCAATAAATATTTAAGTAGTTTTTGGTTGTTCAATAAATACATAAATAAGTTATCTATATTTTGACCGTTTTAATTTTTTTATTTAATTTTTAAATTTTATATTATCAATAAATATATAAGTTGTTTTTGGTTGTTCGATAAATACATAAATAAGTTATCTATATTTTGACCGTTTATATATATATATATATAAACTTTTTGATTTTAACTATCTTTAATTTTATTAAATTTAATATTATCAATAAATGTATAAGTTGTTCTATATATGTATGGACAATATTCACAACTTTTTATTTTAGTTTTTTTAATTTAATTATCAATAAATGTATAAGTTGTTCTTGGTTGTTCAGTAAATACATAGACATGATATCTATATATGAAACTTTTTTATTTTAGTTCTTTCTAATTTAACTGCAAAATTTAATATTATCAAACAAAAAAGTTTGGTGGTTCGATGAGTTGAAAAAGTAGGATCTAAGACCATTGTTATTTATTGTTTTTGAAGTGGTAAGCGACGTTTACAGGGTGCCGAACCCTTCACAAAGAGTCCAAGGGGCCAAAAGATAACATAGTTCAAAACAGAATTGAACTATAGGAAAAAACAAAGACAACAGGCAGACAGTTGTAGGAAAACAAAGAAATCAAGCAACCCTAGATATAGAGGGGTCAAAGCTAGCTCCATGAGCTCGAGTCCGAGAAGCAGCCACAAAATTTTTCTTTCAAAGAACCATCGACCACGGGGGCTCAAAGTCAAGAATCAAAGAAAAAGGTGAGAGGAGCGGCTCCACCCCAGCCACCATAGGAGAAGAGCCACCAAGCAACAAGGAAGTCGGCAACGAGGTAGTACATATCGAATCAAATAACAAAACAATAGAGGCTCCCAACAAAGGCCAGACAGTGTTTGACAAAGCAGCAACAACAGGTGCAGGGACAGGCACAACAGTGTCAGCAGAACGGTCCAAAGGTGGTTCCATGAAAGAGAGATCTGAGAGAGGAGCAACAACCTAAGGGTCGACCTCCTTAGACGAACCATCCGAAGAAGAACCCACTGTGAGGTGATCTAGGAGAGCATCCTTCCACCAAGTGGCAGCGCCCTTGCGGCAGGCAAGAGGACAGGCCAAGGCCAAATGACCCATCGAAAAACATCTCCTACACCGAAAGGGGAGACCCTCATAGTCCAAGAGTTGCTTCCACGGTCTGTCCTCCCATTGTTATTTATTGTTGATCTGTACAAATATTTATAGTTTTATGAGTTAAGTGTAAGCTCAGTCATAGTACTATATATATATATATATTTAAGCTCTTTTAATTTAATTATATCAATAAACGTACAAGTTGTTCTTGATTGTTCAATAAATACATAGACAAGATACCTATATATGAAACTTTTTCATTTTAATTCTTTCTAATTTAATTGCAAAATTTAATATTACCAAACAAAAAAGTTTGGTGGTTCGATGAGTTGAAAACGTAGGATTTAAGGCCGTTATTATTTATTGTTGATATGTACAAATATTTATAGTTCTATGAGTTAAGTGTAAGCTCAACCATAGTACTAAATTTAATATTACCAAACAAAAAAGTTTGGTGGTTCAATGAGTTGAAAAAGTACGATCTAAGGCCGTTGCTATTTATTGTTAATTTGTACAACTATTTATAGTTTTATGAGTTAAGTGTAAGCTTAACCATAGTAACATGTTATTTAGCATATGCAATTTTGTCTCTTTATTGTTGTCCTTGTTGATGGAATATTGATCTTTTTTGTCAATGTGTGTGAGTATATATATATATATGATTTTTTTTTCATTTTAGCTCTTTCTAACGTAAATATTAAATTTTATATTTCTAATAATTGTATAAATTGTTCTTGATTGTTCAATAAATACATAGACATGATATCTACATTTTGATAAAAAATACACACATAAATAAACAAACTTTTTTATTATAACTCTCTAATTTACTTATTAAATTTATATTACCAATAAATATATAAGTTGTTCTTGGTTGTTCAGTAAATGCATGGACAATATATCTATATTCTATAAAAAAATATATTAATTTCTTTTTAAAAAAATATTGTTTTAAAGAAGAGTCATTCTATGTTTGATCAAAATAATTAAACATATTTGTACTTATTGAAATATTAAATAAAGATGTTATTAGTTTTTGAAAATTGAAGTAACAAATTTACACTTAATTCATATGTAAAACTTGTAAATAGTAGTTTTGTTTTTATTGGTAAGTATTAACTTTTGACTATTAATTGATTGATGTTTAAGAATAATCAATAATTATTTACCTCCATGATCAAACTTTATACAAAGTTGTTCAATGTCTACAAAATTTTCAACTCTTTAAGAGTAAAACTAATTTTCCCATCATAATTTACAATATGAGAGCTTAGCCTTCAACGATATATTGACAACAATGCATGCAAATTAAAAAATACTATTGTATGTACACCTAAAAATACATATCCTCCTTACATTGTTACCTATTCACATTTTTATTAATTAAATTAATTATGACGATTTAATTTATTTAATTATTTATCTCCTTTCTATAAATGTTTAATTTATTTTCTTAGGCCCTAATGCCACTTTCTAAGTTATAATAACTTAATCTCCTTCCCACTTCACATGATAATAATATATATTAATTTATTAAATCTTTTCCTTTCATCTCAACAACCAAAATTTAATAAAATAATTATTAAATATTTTTTATTCTCCACTAGCCATTGATAACCATCTCCCAAAATTAAAAAGAAATTATAAAGTTATCTTTTTTTCCCGTATCCTCCATCTCACAACTACTCGATTGACTCGATCTCAACCGTTGATCTCTCAAAGTTCTAATCCTCGTCATTTATCCCTCCACTTGAAAGTTTATAAATTTAACCTTCTCTAGACCATTTTCATATGCAAACTTGATTTTATGCTATTATATTGTCGCAATGAGAAACCACATACCAACAATCTTTCAACACAACTACCTTTGTGATAAAATAGGAACCATAGATAAAATATCTTTATTTGATTTTATTATTAATTTTATTTTCTAACTTAATTTTGAGGTAATTGTTAGGTTTGAAACAAGGGTCTAGTCATTTAAGTTTTTATCTTGCTTTTGATTACATTCCTCACTATTCACATTCCCCCACATCCTAAAATCTTCCATTGGTTTGAGTGTTTTTCAAGATATGGTAGATCATGGTTTGACACTTCTATCATGGTTCCAATGCCTCCGCTCAATACAAACTCACATGTTCTCTAAAGCAGTTTCCTCTTTTGATATTGCAAACATTCACCCTAACATTTCATCTTTGTTTTCCATTCAATTTTTTCATGGTTTGTTTAATAATATCTTCCACATTTACATCTTTTAACACCATATTCTAATCATTTTTCTTGTAGTTTTGTGTGTTTTCTTACAAATTTTTAGGTCTCAATCAGGTTCGACATTCCTATAATTCAATGCCTCTGCACCATCTTGTCACTTACACTTCACAAGTCCAACACTCTTGTTTCTAAACCTTGTTTCGTTATTTTCTTGCTCATTTCTTTTATTTCTTTTTCTTTTTCCTAGTCCATTAGTTTTTGCTTCCATCATTTTCAGTATGTTTAGTTCTTAGTTTTATAGAGTTTTGTTTGTTTTGAAGAAACCTAACTTATAAGAATTCCAACTTTTTCCAGGGATCTACAGTTCAACGCCACCACCATTTGTCACCTTTGTGGTGCATTGAAGTAGAGTTTATTATTTGTTTAAGTATATTTTGAGAGTGTTGCTTGTGTTTTAGTTAGTCACTAGTGTGTCTCATTGCCTCTATTTCACAATCACCAACACCTTGTTATATTTTATTTACCATGTTTCTTATTTTTTGTGCAAAGTTTTTCTGCAAATTGTTCATTATAATTGGGTTTTTTTTAGATATGTTGCTTGTCAAATAAATCTTTACCTAAAACTACTAACAAGTGTTGCAGAAAATTGATTTTCAAAAGATTTCATTTTTGAAACTACTATTGTGTTTGTTGTAGAATATCAGTCTGAGAATCATTTATAAAAAATTCTAAAATATTTGGTGCATGACATTTGTAGAAGACACCAATTTAATCACTAGAGTGATTGCACATGAATTTTTGAAAGGGAATGAACACTGTTTGTTGTGTTTATAAGAATTTTAGAGTTTTTATGTTCTTCCCTCACATTGAAAGGTGATATTAGGAATCAAAAATATTCTTTAGTTCACCTTATTTTGTTAACCCAAGAATCTAAGTTGTGTATACTCTTCCTTCATACTATAAGACAATTCTAGGAATAAAAAAAACTTGAATATATTTTTCTTTAACAAACCTATCTTAGATTTCTTCACCAATGGGACAAGCTAAACCCTTTTGTTCTAGCGAGGTATATAAATTTGGGTGATAATTAAATATTCACCCATTGGTAGGGAAATTTGTCATTTTGAGCTAAGCTTGCAAGAACTTTATACTTTGCAAAGTGAAGGAGAGTGCAATATTACCCTCTTGTATTAGGTTATTTGACATATTTCATTTTTATTGCACAAAGTAAATCCTTACGTACTTTTGGATATATTAAAGACATCCTTTAGTTATAATGTTCAAGCCTAGATGAGACCTTTCAAATGTTTTATTCATGGTACATTAATTACTAGTTAGGTCTTGTAATGGCATGAATTTGCACCCCTTGCAAATTCCACATTTGCGTTCCTCCTACCTTAGAAAATCAAGTACGATAATGTAATTTTGCGTCCTTCATTCGCTTCCCATCCACTTGGCAACTATTGTTTGTGTCAACGAAGGATATTCTATCGGGGATGTTAGCGTGACACGTGGATGTTTACACAATGTGTTGTCATCTTGACATGCTTCCTGCCTCTAGAATTCACAAAGGCATTACAATTCTCCATTGGAGACGAAGAGTAATGTCTCTGCTCCCTTGACCGACCTCGAATGGCTCCTTTGCCTCCAATTTCACCTTCAAATAAATATCTCCTTAATTCATTCACTATCTCTTGAAATCTTTGGAACTCTCTTGATCTCATTAATTCTTGGAAGCTATCTACACACTTCATTCACAACATTCTCACCTCCATTGAAGTTGCAAGTTGGTGTTTTATGGACTCAATCTCCTCGTTGTGTAATGGCCCGCCACGCAACCCTAGAGGAAGTTTCAATTCACTACAAAAGCGTACTATTTTTTATTTATTTATTAAAGTGAATTAAACATATATGTTCACCTATAATTGACAACATCCCCTAAGGCTACATAACCGAGATTACTCAAATCCCCATTAACATACATCATTTAGATTACATTGCAATTAATAACACAAGTAGTAAGCATTCGTTCAACATAAATAAATAACAAGATAAGAATATAATATCCATAACATATAACCATTTCATGAATAATTGATTACAACACTCATTCCCAGAATGAGTCATAAATACATAAGTGTTACAATTACATAAATCCGCCTCATAATACAAGAGGGGTATAAACAACTCATTACAATTTGAAATACAATAGTGCTAGAAAAGAATAACAAGATTCGCGAGTGTCCAATTGGATGTCTCGCCTCCACGAACTAAAGATCAATGGGGACCCAACGGTTTTGGTGCATGTTCCACCCAACCAAGTGGTACCCGAAGGCGCACCCCCCATGCTAGGAGATAGTAACAACCCAACATGGATAAGAAATATACTACCTCTAACCAAAGGCAGACTCATACTGACACATACTGACTCAACCAAACATATGCACAATATAAGTCTAACGCTAACATGGTTACATTGCTTCTAAACATATTATAATCAAGCATGATAAAGAACCCATAAACACAACACAAACTCAATATTATCCTAGACAGAGTGTCATCGCAAGGTTTGTCAAGAGATCTCCTCTGGGCATTCTTCATAGGTTCTGGTAATCCTGGTGACCTCAACCGAATCTCGGCCCTCATACTCACTCATGCGAAATCAACTAACTCTCGTGAGGACAAGATAGTTGACCTTGCCTTTCCAAGCCTTCTCACTCACCCCAAGTCTAAACAAGCCCTTGTGTCTGCGAGTGAGGTTAATTTATTTTGATTAATGTGAATGCATCCTAATCATCTAACTACATTACTTTTATTATCACTTATTAAAAACACTTCTGAAGGTTACCCGGTTTACCTCTTTGGGCTCCGACCCCTAACAAAAGCCACTCTTCTAATGGATAACACGCTACTCAAATCTAGACTCCAAGGGTAACTCAAGTGCTACAGAACTGAACAACACAATCTCTCCTATTCTAAGAGGCAATAATTAAGGAAATTCACTCCAACACTAGGAGGAAACAAAACACCTATAACACTACCCAAGGGCAAAACGAACATTATCTTAACAAGGGAATGACCCACATCCACTGGAAGACTTTACAATTTAAATCTCAATCACCCATTCCCAAAGCAATCAATAAAAAGGAAATTAATATAACAATGCATTGACAATGAAAAATACTATATTTGGATATCTTAAATCCATATTATTATCTAATGCTTCTCGTAGAAATTAAACTAATATCCTTTCATATTTTCATTAAACAAATAAATCCTCCATTAAAATAAATATCTTTCCTCTGTCTAACTAACCATGCACATTATTTGTTTCAGTTAAAATTGCTATCTAAACACTTGCATGCAATCATAAGCCTAAAACAGAATATTAAATATATGAATATATTTAAAAACATATACAACATACTTTATATTTTAAATACAAATATTTTATTTATATTCAAGCCTATATAGAAAATAAAAATCTACCATAAGCATTGACTTAAACCTTCTATTTTCAAAAAGAAGATAACCAGATTGCTAAATTGATTAATTCTGTATATAAAATCCAAAATTACACACCAATTTCCCAATACACAAATATTTTTATATTAAATATTTAATATAAAATATATTCAATTTATATTAAATATTATATATAAACATTTCATATAAAATATATTTTATTAACATTGACCAAAGAATGATATTTAAATAAAAATCAATTGTAAAATAATTAAAAAGGTACGAAATAAACTTTGGCCGTATATTAATTTGTGACGGTGACCAGATGGTACACCATCGGTACTTCGCCAACTGTACCAAGTACAACGCCCGGTGGAGACTTGGGGAGGCTGCACTCCCCATGGACAGTGCGTCCCCCAAGTGGTGGGTGCACTGCCCATGGCAAGTGCATCCTTCCCTTGGGAAGAGTGGGCGGTGGGGTACATCCGTCCCCACCAACAACTGTGTCTAAATTTTTTATTTTTTTATAAACGAAATTTCAATGAATTTTCTCGAAATTCGTTTCCTAGGAATGCTGTATGGACGACGACAACAAAATAAATAAAAAATTTAAATACAATCTTCAAATAGAATATATATATATATATATTTATTATATGTATATTTACATTGTAAAGTAATACATTTAATGAATATATATATATTTACACAGACAATTATTTGCTGGTAAATTTGGGAAAAGTAGACAAAAATAACCTCTTACAGGTAAATAATTAAAATTTTCCAGAATCCCTTCCCAAATTCCCAAAGATTTAATAAGTAATTTTATAATTCAATTCTTCAATTTTCAAATTATGTAACATAGGAAAAATTACACAGATCATGATTTTTTTCAAAGAAGGTTTTCTACAGAGGGTTTGTGTTTTTGAAGAATAGATCTGAATGTTTTCAAAAAGGTTGAATTCTTCATGCAAAAACTAAATGTTGAAGCACAACCTAAGGTTTAATTTAAACAATGAATTTCAACAATCAGATTCATAAACAATTAAATTGTATAAAACAAAACAAGAACAAAACCTGGAATCTGAAGCTACAAAAGAAGATGAATTTCTGATGCAAGCCTCCTCCAAAGAATTCCTGAATTTTCTTCAAATGTGCAACGAATTCAATCCAAAAACTTCAACAATTGCAAAAAAATTTCCTCAAATCAAATCCAAAACCAAAAACTGCTTCAACCCTTCTCTGAGCAAATTTTCCAAAAATCCTTCACTGCTATGAAAAATGAATTCTCCCCCAAAAACTTCTCTCCCTTCAAAATTGAAAACATGCATTCCTCATAAATCAAAAATATCTAATACAACCGTAATTCACATTGCATGCAAAGTTGAAAATTAGATATTAATTTCATTTCCCATTTTCGAAAACCCAAATTGACTTTAAAATACAATTTCAATTTCCTTTCGATTTCTTATGATTTAATTTAATTTAATTTAATCCAATAAACTTAATTAATTAATTTTAATTATTTAATAACTACATTCAACCCTTTTGAGATTAAAATTTAATTAATTAAATAAATTAAAATTTAACTAAATTAAATTTCATTATCAACTTTAAACATAACATCAAAGCATAATTTTAATTTAATAGTAAAATAATCACTACTTTTAATCAACGCAATATTTCTAAAAAGTTGATTTAATAATAACGCATCTAAAAAATATAAATAACATTAAATAAGGTAAAACATGAATCAACAATCAGGAATAACGACACACTAAGGCTAGGGCGTAGACCTGACACATGTTACCTAGCTACTATCTCCCGTTCAACTTAACCGTTGGATCGACACGCTCAAACCTGTGAGATTAGGTGGATTCGATGTCATGTACCTGCAACCTGAAACCAAGTAAATAACATAATATAGTATATCCAGCATATAATACACATCGTGAAGAAGAAATCATGGATTCATAAGGCGCTCGCAAGCGAGTGATGCGAAATCATCCTCTTCACCAATCCACTCATCAAAGACTAACATTAACATCATAATAACATCTCATGCTATCTCTACAACATCATTAAACCATTAAAGCATATGAAATGATAATCAAATCAACACATCACACACTAATAGTTGTCGCTCAATAGTAGTGATCAAAGCACAAATAACAAGGTGTGTCCAGTATCATAGTAGCTGCAACCAAACATAGCATAAAGTGAACCGAACAAGAAGCAAAAAAGAGGGGTATTACATTCTCCCCCCCAAAGACCAAGCTTACTCCTGGAAGCCTGCAAACAAGTAGGGATATAACTCCCTCATCCTAACTACATCCTCCTAGGTGGATGAAGCATCATCCCTAGGATCCCACTGAACTCTGACCTGATCAATATCTCGCCCTTGAAGAGTGAGCGTTCTGCGCTCCGTTACGGCCACGGGCTCCAAAGCCAGCTGCCCGTCTTCTACCTGTAAATAATTCCAATCAAGGACGTGAGTAACATCTGGATGATATGGTCGAAGAACTGAAACATGAAAAATGTCATGAATACGTGCTAGACTGGGTGGCAAAGCAAGTCGATAAGCAACTGGAACAATCTTTTCGAGTATCTCGAAAGGTCCGACAAAGTGAGGCGCCAACTTAGAACCCTTTCCATAACGGATTGGACTCTTTCGCGGATGCACCTGCAAGAATACTCTGTCACTAATAGAAAACTGACGATCCACCCTATGCGCATCTGCATACTTATTTTGCCTATCCTGTTCTGCTACCAGGTACTCTCTAATCTAATCCACCTGCTACTCCATATCCTGCAACATCTCTAGTCCCAATAACACTCTGTCCTCCTATCGATCCCAACTAAGAGGAGTTCGACAAGGACGCCCAGACAAATCCTGAAAAGGTGCCATGCCAATGGAACTCTGGTAACTATTGTTATAAGCAAACTCCACTAGATAAAGATAATCCTCCCATCATGTCTTTTGATCCATGACATACATGTGTAACATATCTTCGAGGATTTGATTAACCCTCTTAGTCTGTCCATCTGTCTCAGGGTGATATGCTGAACTGAAGTTCAACTGTGTCCCCATCGCATGCTGTAATGATGTCCATAAAGCTGAGGTAAACACTGGATCCTTGTCAGAAATAATCCGACGCGGAATACTGTGCAACCTCACAATATCCTCCATGAACACTCTAGCAACTGATGATGCATTATAGGAAGTGCGCATAGGCAAGAAGTGTACTACCTTCGTCAACCTATCGACTGTCACCATAATAGCATCATGTCATCGTGAGGAGTTGGGTAAACCAATAATGAAGTCCAATGAGATAATATCCCACTTCCACTCAAGTGCAAGGTGTGGCTGTAGAAGCCCTGCTGGATGTTGGTGTTCAGCCTTCACCCGCTGACACTCCAAATATCTCGCTACAAAGTCTGCAATATCTCATTTCACCCCTAGCCAGAAATACAACTGGCGTAGATCTGTGTGCATCTTCTTCACCCGAGGATGGGTTGAATATGGTGCACGATGAGCCTCAGTCAAAACCAAAGAACGAAGGTCGCCTACTGAAGGAACCTAAATATGCTCTGAATGCCTAAGTAACCCATCTGACTCAAGTGAATAACCTGTAAATCTTCCCTTAAGAGGTCTACCTGCCTCAATCTCAACTCTCACATCCTGGTACCAACTGTTTGTTGGAAGAGTAGCAAGAATCCGACTCCATAAATCTACCATAAGAGTCATCTCGGATACCTCATGCATACATCTACTGAGTGCATCAGCTACGATGTTCTCTTTCCCCTGAATATACTTCACCTCGAAGTCATACTCAGAAAGAAACTCCATCCAATGCCTCTGTCTAGCGTTAAGGTTCAGCTGAGTGAAAATGTACTGAAGGCTCCTGTGATCACTATGTAGCTCAAATTTGTGCCCGAGTAAAAAGTGTTTCCATCTAGTCAATGCATGGACTACTGCTGCTAACTCGAGGTCATGAGTGGGATAATTTAGTTCATGATCCTTAAGCTTACACGACTCATAAGCTATCACTCATCCCTCCTACATCAGGACTGCTCCTAAGCCCTCTAAGGATGCGTCTATACAAACCACAAAGTGTCCTATGGGATCAGGTATCACTAAAATCGGTGCACTAGTCAGCTTATCCTTAAGAATATGAAAATTTGACTCACACTGCTTTGACCATCCAAACCTCTTCCCTTTCCTTTGAAGAGAAGTGATAGGATGACCTATCCTGGAAAAACTCTGAACAAATCTCCTGTAATATCCTACAAGCCCCATAAAACTATGGATCTCTGCCACATTCGTGAGTGCAAGCCAATCAAGAATAGCTTGGATCTTTGAAGGGACCATAGATATTCCCTCTCTTGAGATCACATGACTAAGATACTTGATCTCAGACTTGAAGAATTCGCATTTCGACAAGTTGGCATAAAGTTGGTTTTCTCACAAACACTGCATAACCTGTTGCAAATGCTCCTCATGTTCCTCTACTATCTTGGAATATATCAATATATCATCAAGAAACACAAGAACAAACCTATCAAGGTACACGTGGAATACTCCATTCATCAAACTCATGAACATAGATGACGCATTCGTCAACCCGAATGGTACCACAGTAAACTCGTAGTGACCATACCGCATCTGAAATGTTGTCTTATGGATATCTGCGTCAAAAATATGGAGCTGATGGTATCCCGACTTAAGGTCTATCTTCGAAAATATGGTAGCACCTTTGACTTGGTCAAACAAGTCATCAATTATGGGAAGTGGATAATGATTCTTGATCGTTACCTTGTTCAACTGTCGGTAATCAATGCACAACCGAAGTGAACCGTCCTTCTTCTTCATGAAGATGACAGGTGCTCCCCAAGGAGAAACACTAGGATGAATAAATCCCTTCTCTAATAACTCCTCTAACTACAAGCGAAGCTCTTTTAGCTCCTGAGTATTCATATGGTAAGGGGCTTGTGAAATAGGCTCTGATCCAGATACTAAGTCAATCTTAAAATCTTTATCTCTCCTGGGTGGAATCCCTGGAATGTCCTCAGGAAAGACATCTATGAACTCCTGAAGAATAGGATGACTATCAAGAGATACCTTCTCCTCTCCATCTCCTAAACCCAAGTCCTCAACTGTAACTGCAAACAACTGACATCCCTGCCGAACACATCTCCTCAATTGCATAGCTGAGATGATCCTCAAAGATATCAGTCTCTGAAGTCCTATAATATCCACCTCTCCACCAGATGCATTAATGCACTGAATCGACTTACGTCAACAATCAATAACTGCTCGGTGAGCCTCTAACCAATCCATACCTATGACAACATCATAGGATCACAATGGTATAACCTGAAGATCTAAGGTAGTAAGAAGTGGTTCAATCTCCAACCTACAGTCAGGTACTATAGAATGCGATGCAACCCCCACACCAGATGGTAACTCTACCTGCCACCTATCGGCTTGCCTTACGGCTCCCAGTCTGCAATGTGACACTACAGATGAGGAAATGATGGAGTTAGATGCTCCTAAATCAAAAAGAAAAGTAATAAGGTTACCCAATAACATACCATAAGTCTCTACCATGGTACCCTGGTGCTCTGCCTGGCGGTTATCAACCATTGCGAACACATGATGGCCTCTGCTAGCATCTCCCACTATCGGCTCTGATGCCACAGGTATCTACGTAAATCCCGACGTGCCCTTATTGGGACACATCCTAGAAATATGGTCCTATTGATCACAAGAGAAGCAACCTGTGCCTCTACCATAACCTGTGCCTCCTACTGGTGCACTAGACTACCGTACACTGCCTCCAAAAGTGGACTGGGCACTTTGAGTGGGTTGCTCAGAGTTGAAATGCTTCATGCGCCTCCAGTTCCTATTACCCTATCCCTACTGGAAACCTTTCCGTTTTCCCTGAAATGACTGCTGTTGACTGCCCTTTGCTGATACTTGCTGAGTCTTAGGAGGCACAACTCCTTGTGTCTATCCCCCTCGAGCACTAGTCCCAACTCCTGTACCACTGCCAATACTAACACCTATATGGCCTCCCAGTGCCATAGTCAGGTTCTCCTCCACCAACCATGCCTTCTCCACAACTATCTCCATAGACTTGGGTTCAAAGACCCGTACACCACCACTGATATGGGCGTTTAAGCCCCTGATGAAATGTTATACAAACATTCCCTCATCATCCCCTATTCCTATGAACTGTTTAAGTTCATAGAATTGCCTCTCGTACTGATCTACCGTCATGGCTAACTATCGTATGGCATGGAACTCATCACCCCTATGCTGACACCAATGATCAAAGAGAAAGCGAGCTCTAAACCGCTCAAGAAAAATCTCCCAAGACACTGTACTCATGTCTATATGGAGCTTCTACTCCTCTAGTTTCCACCAAGTAGCTGCAAATCCTCGGAGGTGAATAACAACGCACCGCGCTTTAGTGTTACTATCAAACTAGTGCATGGAAAAACATCGGTCACTACCTATCAACCAAGTTTCGGCCTCTAGATCGGTACCTACTCCATCAAATCGAGGTGGCTGCGATCATATCAAATCCCTCATATGGTTCACTGCTAACATATCTGACTGAGCTGTAACTGTTCTAACCACATGTACTTCCTGTCTCGGACCCAATAATGCGAAAGCCTCCTTGAAGGCTCTATGTGCAACTTCGACCCTAGGAGGATCTAACTATCCACCACCGCCTCTTGGACCATTTTGCAAAGCTTGATGCTCCTCATGCTCAGGTATAAGTGGCACATGAGGTGGCGATTCATGCTAACTCTCCTCTCGATCGCCTACCCGGGCACATCCATGTCCTCTCCCTCGTCCGTGTCTAGGAGGCATACTCCTACACAGAAACAAAAGGGTATTAGACAAGGTACTCTTAAAAAACCTATGCAATTAAGCTTAATGGGTACATCATGATCCCAGAGCACCCAGTGTTTAAACCTAGGCTCTAATACCATGTGTAATGCCCCGCCACGCAACCCTAGAGGAAGTTTCAATTCACTACAAAAGCATACTATTTTTTTTAATTTATTTTTATTAAAGTGAATTAAACATATATGTTCACTTGTAATTGACATCCCCTAAGGCTACGTAACCGAGATTACTCAAATCCCCATTAACATACATCATTTAAATTACATTGCAATTAATAACACAAGTAGTAAGCATTCGTTCAACATAAATAAATAACAAGATAAGAATAGAATATCCATAACATATAACCATTTCATGAATAATTGATTACAACACTCATTCCCAGAATGAGTCATAAATATATAAGTGTTACAATTACATAAATCTGCCTCATAATACAAGAGGGGTATAAAAAACTCATTACAATTTGAAATACAACAATGCTAGAAAAGAATAACAAGATTCGCGAGTGTCCAACTGGATGTATCACCTCCAGGAACTGAAGATCAATGGGGACCCAATGGTTTTGGTGCATGTTCCACCCAACCAAGTGGTACCCGAAGGCCCACCCCCCATGCTAGGAGATAGTAACAACACAACATGGACAAGAAATCTACTACCTCTAACCAAAGGCAGACTCATACTAACACATACTGACTCAACCAAACATATGCACAATATAAGTCTAACGCTAACATGGTTACGTTGCTTCTAGACATATTATAATCAAGCATGATAAAGAACCTATACACACAACACAAACTCAATATTATCCTAGACAAAGTGTGATCGCAAGGTTTGTCAAGAGATCTCCTCTGGGAATTCTTCATAGGTTCCGATAATCTTGGTGACCTCAACCGAATCCCAGCCCTCATACTCACTCATGCGAAATAAACTAACTCTCACGAGGACAAGATAGTTGACATTGCCATTCCAAGCCTTCTCACTCACCCCAAGTCTAAACAAGCCCTTGTGTCTGTGAGTGAGGTTAATTTATCTTGATTAATGTGAATGCATCCTAATCATCTAAGTACATTACTTTAATGATCACTTATTAAAAACACTTCTGAAGGTTACCCGGTTTACCTCTTTGGGATTTGGCCCCTAAAAAAAGCCACTCTTCTAATGGATAACACGCTACTCAGATCTAGACTCCAAGGGTAACTCAAGTGCTACAAAACTGAACAACACAATCTCTCCTATTCTAGGAGGCAATAATTAAGGAAATCCACTCCAACACTAGGAGGAAACAAAACACCTATAACACTACCCAAGGGAAAAGTGAACATTATCTTAACAAGAGAATGACCCACATCCACTGGAAAACTTTACAATTTAAATCTCAATCACTCATTCCCAAAGTAATCAATAAAAAGGAAATTAATATAACAATGCACTGACAATGAAAAATACTATATTTGGATATCTTAAATCCATATTCTTATCTAATGCTTTTCGCAGAAATTAAACTAATATCCTTTCATATTTTCATTAAACAAATAAATCCTCCATTAAAATAAATATCTTTCGTCTATCTAACTAACCATGCACATTATTTGTTTCAGTTAAAATTGCTATCTAAATACTTGCATGCAATCATAAGCCTAAAACAAAATATTAAATATATGAATATATTTAAAAACATATACAACATACTTTATATTTTAAATACAAATATTTTATTTATATTCAAGCCTATATAGAAAATAAAAATCTACCATAAGTATTGACTTAAACCTTCTATTTTCAAAAAGAAGATAACCAGATTGCTAAATTGATTAATTCTGTATATAAAATCCAAAATTACACACCAATTTCCCAATACACAAATATTTTTATATTAAATATTTATATATTAATATTTAATATAAAATATATTCAATTTATATTAAATATTATATATAAACATTTCATATAAAATATATTTTATTAACATTGACCAAAGAATGATATTTAAATAAAAATCAATTGTAAAATAATTAAAAAGGTACGAAATAAACTTTGGCCGTATATTAATTTGTGACGGTGACCAGATGGTACACCATCGGTACTTCGCCAACTGTACCAAGTACAACGCCCGGTGGAGACTTGGGGAGGTTGCACTCCCCATGGACAGTGCGTCCCCCAAGTGGTGGGTGCACTGCCCATGGCAAGTGCATCCTTCCCTTGGGAAGAGTGGGCGGTGGGGTACATCCGTCCCCACCAACGACTGTGTCTAAATTTTTTATTTTTTTATAAACGAAATTTCAATGAATTTTCTCGAAATTCGTTTCCTAGGAATGCTGTATGGACGACGACAACAAAATAAATAAAAAATTTAAATACAATCTTCAAATAGAATATATATATATATATATTTATTATATGTATATTTACATTGTAAAGTAATACATTTAATGAATATATATATATTTACACAGACAATTATTTGCTGGTAAATTTGGGAAAAGTAGACAAAAATAACCTCTTACAGGTAAATAATTAAAATTTTCCAGAATCCCTTCCCAAATTCCCAAAGATTTAATAAGTAATTTTATAATTCAATTCTTCAATTTTCAAATTATGTAACATAGGAAAAATTACACAGATCATGATTTTTTTCAAAGAAGGTTTTCTACAGAGGGTTTGTGTTTTTGAAGAATAGATCTGAATGTTTTCAAAAAGGTTGAATTCTTCATGCAAAAACTAAATGTTGAAGCACAACCTAAGGTTTAATTTAAACAATGAATTTCAACAATCAGATTCATAAACAATTAAATTGTATAAAACAAAACAAGAACAAAACCTGGAATCTGAAGCTACAAAAGAAGATGAATTTCTGATGCAAGCCTCCTCCAAAGAATTCCTGAATTTTCTTCAAATGTGCAACGAATTCAATCCAAAAACTTCAACAATTGCAAAAAAATTTCCTCAAATCAAATCCAAAACCAAAAACTGCTTCAACCCTTCTCTGAGCAAATTTTCCAAAAATCCTTCACTGCTATGAAAAATGAATTCTCCCCCAAAAACTTCTCTCCCTTCAAAATTGAAAACATGCATTCCTCATAAATCAAAAATATCTAATACAACCGTAATTCACATTGCATGCAAAGTTGAAAATTAGATATTAATTTCATTTCCCATTTTCGAAAACCCAAATTGACTTTAAAATACAATTTCAATTTCCTTTCAATTTCTTATGATTTACTTTAATTTAATTTAATCCATTAAACTTAATTAATTAATTTGAATCATTTAATAGCTACATTCAACCCTTTTGAGATTAAAATTTAATTAATTAAATAAATTAAAATTTAACTAAATTAAATTTCACTATCAACTTTAAACATAACATCAAAGCATAATTTTAATTTAATACTAAAATAATCACTACTTTTAATCAACACAATATTTCTAAACAGTTGATTTAATAATAACGCATCTAACAAATCTAAATAAATTTAAATAAGGTAAAACATGAATCAACAATCAGGACTAACGACACACTAAGGCTAGGGCGTAGACCTGACACATGTTACCTAGCTACTTGTTATGCCTTGCATAACCACCCCATCTTTTGCCTTGGTCAAAATGGGTCCCCCTTGTTGTTCTTTATCCTTTGTTGTTTTTCAAATAAAGTTTGGAGTCATTTTGCTTCCAATACTTTGTTTATTTTGGTTTAGTCTGTCGGAAGCGGAACCAGAACGAAATCGGGTTCTGAAAGTTCTTTTGAAACTTGTTTTGGTTCCCATCCCGACGGTCTTTCTTTTTGGCCTTTTTTTTTCTTCAGTGGAACCAGAGTCGGAGTGGGTGTTAAGTTGGTCATTATCAAAAATTGCAAAATCATAATCTATTCCACCCCCGCCTCCACTATTTCTTTTTTGGTTTTAGTCTAAGTCCTTGTGTTTAGTTTTATTATGTCGGTCTTTTACTTTACTTTTTGTGTGTGGTTTTGTTTTTGGGTTTAGTTGACGGACCCGGACCTGAAATGGGAATTAAGTTTGGAAATTTCTTAAACTTTCGGATCAGTTTCCATTTTGGTTCCGCCCCCGCCATTTTTGGATCGTTGACTTTTTGACTAGAGTGGCACTACAGAGAAGTGTTCATTCTCTTACAGTTCCGACTCCGCCTTAACTGCGTTTTAAGGCATTAATGAAAGCTGCTCATGTAGGTGGAAATCAGCATTTTTACCTTCATTAAGGGTTAAATGAATTATTATTATAA
This sequence comes from Sequoiadendron giganteum, assembly GCA_007115665.2. Classification (NCBI taxonomy): domain Eukaryota; kingdom Viridiplantae; phylum Streptophyta; class Pinopsida; order Cupressales; family Cupressaceae; genus Sequoiadendron; species Sequoiadendron giganteum. The sequence continues at coordinate 257,794,035 of CM021107.1, read as the reverse complement.
TTGTTAAGAGATTAATGAGCATGAAAGATTAGCGACGAAGTTCATTTGAGAAAATTGATCGAAAGAGAGGAAGGATATTGTGTGCGAATCAATTCAGAAGGTTAGCTCAGTTCTTTTGCGTTTAAGGTAGGGTTTCTTATCATTGTTGTTATTCGTTTATCTACTGTCGTATTTGCTGCATTTTTATTTTATATCTGCTCATGCTTTCAATCATTTAGTTCTAAATGGATCTGTGTTTCTTGGCATGATTGTACGAGTAGATTCTTGTTTTATTTTGTTTGTTTGCTTTAGTCTTCGTTTCTTATACTTTCGTTTTTTATTCTTTGTGTTTTAGAGCATGGTCGCTTTCACGATTTAGTCGTGATCGTGTCGTGCTATTTTTATTTGCAGTAGATTAGATTAAATTAGGTTTTTAATGGTGTTTGTTAAAGTTAAGGATCTACAGTGAGGTAGATTAGATTCATCATTTTTACTTAGGGTTTTGTCGTGTGTTTTGATCTGGTAAAATGGAAAGGTTTAAAATCCGTGCCCTAGTTTTATTGGGTTTGTTAGATTAGGGTTTCATGTTTTGTAGTGATCACTTTTTGAGATACATTGCTACTAGATGTTTTACAGTTAATAAAAATTACAGGTTCTCTCGCAATATGGTGTTAGAGTTAAATTATTTGTGTGATAAGGCTGATAAGTTATAATCTATCTGTATGCAGTGATTGTGTTGAACATAAAAGTTTCTTGAGTGATGAAAATCATTTGAAGGAATCAGATTTAAGGATTGTCTTATTAGATTATCATTGAATTGAAGTTATTAAAGTCTATTGATCTATGACCTTGGCAATGAATGGATGTGTGTTTTGAAATCTTGGAGATAGTTGTGATAAGCGAAAAAGTGGTATTGAATTAAGCACCTTAGGTGCATGCAATGGTATAGTTTATGCTGCAGATTGTGTCATGATTTGGTTTTGTGATTCGTTAGAGAATATTCATTGTTGAAGGTATATGCCCAGATGTTAGATAAATTTGATTCAAATTTATTGGTTACCCCTTTCTTCCATCTTTTTCTTTTGTTTGAAACCCTTTTATTTACAAGAACTATTTTGATAAAAAGAGTCATTGCTTGAATCTTTTGTTACCAGCATAGGCCCCTTGAACATTACAGTTGCATGAACTGATTGAGTGACACCAGACAATTGAGAACCAACTACCAGGACCTTGGGAGTTAGGCCACCACATGTTGTCTTTCTTTTTCAAGAGAAATAGAGTAGAAATATTTTGTTTTAATGTTTTTTGTGTCATTTTAACCATCAACAGAATTTGGCGCTAGAAGGAGGGCCTGAAAAGACAAGCTGGCTCGCATATTCTCTTTCTCACCGGAGAAATATGGGAGGATTTTGAGATCCTCTACTAACCCTGAACCTTTACAATAATTACAAACTCCGGTTAGACCAAGACCTCATGCTCGTAGGGTTTTGATACCTACATTGCCACCACCACTTACTCCACCTAGATTTCCTCCAAATCCACCTAGACCACCACCAGTTCCACCTACATCATCACCTCCAAATAGGCCTGTGTCACCACCAATTCGGCCTATATCACCACCTGTCCAACCAATCCCACCAATGGCTTACTTTGTGAATAATCCCTCCCCGTTAGGGACCATTCTTGGGGGATTCCATGATTTACCAAAGAACCCAGAGAGGTTATGTTCGAAATACATGCATGGAGAGTCGAGAAGTGCTGAAGAACATATACAAGCATTCAAAGATGCTTGCACTCGAGCTGAAGTTGCTCATCAAGATGTGGTATGTAGACTATTTCCTTATTTTTTGGGAGATATGTCATATAATTGGTATCTAAATCTGCCTTAGGGATCTATCCTGGGTTGGACAGATTTGGAAAATGCTTTTATTAATCAATTCAAGGTTTATGTGGATCCTGCAATATTATATCACTAGTTTTCCACCATAAGAAAGGAACATCATGAACCATTGCCCTTGTTTAACACGAGGTTCCAAAGGATGTATCATAGGCTACAAGAGCCTTACTTAGTACTAGAGGGTATGGCCATATAGGCATATTTGAGAACTGTTGACCCTTTGATTGGCCTATTCTTGCAAAGAACTTATCAACTTGATGAAATTGACTCACTGTCTAAGACTTATCATTTGGCTATCAAATTGCAACAACATATAAGTTTTCAATATGGAGGGCTAGGAGCAATTCTTCCTCCAATGAATTATTAGATGTCTAATCCACTGTTATACAACACTGTCCCTGGGATGTCTTATTCCCATTATGGACCAATATCTGAGTTGCAAGCTTCACCCTCGGTGCCCTTCTTTAGCAATGGTGTACAAGATTCCTCACATCAACCACAACAACCACAATCTCAAAATCAACCACAACAAGGGGGAGGATCAACCCATGTCCATTCCCTAGCCATAGTCTAAAATGTGCAGAATGGACAAACTATTCAACTCACAAGTGAGTTAGAGACTCTTAAAAAGACTCTCTCTCAGATGTCAAATGACATGGCACAGCTTAGGAAAAACCCTCCCAATAATCAAAACTAGAATTACAACAATCAGGGAGGTTATAACTATCAGGGCAATTACTCTAATCAGAACCAGAATCAGAACACCAATAGGAATTTCCAAAATCAGAACTCCTCAAACCAGAATTATCAAAATTAGAATAGAGGATATAATCAAAGGTTCAACAACAAAAACAATAATAGGTAGTGGAATACTGGACCTAACAATGGGGGAGTTCCTCATAATTATCAAGTAGGTGAAGAAAGACCCCATACTGCTAATGTTGCTGGTTTGAATTTTATGAAAAATTGGTGTAGGCTGCATGATACAACAACCCATTCCGAGGTCAATTGCCCAAAAATGGAGAAGATTGTGAAAATTGCACAGGCTGATGCCCATCCTCTAGCAGGAAATTCCAATCAGGATAATGGGCCAGTCAGCACTGCCATGACTTATGAAACCATTGAAGAAAAGTATCAATTCCCTATGCAAGGAGATAATCAGCCAGAGGAAGATGTTTATGATGCTCAAGCCTTCCAATCTAAGGGTGGCCACTTTCTAAGAAATCAAAACAAGGGGCCATTCACTACATCTGCACCCCCGAATAACATGGTTCCACCAAATCAGAATGCAGATAATAATCCACCTCCACCAAAGGGACCTTTTGATTCTCAGAACAGAGGTAATCAACCTTCTTTTCCTAAGTACCAATTTAGGAATGATTCGGACTTTGACTTTGTTGCAGAATTAAAGAGGCAGAAGACATCACTGTCTTTCTTTGATATCATGAAGTGGTGCCCAACTCAATGAGAGGTGGTATTAAAAGCTTTGGAAGAGGCAGATCACCTAAAAGGGAAAGGTAAAGTGACTCCCGCAAAGGAGACAAATGCAACTATGTATAAAGGTAAGACTAGTACCCCACCTTTCTTGTTAAGTTTGAGAATATTTGGAAAGAATCTACACAATTGTTTATTAGATTCTGGAGCATCAATGAATGTTATGCCTTTTTCGATTTGTAAGAAGTTAAGATTGAGTTCTATCCCAACCAATAAAAAGGTGATTCAGTTGGATAAAACCGTAGTCAATGTTGTAGGTGAGTTGAAGAATATGCATGTCCAGGTTGGATCAGACCCATGGATCTAGACTTACATAGATATCCAAATAGCTGATATCCTAGAAACATATGGTATGCTCTTAAGTTGAGATCTAATGAAAAGCATAGGGGGATATCTATCTTTGGATTTCTCGCACATGTGGTTACCCTAGAAAGGAGTTGCCACCCATATAAGAATTGAAAGTGAACCTAGACTCAAACACATGATCATAGAGTATGATACTTCAAATGAAGTAGCATTCTTTGAGACTAAGATAGGTGTTTACAAACAAAAGGAAGTCCTTACTTTCTCTGTAATTAGTCCTGATGATACATTATCCTTAGATCATAGTGACCCGATGATTCACATCAACTAGTAGGTTCTAATAAGGAAATTACAACAAGATAGGCTGGATTTAGGAGCAAAAACTGATTTGAGTAGTTTATTGCTTCCTAATTGGCGTATGATTCACTATCATAACCATTTAGAGTTAACATGGCAGTCATGCGTAGATATTCTAAGTCATGTAGATCAACCCAAACAAAAATGTCGAAAGGGATCTGAGACTCCCATCAATGAGTTCTCCTTCCAAGTTAAGGATGCAACTATTCTTACACGAGCCAGTCTTTCTCAAGAGGAAGGTTCCTTGCCAGTAGAGCAGACTCAAGTTTTAGGTTCTCTAGATCAAGAAGAAGTGGAAGTATCTCAATTTCATTTCAATACCCCTGCTCCAGATGCTCTTCTAATGCCCAAGGTGTTAATGAAAGATGAATTAGATGGTAAATTAACTCAAGATATCACTCAGAAGATAGTTTTTGAACAAATTGGGAACATAGGAGAGTCTTCAATTGAGCCTAGCCTCAAGATAATTGCTGATGATCAACAAAAGTTCGAGCTGCCACATGTCACAAGTGACAAATTCCCTGTTGCTTCTAAAAAGAAGGAACTCCTAGCCAAAGACCAGTTATGGACTCTTAAATTTAATGGTTCTAAATCTAAAGCAAGAAGTGGAGCAGGGATTGAACTGACCAATCCAAAAGGAAAAACTTACTTTGCTTCTTATAGATTACAGTTTGGTTGTACTGATAATGTAGCAGAATATGAAGCACTTGCAAGAGGGCTTAAGTTTGCTCATAAGAAGAAGGTAACTACTCTTACAGTGATGGGAGATTCTGAGGTGACTGTGAAACAGGTACATAGCCAATACACATGCCATAACAAAAGATTGGCTGCATTTAGAAATAGGGTTTGGAATTTAATAGAAGATTTGATGCCTTTGGGATTACTCTCATTCCAAGGGAAGAAAATCAAATAGCAGATGCTCTTGCTGTTACATCTAGTACACTAGAGCCTGTGCAAGATTCAAATCTGAAGAGGTTTTCTGTGGAATTGATTTCAGTCCCAATCATTCCTGATAATGTTAGTCATTTTCAGGTGTTTAATGATAATCAACACATTTTGGCCTTTTTGGAGAGTTCTGATATATTTCAAGGACAAATAATTGATGATTCTGACAGAGATCAGGGAGACTAGAATCCAAAAAGTGACAATCCAGAAGGGATATTGGATTTAAAGAGCAATAACATCCCAAAAGGGATGATAGCATTAGAAAGAATATTTGATTCAGATCCACGAGCTTATCAAAGAATGCCTACAAAGAGTGAGGGAGGTAAGTATGAATCCGTTAATTTGGCTCACTCAGGCCTAGAAAGGAACGTTATTATGGGAAAGACTTGTTCTCAGGAGATTAAGGATGAGATAATCAAAGTCTTGAAATAGAATATTGAAGCAATTGCTTGGAGCTATGATGACTTGAAAACTTTTGATACATCTGTGATCACACATACAATTCCCCTCAAGCCAGAAGCTAAACCATTTCGCCAAAAGCAATGCCCGGTGAATGCATTAATTGAGCCTCTTATTCAAAAGGAGGTGCAGAAACTTTTGGCTGCAAGAATAATTTTTCCAATTAGACACTCTACTTGGGTGGCTAATCTAGTTCTTGTAAGGAAGAAGAATGGCGAGATTAGCTTGTGTGTGGATTTCAGGAATTTGAACAAGGTGTCTAAGAAGGACAACTATCCATTACCTTCCCTTGATGAAGTATTGGAAAAGTTCAATGGATCTCCGATGATGTCCTTCTTAGATGGGTATTCAAGATACAATCAGGTCCTTGTAAGTCATGAGGATAGGATGAAGACGACTTTCACTACAAAATGGGGTACATTTGCCTACAGAAGGATGCGATTTGGTCTAATCAATGTTGGTGCTACTTTTCAAAGGGCAATGGATGTAGCTTTTAAATATTTGATAGGGAAATGTATAATCATCTATGTTGATGATTTGACCATCTTCTCTAAGAATAGAGAAGATCATGTTGCTGATTTGGAAAAGGTGCTAAAGAAATGTATCGGTTATGGTGTTTCCCTTAACCCAAAGAAATGTGTATTTGGAGTTTTCGAAGGAAAGCTTTTAGGTCACATTATACCAGAAGAGGGGATTTCCATAGATCCTGACCGAGTGGAGGCCATTTTGAAATTGACAAGGCCAGGAAGTAAGAAGGAAATGAGATCTTTCTTTGGAAGGATCAATTTTGTTAGGAAATTTATAACAGGGTTTGCAGAGATTGTCAAACCACTCAACGAAATGATGAAGAAGTATGCAAATATTGAATGGAGTGAAGAGGCCAAGTCTGCTTTCATGTAGATTAAACAAGCTATATCTAAGGCACCTGTTTTGACAAGCCTAGATTATCTAAAAGCTTTCTACATTTATTCTTTTGCTTCTGAGCATTCATGTGCAACAGTTTTAACACAGAGAAGAGAAGAGAATGAGGAAAGACCTTTTGATTTTATGAGTTCTCCATTTAAGAATGCAGAAGTAAGATATTCATCATTGGAAAAACAAGCCTTTGCATTGGTTAGAGTAGTAAAGAAGTTTAGGCATTACATAATCAGAAGTCAGGTTATGGCCATAGTCCTAGATCCAGCTGTGAAGTCTCTCCTAATGCAAAGTGAATTAGGGGAAAGAAGAGGGAAATGGATGGAAATCTTACAAGAGTTTGACCTGGAGATTCACCCAATGAAGCTTGTTCAAGGTCAAGGTTTTTCAAAGGCAATGGATGAAGTGGACAAAAGTATAACTTGTCCACAGTACACTGTTCAATCATTCACAAAAGATCCCTGGTATACAGATTTAGTTTTCTTCCTCCTCAATAATAAATGTCCAGAAGGAATGAATGCTACTCAAAGGAGAGCATTGAGGATGAAGAGCACCCATTACATGCTTAAAGGGGGATCAATCTACAGGAATAATTTCTAAGGGATTTATCTATGTTGTTTGGATCAACAAGAAGCTAAACATGCCATAAATGAATTTCATGGTAGGCACAGGACAGGGCATGGATTAGCCAATGCGTTGGCACATCATATTTTAAGGTCAGGCTATTATTGGCCTTATGTGTTTAGAGATGCACATCAACACTGCAGGACTTGTCATGTATGTCAAACTTATGCACCTAGAGAAAGAAATATTGCAATGCCCCTACAACCAGTATATGAGGTAAGGCCATTTGCTCAATGGGCACTTGATTTTGTAGGTGTGATTAATCCAAATTCTTCTGCAGGACATAAATTCATCTTAACAACAACTGACTACTGCATGCATTGGATGGAGGCACAAACTTGCAAGAATAGTACCACAAAGGTGGTCATTAAGTTTCTAACTGAGAACATCACAACCAGGTTTGGAGTTTCATTTGCTTTGGTATGTAATAATGGCCCTTCTTTTTCTTCTACTGAGTTCATTTCATGGGCCTATGAGCATAAGATTGTGTTAAAATATTCTTCCAATTATTACCCTCAGGGGAATGGAGTGGCTGAGTCCACAAATAAGAATTTATTGAAAGTTATAAGAAAGTTGTTAGAAAGTAACCCTAGGGATTGGCACACCCAGTTGAGATTTTCCTTATGGGAAAATTGAACCAGAATCAAAGCAGCCCTAGAGAATTCACCCTTTAAGTTGGTCTATGGCCAAGATCCAATCTTTCCCATTCATTTACAAATACCTGTTTTGAAGTTTATGTAGGAATTTTACTCCAAGGATGATAGGATTGAGATTAGATTGCTTAATTTGTTAAATATGGAAGAACAAAGAGATGCTGCTTTTCAGCAATTCTCTAAACATCAGGTTGTTGTCAAATGCTGGTTTGACAAGACAACCAAGATAAAAGGTTTTAGAATATCAGACCTTGTGTTATTATGGGATAAGGCTAGAGAAAAGAAGGGAGATCACCAAAAGTTTGATAGACTTTGGTTAGGTCCTTCTCAAGTGGCCGAAATATTAGGCGAGAATGCTTTTCGTTTAAGTACCTTAACAAGAGAGCCTATCCCATTACCCGTTAATGGTCAGTTTCTCAAGCACTATTTTGGTGCATAGAAGGTCTGATATTTTTAGAGGAGAATATATTATACTGTATCATATGTAATTAAGTCTTTATGTAGTTAGGTTTTAGTTTTGTCTTTGTTTTAGTTAGGTTTTCTTTTTGTTGTTGTTTTGTTTTGGTTTTCTTTGTTTCTTTGTTTTGTTTTGGTTTATCTTGTTGAGTTTTGTTTCATTGGGGATCTTTATTTTGTTCATCTCACGACTTGGGGTTGCTATTCAAAGTATACTCTTGGTACTAGCAAAGAAATTGGTTTAGGTATTTTCATTATCATCATTGAAAAGTATGTCGTTCTGAACCTTATGTCCTATGATCATTCTAGTTTGGGTTTGAAAAGTTATTTAAAAATAAGAAGATATATTGTGAATATCTCATGCATTATCATCGAAAATCTGTCACCAAATTAGATAAAAACTTCGCATGAGTAAATGCCTATCTATTTTAGAATGACTCTACCTTTGATTCAAGTGAAAAATCCAATTCCAAGACTATCATGAAATCCATTGTAGTTCTCAATCCACATTTTAGATTCATTGAATCTGAGTATTCAGAGATGCATAAAAGAGTTTCCACAAGTAAAAAAATAGAAGAAGAATGAAAAGAAAGAAAGAAGCGGCAAACTCAATATCAAGTGGGTAATCAAGTATCTCTATCAGGGCTATAGATGCCTGGCTAGTAGTAGAGCAATGCTTTGTGAGAACTAGAGGCATCTCCGTTGGGGCTATGGACGCCTGTCTGGGAGCGAGCAATACCTAGGATTTTACTGCATGATAGTAAAAGACTCAACTCATGTAGCTTGAATTTTAGGTATGGTGGTTCAAAGAATAGAGAAAGTATCTATGAAGAATGATGCACAATATAAGAACACACTCAGATTCAAAGATAACTAATGGGCACATACATCTAAGATTCTAGCTCAAAATTATCCTAAAAATATCTGATTTTATTCAAGTTAAAGTGTTTATAAGCCAGTAGTTTTTGGGTGACTGAAATTGTCTTTGGGGTATCTCAAAAATGGGTAAACCATTTTTCTAGCCGAGTTGCCATTTGTTATGCCTTGCATAACCACCCCATCTTTTTCCTTGGTCAAAATGGGTCCCCCTTGTTGTTCTTTATCCATTTGTTGATTTTCAAATAAAGTTTGGAGTCATTTTGCTTCCAATACTTTGTTTATTTTGGTTTAGTCTGTCGGAAGCAGAACCAGAACGAAATCGTGTTCTAAAAGTTCTTTTGAAACTTGTTTTGATTCCCATCCCGACGGTCTTTCTTTTTGGCCTTTTGTTTGTCTTTAGCGGAGCCGGAGCCGGAGTGGGTGTTAAGTTGGTCGTTATCAAAAATTGCAAAATCATAATCTATTCCGCCCCCACCTCCGCTATTTCTTTTTTGGTTTTAGTCTAAGTCCTTGTGTTTAGTTTTATTATGTCGGTCTTTTACTTTACTTTTTGTGTGTGGTTTTGTTTTTGGGTTTAGTTGACGGACCCGAACCCGGAATGGGAATTAAGTTTGGAAATTTCTTAAACTTTCGGATCAGTTTCCATTTTGGTTCCGTCCCAGCCATTTTTGGATCGTTGAATTTTTGATTGGAGTGGCACTATAGAGAAGTGTTCGTTCTCTCACAGTTCCGACTCTGCCTTAACTGCATTTTAAGGCATTAATGACAACTGCTCGTGTAGGTGGAAATCAACATTTTTACCTTCATCAAGGGTTAAATGAATCATTATTATCATTGTTAAGAGATTAACGAGCACGAAAGAGCACCGGCAAATTTCATTTGAGAAAATTGATCAAAAGAGAGGAAGGATATTGTGTGCGAATTAGTTCAGAAGGTTAGCTCAGTTCTTTTGCGTTTAAGGTAGGGTTTCTTATCATTGTTGTTATTCATTTATCTACTGTCGTATTTGTTGTGTTTTTGTTTTATATCTGTTCGTGGTTTCAATCATTTAGTTCTAAATGGATCTGTGTTTCTTGGCATGATTGTACAAGTATATTCTTGTTTTATTTTGTTTGTTTGCTTTAGTCTTCGTTTCTTGTATTGTCATTTTTTATTCTTTGTGTTTTAGAGCATGGTCGCTTTCACGATTTAGTCGTGATCACGTCATTTTGATTTGCAGTAGATTAGATTAAATTAGGGTTTTAATGGTGTTTGTTAAAGTTAGGGATCTACAGTGAGGTAGATTAGATTCATCATTTTTACTTAGGGTTTTGTCGTGTGTTTCGATCTGGTAAAATGGAAAGGTTTAAAATCCATGCCCTAGTTTTATCGGGTTTGTTAGATTAGGGTTTCGTGTTTTGTAGTGATCACTTTTTGAGATACATTGTTACTAGATGTTTTACAGTTAATAAAAATTACAGATTTTCTCGCAATATAGTGTTAGAGATAAATTGTTTGTGTGATAAGGCTGATAAGTTATAATCTATCTGTATGCAGTGATTGTGCTGAACATAAAAGTTTCTTGAGTGATGAAAATAATTTGAAGGAATCAAATTTAAGGATTGTCTTATTAGATTATCATTGAATTGAAGTTATTAAAGTCTGTTGATCTATGACCTTGGCAATGAATGGATGTGTGTTTTGAAATCTTGGAGATAGTTGTGATAAGCGAAAAGAGGTATTGAATTAAGCACCTTAGATGCATGCAATGGTATAGTTTATGCTGCAAATTGTGTCATGCTTTGGTTTTTGTGATTGGTTAGAAAACATTCATTGTTGAAGGTATATGTCTAGATATTAGATAAATTTGATTCAAATTTATTGGTTACCCCTTTGTTCCATCTTTTTCTTTTGTTTGAAACCCCCTTATTTACAAGAACTATTTTGATAAAATGAGTCATGGCTTGAATCTTTTGTTACCAACACATGCCCCTTGAACATTACAGTTGCATGAACCGATTGATTGACACTAGACAGTTGAGAACCAACTACCAGGACCTTGGGAGTTAGGTCACTACATGTTGTCTTTCTTTTTCAGGAGAAATAGAGTAGAAATATTCTGTTTTAATGTTGTTTGTGTCATTTTAACCATCAAAACTACTATCTCCCATTCAACTTAACTGTTGGATCGACACGCTCAAACCTGTGAGACCAAGTGGAGTCGATGTCATGTACTTGCAACCTGAAACCAAGTAAACAACATAATATAGTATATCCAACATATAATACACACCATGAAGAAGAAATCACAGATTCATAGGGCGCTCACAAGCGAGTGATGCCAAACCATCCTCTTCACCAATCCACTCATTAAAGACTGAAATTAAAATCATAATCAATAATCTCATAATAACATCTCATGCTATCTCTACAACATCATTAAACCATTAAAGCATATGAAACGATAATTAGATCAACACATCACACAATAATAGTTGTCGCTCAATAGTAGCGATCAAAGCACAAATAACAAGGTGTGTCTAGTATCATAGTAGCTGCAACCAAGCATAGCATAAAGCAAACCAAACAAGAAGCAAAATGGAGGGGTATTACACGTTGTTGTGGCAACATCATCATTTGCAAGCTTGTGAGCTCAGTCCTTCTCCCATTTTCCTTAAGTGCACGTGGTTGAAGGTGATATTATTCCATCCTCCATTCACTTAGCATTATTGTATTGCTTTTGTAGCATATTATTGTTTAGCATAATGCTTAGTACTTTCATTTCAATATCTTTCTTTTTCCCATTTCTCCTATTGTTGCTATATTGGTTGTTCGTAGAGGTGGAAATACCAAAGCGGGGGACTGATTATGGCAATCCTCTATTCACAGTTCCAAAATTTGTCCACCTTTTGTGTGTAGGTTGTTTTTCATGTGAATACCTCAAAGATATCAAATCATGGGTAGGAAGGTGCATTTTCCTCACCCTCTTTTGTCAATTCATAGATTAGATTGAAAGTTGAAGTATTCTACTTGTCGTTATGTTATTTAGTTAATTTTTTCTTTTTGTTATCACATTAAACTATACTTGTTAGGTTGTTAGTAGGTTCTCTTTGAGTTTTGACTATACTTTACACTCTCTTTCCGTATTAATGACATTAACCCACTAAGATGCTAGTTCGCCATGCTATTATTTGTGTCTCACATTGTAGTCCTTTGGTAGTGAGCTGCCTAAGTCACAGTTTGAACTCTAGAAACTTGCTTACCTGAATTTCTGAGACTCTTGGGTTGGTAGAAGGAAAGAGATAGATCAATTGTCCTTCCTTTTCACCATCTAAACATAAAACCTATCTTAAATAGTTCCTTAGATTGAGGTAGACCAAGGCAACCTATTGTTATAGACCCTCCTATGACCTAGGGTCCTAAGTAGTCGATCCCTCTCATATACACTTTGGTGAACCTAAAGTGAACTGTTTTGGTTCCACTTCGTAGTGTTGAAGGAGTCTTCTCTCATGTTCTATGGTTGTTGTAGGTGTGTGCATTGCAGGGTTCCTAGCCTTGTAACCCAACCTACGATGCCTAGCAGTGTAGTTAAAAGAGTCCCTAAATGTTGTGAAGAAAAATCTAGAATTGGTCGTTGTCTAATTATTAAACCCTTGGGGACTTCTGAGAAAGTCATTTTTAGTGTACGTAGAAGATGAATTCTTTCATGCATCTTCCCATCCTATTCATGCAACCTATGAATGGGTCTCCTATTATAACCTTCACATCACAAGAATTTTCAATGAATGCTAATAGATAACCCTCTCCTCTATACATTCCTGCTCATATCAACATGAATACTGTGACTGGCATCCTCATTGATCCTATGTGTCAGGTTAAGGTTATTACAAAGAATATTATGCTAATCAATTTTTTACATAAGGATGGGTATGATGAATCTAAAAGCACAATATGTATGCATTATGGGCTTTCCATCCATCCCATTGGTTCCATCACCCTTTCAGTCCTAGTTGGGCCCAAGATTGTGAATTCCCTTTTCGATATATCCTGGAGTCCTTCTTGTTCAGAGTGAAGCTAGTTGTTCCTTGGATAGTTTCCATGAATGCAATACCTTCGATGATCCATAAATTTTTGAAATTATTCCACAAGGGCTCCGTGCATGTTGTGCATGACACTAGGTACAAACCCTTGGTGTCACATGGGGCTTATTCATTAGATCACTTTTGGCCTATCCCTATTGGTCCACTTCCTCCAAGGATGGACCTATTGTATCACACTTACATAAAATACAAGAATTGGGGCATAACACCGAAGGTGACCTATCCTCCTTCCCCCTATGTTATTTTAGTAAAGGCTTGCATGATAGTGCAACATTGGTTTGCCTCTACCTCTGGAAAGGAGAAGGAAAAGTCTTCTCACGCTCAGGAGCCTTCTTCTTCCTATGTAGTTCCACCTGATTTTGCCTCCCATCCTACTGTAGTGCCCTTGGCTTCCACTCCTATGTGTCTCTTGGATAGTCTGATGGTGCCTACTTGGCGGAAGTCCAAGCATCAGGTGTTTGACCTTCCTATCTTTCCCACGGTGCCTCAGCCCATATTTTATGGTAAGGGGGAGGGTCCCTGTGGAGTAGCTTTTGCATATCAACCTTCATGGCCTCCTAGTTCTCTTGCTTCTAGGGTAGCGAATAGGAAGAGGCCCATCATTGAGGCGCTTGAGTCTCCTTCTCCGCTGATTGTTGTCTCCACTCCTACATATCTTCCTCCTATTTTTGTCTAAGAGTCACTCCCTTCATCAAAAATGGTTGTGATGGACATTCCAATGATAGAATATTAGCCTCTTGCTCCTCCTCAAGCTACAACTTCCGGATCTTGGAGCTGAAGAAACTGCCTTGCATGTGAGCGTAAGCATCAGAGGAAGGATACGGTTGCTAAGTAGGTTGCTTTATAGAAGGTGGAAGGGGACCCAATAACTCTTGTTTCGGTGTCTCCTGTTGTGCCCTCCTCTTCCACCCCTTTTGCTTTAGTTCCTGTCACCTCAATCTTTCTTTTGGCTCCCCCTACAAGCGTGGATGACCCTTACCCTAAAAGGGTGCAAATGTTCATTACTCCATCAGTTGAGCCTCCTCTCTTGATGTCCCTTCTAGACATCCCACCTTTTCCTAAGACAATGGATATGTTCAATACTTTGGTGGTGTCCACTATGGTTTTCTCGTCTTTCTCCTCACCTTTCACTTCCTTTGTGGGGATCTTGAATCCCCTAATGAAGCGAAAGTTGGAGGATGACCCTAATTCTAATGGGGGTCAGAAGAAGGGATTGCCTTATTTGAAAGTTGGTTCTGCTTTGTCTTAGTGATAGAGGCTGCCCTGAAATCCCCTAAGTTCATCACTACCCCCGAGTCTTTCGGTGAGGTTGGCAGTGGATCTCAGGCACCTCCTTCATTGCTCGCTCAATTGACACATGAAACTCTCGTCAAGTGCATGCTCAACTCAGTACACAATGTCCCAACTTTGTCTATGATTTTTGCAAAGTCAATGACATTTACCTCACCGGAAGAGAAAAGAAGACCTCAAGGGTCCCTCTTACTTAGCTCTTGTCATAGGAGAGTTAGAGGGTGCTCCCCTTGCTATCCTGCCCTTGCAAGCTCATCCACCTTCCCCTTATAAAGATCTAGATTGTGAGAACAACAACCTCTTGGTTGATGAGGACTAGGAGGGAACCTCTTCTTTATCTTTAGATTAGATTTGTGTGTATGTTGTGTTTCCTCCATGCTTGTTTTATGTGTTCTTGGAGGACCCTTGTAAACCTTATAGTTTCTTGGATACAAGAGTGTTTTGTGTCGTAAACTTCTTCTATTTGTCACATAATTCTTCCTTTGTTGTGCCTTGGTTTTTGAAAATTGGGGACGATGCAAAGTGTTGGGGGCATTTAGGCCTCCCTTCCATGTTGACAATTTTTTTTTTTTTAGGTACGTTTCTTCACATGGTTCGATATAGTAGGGGATGAATGACAATTCATATATATTATTATATTATATCTATCTATTTATATCTATGACAATTTTTGACCCCAAAATATTAGATCCCCCTATCTCTTATTTCTTTGTCTTTTCTTATGTTTTATTTTCATCTTTCTTTCTTCTTTGCTTGTTTCGTGATGTTGTGGTGCATATGTGTTGTCCCTCGTATGTGCGACAACATTTCCATGATTAAATCTCGTCATGTATCACAGGCCACAACATCACTTTATTCTATCTCGTTAGGATGCCACATGCCTTAGTGTTCAACACACACCATCCTAAGGAGGGGCTATCATAATGATTTGATTTTCAAAAGGTGTATTCAATGGCCAACAAATCTCTCATTGAAAATCCCTTTAAAAAAAAAACTGCATTCTTCAACAAGGACCCCTAGCAGAATTTTTCTTTTGTCATAGATTCATAAAGAATATGAAAACTTTCCTTCAAGAAGGGAGTAATTTTTCCAATGAAGAAGTATAAAAAATTTCCCTTGCGAGGGAGTATTCTTCCTTTTGAATTCCTTGATGAAAGAGATCTTTCAAAAGGACTCCTTGATACTAGAATTATTTACAAAAATATCATCACCTTTCAAACAGAGTGTCCCATGCACATACCCATTTTCTTTTGAAGGGCTCCTGAGGGAACCCTTTGAAAGCTTCACCTTCAATTGTTGACTATCTACATGATTGTATGTCTGTCTACCTGTGTGGCTTCTACTATCTGACATATTTTGTCTATGGATCAACATGTTGCTTTCTAGGATCGAGCACCTATGAAGCTACTTTTTCAATCAAGCTTGGAGGACCGAGCACCTCGAGATTGCCTTATAGGACCAAGTACCTATAAGGGCATACCAAAATCTATGAAAAATTTCATATTCTAGCCTCCCTTAGGACCAAGCACATGTGGCACCTCCTTTGTAGGACCAAGTACCTACATAGCCTTTTGTTCACCTTGTGTAGGTCTGAGGGCCTATGACACATTTTATTCAACTCTCCTTAGGACTGAGTACTTGTGGATCCATCTCCTCTTCCTATGCTTTTAGGTGTTTCAAATTGCGGTCTTCTTCCTTGATGGTTCAGGTATACATTTTCCAAATTTCACTCTACTTTATTGTGCATTTGCTGACACTTATGCTCTCTAAAGTGGGGGAAAAATTTAATGGCATGAATTTGCACCCCTTACAAATTCCACATTTACATTCCTCCTACCTTAGAAAATTAGGCCCGATAATGCAATTCCACGTCCTTCATTTGCTTCCCATCCACTTAGCAATTATTTTTTGTGTCGGTGGAGGATATTTTATTAGGGATACTGACGTGACACACTACTATCCTAACAAGATTCCTGCCTTTGGAATCTGCAGAGGCGTTACAATTCTCCATTGGCGACGAAGAGTAATGTCTCTGCTCCCTTGATCAACCTCAAATGAATCCTTTGCCTCCAATTTCACCTTCAAATGACTATCTCCTTCATTCATTCACTCTCTCTTGAAATTTCTAGAACTCTCTTGATCTCATTCATTCTTGAAAACTATCTACACACTTCATTCACAACATTTTCACCTCCATTGAAGCCACAAGTTGGTGTTTTGTGGACTCAATCTCATCTTGTTGCGACAACATTGACATTTGCAAGCTTGCAAGTTCACTCCTTCTTCCATTTTCCTTGAGTGTATGTGGTTGAAGGTGATATTATTCCATCCTCCATTTACTTAGCATTATCATATTGCTTTCGTAGCATATTTTTTAGCATAGTGCTTAGTAATTTCATTTTAATATCTTTCTTTATTGCATTTCTCATATCATTACTATATTGGCTCTTCGTGGAGGTGAAAAAACCAAAGTAGGGGATTGACTGTGGTAGTCCTCTATACAAAACCCCAAAAATTTTCCACCTTGTGTGTGTAGGTTGCTTATTGTGTGAAGAAATCAAAGATATCAACTTGTAGGTAAGAAGGTGTTCTTTCCTCACCCTTTTTTTGTCAATTCATAGATTAGATCAAGTTAAAGTATTCTACTTGTTATTTTTTTTTAGTTACTTTCTTCTTTTTGTTATCACATTAAACTATACTTGTTAGGTTGTTAGTAGGTTCTCTTTGAGTCTCAACTATACTTTACGCTCTCTATCCGTATGGACGCCAACACCCCACTAAGACACCAATGCATCACACTATCATCCATGTCTCGTGTTGTAGTCCTCAAGTAGTGAGCTGCCTAAGTCACAATCCAAACTCTAGAAACATGCTCACCTGAATTCCTGAGACTCTCAAGTTGGAAGAAAGAAAGAGGTAGATCATTTTTCCTTCCTTTTCACCCTATAAACATAAAACCTATCTTAAATAATTCCTTAGCTTGAGGTAGATCAAGGTAGCCTATTGTTCTAGACATTCCATGGCCCAGGGTCCTGAGCAGTCGGTCCCCTCTACAGGTCTGAGAATCTACTCACATTGTAATTTTATGTAGTTGAGATAAAATTCATTGCGAGTGAGGACTTAGCCTCCGTAGAAAGGGTGTATAGGTGGTCCATGACCTTGCATTCCCTAGCTATTATTCACTTGGTAGATAGTATATTAGTGAGGGCTAATAAAAATTGACACTCTTGGTTGAGTAGAATAGGTTGTTAATTTGTTTGGTGTTTTTTCTTGTGCTAAACTATTAGATATCCTCCAGATACCTACTTAAAAAAATATCATTGTTGTGTTTGATGTGTCTACTTATGAAAAAACATAAAAAAAAGTGTCCAAACTTCAAAAATTTGCAGTCACAAACTAATCAAATGAAAATTCAAGTTTGAGGAGTTCATAGTTAAGTCCTCTTGCAAAAGTTTGAAACCATTCCAAATCTGCATTCATAGATCATAATCTTGTAGAATCCTTGTGTGACATCTATTTTTCAAGTCCTAAACTTTCCCCCACATCAAAATCACATCCAATATTTCCATATTCCAAATCAAAACTGAAACATGAAATCAAGATCATTTTCCTATCATCATCCTCAATCCTAGCTTGATTAAGAACCTACCCTATCTTAATTCTAGCCTAATCCAAATATAATCCAATCTCATATTAATTAAGAATCTATCCTAACTTAAGTACATATATAAATCTCATGCACCAAATCAATCAAGATATTGAGATCTAGTTTAAATTCTAAGTCCCTTTCATCCAAATCATACATCTTCATCAAGTGAAAACATCTTAATCAGAATCCATCAACCTTAACAAATAAAGCTCAAGTATTTCAAACCAACTTATTACTTCATGTCTATTATAACAAGATCACAAGTATAGAAAAACATGGATTCTCATAACCCAAATCCTCTTAAATCTACTTTTGGATTTGAAATTTACAAGCTGGACGTTCCTTGCCACAAGTTGGATCTTCATTCTCACATGATTCCGAAGTTGGACCTTCCCTACCTCATGAATATACTAATAATGCAAGTGACACTGGAGGTCTTGTAGACCAACCTAAATATCCACCCAACTTTACATAACTCCTAAAAAAATAAAGTTCAAGATGTGATGGACGATATTTTTGACAACTATAAGGATTAGTTTTTTTAAATTACTAATCATTGAAAGGTCCAAACTCCCTCATAACTTTGATAAAACAAAACTTGACCAATTCATTCGTCAAGATTAACCACCCCTTGTAGCTGAATATCCTTGGGGATATAGACATAATTATTTTAACTCTCACATTTAACAAAAACTAGATGGTATTATTCTACCACCACCTCCTTCTCATGATCATGCTTCACCTTCTAACCCACATCCAAAAAACCAAATTCTTTAATCCATCCTTAATAATTACTAGAATATGTATGAATCTAATCAAAATAACACATCTTCAATCCATGCATCCCATCGAAGTCAATATTTATATCACATCCTCCATGAATTACCATTACATCTCAAATGTCCCACTAATATGTGCCTACCTTATCAAATCCACCTTAATCATCACTTCCACCATTAACCATTCCTCAAAATGTTTCAATCCACACTATAGTTCCATCACACATGTATTATCATTAAAATTCATATCAACCCACATAACACTACTAAACCACTTCCCATCAAACTAAAATTCCATCACTTACATCAAATTACTCCAACTATCAATCCAATAAAACTAGTACACCACCAATCACATAATATCAATCTAATTATCAATATAGTCAAATCATAGATCCACTATAAACATCATATGAATCAAGTTATCAAAAAATTATCATATTTATAAATCCACTCTTCAATAATCCCCACATTTTGGATTCATCAATTATATACCTCCTAATTCACCTATTGAAATGAATTCCTTTGATGAATAGTGGCAGGAGATGAAAATTATCTTAAGGGGTTACAAGGTGGGACTATGAATCAACAAAAACAATAGAAGTTAAAAATAAATTGTCCTTATCCTTTTGATTGTGCAGTATCTCAATAACACCCTTTTGTCCTAGATTTGAAGTTCCTAAATTTGATAAATATAAAAGAAAGGGAGACCCATGTGATCATGCAAAATAATTTTTCAAAGCTTTTCAAGAGGTCTCTTATAGTGAAATGTGTGTACTAATAATATTCCCTCAAATTTTAGGAGGTCAATCAATTGATTGGTTCATGCACCTATCTCAAAGATATATCATTATATTTGTTGACTTATTTGAGAAGTTTCTTGTACACTTTTCTTATAATTCCAAGCATGAGATTACAATACTATATTTATATAATGCTTAGAAAAAAAATGGTGAAAGATTTTCCTTGGGTATTTATGAAGATGGAGAGGTCTTGCAAGTTAATTCCCTTGGCCCATACTTGAAAAACAACTCAATTTTCCCTTCAAGTTTTGGAGGTCAATCAATGGAGTGGTTTATACACCTACCTCCAATATTTCTCACTACATTTGTTGACTTATTTGAGAAGTTTGTTGCATAATTTTCTTATAATTTCAAGCATGGGATTACAATACTATACTTATATAATGCTAAGAAAAAAAATGGTGAATTTTTTTCATCCTATTTATAATGATGGATGGGTCTTTCAAGTCGATTTCCTTGTCCCATACTCGAATCACAACTCATCACCATCTTCAAGGTCATTGGGTCTCCATATTTGATGAGATTATTGAAAAGGGGGTCACTATTGAAAAATACCTTATTTGTAAAGGTTTAATCAAATTAGACACTAAATACAATAATCAATCTAATCATAATATTAAATTTTGGTCTAAAAATACAAATTTAATAGGTGATAGGATCACCAATTCAAAACATCTTCAAATAGCCCAATCCTCTCAAGAATATAAAGTTGTCCAAAATATTCAACAAACTAATAACATCACTATTCCACAAGGACAACCAAAAAAAAACTCTACTCCAAGATGTAAGTCTACATCCTTAGGGAAACCTATAGATATTATGTTTCAAAAACTAGTGTAAGAAAACATGTTAACACTTCCTACTAGTAGAAATTTTGATGAAAATAAACCCAATTTTTGATAGTATAAAGAAAATTAATATTGTAATGCCATTGTGATAAAGCCCACTTTATGAACTAGTGTATGACACTTAATAACCACATTTAGGATATTATATATCATGGAGATATTGAGATCGAAGTTAATTCATCCACTTCATCAAACGAAATATTGGGAATATATCAAAATTCTTTTCACAAGCATGACCAAGGTTATTACTATGATTATATTGTAGGTCATATCAAATGAGTAAACCTGAAAGTTGCTGTTATTAATATTAAGTCCTTTAATTGCACCCTCAATATAGGGCATAGCAAGGTGACTATCCAAGGGGACCCTTCATCCACATATTTTCCACAACCTACATATTATAACCTTTTATAGAACCTTGATAAAAATATTTCATAGATTTCCATCTTGGAGTTACTTAAAACATCACCTATCTATAGAGACATATTGAATCACGTCTTGAAATATTCTTGAGTATCTAATAATATCAATCATAAGAAGTTTAAATTTCTTGAAGGCCATATTTCATTCACTTATCAATTAGCCTTCAATTAGAATGATACACCTCATATTGATCCATCCCACACTAGATCACTTTATATTGAATCCTTTATTACTAGACACAAAATCAAAATGTAGTCCTCCTAGATAATATATCTAGCTTAAATTTATGCACTTTGAGACTTGTCAAATAGTTGGGATACTCTATAGCCAAATTAGAGTCATATGTCATTACTGTCAAGGATTATGATAATTCAAAATAATAATTATAATGAACTATATGTCTTTCCATTCAGGTGGGACTTATCTTGTAACAAACTATTTGCCACATTATTAATATTGACATTCCCTATAACCTCCTTCTTGATCATCCATAGCTACTTTTTAGTAGTGTTTAAAATTCCCATATTATTACATTCCTTTCAAATATTATAAAACAATAAATGCTACTTATCACAATGCTAATAATTTCCCTAACACCAATATTACTACTCAAGAAGAAAGTCAAATCTTTGTTATCCTACATTAATCCTATAAGAACCCTTTGGATTTAATCAAATTTACTACTTGTTTTTGTTATTATAATTTTTAATCAAAGTTGTTGAAGTGTTAATTTATGCTCAAGTACTTCTATCCATACAATACAGGTGATTTCCCATTCAAGAAAATCATCTAACAATACATGTTAGACATTTGTTCATATAGAATAGGTATTACTCTATCCAGTCCAAGATAGACATCTATCAATATCTAGTATAGGTACATGCTTTGGCCAAAGACTTAGACTCATCACGACCAGCTAGGTCCCGAGTCACTTGATGAAGACTACATTACCCTATTGAGTACATCATTGTTGTCATCTTTTAGGAGTATAATTTATTTATATTCATAAGATAATAAGCTTGAGTCTTGCCTTAAATTTTGGCCTAAATCCTCGACGTGCCAATCAATCCATTTGGGATTCTTCTAAGTGTATAATGAATATATTTTATCTTGTACTTATCTTAGTGGTTTCATATTTAGATTTAATTGATTTATTCTCTTGAATGGTTATTTTTTTAAATGTTTAAGTGGATAATCTATCAATTTCGATACTCCCCTTACCTCATACTTAAAGACCTATGTAGTTATGTTTTTTTATCTATGTTTGATGTGATCTATTTAGTGTGGGTACACATCCAAGTTTAGGATTAATTTTCCCTACATAGTTCCTCTTTGACTACTAATCACTAAGGGAATTGTTTTGTTCAAAATTAGTTAGTATTATTAACAAATATTTATTTACTTATTTGATGTATTTCCTAATCCTAATTTAAAATAAAAACTCTCTTTGAGCTATATAACAATAGTCTCATTTCTCATGAACTATAATGTGATAATATTATTTCCCTTTAAAAATATAAGGTGATGATTGTATATCCCTTACAAACTATATGAAGATGTTTCTATTTTCTTATGTGAATATATGATGGTGATTATTTTCTTGGAATGCATTATTGTTAGTTTGTTCTTTTATTTAATCTTTATTATGTTTTTACCCAATTAATATTACTCGTTCCTCATGTTTAAATCAATATGATATTCCTTATTACTCCCCAGTGATTAATAGGGATGATGCCACAAATACTATTGTTGTAGTTGTATTAGGCTATGAGTCTAGTAGTTCAAGTACAACATTACCAATAAATGTGAACTAGAGGTAATGTTTTTGATTAGTGATCAACAGGTTTTACTGAGACCTAAAACTTGGACTAGATTTTGACGGGGACCTAGCACCCATTAAAAGCAGGTTTTGAAGGGACCTAAAACCCAAACCCAAAAAAAATGTTGCTAAAAATATATTCTCAGACAATCGACAACCCATCAACAACACCACCAGCAAGAACAAATCAAGACTACACTAGCTACACAAAGGTTTTGAAGGGACCTTGAACCCTATACAACAAGGTTTTGGTAGGGACCTCAAACCTAAAAAATAACCAGGTTTTTATAGGGACCTTGAACCCAAAGGTTTTGAAGGGACCTTAAAACTTTTACAACCATGTTTTTCTAGGGACCATGAACCCTTTACAATCAGGATTTGGCAGGGACCTTAAACCCAAAAGGAAAAATGACTAAAAAATAACATCCTTCTTGCAACACCATTTGAACTAGAAAACCATCCAACACTCCACCTCTATAGGATAGGCCCCCCCTCTATTGGAAAGGAAGATGCAAGAACTCGAACCACCAAAGTAACCCCAACTCTACTCATACTAGCTCTACCTCAATAGGAACAATTAAGAGGGAAGATAACTTTTCACTGGGCCTACAACAATCACCTCCACCTTAATAGGAAATGGTTCTACCTCCATAAGATCAATATTCACCTCTAGATAAGACTCCATCAGTAGAACCCGACCAAAATAATCCACTCCAATAGAATGAGCACTCACAACAACCTTAGGCGTCAATAGAGATGGAAACAAGAAAGACAACCCAAAACAAAGATAGCATGCACATCGAGTCCTTCACGAAATCCAGAGCCAAAGGAATGACCCAAAAATAGAGAGGAAGAAGATCCCCACCAAAACACAACAAAAATGAACTCCAAAGGGGGAGACAAAGAAAGAGATTAACCACAACACCCAAAGAGAAAAGAACAACATCAAAAGATGCCCCCAAACAGGTCAAAATAGACCCAAGAAACACCAACCTTTGCACAACCAACAATAACAAAACCCAAAAGGGGCACCATCAAGAAAAAAGTAGAGGGAGCACCATCTCCAAAACATCGTAGGGGAAAAGAAGAACTCCCACCCAAAGCCAAACCAAAGATAGAGGATACAAACTCTCCAACCACCATGCCAAACTCTTCAAGCCCTAGCCAATGAAAGGGGCAACAACACCACCCCCCACATGAAAACCACACAAGAGAAAATAGAGAGCTCAAGAAGAGAGGATCACAAAGAAAAAACCACCACTTGCTAATGCCACAAGAATAATAGATCGAAGCTAAGACCAGACCTGACCCGCCAGAGCGGCCGAACCACACAAGACTTGAGAGCATAGCTATAGAAAGCCAATGCCCAAACCTCCCACACTAGATCAAGCAAGGCATGAAGAACCTTTGTGATCCCCCCACCATCATCAAAATCTGATCCATCCTCTACATCTTCACCAGAGGATTTCAATCTCCCAACGCTTCTACGCTTCCCACTCGAGCAGTCCATTGTACACCACTACTAGAGGTAATTTTGATATCAAACATTGTGATATTTTATTTTCATATATTGCACATAGTGTTGTAAATTTTCACCTATGAAAATTCAACACTATATTTTTCTACCTCCTATGTGCATGGACCTAATTGTGTTCCTACTTTCTTAAATTATGCATTCCATGGCCCATTTAATCATTTATCAAGGAATCAAATGTATAAAATCAAAGTGGGAATTTAATATTTTCCCCTGATACCTAGGAACCTGAAAAAATAGAGCTTGAACAAGGGCACCCTAGGTGGCCTTTTCCACTATTTTGGATCCAAATTTAAATGCCAGGCTTGACAATTTACTATTTGAAATTCAAATTTTAAATGTCAGCTATTGGGATTTAATTTTCAATAAATTAAATTAATTGCATATAAATACCCAGTCATTTCACCAATTGAAAGCTAATAAGGAAGAATTGGAAATTTTTGGAAATATTGGTGATCAGGCAATCATTATCAAGTCAAGAGAAGTCAAGAGAAGAAATATTATAGGATTTCATTGTCAAAGCATCATGTCAATTTTTATGTGATATTGTTCATGTTTATGCATATATTTTATTTGTGAGGACTAACACTTGGAGGTCTTCAAAGCAATCCAAGCCAAATTGCAATCAAGCCTTGAGGAGATGTGCATGAATTAAATCCTTCAAGGAAATCAAATTTGAGTGGTGAGTTGCATCCAATTGTTGATTCATCATTTATTTATCATTTAGTATCTATTCCTCAAAAGGGTAAGCTCTCTTTCATCAACTTTATCATTGTGGGGGTGGAAACACCAACCCGGGATTTGATCAAGGAAAGCCACTATATGGAAAAACCCTTCAGTTCTCTCTTTGAATGTAAGAATATTGGAGGAAGATTGAAGACCATTTTTCCATTGTTGCATTCAAACCCTAAAACTTGACAAGATACAAAAACTCAATTATCTCAACATCCGACAAAGATTTGACAACAAGATTCGAAAGGAGGAAGCCTTTGACTAAGTACCCAAGGACTGTGAAGAATTTTTTTAATTTCAGTCATCTAGACAAGGGTGCCTTGGGAATCCTTGTCCAGTCAAATTAATTCAAAATTTTTATCACAGGTGCACACAAGTCTACTCAGTTTGTTTCTGGTCATAAAATTTATTTGTCACTTTCCATATTGTCTATTTTCACATCAGAATGGTGCATTTTATCAAAAATACATTTCAAATCCTCAAAATAATTCAAATCTAGGGTCGATTGACTCACCTTCAGGTTGCAAGTCAATCTCATAACCTTGGCATCCTAAATTCTAAATGATATATGTTGGAAGGGTGACTAATCCTAAGTAAAGTCCTAGGGTTTTACTTTTCTAACTTATCATTTTGGTTATCTTGATTGATTTAAACTATAAACCCTTTGAAATATGAAGCATTCCATCATAGATCTAAGATTAGATTTGAATTTTTTATTTAGGCATCTATTATTGCATCAAAAAGCATAAAAAGATTCAAAAAATTGCATATCATATTGCATCATAGGCTGTTATAGGGTTAATTTTAGTCATCATAGATCAAATCTACATATTAATTAAAATTATGAATCTACATGAGGTCATTTTAGATTTGAAATCAAATTTGAAAGTGTTCATTGAATTCATTTAGGTATTGAATTCACACATATTGGGGTAAGTGCACCAAGATGGTGCACAAAAAGGGGGTCAAAAGTGGCCACTTTTATTCTGAAATTAGCAAAACTTGAACTTGGAGGAGTAATTTGATATTCATGCACTCAAAATTTGAAGATACCAAAAGAACAAGAATTCTAATTCTCTCTCTAGTTTCTAAAATACTAAATTTTTTCAAAAATAGATAATATTAAGAGGATTAAATGCTTTGTGCACACAAAAGTGTTCTTATTTTTTTAGAAAAACATAGCAAGTGTCTGACATGTGCCCCTCAATTTTTTTAGTTGCATTTATTATTTTCAAAAACCAATTGGTAGAAATATATTTAAGAGTGAGTACTAGAAGTATATATTTTTTAAATTTTTTATTGAGTATTTCTTTTTATGATTTTTCAAAGTGGATGCATCTTGAAAAAAACATCACTAAGTGTATGGATCACATCACATTACATGCACCAAAATAATAAAAAATGCAAAATAAAAATTTCTATTGTCTAAAGAATGAAGTGTAGAAATTTGAAAAAGTAGGTCAAAAGTTATTAAAAAAATTCAATACATATCTCTCTGATAACTATGGAAAAATTAGTGAAAGAAATTAAAAATAAATGTGTTAATGTAGTTCAAATAAAAAAATATACATGGTTACAAAGCTTAGAAGACATGTGAAATTATGGTGGTAATTTTACTAAGATTTGATTTATAACATGTAAACCTCATGTTGAACAAGTTGAAAAATCATAATGGAAGAGAAAATCACATGAAAATGAGGCAAATGAACCATCCAAGCCTAAGTACAAGCAAAAATGTGTACATGTTTTATGCAAGGAAAAACATGTACGTGTTTTGTGCAAGATAAAACACATAAGTGTTTTGTAAAATTATAGGTAAAAAAATAAATAAAATAAATAAATTCTTGGTCATGAATCATGGAGAGAAAATTAAATTACGTGTACGTGTTTTGATAAGGATTCTTCTAGGTTGGGCATGGAAGATAGAGGTTACATGAAATTGAGTCATTGGATGCCTGATTGGAAGGAGATTTGATAAATTATGGAGTTGATGGTTCTTCCAAATTTTTGGTGAAGGAAAAGGGGGAGGTATCATCTTCTTGGAGAGGAGATGGGAAGTATTTTGTTGTAGGTTCAATGGTGTGTAGCAACAAAAAATTGATGAATATGCCCATAGTTGAAGAGCAGCAAAGTGGATTGTTGAAGAATGCAAATTGAAGAGCTTGTTTCACAGTGCAGGGAGTTGATTTGAGAGAGGATATTTTTCAGCTTATTTTTGATGTTCTTTTCTATCATGTTTCAGATTAAAATCTGTTATGTATTGGTTTTTCACCAACCTATATAGCTGCAAAACATATGTAATCTGATTTCAATGAAGTTGTGAAATATTGATGCATATTTGAATAGTGAATATTAAGTATGTTGCATATTTTTGTATCAATTTTTTGTTGTGTGTAAGTTTGTGATTGAGGGTTTGGAAGCCCCTTCATTAGTGGTGCCAAAGTAGGAGTTCCTAAGTGTGTAGGAAAAAGTGCTGATGTAAGGCAATTTTCACCAAGACCTATGGTGGTGTGTGTGATTTGTGTGTAGACAAATTACTGAGTGTGAGGTAGTCTATACCTAAGAGGTTGAAGATTGAGGGTGTGTGACAAGTGTTTGATGAAATTCCAAAATAAGAAAGGTAAAAAGTTTGTTGTAGTTGTGTATGCAGGTGAAGAGGAAGGAGAAAATATTGCAAAAGTATGCTTTGAGGAAAGCGTGAAGGAATGTGTTGAGATTGTAGTGGAGGATGAGAAGCAAATAGAAAGTGAAACAATCAAAGAGTAAAATGGTGTTGCAACAAAGTTAAGACCTTGGAGGAAATGAAAATGGTGATGATAGTGAGTAGTGAAGGTGAAAGTGTTGTAGTTGAAAATGAAAGAGTAAAATTATAGCAAAACAGGTAATTTTTAAATTTTATGAAGAGTATGCTGATTTGCATAGATTTGAAATTGAAAATGTGGAAGAGGAAAGTGTGAAGATGTTGATGGTTGAGGTACATCTCAAGAAAATCCATCATGTTTCTATGGAAAGAAGAGATATTGAAGAGGAGCACATTGGTGCAAACAATGGAGTAATGGAAATATTTAATTTCTATGATTTTGTTGTCACTACAAGCATAGAGAATAGGTCAAAATGTTCTTGGAAGAGGAGGAAAAATTATGGTGGGTTAATTCCCACAAAGGTGGAAGATGAGAGTGGAATTTGGTGGAGTTGTTCAGACTATGGTGGGAAGGATCCTACAAGTAGAGAGAAGGAAGGAATAATTAGGTGGAGGTGGACGGTTTGTGGTGGGTTGAGCCCCACCAGAGAGGGCACAAGAGGAGTGAAGAAGGGGAATCAAATTTTTTTTGGAGGAAGATGGCAAGCATGCCAAAAAAATGTGTTGGAAAAGAAGAAGAATGAAAATTTTCTAAGGTCCCATCTCAACATTGGAATATATTGCAAGTTTCTTGCAACTCGAAAGACTAGTTCTACTACTCAACTCCATTTTGTGAGTATATGCTCATAAAATTTCTACCATGGGTGTCTGATATAGGAAAATCCACGATTGAATGACAATCTTGCATCAACCAAAAAGGAATTATTTTAATTTTTAATTTCCTAAGGTTTAGTGATTTTGTAGTTGGAGAATAAATTACAACTTATTGGCCAAAATAATGTAATAAATAATTGGCCTTATTAAATTTTTACAAAATCTTGATGTGGGAGATAATTTAGGAGGCAAATCTTGAAAAATCAAAAAAGGAAAATATAGGCATGGAATTTTTGGAGTTACAAATTTCCATAACTCATTTATGTTGGCCTTGTCATTGTACAAAAAGGGCGACCTATCAATGCCTGATACAAGCATCAATTAAGTTCCACAGTAGGCAGTTAGACCATATCACAAACCTCGAGTGTTGCACATGCACAAAAAGAGGAGACAAAGGATGAAACCTTGAAATAATCCCCCTAACACAAGCGAGAGGTTCGAACCCATGACTTGGCTCCAATACCAATTGTTGGCCTTGCCATTGCACCAAAAGGTCAAATTATCAATGCCCAATACAAGCATCAATTAAGATCCATGGGAGGCAGTTAGACCATGTCACGAACCTAGAGTATTGTGCATACACAAAACAAGGAGACCAATTGTGACACCTTGCAATAATTTATTCTTTCCTGAATGCTAGAATATCAAAAAAGGGTGCCCAATATTGAGTTGTTTGATTTTTTCTTTTTCGGGGTCCTGTTGAGTGGAGTGGGAGTCCTAGTTGTCAACCAAAATTGGAAATTTCATGAAAGTGGGTTCCAAGATGCCTTATAACATTTAAAATATTCATTTAATATATTTTTATGAGGATTATTCTAGGTTGGGCATGGGAGTTAGAGGTTGTAGGAAATGGAGGCAGTGGATGATTGATTGGAAGGAGATTTGATATTTTTTGGAGTTGATGATTCTTCCAGATTTTTGGTGAAGGAAAAAGGGGAGTTAGAATATTCTTGGAGAAGAGATGGGAAGTATTTTCTTATAGGTTTAATCATGTGTAGCAGTAAAAAAATTGATGAAGATGTCCACAATTGAAGAGAAGCAAAGTTGATTGTTGAAGAATATAAATTAAAGAGCTTGTTTCACAATGTAGGGAGTTGATTTAAGAGAGGAGAATTCATAGCTTGTTTTTTATATTGTTTTTTAATGTTGTTGATTTAAATTTTTTATGTATTGGCTTTTCATTAGCCTATATGGCTGTAAAACATATGTAATCTGATTTCAATGAAGTTGTGAAACATTGATCCATATTTGAATAATGAATATTAAGTATGTTACATGTTTTTGTATCAATTTTTTGTTTTGTGTGAGTTTGTGATTGAGGGTTTGGAATCCCCTTCATAAAAATATTCATTTTTTTGCTACAAATTCATACCTAATTATGGATGCAAAATCACTATGAAATGGGCTCCAAACATGCCCAATAATGCACAATAGCTTGTTGATATGAAGAAACCAAAAAACATGTAATGAAATGATGATCTATCTATTGGAAACATAAGCATGATGGTGTATAGTGTTGTCATTGATGTCAACCCATTTTAGAATTGATGGTGTATCAGTATGAATATAGTTTGAAGAAGACCAAGTGTTTTTGAGTAATTGGATAAGTCCTAGACGGAGATAGTGTATTTTCAATGTAACGAAGGAATAGTTTTGTGGTTTTCATTGTTTTTAATTGCATTATATTGTCATGCATTTTTGAGGTAATAATGGTACATATTAAAGGATTCTATATCAAAATTTTCAAGGTTTTATGTCTTCCACAACAAAATATATTAATGACAGAGTATCAAACTAAGTAGAGATAGAGTTACAATTGCAGAGTTCATGTTGGAATGCTCTGCATTCCACTATGGGTGATTATTATGTTTTACAAATTTTATGAAGTGCTCGTAGATTCCAAATGTGTGTGCATTCTAAGTTTCAAGTGGTTTGGTGATCTATGAAAGTTTTGGATGAATAGTTGGTTCATTTAGTTGTTTCTTTATTAGTTTGGTTGTGTGGTGTCGACCTAAGGGTTTTGGGGTCATGTAGGACTGAATTATGTATGGAGAAGATTCCTGGGAGTATCTATAGGTCATGCCAACCTATTTTTGTGAAGAAAATTCTTTGGCTACTTCCGCAAATTGTATATGTTGGATTTTTGAGCCAAATATTTTTAGGGTCACACATTGAATCCATTTAGGCTGATCTAGTTGATGGTATGACTAGTTATGGAAGATTTATATAGATAAGGATAATTCATTATTGGCATATGTAGAGATAAGAGAATAATGTGATAGTGTTAATCTTGTGCGTGTGCATAAGCGTGATAGTAAAGGATGAAGTGTGTTAAGTCAATTTTTTTAGTAGAACAAGGAATTATGTTTTCAAAATTTAAAAAATGAATTATATATAGTTCAAACTTTGGTAGTGAGCCATTTTTGTATGTTCATTTTTAATCCAAGAAGAAGTGATCTTCCTTGGTTAGTGAGCCCTCCTATTTTCAAGATAGTGAGTCCTTGGGGATAGTGAGTCCCTTAAACTATGATCTATTATATCTAGTTATGATATATAGTGAGTTAATCCTCACTATGGTTTTTCCCTTTCAAGGGTTTTCCACATAAAATCTAGTATTATTGTGTTGATTTTTGTGGTGCATGATTTATTTGTTTCCTTCCATTTCTGCAAGTTTAATGAGATGATTTGTAATGCACTTTTGAGTTATTGAATTTCAAGGAATACTGATTCACCCCCCTCTTTGTATTTTGGGTGTTCAACAATTGGTATCAGAGCCAGGTTCCTTCAATTTCCCTAAAAAATAAGGTAGATCTTAGAGATTGAAAAAATGACAACTAGGAAGTATCCTATCCCTTCAAAATAATTTATAATGGAAGCATTCACTGAAGAATACTGTGAAGTTGATATGGAAGGAGAACTCATATCTGCTCTTGATGACCTAGATAAAGTAGAATGTGAGAATAGAGATTTGAAAGAAAACATTAAGGAAGTAGATGATTGTATCAAGAAGTTGAGGAATCAAGTCAAGAAAGTTAAAGATCAACTCAAGGAAACAAATGAGAAACTCAAGAAATCAAATGTTTAACATGCCCATTGTTCTTTCTAGTAATTTTTCTATGTTTTACCCACAAGTGGAAAGGTTATGCATCAAATATAATGAGCAATAAAACAATTTCTTTTATTTTCCATAATATATGCACCATTTGAAACATAGTTTATCAAATTTTTTCCATTGAATATTCAAAGAATCATTCTAATAATATAAGTATGATTTAACTTTACATAAATATATTCAAGATAGTGTTTTGTATTTACAATTCCCATATATATGGATACATGATTATATATATAGATTCAACAAGCTAACATGAACTAGAAATACAAACTAATACAAATGTACCTATATTGGTGCATACATTCTAGATGTCCCCTTTCCATGGTGCATACCTTCTAGTTGTTCCGAATATTGGTGTGTACATCTTCAATTCTTGAATTAGAAATACCAATGGTCTAGAATGTCCTTGTCCTAAATCGTGGCCACCAACTGTATGAGGAGAATCATCACTCAAGTGCTTTTCTACCAACCATGGACTAACTGTGGTCCCCCACACATCTGCCAAACTTGGTAAAATGGCCCTCCCTTCGACGAAGAGATTGGTTTGGTAAAATAATCTTTCAAATAGCCTTTCCTAAGAATAGTGATGTGTCCTACATTTCTAGAGCTTACCATAAATTCAACTTCTAATTCTATGATATTCTCAGCCTAGTATGTATTTGGATCACAATGAGTTGACAGTGTAGAAAGTGGCTACCTACACTACTTTAGCCAAAGATTCAACACCTATTACTTCAAGTGAGGGCCATCTATATTCACTAGTATAATTTCTCAATTTTTATTTGACCATTAGTATTCTATTCTAGGTTATTCCCTTTCCCATGGATTATCCTAACCCCAAGAATAACCTTTCCATTAACTCATATCTAAATGGAATTTCTACAAGTATCTCAAAGCAACTCTATCTTACTAATTAACAATACAGATAAACATAACATCACGTCATTAAATGACTCTATTTCAAAAGTACAATTCGACAATTAAATTCTTCATTCAAGTGTGTAATCTCAATAATAAATAACTCCCATCAAAAGTATAATCTCATTAATAAATGACCTCAGTCAAGGGTATAATCCTGAACAATCAAAAGTATAATATTCAACAATAAATGATTTATCCGATCATATAGGATAATCTCAACCTATGTACTTAAAAAAAATCAAATAAACAAGCCATCCAAGTAGGTTAATCTCAACCTAGAATTCAATAAATAATCAAGTAAATATCCCAACTGAGTAGGCTATTCCCAACCTATGGTTTCAATAAGAAGTAAGTAATGATCAAGCAATCAATCAAGTATAGATTAACAATATGGTTTGCATGACATCACATCCTACCAATGACAACATATATTTTATACCGTCATTATTGTTTTATTTCTAACCTCATTATTCCCAAGGTTTACCTAGCATTATAAGCTAACCTCATTATTCCCATATAGGGTATATAAAAGTATTAACCCAATATGAAAAGTTTCTCAAGCATGTAGAAAAGTAAAACATGCAAGCATAAACAAGCATCACAACATACTCAAAACCATTCCTTCCAACATAGTAATCAAATCTATTTAATATTTCTAACATAAAAGACAAAGGTATAGATAATAGCATGCCTGATATAAGCTCCAATCAATTGTTCCTCTCACCTAGCTTAATGGCTCTAGCTTGCTTGAAACTTTCTCCAAGAACAAACTCCAAAACCTCATCTACCTCTCACTAATTCTATCCACAAAACCAATGTGAAACAACATTACAAATCCCATTCTTACAAAATCATAAATTTGCACTAAATTGTAGAAGAATAACACTAAGAAATTAGATTGATAAGTGATGCATTTGGAAGAATGAACACCTCTATTTATACTAATTTGTGAGCAACCGAAGGCTACAAAAAAGTAAGTATTTTTTCCACCTTTCTTCCTCATGCAATGAATCACCCACAGGTTTGCAACACATGATAGTCTCATGGTTGAGTGAACTTGATATTTCAGACAACAAGCTCAAAAGAAGTTTTCCATTTCAAATTGTATTTCAAAATGATGCCAAGTTTGAACTTGACTAATTCAAAACGCTTATTTACAAGCTTATCCAAATTCAAAGACTTATTTTTCATTGCAACCTCTACTAAATATGGCACCACCTCTTATCCTTGGCACCACCTCTCATAGGTGCGACTTAGACATGGTCAAAAAAATTCATAACAAAATCAAGTATATTCCATATTTTTTTATAGTAGCACTATACATTATTTTATTCATGCTTTGACTTGGTCTTATATTCTTTATGTGCCAGTTTACCTCACTTCCAAAGGTTGTGCCATGTGTTTCTTTATGCACTAGTCAAAACATATAATTGCTAGCTTTAACATGTAAAACCTTCCTATGCGTTGGTCCAATTCTTCTTCATACATTGGTTTAAGACTTTATTATTTAAGGTATTGAGTTCCCTTTATTCTTTACATGGAAGCACTATCTATGTTATATACCTTTTAATCTACAATAGAAATAACTATTCCCACACCTTCATTTGCATAGTATTCAATGCAAGATACTTTGTACTGATTAAAGACCTGCTAATGTTGACTTATTACTAGCCTTTACAAGCAATGAATGTGCACTACATATGCACTAGAATATGCTTTATAGTATTTAAAATATATAAGATAATATATATATTATAATATTTCATATATATATTAATCTATGTGTAAATAATAATATATATAAGTATATTATGTATATATACTTTATTCGATACCTATACATATACATATTATATATATTTGAATCTTAATCAAATAGATTCACCCATATATATATATATTCATATTTCAATTATATTTGTATATATATTAATATAGACACATACATATATCTATCATTATTCACATATAACAACATATCTAAATATATATTGGTACACACACACATATATATTTATATACAAATATTTGCATCCATGGATGTTTGCATATTTATTTGTAATATGTATGTACCATCATATTAAATGCATACTTATATATTCAACATACATACATACATACATACATGCATACATACATACATACATACATACATACATACATATGTACATGCATACATGCATACATACATACATACATATATAAACACATACCCATATATGTACAAGCACTTGTTCATAGCATTAAAGTATCTCAACATCAAAGGTATTCAAAGACAAAACCACAAACCAAATCGATCAAAGACAACCAAACAAAATTCACAATTTATCCAAGAATTCAACTAAAGGTTTACTTACCAAATCCTAAATGACTTGATTCTTCAAAACCAATCTAGGATGTGAGTGTGTGAATACTCCATAAGGCCAAATTTAAAGGTTACCGGACCAAGTTCTTATCCTGAGTGATACTTCCCCTCTCTTCCAGAGGCTTGAACTTGTTCCTGCATTCAAATTAGTTCATTTCCATAGTATTTAGCTGTTCACATACAATTCATTAGCATCATAGATCATTTATCATCAAAGCATTCATATTGCATTACATATTCATTTATCACATTTCCACTAGTATATGAAACATAATCATTCCTTCAAAAGAAATAGCATATATAATGCATACTTCAATATTTCATTCACCTTCTAAACATATCAAATTCATGATTTTCATTTATCGTCATATTTACTTAAGAAGGTAAAGGTAACCTAGTAACTAAGAGACAAGGTGTAACATACTTCTGTCATTATGAATCAACGTCCTCAATGATTTAAAGCTCTAAACATATGGATAAAGCCAAATAAAGGTTTTACTTTCTATTTTCCAAATCTTATAGGAAATAAGTATATTCCCATCTAATCTTCCATTATAGCACAACCCCTTGCATCCTCATGTTAGGGTTAGAAGGCAGATATCTAATAGGTAAATGCAGATTTGATCAATAAAACAAAGAAATAAAAACACAAAAAAAATCATAGCAAAAATAAAATGACATAGAGAATTTAACATAGTTCACCCAATCCGAGCTATGTCCACAAAATCGTAGCCATCCAATGATTTTATTATCCAGTGAAAAAAATATTACAATCACACAAATAATGCCTCACTGCAACTCTCATCCCAACCGCTTATTACAAGATTTTTAGAAACTTCTAGAATTAGGGTTCTACAAAGTCGGTTTTTTCCCTTTTATGGTGACAAAGCAAAAAATTAGGAGAACCCTTGCGACCCCAGCGAGGATATAGGAAGAGTGTATAGTATAACATGATCAATTTCCACATACCAATAATATCCCACTTAGAGATTGATCAGGCTCCACACCAACACAATCTCCCACTTGGAGATTGATCTTGGATGACACTACTGCACTTACAACTCCCACTAGAAATAAGCACCTTGGACCTGCTGCTCTATTATAATTTTAAACATGAAGACCAACTGAAGCTAAATAGGATCTCAACTTCTCCCTTGTCATTACCCTTGTAAACATATCCGTTGGATTGGCATTTGTATGTATCTTTTCTAGCTTTACTTGTCCATCCTCCAACACTGACCGAATGAAATGATATCTCAACTATATATGTTTTGTTTTGGAGTGTAAGGAAAAATCCTTTGCAAGATGTATAACACTCTGGCTGTCTGTAAACAAGTGATTTCAGCCTATTGTTTTCCTAACTCTTCCATGAAAAGTTGCACCCACATCATCTCCTTTGCTACCTCTGTTGCAACAACATACTCTACCTCTGTGGTGGATAAAGCAACCATCTTTTGTAATCAAGAAATCCAACTCACTGTTGTCCCACCAACTCTAAATACATAACCTGTGGTACTCAACCTAGTTTCTATATCCCCTACCAAATCTAAGTCAACATAGCCTTTTAAATCAATATTAGAACCCCCAAAAAAAACATTTATTAGATGTACCTCTCAAGTACCAGAGAATCCATTTTACCACATTGTAATGCTCAACTTTGGGATGAATCATATACCTGCTAACATCTCTTATGACATGTGAAATCTGATCTCATGCATACCATGACATACATTAAAATGCCTATAGCTGAAGCATATGGTACCTTGGACATTTTTTCTTTGTCCTCTTGTGTCTTTGGACACATATCCTTAGTCAATTTGACATGACTAGGCAAAGGTGTGCTAAAAGCTTTTGCATTCTCCATATTAAATCTATACAACACCTTTTCAACATAATCAAATTGAGATAAAAACAATTTTCTATTTTTCCTATCTCTCTTAATTGTCATACCAAGGATTTGTTTTTCTGCCCCCAAATCCTTTATAGAAAATAAATTTGCTAACTGCATTTTTAACTCCTTTATGTGATCCATGTTAGACCCCGCTACAAGTATATCATCAACATATAAACATAAAATAATGTAGCTATCTTCATCTAACCTCTTAAATTAAACACAATGGTCTAAATTAAACCTGTTGTAGCCTTGCTCAGCCATAAAACTATCAAATTTAACATACCATTTCCGAGGTACTTGCTTCACGACATATAAACTTTTCTTCAATCTGAACACTAGTTTCTCCTTACCTTTGACCTCAAATCCTCATGGTTGTTCCATATATATTTCCTCTTCCAAATCACCATGGAGAATGGTTGTTTTAACATCAAGTTGTTCTAAATAAAAATATTCAACAACCACAATATTTAAAACAATACGAATATAAGTCATTTTAACAATTGGAGAAAATATTTCATCAAAATCAATACCCTTTTTCTATGCAAATCCCTTTACAAGTAATCCGGCCTTAAATATTTTCTTACCTCCATCCTCCTCTTTCATCCTATAAACCCATTTGTTTGGTAAAACCTTTTTACCTGCAGGCAACTTGCATAATTCCCAAGTCTAATTTTTCAGCAAGGAGTCCATTTCTTCTTCCATTCCATGCTCCCACTAAACCTTGGTATCCACTTGCATAGCTTCATCATAAAATTCTGGTTCACCAACATCAGTTAATAAAATAGAATACAAAGAGAGATAAAATATTTTTGGAGGTCTAATTATCCTTTAAGATCATCTAACATTCACTA
This sequence comes from Sequoiadendron giganteum, assembly GCA_007115665.2. NCBI lineage: Eukaryota > Viridiplantae > Streptophyta > Pinopsida > Cupressales > Cupressaceae > Sequoiadendron > Sequoiadendron giganteum. The sequence continues at coordinate 257,756,458 of CM021107.1, read as the reverse complement.
GAGTTTGTGGTATTTGTTGTTGGTATTGTTTCAGAGCATGAGGAACCACTGGAACATCATTTTTTGGATTATCATCCAACACTACATAATCATTTTCTTTCTTCTCATGTTGTTGCAATTGATCTTTGTACAACACTTTCTCATTGAATATGACATCCCTGCTTCTCACAATTTTATGATTTTCAAAATCCCAAAGCCTATAACCAAATTCATCAATGCCATATCCAACAAATATACGTTTCTTTGATTTTATATCAAGCTTGGTTCTATTTTCAGAATCTACATGTGAAAATGCTTCAAAACCAAAGGTTGTGAGAAAAGAATAACTCACATTCTTAACTATCCATGCTTCCTCTGGAATACCACAACCCAAAGGATTAGAGGGACCTTTATTAATTAAATAAACAATAGTGTTTGTAGCCTCTGATCATATGTTTAAAGGAAACCAACATGCAATCTCATAGTTCATGTATGCTCCATTATTTTTCTATTCATGCGCTCAACCAGTCCATTTTCCTGTGGAGTCCTTGGAACCATTTTTTGCCTATGAATATCATTAGAAGAAAAATAATCTTCAAACTCTTTTCTGCAAAACTCACCACCATTATCATATCTAAGAAATTTTAACTTCTTACCCATCTCATTCTCAACCAAGCTTCTCCATTTTTTAAAAGTTTCACATACATTAGATTTCTACCTAAGGAAATAATCCATACCTTCCTAGTTGCATCATCAATGAATGTAACATAATACTAAGAGCCATCAGGAGAAGATACTTGAGCTAGTCCACATACATCTGTATGCACAAGCTCATACCTTTTGCACTCATATTCCCAAGTCTATTATGCCAAAGTGCTGATTCAAAATCCACAACAACTAGGGGATAAGTCCTAGTTATCGCCACCCATTGAATTACCGCCACCTCCATGCTCACTTGACCCCCCTAAAAAAATTCACTTTGATCCATTAATTTTTTTATTTGATTGAATAAAAATTACAAAAACACCAATGGTTGCTCATTAACTGCTAAAGTGAATGTTTTTGAGTAGATTTGAATGATAAAATAGTTAAAATTGATTGAAATTATATTGAGCGAATACTGGGACATTAGGTGGCAACAACCAGACGACACCTCTAAAAGGTGTCTTTTTGACCTCCACAAGCATATCCAATGCTCTCGTACTCTACCAAATTTCCCAAAAGCCAAAACCTTAGTTATAAGCACTTAACTCATGAGTGAAAAAAAACCCATAAATTTTTTTTGACTCAATGTACGGTTTGAATTCTACAGTTGCACGAAGTTAGCCCTAGTGGATATTGGGTCTTCTCCCCTATTCAATTTTCTGGCTACTGAACTACAACAACTGTTCTTGAACATTGATTTTTATCTACAATAGCTAAAGTAGAAGGAACATTATGACCTGTACAAAGATATAAGGTTCCTACTTTCACACCTTTTGCTACCACTAAGGCACTTTTTGTAACCTTCCAATTTTTATCACTAAATGTAACAACACAACCTTCATCATCTAGTTTCCCTACTAAAATTAAACCCCTTCTTAACTTTGGAACGTGCCTTACTTCATGTAGTAGCCAATAATTCTCATTTTGCAACTTAATCTTGATTCTTCCCTTTCCAACAATCTGATAGGGTTCATTATCTCCCAAATAAACCAACCTAAAATCCCCTTGGACATAATCAAGAAAATAATTTCTATGGGGTGTAGCATGAAATGAATCCCTTGAATCTAACAACCAAGAATCATCAACATTGTCAAGGGAAATAATCAAAGCATCCTCTTTAGATTTATTACTTACCACATTTTCCTCTTTATTTCATTCCTTTTTTTCTCCTTTATTTTTCTGAGATCAACAATCTTTCTTTAAATGACCCAACTTACCACAATACCAACAATTCTTCTTTTCTCTAGATTGGGACCTCTTGTCCTTTGATTTTCCTCATGACTTCCCATGTCTTCTAGAATTGTTTCTTCTCTCCTTTCTTTTGCCCCTGATTTATACATTCAAAACACTACATGATGTGGACGTTCCACCTGAGATTTTCCTACGAATTTTCTCACTCAAAATAACACCAACAACATCATCAAATTTCAATGTATTTGAACTAGAAACAAAATTGCTAACAACCATTACCAAGCTATTCTAACTTTCAGGAAAAGAACACAGAAACAAAAGAGCCCTAACTTCTTCATCAAAGTTTACATTTACATAAGTTAATTGACTAGTAACCGTATTAAACTCATTTAAATGATCTATAACTAACCCACCTTCTACCACTGGGTAAAAGGACAAAGTTGTGTCACAATTTCAGCCAACTTATCAACACAACCGAATTTAAGTATTTCTAACTAAAAATCAAATTTGGTCAAGCATATGATCTAGTAAGATTCATTCAAGCTAAGTTAGATACATCCACAAATTTTTCAACTAAAATTGTTGGCTAAAAATATATGGAGCACCACTTTGAGTCCAATCTACCAAAAAAAACAAAATTATTTTAAAAATTTGAAGTTTCAATAACTCCTACTAATGTAAATAACATTTTAAAAAAAAAAAAAAATACTCTTTTGTAGATCCATAAGTGTAGTTTTCAAATATATATGTTTGGTTTCCTCAGGGTATCCCTGTGACTCAAGCCCAACGGGTTCCCTTTATGGGGCGAGCTTGAGGTGAGACTAATCCCTAGGGCGACAGGGTAACCAACGCAACCCCTCAGCATCCGCGACAGAGTGATTTCTAGGCCAGAGAGAGTCGAACCCAAGACCTCAGGGAGAAAACCCAAGACTCAAACCAAATCCTCTAACCCATGGGGGTATTTTCAAAAATATATTTATTTTAATAGTTTAATTATTATTTATATTTTATATTTATTTTTACTAAAAGTGGGTTATGAACACAAAATATTAGGTTGATTACCATGCCAAGGAAAAATATTAAAACTTATTCAAAATATTTGAAAAAAATGTGATGCACTAGATAAAAGAATCTGCTTCAAGATGGTATAATTTTTTTCCATTTTAGATAAATATTTATTATGAAAGTTGACGTCTGATGAAAACAATTATTTTTTGACTCACAAACATTTTAATATTTATTCAAAAATATATATTTATTAAAATTGGAAAAAATATATCCATGCACTAATGTTTCAAGTTATAAATACACACAAAAAATTTGAAAAAAAAAAAATTTACTATAAAAAGTTTGATGTTCCATGCAACTTCATTTTTCAACATTTTATTAGAAACTAGATTATAGTGTTAATTTATTCAAAACTAGCTTTCAATAATTTTTTAATTTTTTTTCTAAATAAAAACATAAAATATACTAAAAAATACATATTTTACTAGTTTACATCATTTCAAAATTTAAAACATATATGCCACTTTTTAGTGATTCAAGCTTAAAATTTGGATCAACGTTGGCCATTTCCTTTATAAAGTGTGACACAATTTTTTTATTTTACCCCATTTTCATATTAAATAAACACTTCATAAGAAATACCTTATTCAAAGTGGAAGGCTTTTCATATAACTTTTCTAGGGTTTGCATCAAATCTTGAGTTGTATTTTCTATTGTGATATTCAATGCCACCGATTGTGCCAAGCATAAATGAATACTACCAAGTGCCTTTTTGTCCAAAATATTCTAGTCCTCATTAGACATTGCTGAGGGTTTCTTGGTTTTCCCTTCCAATGGCCACCATAAATCCTTCTAATAGAGGTAGTCCTCCATCTGCATCTTTCATAACTGATAGTTCTTCCCATTGAAATTCTCAATCTTCAACTTACTCTCGTCTTCGATTGCTCCTACTCAATCCATGAGACTCCCACTCAATTGTGAGAATTTCCTACAGAGGATAATCGAACACAACCTTTCTTTGATACCACTTGTTAGGGTTAGAAGGAAGATATCTAATAGTTAAGTGCAAATTTGATCAATAAAATAGAGAAATAAAAAACACAAAAAATTATAGCTAAAACAAGACAACACAAAGAATTTAATGTGGTTCACTCAATCCAGGCTACGTCCACAAAATCGTAGCCATCCAATGATTTAATTATCCAGTGAAAAACATATTACAATCACGTGAATAATGCTTCACTGCAACTCTCATCCCAATCGCTTATTACAAGATTTTTAGAAACTTCTAGAATTAGGGTTCTACAAAGTTAGTTTTTTTCCTTTTTCAATGATGAAGCAAAAAAGTAGGAGAATTTTTTTTTCTCGAGGGATGTTGCCCTTGAACCCCCACAACCTCAACGAGGATACAAGAAGAGTGTACAATATAGTATGATCAGTCGCCACATACCAACACCTCATCCTTCCTGGACCTTGCATTGAGTGAGTGTGCTAATGTTGAAGAAGAAATTTGTGTGTTTCACACAAAATTTCTCTTTAAATAACTATACATCATAATTATATTAACTCGTATGCATATCATAATTATAATAGTAACTATATTCTACATGACACCTATACCATAGTGACTGGAAAAACACATTTTCCTTGGCTAATACAATTATCCTGTGTAACCCTAATAGAAAAGGAATGTCGATACATTGCACACTACATCATGGGTCCCATCCTTTCCTTTGGTATTTATGTCATTAGACAACTTAGAAGCTGAGACCATCCCTCACTGACATAATCATTTACCTTAAGCATGTTAGTACTTCCCTTGACCATTGTCCAACTTGAGCACATTGCCACTTTTAGATACTTGTCAGTAATACTACTTCATAACCCATGCTTTGTATCAACAAAGTTTTCCTTGATCCTTTTGATCTACTATTCTATTTGACAAATTTTCTAGTCCAAGGTTAATCCTATTTATTAGCTTATCTTAGCTTAATAGAGATTCAACCTTTCTTTCACATAATGGACCAAATGTCAATTATAGAGGTTTTATTGTAATATACAAACCCTCCTATATTTTATTTGTCCCTTTTTGACTAACTAGCTAACTTAAAGTAATAAATGGAGCATTCATTCAATTGAATTTTCATAAGATGATTGTGTTTTACATAAAACCTTATCATTACTTGCGTGTTCCCATCTGAGATAATCTTCTCAAAAATATTAAGCATTTACTTTACACATTATGATGTTTAGGACTGATATCCTATAAATCAAATTTCCCAATCAAAATTGGTTACCTTGGTGAGTCTATCCACCATATAATTATGTTCTTTTTATTGACATACAAAAGATCATAACTATTCTTATAATCTACCACTCCCTCTTTGGGGTTCCTTGAGATTATACAAGTCCAACTGATGATGACATCCTGTCTTCATCCTCTAGCATATTGGATGAGAAATTGCTACATAGCTTGCAACATCTTACTCTCTCCCTTCCAGATTATAGTGGTTCCTCATTCAACAAATAATTTTTTTATTCCAATGTTCTGAGTATGACATCAAATTAACTCATCTCATTCCTTAATCTCTCAAAATTTGGGTACATAGATTCTTTTTCGATTCAAATTAGTCCATCCCAAATAAATGATACATCTTCCTTGGACTTATTCCACATTTTTTCTCAAAATATAAAGATTAGACATTATTGAGTTGGAACTCCTTCTTAGGGAATCCATAACTTGGATTTCTTTCATCCTCAATCAATTTCCAAGATCATAATCCAATTTATAGCTCTCTCCCTCTCTCTCTCTCTCTCTCTTGATGAATAACAATTCTCATTTTAATCATGCTGGTTTGATATTATCTTCCAAAGATATATCAACATTTATTTCATACCTAATTACCAAGAACAAAAAAATTCTCAATAACTCAAAATCATGAGTAAATAGATCTCCCCTTTCCTATTCCATAAGAAATGATATTTCATTTCATGATCAAGCATAGTGCCTATCCTTTTCTAAGGAATAAATGATAATAACAAATGATTTTCCAATAAATTATGTTTAAATTATTGTGTTGTAAATTTTTATTTCTTATTGGTCAAAGCCTTTAACCTTTCCACTAAATTTCTCCAATAATTCCAATACCTTAACCTCTTTGACTTTAACAACGTTGTTGTGGTCATTGATTTCAAGACTCTAGTTAAAAATTCTCTCCTATTGGGATACAACATTAAACTTCTTTGAAAAGGGTACTTTTTTGAGTACATCTACTCCCCCTCTTAATGTTTCCAAGACTTTAGATCAACTTAAAGTTGAAATCTTAACATACACTCGCTTTCTCCAAATTGAATTGATTTGGTTTAACATTCCTTATTGTTGGATTTTGATAGTTGATCGACCATTACTTTCCTTTCTTACCTTCCATGGTATGCATTAAATTTACTTTTTCATTTCAAAAATTGGATTCATCATCACCTTCTAATCTCTCAGAATCAATAGCTGGATCCACAACAAGATCTAATGAATAATCAACAACTTTACAAGCTAAAAGGTACTCTAGTGTTTCAGTCCAATTCTCTTTTCCATGTATACGAATAGCCTTTGAACCATATTCAATTTCCCATTGAAAGATCTTCAAATGAGCATTTAAAGATCTAAACATAAATTTACTTTCGTTGACAAGTTGGTAAGTTCTATTCCCACTTCAACCAAACTATGCTCTAACTAAGCCCTTGTCCAATTTTTTTTATTTTATTTCAAGCTTTTACCTTGCAATCATCTTTCAGAGCTATTCCATCCAAATTCTTGGTAATTTCCTTTTCTTATAACCTTAGACTCTCCAAGGATATTCATTTTATTTTTTCCTATTTTAATCAAGACTCCCAATTTAACTTGCCTATTTTGGCTGGTGGAATCATGTCGGCTTTTAATCTTCATAGGTTGCTTCATTTTTTGACCATTTTGGTCTCTACCCTTATTCTAAGGTATCTCTTGACTTTGATTATCATTGCAAGTTTTTAACCTCTTACTACTCAAGTTGGTCAAGAGTTTCGCAACCTATTTGGATACCACTATAGTTGATTTTGATTCACAAAATGTTAACTTTCTAATTCGACTAAGTTCCCAATTTATGCTATCAATTAGTTCTATTCCAATAAGAATACTCATAGATTCATAGTATCCTTTCTAATCCAAAATCATAGACTCTTTGCAACTATAGGTTGCTATCAATAAGGGGGATTACTTTAATTATTTCCATCCCTCAGAGCTGTTTTAAACTATTTCATAGGGTGAAGGTACTCTTTGGTAATCCTACATACCGTTACTACAAAACCTGGTTGCAAAATCTTCTACAATCTAGAGGTGTATCCTAATAATTTGTTTGGTTTAGGAGTTTCCAACTCCAAGGACGACTCTTCCTAGTCCCAAACTTTAACAAGGTTTTAGGAATCACAACTTCCCTTTTGTTTCCCTTTTTTCCTTTTCCACTTGCCCTACCTCTTGGCATAAATTTTTTTCAACCATTATCTTCTGATAGGGTTTACATATCACTTACATAATGAACTCATAGGTTCTAGAGCTGAACTTGGTAGCTCTGATACCATTTGTAACATTCCCATTGTTCTTTCTAGCTATTTTTCTTTGTTTTACCCACAAATGGAAAGTTTATACATAAACTCTAATGAGCAATAATTTTTTTTCTTTTCTTTTCTTTTCCATAATATATGCACCATTTGAAACATATTTTATCCAAGCTTTTCCATTTCATATTCAAAGAATCATTCCAATAATATAACTATGATTTAACTTTACATAAATATATTCAAGATAACATTTTGCATTTACAATTTTCATATGGATTGATACATGATTATATATATAGCTTCAACAAGCTAACATGAATTAGAAATATAAACTAATACACATGCCCCAATATTGGTGTATACATTCTAGATGCCCCCTTTCCATGGTGCATACCTTCTAGTTGTCCTCAATATTGGTGTGTACATTTTCAATTCTTGAATTAGAAATACCAATGGTCAACAATGCCTTCTCTGAAATATTGGCCACCAATTGCATGAGGAGAAGCATCACTCAAGTGCTTTTCTGTCAACCATGGACTAACTATGACCCCCTACACATCTACCAAACTTGGTAAGATAACCCTCCCTTTGATGAAGAGATTGGTTTGGTAACCTCATATTTCAAATAGTCTTTCTTGAGCATAGCGATGTGTCCTACATGTCTAGAGCTTACTATAAAGTCAACCTCTAATTCTATGAGAATATGTATTTGAATCAAAATGAATTGATAGTGTAGATAGTGGGTACCTACACCTCCTTGGCCAAACATTCAACACCGAGTACTTCGAGTGAGGGTCATCTATATTCACCACTACAACTTATCGATTTGTATTTGATCATTATTATTCTATTCTAGGTTATTCTCTTTCTTGTGGATTATCCTATTCGTAGGGATAACCTTACCATTATCTCCTTTCTAAATGAAATTGCTACAAGTATCTCAAAGAAACTCTATCTTACCAACTAACCATATAGATAAACATAACATCACATCATTAAATGACTCTATTTCAGAACTAAAATTTGACAACAAAAGTCTTCATTAGAGACTGTAATCTCAACAATAAATAACTCCCATCAAATGTATAATCTCATCAATAAATGACCTCAATCAAGGGTATAATCTTCAACAATAAAATGTATAATATTCAACAATAAATGATCTATTTTATCATATAGGATAATCTCAACCTATGTGCTTTAAACAAAGATCAAATAAAAAACCCATCCAAGTAGGCTAATCTTAATCTACGATTTTAATCAATAATCAAGTAAATATCCCAACCCAGTAGGTTATCCCCAACCTAGCATTTCAATCAAAAGTAAGTAATGATCAAGTGATCAATCAAGTATAGATTAACAATATGGTTTGCATGATGCCACATCCTCTCAATGATGACATATCTTTCATACCATCATTATTGTTGTATTTCTAACCTCATTATTCCCAAGGTTTACCTAGCATTATAAGCTAGCCTCATTATTCCCATATAGGGTATATAAAATTATTAACCTAATATTACAGGTTTCTAAAGAAATTATCAAAATGAAACATGCAATCATAAAGAAGCATCACACCATACTAAAAAAAATTCATTCCAACATAGTAATCAAATCTATTTAACCTTTCCAACATAAAAGACAAAGGTATAGATACTAGCATGCCTGGTAGAAACTCTAATCAATTGTTCCTCTTTGCTAGCTTAATGGTTGTGGCTTGGTTGTAAATTTTTCCAAGAATGACCTCCAAAACCTCCTCTAGCCTCTCACTATTTCTATCCACAAAACCAATGTGAAAGAACATTACAACTCTCATTCTCACAAACTCATAGCTCACTTCGCATTACATTGTAGGAGAATAAAACTAAGAAATCAGATTGATAAGTGATGTATTTGGAAGAATCATAATCTCTATTTATACTAATTTGTGAGAAACCTAAGGCTACAAACAAGTAAGTATTTCTTCCACTTTTCTTCCTCATGCAATGAATCACTCACAGGTTTGCAAAACATGACAATCTCATGGCTGAGTTGACTTGATATTTGGGACAATAAGCTCAAAACAAGTTTCCTATTTTGAATTCCATTTCGAAATGATGCCAAGTTTTCACTTGATTGATTCAAAACACTTATTTTTAGGATTATTCAAATTCAAATACTTCTTTTTCATTACAACCTCTACTAAATATGGCACCATCTCTCATAGGCGTGGCTTAGATATGGTCAGCAAAATTCATAATAGCATTAACTATATTCCATGTTGTTTGCACATTAGCAATATAAGTTCTTTTCTTCATGCTTTGACTTGGCATTATATTCTTTATGTGTTGGTTTACCTCACTTCCAAAGGTTGTGCCATGTGTTACTTTATACGCTAGTCAAAACATATAAATGTTGGCTTTAACATTTAACACCTTCTTGTGCGCTGGTCCAATTCTTCTTTGTACACTGGTTTTAGATTTTATTCTTTAAGATATTTGTGGATATTAAATATATCCCATGCTCCCTTCGGGTTTCTTTGTTGTTTTGCTTTGCTTCCAACCACACCCAATTTTTTTGAAGTCCTTCGACCATCCTTTGAAATGGACTCAACCCGCTCCTCCACGTGTCATCCAATCGCTCATTGAAGGGGAACTTCCCTTCCTTTCTCTTTCAGGCCCTGACCGCACACCACGTCACCCCATCCTAAGCACACTTTTATGCAAGCCCCACTGTGGTGCCGATATGCTGAGGGATCCTCCATGTGTCTTCAAAGCAGGAATTTCATTTATGAAAAGGATGAAACAAATTTTGAGCCCTACTATCTTGCCACACATCCTAACTAACTCTATGGGACTCCTACACATGCTTGCTCAGGCTTTAGCTATTTAAAACTCTGGGACCACTGCCATCATTTGTAGGGGCTGCATCTAGTTCATGGGTGAATGTGTTCATGCTTCAAAATATTTTATGTTGTATTGAATGTGATGAGTCATTGATGAAAACATCATTTCTCATGATCGATAATCTTTTATGTTACGGGCTTTCATGTGGTAGAAGCCTTTGGCTATATATACTGCTTCTTTCAACCAAAATCTAGTTCAGGATTTGGTAGAGAAATTTTAGGAAGGAACATGCCTTTTACTATTTTTAGATTATCGCAAAAGAACTCACAAACTTTGCCATTTTTCGGCCTTTCTATTTTCTTAGGCTATTTGATAAACTTTATACTATGCCATTATTGTACTGAATGGTTTATTTGCAGAACTTCTATAATTTTAAAGTAATTTTGTTGGTTTAGATCATGTCTTTGACTCCTCTTTTCAATGAATGTGCATGAATATTATTTTATGTCATTGGATGAATCATTCAGGCTTCTATCTTTAATTTATGTCATTCGAGGACATAGTAGACTACTAAACGGGCCCTTCAATCACATCAAAAAGATAGATTTATCGTGCCTTACTAAATCTTGGTGCATCATCCTAGTTAGATCTTTTATTTTTATGTTTGCTTCCCTTTCCCATTCAAAAACCCTAGTTACAAAAGAAGCTGACTTCTTTAAAAATCTGGAGGTCACTCAGTTTAGCACAATAGGTCCCCCCTTTAATTGAGTTTCCCATAAGGCAACCTTGTCAATTTTTGGCATCAATAGTTTCTTTTTTATGGCATGCCCATTGGGACCTTCTAAATTTGCTTGAACCTTGAGCAGGTATATGAGCCATCAGCCTGTCGCAAGATCCCAAACAATAAATAACCTTGGTTTGTTGGTACCACCACTAGAAATAGTACCAACTAGAACCCATCGCGTGAACATTCTAACCCCTCCACCAGCCATGTTGCCAATCACTAAAAAAATTATGTGGAATGGGATGCCGAAAGTCCTCTTAAAGCACTAGTAGCACCTATCGTTTGGTCCCCTATTCTAGTCTCTTCTCTAAAAGCTATACCCAAGTTTATCGGAGATGGCACTAGAACGTCATTTAAAAAAAGCAAGATGTTGCGGATGTATGTTTGGTGCATGGGGTAAGAGATCATAACATAGCACTAAGACTGCTTGTAGCCTCTTTTAGAAGTGAAGTTTTGGATTGGTATTGCATGTTGCAAGATAATACCATCACTACTTGGGATGAACTCAAAGATCCATTTTACGAAAGATTCTCAAATAATGGAGATAGTTCTTCCCAGTATCACCAGCTAGAGATCATCAAGTGGGTTCCATATGAAGCCATGACCAACTTCAATGCCCAGTTCCACATAACTTGGCAAAGAATTCAGGCTATAATCTGCATGTTACCCAACTTGGCATTCATGTTCTACCTAAATTCCATTAATGCCAACATATCAATGTTTATCTAGTCACTCGACAGAGCTAATATACCAAATGTATATAGCATTGCAATTAAAGCAGAGAACAATCTAATTGACGCTATAAAGTTTTTTCCTTGGCCCACCATGCCTATATTCCCTAAGGTATTAGTTCTTGCCCAGGTGACACCGTCTACCATTGCAACCTCTCCTTCTCAATCCATGTATGCATACACAAGCGCATCGGAAAGAGTTGCTTCCACATCCAGTTCATCTAAGGACAATATAAGTGAAATCAAAGAAATGTTGTGGGTTATGGCCAACAAGATAACTATTATCAAGTGCAACCAGGCTACCCCTCTAAACCTGACCTATCAAAATTATCAGGGTGGAAGGTCCTCTTGCCAACATAACTAGTTCCAAGGAGGTGCTCACACAAATACACATGCACAAACAAAAAATAAAATGGTACTAGTACCCACTCTATTGCAGAGCACCAACCTAAGCTTGAGTAGAGAGATAATTGCGGAGAAAAATAATTTAGTCGATGATGCCGAACCCTGGTATTTCCCTTGCGGTGATTCCCATATGCCTTGAAACTACTCGCATGACAATCTACAATAAAAGGTGGTGAAATAGTGCAACCAATGCACAACATCAGTCCATGGGGGTTATGTATATGCCTCTCCGCAAATGGAAAACACGGTACTCACCGCTCAAATGCAAGGGATGCATCTGGAGAAAGAAAATGATGTAGCTCCCTACCATGCCATTTTCTCATGGATGGAAGGAGAAGAAGCGGTGTTCACATTCGAGGCATCCACTTCGGAAACCTTGCAAGTGCATTCTGATTACAACACTCACTCCAAGAGGAGATTCGTACAATTAGTTAGTCTGTAGCCTAAAAGTGATTTTGACCAAAACCCTAATACATTTGTAGTGGTGCCATAATATCTTCTGTGAAGGACAATTTTTGTAACAAGAGCTAAGGAGCAGAAGCCTCCAAATCTGTCACCATTCAATGTGGTGGAACAATTGAAAAAATCATCCGCTAATGTGTTCCTCTGGGATATATTAGCTATTCTAGAGCAGAAGAAATTGCTACAGAGGGCTCTATGAGAGTATCCAATCATTGAACCAAAGGAGCAATCACTCAAAGGGAAGGTTGTTGATCAATCACCTCTGGTAAAATATCTCACAAATACTATAGAGGAGACCTCTACTAACAACAAAGAGGAGGAATCCTTAGTCAAAGTTGGAAAGGATAAACCAAAACTGAAGCCATTTTTCTTGACCCTTATCATAGGAAAAAAATTGTTGTATAACTCCATGATTGACTCTGGTGATAGCACCATAGTCATGCCCAAGCAAATAGTTGAAGCCTTAGGACTTAGCCATGAACCTTTGAATAAAGGGGTTATGTAATTAGATGGGAATATGATTAATATTGTGGGAATCATTAAGCACCTTCCATTAACTCCATTCCTCTGCCCTAGTATCATGATCAAGTAGGATACTGTGATCATTGATGTTCCTCCCATGTTCGGTTTGTGCTTGTCTAGGGAATTCAATTCTAAATAGGGTGGATACCTTTCTTTATATTGGTTACACCTAATTATAAGGACCAAGCATGGAGAAAAAATGAAGCTGGAGTCTAAATCTTTGCATTCAGAACATGTTGCAGATGAGTTTAAGATAGTCTTTGAACTTGCTCACACCTTTATCACCAAGGATGAGATGTACTGCACTGAGATTTTAGAAGATGAGGAAATCACCAGAGATCGAACTGATCAAGAGGAGGTTCTATTGAGAAAGTTAATTGATAGAGATCCCTTCGAAAATTATCATGCCACTGGACTAGGGAATTATGTCATTTATGATGAAGACCAAGCCATCCCGAAGGTGACAAAAGAGCCTAAAGGCATTTCAGCCATAAAGCTATGGACACTACACTTTGATGGTGCTAGATGCAAGGTTGACGCAGGAGTTGGGATGTGCCTCACATCCCCAAGTAATGAGAAGACACCCAGGTCTTTCTGATTCTAATTTTCCTATTCAAACAACAAAGCTAAATATGAATGCCTTGTGCAAGGTTTGAGCCTCATAGAATGAATGGGCATCAAGAAAATAATGGTGTTCGGAGATTCTGAACTAATCGTCAATCAAGTTCAAGGTATCAGTGCAAAAAAGAATGTCCGTATGAGATCCTATAAACACAGAGTCTAGGACCTAATTGAGAGCTTTGAAACTTTCAATATTCAAACTATTCCTCGAGAGAAAAATGCGGCTGCTGATCACATGGCTACAATCAGAGCTTAGTTTTTCCCTATTTTTGATCTAGTTGATAATGTGAATTTTGTACAGGTAGTTGTTCGACTAGAAATACCAAATAATGAAGAAATATTGAAATTATTTGAAAGCAATGAACAGATTTCCTTGTTCATCCAACACTCCAGGGATTTTTTTGATCAACTACAACCAAAGATTGCAGAAGCCCACGATGGAAAAATCATTCAGCTAAGGTCCAATAATCTTCCGAAGGGTTTGGTCATTCTCAAAAACCTTTTTGATTCTAACAATGCAAGAAATGATAAGAGGAAGTTTGTAGAAGATCAAGGTGATTATGCAAACCTTCAATTGGAGATGGAAGAAAGCTCAAAGTCAGGAAGGATGTCCCACACCATGATAAAGAAAGACTTATCGAATTTTGTGAAAAATATGGAGTGGTGGCCTAGTCATATGATGACCTCAAGGGATATGATCCCAACATCATCCAACATACAATAGAGCTGACAGAAGGGGCCAAACCAACTCACCAAAAATAGAGGCTAGTGAATCCCAAGATTGAAGCACTAATGGTGCAGGAGTTAACAAAGCTAATCTAGTAGCAAATTGTCTTCTCAATCAAGCATAACACATGGATATCCAACTTGGTCTCAGTCTAAAAGAAGAATAGAGATATCTGCCTATGTGTTGACTTTCATGACCTATACTAGACATCGCTAAAGGATCATTACCCACTGCCCTCCATGGAATCAATTTTTCAAAATGTAGTAGGTTCAAAGATGTTTTCTCTATTGGATGGATTTTTGGGCTACAATCAAATCGAGGTTAACAAAGAATATCAACACAAGACCATGCTCACTACCAAGTGGGGAACGTTCACATACGCTAAGATTCCTTTCAGCCTCTTGAATGTAGAAGCCACATTCCAACGGGCCATGGATATCTCTTTCAGCAAATTGATTAACAAGATTATCTTGATCTATTTGGATGATCATTTTGATCACCTTGAGATGGTTTTTAAAAAATTCTTGGAGTTCAGGGTCTCCCTGAACCCGAAAAAATGTGTTTTCGGGGTGCCACAAAGCTATCTATTGGGACATGTAGTGTCCAAAGAAGGAATTTAAATTGATCCCAAGCGGGTGAAAGCAATCAAAGAGCTTCCCCTTTTGGTCAACAAGAAAGGTGTCCAATATTTCTTAGAAAAGGTCAACTTTGTAAAAAAATTGATTTCAGATTTTATAGGAATAATCAGGCCAATCACCCTAATGCTAAAAAAGGATAAGACATTCAAATGGACTAAAGAATCCAGAGAAACCTTTGAGAAAGTTAAGGAAGCTATTTTCTTAGCTCCTGTACTGTTTAACCTAGACTTATCAAGGGAATTTATAATGTATGTATTTAGTAGTAGGTCAAGTATTGCTACTGTCTTAACTCAAAAAGACAATGAAGGAAAGGGAGAGCATCCGATAGAATTTCATTCCCAGACCCTGAAGGAATATGAGATGAACTACAAATTCATCGAGATGAAATATTTTTCAATAGTTAAGGGACTCAAGAAGTTCTAACACCTAATCTCCTACAAAAATGTGGTTGTTTGTGTCATGTATTCCAGTGTATGTGAATACATCATGGAAGGAGAAATCATCGAAAAAGGGCTAATTAGATCACCAAGATCCTTGAATATGAAATTGAGGTCAAGCTTACAAAGATTGTCCGAGGAAGAGGAATATGTGAATATCTAACACACGATGAAGAGATCAAAACCAAAGAATAATAGTTAGAGCTGGTTCTAATGAATGAGTCGGGAGTGAAAGGCTGCTGGCTAGCGGATAGAGTAAGATTTATGCACACGAGAAAATATCTGCTCGAACTTCCTTCTCAAAAGTGAAGATTCTATTGACTGCAAAACAATGGGTATGCACTCATCGAAGGGATCCTATTCAAGAGAAACTTGAACGATATTTTTTTGTGGTGTGTCACCATAAAATAGGCTAAAAGAATCCTTGACACTTTCTACAACAACGTCGTGGGTGGACACTTCTCCACTAAGACCACCACCATAAAAATCATGTGCGTCATATATTTCTGGTCGACGCTATTCAATGACTCCTATTCATTATTTAAATCTTGCAAAGAATGCCAATTCTTTGCCGAAAGAAGAAATAGTTTCGTAATGCCCCTCAACCCAATAGTGGTTGATGAGCCATTTGCGCAATGGGGCCTTGAATTCATTGGAATGATCTATCCTTCCTCTAGCACCAAACATAATTGGATTCTAACAGACACATAATACTTCACAAGTTGGACCAAAGCCATTCTTCTGAAGAATGCAACAGAGGTAGAGATAGTAAACTTTCTTGAAGAGATTGTGACAAGATTCGGCCCTCCTAAAACCATCATCTCCAATAACGCCATAGCTTTCCTATTCTCTAAGGTATGTCAACTCATACTCATGCATGGAATTTTCCTAAAAAACATCGTCAAACTACTACCTATAGGGTAATGGCTTGGCAAAGTCAACTAACAAAAAATTAGTTTAGTTTATAAAAAAAATCGGGTCGGAGCATCAAAAGGAGTGGCATAAAAGTCTTTCGGTGGTGCTTTGGGTGGATCACATAACTCTGGAATAGGTTCTCAAGACCTCATTGTAATGATTGGTGTATGGTAAAGAAGCATTATTTCCTATCTCCATAGAGATCCTGACATTTTAATTGCTTAAAAATATGGAGATTGAGGAAAATGAGACTATAGAGGTTTGGTTGGTCGAATTAATGGAAGTGAAAGAGAAAAGAGGAAAGGCCCTATTGGCCTTGAGAAATCGCCAAACTGTGGTAAAAAGGTGGTTTGACAAGAAATATTCAGACCAAGGTTTGAAATGCGAGGACTTAGTGTCAAAATTTAATGAGTGGGCTACAAAACCCGGTCAACACAAGAAGTTTGATAGCCTATGGGAGGGTCCATTCAAGACAATTTAGTGCAAGCAACATAATGCATTTGAATTTGAAAACATGGAAAAAGAAGCGCTAGGGGTTCATGTTAACGAAATCCACCTTAAATTTTTCTATTGAACTAAATTAAACATTTCTACCATGTAAATATGTAATTATTGTAGTTATTTTCCTTTGTGTTCTCTTTTGTTCGGTTAGTCTTTTTAATCCATGATGCAACATAAATTAACATTATGATACCAAGAATAACCCATATGCCAGAAAGGATAGGAAATATTCAACAAAGAAGGAAATGAGCCATAACAGATGATAGCATAAAAGAAAATAGATGAAATAATATAAAAGGTTGTATTCATTTTGAAAGTATGATATTCTTTGATTTTACAAAGTTCAAAATGGCTCCAAGGCCATATTTTAAAGTATATCTATATATATATGCAACTATATATGAAGGAAGCCTTTGTTGGCCCATAATTGTCATTACACCAAATGATCGATCTGTTAATGCCTGATACAACTGCTAGAGTTAATAGATCCATGAGAGGTGGTTAGTCCATGTCACGAATCTCAAGGGGAGCATTGACTATCTACCAAAAAAATCCCCCTCAACATTACTCAAGGGGATTACAACCCAAAACCTTTGGCTTTGATACCAATTGCTGGCCCATAGTTTCCATTGCAACAAAATATTGACTTATTAATACTCAATACAACTACCAGAGTTAATAGATCCATGAGAGGTGGTTAGTCCATGTCACGAATCTTGAGGGGAGCACTAACCATCTTCCAACAACCTTGTCAACCTCCTACAATGATTTCAATAACTAAGCCCTTACATCCATGATTCAGAGATTGGACATCCGACCTAAATAGCCATCTTAACCATTATGAAGGTATATTTAAATTTTTAACCCCGAGATGTGAACTTGAAATGGGTCAGCATAGTATATGCACTAGGAAATTCAAAGTAGTCATCTTCATTCTACAACTAAGAAAGATTAATGCAGAAGTTAAATTGCATGGAAAGGAATTAGGAAAAGGCTGAACACTACTCAACAATAAAACTCAAACTGAACATGCATAACAAAAATGAAAGTCTGAGCAGCAAACATGAAACTACTCTACCTACTTTCATTGTAGGAACAAGCACATAATGGAATTCTAGTGGCTACAAGAACATTCAATGCCAGATTCTTACTAAGTATTAAATAAAAGCTAATATTAATCTATCTAAGCTAACAAATTACTCACCAAGTGGGCCCCCTTGGATGAGTATCCTCTAGAACTAATGCAAACATAGATTAAACTTAGATACTCAATTAAGAATCTCATTTCATTCATTGGAAAATACAAATACAAAAGAGTATGTCTGGTATTCTAAGCTAGTACAATAACTTGGCAATTAGCTCCCTCAGAAGGAGGATCCAAACCTTATTTATCATCTAAACAGGGCAGTCAACTCCCACTAATTGAGAGGATGCCATTTAAGGAAAAAAATGAAAAGAGTGGAAGGACAGTTACAAATGTAGGGGAATTTGTTCAGACATGGAAGCCCAAACATGGACTCAACCACTACAGTAATTCCCACATTTCTCAATGTCTTTAAAGATTGGCATACGACTGACATGGGAATATTTCATCATCATCCTCTAGTTGACCTTCACGCGCTTCCTCTGCATGATTGGTTGGTGGATTCGTTTCTCAACTTAGCATTTCCAATCATGTCTACATGGAAATGTTAGTACACATAATAATTGCATAGCTAAAATTATCTTAAAGAACATCCACCAATCACATGCAAGATTAATATAGATAGTCCACATAATAAGTTAATATCATTGAAACTGGCAAAAAGGGAATTAAACTCAAATGTCTTGAGGTTTGAGATAAATTATGTAAAAGTTTCAACCATGCAATATCAAAGTCCATGGTAATTTTAGAAAATAGACTATGGATTCTACCCATAAATAGCCCAAAAACTAGACTCATCACTCCCCCCAACTTAACATTTTGTTGGTCCTCCAATAGGGGAAGATTTATGCTTCTGCTTGGTCATGGATCTAAAATCTACAACAGATAATTGCCCAATGTTAGTGTCTATTGTGGGTGAATCTGGGTTCCAATAGAATCCTCCCAATCGGTCGAGTCTCTTCCATCTTTGGTTTTCCTCAACAATGTCATATCAGAAGAATCTGAAATTTGGTACAAGCCACATGAGGATAGGTGGCTGAAAAGCTAGGGGAAGCCATTCTCACCCCTGTGTTCTCCCAATCTGAATATACCTTTCAATTTTTTTTAGTGCAGTAGCATAGTTGTGGATGGAATATGGTTCAACTTGTTTTAGATCATCTGTTAGTGTGTTCCATCTCTAGGATAGATACCTTCTCATAGTATCCTCTTTATTATTTTTACCTCGTACTCACTATATGCTACCTCAATCCAAGGCATAATCTTGTTACCATAGCTTGGCCTAAAGAGCATTCTATTCCATTTTGTGTAAATTCCTTTGGGGCTCCTGGATTCGGCTCTAATAGCCAAAGGAATATTGGATTCTTTCCCCCTATAAGCATTATATTTTTCACCCCAACTAATCTCATTTTGTACCCATAACATAAATGCTCTCAGCTTGATGTCCCCCACATAAAGCAACGAGTTCTAATCTTGGTCTTTACTGACAGTGAAATTGTGTAAATAAAATTCACATAGAAATTTTTTCATTCCTAGGGAGGTAATTCTGTAAGCATTGAAAACATCAACAAGAGTTTAAATTGAAGGATTCAAACTTGAAATGTGTCTTGACAGTTTAAAGGAGAGATACTTTTCCTTAGGTGAATAAAATAAACTCTTGGTGGTGTTCTGCATGCTATAATTTGTGGCACCAAGGTTGCAATATTACCCATCCTATCTTTTAGAGAGGCAATCTCCCAATTTTTGTCCTCAAATATTTCATCCTTCTCTTCAATTTCCTTTTTCAGTCTTTTCTTCTCCTTCTTCCATTCTTCCCCCCATCTATGTATCTCTTTCCATAAGTTTAAAAATGCTGCATGAACTGTAAAACTAGGGGGATTATGATTTCCTACCAGCACCCATGTTTATGCTCCATATATTACCAATTACATTTATTTAGGCAGTCCAACAGGTTTTGACCACGGGGGTACACTTTCTTCTTCCACTTCTTGTTGCATGGCTTCTTCTTCCTATTCCTTTGATTGCTGCAGGAACTCTTAATCTTGCTGCAGGAACTCCAAATTTTCTTCATGTTCTCGAGTCTCCACTTCTTGTGCAATGGAAGAAAGATTTTCCAAGGTCATTTTTGCTGCTTCTTCAAATACATCATTTTCTTTAACAATTTTCTGCCCCATTGGGGCCTCTGCACTCTCATTTGATGCCCTTTTATGCTTAGATATTTTTTGTGAAGGAATATCAACAACAGGTGTTGATTTCTCAAGAGGGCTCTCATGTTTTTCTATGGTTGGAGGATGAATAGTACCAACCTTTCTCTTTCTAGTACTTGGCATCTTTCTATCTATAAGATGTGTTTTGAATTTTCCTTTTCCTTTTTGTGCACGTCCCTTCCTTTTATGTGCCCTAGTTCTTAATAGGGTCCCAAGTGGAAGACCATCGTCAGAATTCGAGGAAGAACTTTTTCTTCTAGAGTGCTTAGTTTCAAAGGAGTAGTTCCTTTTTCTATAGGAGGGGTGATACCAACACCATAGGTCGAAGTACTAGGGATGGCTTCGACCATGATTCATTTTCTACCAGACCTACATGTCCGAGGTGAAACCCTAGGGTGCAACTACTCATGTATGAACTGATCAACTATTATAAACTCCTCCCAGGTTATTCTAGGTGTTGCATCATGCAGAGATTTTACAACCAACTATTTAATTAAACAATGGTGGGAAATTGAGTTATCCCCACCTTTTTGAGTTTTTGTTGCCATGATGGAGATCAGTTTGTACAAGATGGTTGGCACACTCATCCTCCTCCCATGCCCCATATGAATCAACAGTTTGAAATACACTGAATGAAAATTCGATAGTCGACCCTCACAAGTGATATATCTGATGATGTAGATGGCTACCTGCTTCCATGGCTTAGGCATAGAGAGTATTTTAGCACCATGTTTGTCAATAGTGATTGGGGAATGACCATGTATTGTTAATATAGCCCTGGCTGACTTGGCGTCTCTAGAAATAGGGTAAGGTTCATCGTCATCTGGCAACCCAGATACTTCTACAATTATTTTGTCATTTTCTATGACCTCCACCCCTTTCAGTATGGATTTTCCATTTGAAAATGTCTGGGAAAACTCTAATGCAATACCTTCGTCTAAACCATCCAGTTTTAGAAAATAATCCAACCAACCACAATTTTGAAACTCGGCCAGACACTATGCATATTGCACCAAAGTATCATGAATTGAGGGATCATTTTCAATGAGTCTATCTCCCATTGTCTGCAATCAATCTGTTACTTTGTGAGATTTCCTTGTGTAACTCTCGTCTGAATTGTCGACTGAATTTTTCCTTTACTCAGTTTTTAGCAATTACCATTTGCATTTCAAGATTATGATAGGGTTAGTAATGGAAAAATATGGTAATAAAAGGGAGTTATGATGAAATGAAATGGTGATGACAGTTTAGTGTCACATCACATATGTGATTCGTCTTTTATTTGAAATTTCAAATCAGCTCACGAAGATTTGTTAACACAAACAATCATAGACTAGCATGTGGCAATATATTCACATCTTTCTTACCCCTCCTCTCAAACTAAATTTGGACATGTGTGCACACATGCGAGATGGTAACAGTGATTTGATAGGGTTATTATGTGAACGTCCATACTAACGTACAATAATTAAATGAAATGCTCTAAAAGATAATTAAGAATGAAATTTAATGTCCACATAGCTAAGTGTGTACAAACTTGATGGCATAGAGGATTCGTTGCAATGATCACAAAGAAAGTACCATTTGCATTTTTAAGAAATAATTGAGCAATTAATGATGATGAAGTGGAATGGTGTGAGGTGGAATGAAGTGATGGGAGAGAGAGTAAGGTGGTATGGATGGGTGAAGAAATGGACTTCTACAAAAGTAGAAGTATTTATTATGACAAGTATGTACCTTAATTAGGTAGAAGGAGGGACACTAGGTCCACTACCTTTGGTTTTAGGAACTTCTCAGCTACAAGAAATGTGCTCGGGTGTTGCATGTTGGATGAACTTCTAGAGGAACTCTTCTTTGGATGATGGCTTCTAATACAATCTGAGAGAATGCCCATTGACTAGTAATTTGAATTTGACAGGGTTAATGGTGTTGAGCTGCACAATGCCATTGGGAAATACCTCAACAATTTCATATGGCCCTAGCCACCTTGTCTGTAATTTTATTGCATTATCTTGATACCTTGAGGCATAAAGCAATGCCTAGTCACTTGGCTGAAATTTATTTTCTTTCATAAATTTATCATGCCATTTGACTCTTTCATTTTGCACTACTTCAATATGGTGCAGGGTTGATTTCCTCATCTCATCTAATGAATTCAGCTACATGATCCTTTATTTTTGTGCCTCAAAATTTTCCATCCCTAATTCAACTGCAATTTTGAGAGTCTTGTGCTCGAATTCAATGGGCATCATGGTTGTCTTCCCATACAATATCTCAAATGGTGTGAATCCTGTAGTTGTCTTCCATATGGTTTTGTAAGCCCAAATTGATTATAATAATCTATTTGCCCAATATTTTCTGTGAATATTCACTATTTTGGTTAGGATGGCCTCAATCTCTCTATTTGTCACCTCAACTTATCCATTTGCTTGAGGGTGATAAGGAGTGGAATTTTTGTGCCTTATGTTATACTCATTAACCAATGTTATAACAAGTGTTGAGGTAAACTGAGCTCCTTGATCAGTTACTATTTCTCTAGGTACTCCATACCATGTAAAAATTTCTTCATAAAAAAATTATGCAACCTTGTTGTGTCTTGCATGTTTCATGGCTTTGACTTCTACCCATTTAGTTACATAATCAATGCATACCAAACTATAAGACTTAGTATTTGATGGGGGCTCAATGGGTCCCACAAAGTCCAACCCCCACTTGTCAAAGGGAGTGAATACTATTTGGGGATAGAGTGGCATCTCATCTGACTTGGTTGGTCGACCCATCCTTTGTCATCTATCATATTTTCTTGTATATCTTCTTGCATCTTTGTGGAGTGTAGGCCAATAGTATCCTGTGTTCAAAATTTTTATTGCTATCCTCTTGGCTGAAAAGTGTCCTCCACATGGTTCATCATGGAATGAATGTATAATATCATAGGTCTCATCTTCCCTCACACATCTTCTCATAGAATGATCTAGTCCAGTATAAAATAGGCATCCAACTATCCATGAAAAAGGGAAATATTTTTCAATCAACACTCTTCTTTATTTTGGAGAGAAGTGAGGAGGAACCCTCCCTGTCACAAGGTAATTGGCTATGTCAGCATACCAAGGTGTTTGCACGTTAATGGAGAATAGATTCTCATTAGGGAAGGAATCATCTATGGCTTGACTATCTTCTAATGTGGTCAGCATGGAAATAAAATCTGCAACAACATTTGCCTTCCCTGGTCTATCCATAATAGTTATGTCAAACTCCTGCAACAACAACAACTATCTGGCTAACCTTCTTGAAATCAGGGGTTTATTCATGAGATATCTAATGGCTGCATGGTTAGTGTGCACATAGATCTAGTAACCTATTATATAGTTCCTAAATTTTTTCAGGGCATAGATTATTAACAACAATTCTTTCTCTGTCACTGTGTAATTCAATTCAGCTCCCTGCAAGTTTTTGTTGACAAAATAAATGGCATTCTCAATGTCTCCTTTTTTTCCCAAGACTGCTCCTATGGCATAATATGAGGCATCTGTATGGATGTGAAATGGGATTTCCCAATTAGGTCCCTTAAATATAGGAGCATGAGTCAAAGTTGTCTTTAAATCAGAAAATTCTTTATCATAGCCTTATGTCCATTGAAACTTAGCATATTTAGTCAGGAGACTATATAGGGGTGCTACTATTTTTCTAAAATCTTTGATGAAATTCCTATAATATCTTGCATGTCCTAGGAAACTCCTGACATCCTTTTATTTTGCAGGTGTGGGCAGATTAGCAATTACCTCAATCTTTGCAGGTTCAACTTGAATACCGTGGTGTGAAATGTAGTGGACAAGGACTACACCCTCTTGCATCATCATGAAGAATTTCTCACTGTTTAGAGATAGATTTTGGTCTTCACATATCTACAGGAATTTATTCAAATTTTCCAATGCTTCATCAAAATTAGGACAGTAGGTGGTAAAATCATTCATATAAATTTCCATGCAGTCAAGGGAGATGTTTGAAAATATGCTGATGGCTGCTCTCTAAAAAGCTGCAAGTGCATTGCATAACCCAAAGGGAAGCACTGAATAGGCATATTTCCCCCATGGACATGTGAAGGTTGTCTTCTCTTGGTATTCTAGTGCAATTTGAATCTGATTGTAGCCACTAAATCCATCAAGGAAAGAAAATTACTGCTTACCCGCAAGAGAGTCTAGGACTTGATCTACAAAAGGCAAAGGAAAATGGTCCTTCTTAGTAGTAGCATTGAGCTCCCTATAGTCAATACAAACTCACCATTTTCCTCCCTTCTTGGGAACAATTACCAATGGAGACACCCATTGGCTATTTGAAATAGGGTAGATAAATTCTACATCTAATAAGTTTTGTAGCTCTATTTTGAAAGTCTCTCATAATGCAGGGTTGATCCTCCTTTATGGTTGCCTCATAGGTGTATAGTCATCTTTGATATATATCCTATGAGTGCAAATATCTGGATATAGTCCCTTCATATCATGGTAATCCCAAGAAAATTATTTTTGATGGGATTTCAACAGATTTGCCAATGTCAACTATTGTCTCTCACTCAATTTACTATTGATATTCAGATATTTTCCTTTAGACACCTATACTTGTGTAACTAAATCTATCATAGCAGCTTCATTAATGCATGGTACCTTAAGTTCATGTGGAAAAATTGGGTGGAACATACCTATTTCTTTAGGAAGTTTGTTTGCTAAAAGAGTGAATGGAAGAAGTATACTCACAGAGACAATGGTTGTAGGAAGAGTTGTTGCAGGAAGTATATCTGTAGAGACAACGACTGTAGGAAGATTAGGCAGACTGACATAAGTGTTTGCATGAGGTCCATAAAACTGGACGCACAAGTGGATGATGCCTCGTCTATCTGAAAATGGTTCTAAATGATACTAGATGACACTTCATCCTCATCTTGAAGATATAGGAAATGAATTCTTCCTAGAATCATGAGCCATGCCACAGAGTTAACGTCTTTAGATTCTTCACCAACTTGTGTCCATACAAAATTATCATCATGGGATGGTTGAGCAGGAGGTTAAAAAATAAGCTTTTGGGTGTTCCTGCCATAAAAAATGGTCATGTCACCTGATTGACATCCAATATAAGTGTTTCCAGTTGCTAACCATGGCCTACCAAGGATAATGGGATACCCGCCAAGTGTAGTTTTGGGAGAAAGAACCATGAAGTCAAGTAAATGCTCCCAAGAGTCTAGAATCACTACAAGGTCTTCTACTATGCCATCATTCTTAATAGTGGAACTATCAGCAAGTTGTAGGAAAGTAGGAGTGGATCTCATGATTACAATATTTAGTTGCTACAGGATGTCTTTAGTCATCACATTGATTGCTACATCTATGTAAATTAAATCATTCTTTATATTTATCCCATTTATGATAACTTCAACTACAGGACTATCTGGATCATTGTTCTTGGGGATAGTTAATTTTCCAAGCATGATGTCAGCTAGCTACCCCACTACATGAACTGTAGTTGGGTCCTTTTTCTTGCCTGGTTTCTTAAGGCATGCTTATTTTTGTTTGGCCATTACTAATCTTTGGGGGAAAGGTGGTTCTTGGCCTATTTGCTTGGCTGGATCTGGTTCAGGATTCTTAGGTGTACACGATTAAATGGGATTAGTCAGAGATTCTTCTATCTCTTCCACAAGAAGATCAGTGATAATGGGGGTGGAAGGAGCTGACAAGGTAGTTCCTAAATGAAAACGTATGCCACTTAAACTCAAATATATGCAGGAAATTGATTTGGATCAGTAGAATATACAGGTTGTTGTTGTGGTTTGGTGTAAGTTGGGTTGGTAACTAAGTAGGTATGGGGGAATTTGAACTTGGATGAGCAGGAGGAAGCATTATAGCAAGCTATTGGGGTTGAGAAGGTGGTTGCATGTAGCTTGTTTTCTGGTTTGGCCATTATTGGCCACCTCTCCACTGAGATGTTTGTTGCTAGTTTCCTGGAGGTGGCTGCCAAGATCCTTGAAACTAATGCCAAATCCCTTGAGGTTTGTGCCACTGAGGTGAGGGATTCTGATAATTGGACAAAGCATTCAGAGGGTTACTCCAAGACTGTGGTGGGTATCCTCCATAGTTGGATGGACAAGGGGGATGCGACTGGTTACCAGATGAATAAGAATTGAAATATGGCCTAGCAAAAGATAAAAAATCTAGTGGCATACCTTATCTTGAAGCCCATGGCCTCTTCTATGCAACAAAGTAGACTTGGTCTTCCTCAATCTAAATTGGTTTGAACTCAGGTGAAATATGCTTACTGTCAATGTTAGCTATCACCTTGCATCTATAGTCCTTCTTTTGCCTACAATGAGGGCAATATTCTGTCAGTATTGTCTCTGCCTCCTCATGTTTTTTCTTGGCTTGAAGTGTATCCAAATGAGTAGCTAGATTGTTGATTTTATCCTACTTGAAATCTACCAACAAATTAGTAATCTCCATTCTTAAGACTCCACTGGTGGATGACTTACCTATAGAGGATTGGTAAGATCTTCCTTTCTTTGAAGCTTCCCTAGAATAGTTTTGGCATAGCTTCTTGATATCCTCCCAAGGAACTTGAGTGATATCTCCTCTAGCCATTAGATCCAAGGCATTAGAGAAACTTTCACTAATTCCTCTCAGAAAAAGGAAACTTTTGTGAGTCTTCATTCAATGTATGGTGTGCAGATTTTTGCAGAAAAAAAAAAACCTTGAAATGAAATCCACTAGGCTCGCATCTTATTTTTGCTGCATTATGAAAATTTCACCTCCTCTCATATCAATATCCCTACAATATTCCTTATATTTCTCAAGGAATATTTTCTTCATATCTTCCCAATTCACCACAGTTTTCCTACCAAGGCTCATAAACCATCTCAATGCAACTTCTTTCAAAGTGGTAGGAAATAGCTTGAGTCTGTGGGAATCAGTGGTATAGTCATAGCTTCTATAGAGTATATCAAACTTAAACAATAATGTATCAGGGTCCTCTATGAAAAGTCCATAGAACTTAGGAAGAACCAAAGAAAGGATATTTTTGAGGTTATCTACTTCATTTTGTTCAGCAATGGGAAAAGGAAAAGCCAGTTGGTTCTACCTAGTAGGCCTGTCTCCATTTGCATCGGCCATGCTTGCTTGATGAAATTCCAGAATAAAAGGTTCCTCAACTGGATTCTAATCTTCAAGGGAAACTTCATAATTGGTGTAGTCAAGGAACATATCAGCAAAGGGATGTGGCTCTTCTTCCTCTTCATTTCTGGGTAGATTTGGAAGCTCTATTAGCTAAAATGGCTTTGGATTATTAGGAAGGAATCTCCCATAAGAATCTCTTCTTCTTTTGTGCATGCATAATCAAATCAGTATCAACCAACTCACACAAAGAATGGGTGGAAAAAAATGATGGATCATAACTTCTGACACTAAGAGAAAACTATCAATGAATCCAAAGGACTTCCTAGTTTGACACCATCTTTGGCAATGGCGCCAAAAATGTCAGATTCCTACAACGATTTCAATGACTAATCCTTTATAGCCATGATTGATAGATTGGACATCCAACCTAAATATCCATCTTAACTATTATGAAGGTACATTTAAATTGTCAATCTAGGGACATGAAGTTGAAATGGGTTAGCATAGTATGTGCACGAGGAGCTTTAAAGTAGTCATCTTCATTCTACAACTAAGAAATATTAATGCTGAAGCTAAATTGCATGGAAAGGAATTAGGAAAAGGTTGAACACTACTAAACAATAAAACTCAAACTGAACATACATAACAAAAATGAAGGTTTGAGCAACAAACAAAAAACTACTCTGCCCGCTTTGGTTGTAGGAACAGTCACAAAATAAAATTCTAGTGGCTGTAGGAACATTCAATTCCAAATTCTTACTAAGTACTGAACATAAGCTAATAATAATCTATCTAAGCTAATTGATTACTCACCAAGTGGGCCCCATTGGATGAGTATCCTCTAGAACTAATGCAAACTTAGATACTCAATTTAGAATCTCATTTCATCTGTTGGAAAATGCAAATACAAAAGAGTATGTCTAGTATTCTTTGTTGGTACAATAACTTGGCGATCAACTCCCTCAAAAGGAGGATTTGAACCTTATTTATCATCTAAACAGGACAGTCAACTCCCACTAACTGAGAGGATGCCATTTAGGGAAAATAGAGAAAATAGTGGAAGGGCGGTTACACAAGTAGGCCCAAATGTGGACTCGACCACTGTAGTAATGCCTGCATTTATCAATGTGATTAAAGATCAACATAAGGCGATTACATGCAGCTGACATGAGAATATTTCATCGTCGTCCTCCAGTTGACCTTCACGTGCTTCCTCTGCATGATTGGTTGGTGGCTAAGTTTCTCAACTTAGCATTTCCAATCATGTCTACATGGAAATGTTAGTACACATAATAATTGCATAGGTAAAATTATCTTAAAGAACATCCACCAATCACATGCAAGATTAATATAGATAGTCCACATAATAAGTTAATATCATTGAAACTGGCAGAAAGGGAATTAAACCCAAATGTCTTAAGGTTTGAGATAAATTATATAAAAGTGTCAGTCATGCAATATCAAAGCCCATAGTAATTTCAGAAAATAGACTATGGATTCTACCCATAACTAGCCCAAAAACTAGACTCATCAAGCCTTTCTCTAGACTTATATACAAAAAGAAAAAAAAGAAGGAGGTGGTATTTCAGTTAGCAGTAGCAGTAGGAAAATCTTCATCCATGGGTGTATGAGAAAAAATATAAGCAACAAAAAAATCTTCATTCACAGGAGTCAGGATGGCATCAACAATCATGAGAGGCGGTGGGAATACTAGATAACTGAAATCAATGTACCATTCTACATCATAGAATAGTACTACATTGTAAACATGCAGCAGGAAATGGCATGCGTGGGTAACCTTCTGACAGTGCTCAACCTATGCTTGGAGGCAAAAAACATTGAGAAACAACACCCATGACACCATTGCATCTTCCTTGATATGCTTCCGCAGGTCACTTGCAATGGGTAAGCCCAAGCCATAAACTACATTCACTACAATTTCTCCAAGACCCACGAGGTATCACTTCGGGAAGATCTTCAACACCAAGCAGAGAATCATCATCTTTGGAACCTGGATATCAAGAAAAGAGGCCACAAAATGTGAGCATATGTTAGTGTTCACTCTATATTTATCCTCATATTCCACACAATCCCGGCCTAAGACCCATTTTATCACTATAATTTCCAGAGAATGCTTGTTCTTCGTCATTCTCTTTAGTCTCCTATTTGATACCTCACCCAAGAGGGCACACTATGCTTTAGTGCTAGTAAGCCTAAGAGGAGTATTCATGGTATCTATTGATACTTTGCTATGCTACTGCTAATGATACCCAAATGCTATTGCTAATAATACCCAATTATTATTACTAATACTAGTGCTACCAATTGCTAAGTGTGATTCTACGACTGTCTAGGGGCCTATTTGTAAAAAATTCTAAGATATCTATGTGCTAAGTGTGAGGCCAATCAAGTGCTAGCTCAAAAATCGCATCCATGAGCTAATTGGAAAATCCCACCCATTTGTTTATGCTACGTATGACTCGCTACGTGAAAAATTAAGGAGAGCTAATTAATTAGCTCAAGTTGGTGGCAACCCTAAGCAACCGTCTATATGGCCGAGTGTTGAGGTGTCACGCTGCATGCGTGCTAAGCATCCCAAGGCCAAGCTCGTATATTTTCAAACACTCATCGCATCTGAGCCTAATCATTCTTTTCAAGGTATTAAATGCTAAGCTTGTTAGGATTTTATCTGCCCTCAAATCACTAGCTCAATTTCCAAGCAAAATCACACCGTGGGTTGTATGTACTTGAGAAATTTATGAATTCTTGTCTTTTCAAAAGAGAGTAATTTATTTTGCATGAGCAAGAAAGATGGTGGTAAATGCTGAATTTAATGCAAGAAAATAAGTCGTTTTCTACCACTCAAAGGAAGAAAAAGCTAAGTATTGTGTATAGTTGTTTAAATAGAGAAGAAATCTCTTGAATACACAGTCACTGCAGAGAATTTTGAAGTGCAAAATCACTAAATAACACGTAAGAAATTGTAGGAGTTTGAACACAAATGGAATCTACTGCCCCTGAAGTATCTCAGAACCCGTAGATGGATGAACCGAGTGAGACATCTTGAAGCTTGGCTGATGCAATGCTTGCAACACCCATGGTTAATATTTAATAGGACGAGTCTTATGCTATGCCTAGAATTCCAAAAAATCTGACTTGGGTTTGCATGCAGCCAACTTAAAAGGGGAATCATAGAGATGCAAGTTAGATAAAGGAGGAGTGGGATAACATTTATGACCCCATCCTCAGGACCAACCCTAAGGGATTAAGAGAAGCAGCCTATGCTAGAATGAAGAGAGCCTTCGAGCATCAACTATCATTCAAGCAATGGCTATGTGGACTTCTGCAACATATAATCCCTTATGTGCACCACTGTCAAGAGATAGTCTACGAGAGGGTTTGACGCTTCAATCCAAAAATTGATGCCATTGAGGGAAGAAATATGAGAGTCATAATATTTGTGGATGCTCTTAGAGACATGTTGTGCATTCCAACGAATAGCACTAGGACACTTCCAATGGATCCATTCAACCAGAAAAAGGGCTTGGAGTTCTGGAAAGGGACAAGGAACGCCCATGAATTTTATAATATGAAGATTAAAAGATGCCAAGATTTCCACAATGAATAAGGGATCCAAATCATCATGTTGACTTAAAACAAGCAGACCTACAAGACGCCTTCTCTATGATGGATTTTTTGTATGGCTTCGACAATGACATGATCTTGCAGTAATCTTAGTTGGGTCTAGGTTTTCAGCTAAGGAGATAGCATGACCCTTTATGTATGATTTCACAGACATGATTGTCAAGGATATGCTGAAACAGATTGTAGAGTTTGAAACTGTCGATAAGTTCAAATATCCTTCTCTCCTTGCCCATATGTTTCTGCATCAGAGCGTTGATTTCTTCAAGGAGAAAATAGAATTATCAATTTTTGATGAGAAGAATCATCGAAACCCAGTTTCAGTGTGGACTCACATCCTCTCTTCCACCTATGACTATTATGAATTTTTGAATTTTTGAAGAAATTCTCGATTTTGATTTTGCATGACTTGAGCATGGATGGTGACTACTATCATTTTTCAGCCAATCAAATTGTCTGGATTAAAGCCATGTTCCCCAAGTGTGACTAGTTCATCAGGGAGGATTTCACATGCGTCTGAGTGTGTGTATATTGAAAAGAGCTAATCTAACTGCCAACAAGCATCATCGATTGGGTATTGGCTCTTGAAGTGTTCCGATAAATGACCAGTATTGACTAGATTTTTTTCTCTGATACAAAAAATAAAAAGAGATGGTTTTTTGAATGCCCGCTAAGCTACAATACAATGGTCATGGTAAAGAAGAGATCGACTGAGCTATTGGAGGCAAAGCTGGCTCACCTCAGGCTAGTGTTCATTTGCGATAAGTGGGACTACAACCCCAAGGATGATTTGGGCGACACATTTATTAAGGTAAAGCACAACCCTTGGCCTTTTTGGGAAGCATGATGAAACCATTTGGAGGATTTAAGAAAAATATGGGTGGACTTGGCTAGGATGCCGATAGATAATCAGAGGCCATCATGGCTCAATTTTTATCATCCTAGGAGGAAGGTCAATGAAAATTTCTGCATGATTGCTACCCTTCACAATAGTTTGATGAGGGAATATGGATGGAAAATAGAAAATATTAATTATTTCTAGATTTATCGCTATAAGATCAGGTGCCTCCATGCCCCGTTCCAAGACCCGTTAGTCTTCAACACTGATGATCAGTTTGATAGTCTCTAGAACAAGGAGAATGTTGATTCTGATGCGAGTGATGCAGAAGAAGCTGAACTTGAGGAGGCCACACAATGTTATGATGAGGGAAAGTAAAAGGAACCAAGAGAGAGCCCAGTGAAATAGGTTAAGAAAACAGGAACACAACCTAGCACAACTACTGCAAGGCTACAAATAAATATTTCACAATCAGGGTCTTCGTAGTCCCAAAGCTAGGCCATAAGAAATCCTAGAGGAACACAACAATCAACGAAAGTAGTAGATGTGGATAAATATCCACCAAGAAAAAGACAACACATTGATGCAACTTTCAAAGAAGGTTTGTAGGAGGCTGTAGTAAGCCAGAGAACGAAGATGGAATGTGCCGCTCAAGTATCTTTCTCTTCCCCTCTTCTTGGCTCCCAGTCTCTTATTTCTTCCACTATCTCTATGTCACCCATCGCTCCAAGTGTTAGCCTATCTTTCTCTGTCCCTGCTATCTGATAGGTGGTTTTCACTTCCCTGCAAGCTACTTATTCTTTCATCGAAGCCCCATCAACATCCACATTTTTTTCCCTATCTGCATCTATGGATACTACCCCCTTGGCATCTGAAACTGGTGCCCCCTTTGTCTCTGCTGAGTCAAATCTAACTCGACATTTTTAGTAGATGGAACCCAATGCATCTCTATTTCCACCATAATTTCCCATGAGTCCTCCTACACCTTCATCACCTAGAGTTTGGAATATTCCTCCCTTCTCTCCGCTCACGATTTCCCTTCCAAAGAAGAAAACATTAGAAGTCACCCACCTCTCGTTCCCTTTCACTGTCCCTCCTACTACATTCTTTGTAGGAAAGTGCATTAGATTACCAACTCAATTCTTGTTGCAGGGCGATATAACAAAGAAAGCTTGATCTCTTAAACTCCAGAAGAAAAGGGAAAATTATGCTAAGAAGCCAACTGAGCCCAAGGTCTAGAAAATTTATAATGAGGCTCAATAGTCATTGTATTTCACAACCATGCATCCCAATGTCACCAAACTATAGGGGGAAATGCAACCTGATGACTACGATGTCTATGCTGTTGAACTTGACTTGTGCGTTGCCCGACCATAGGATAAACTTGAGCTAATGGAAGATACACAATGGGTAGTGAGCACTAAGTTTCTCAAGTCTAGTCGCAAGTTGAAGAAGGCAGGGGATGAGCTCAAGGTCGTAAAAGAAAGAATTGAAGTCTTGTTGGCAAAGGACAAGGCACGAGAGGCAACATTTGTGTGCTTAGCACAAACCACACATGAAAAATAGGCTAGCGTACAACAGGAGCTCAAGAGGTCCTAGTCCCAAGATTCCAACCAAGTGGTTGAGCTACAACAAAGGAATCAGGAGTTACAAGACCATCTAGCCCAGGCAAAGAAGAAGATTCATCAAAATGATGAAGAGTTGTAGCGACTATGTGCTTAGTTGGAGCAAGCAGTACAATTGAAGGAGATAGATCTAGCAAGACAACATTATTAGTTTGAAAGAGACATCTAGGAGATCAAGCTTTCCCTAGAAAAAGAGTCTATGACCAGAAGCTAGGCTGAGGAAAGGTGGCTTGCCGCATAGAGGGAATTGCAGGAGCAACTCTCTATTTCCACAAAAAAATTAATAGGGCTGACATAAGATATTGGGATGAAGGATACAAAGATTAATCTCTTGAGGAAATTTTCTCAAACTCCTGCTCCATAGTCAGACCTTCGCTTAGTGGCCCAACAACTATATTCTTCCTACTAGGAAAGGGTCAAGGATTTATGTTCGACTCTTCAACCCACACTTCAGTTTATGGTGGAGGCAACAATTTTAAGTAGGGAAATTCACAATGCAATGGATCAATTCCCACAATTCATAAGGGAAAAGGTTCCTAAAGTGGAGAAGTTGTTGGACAGGCTATACATAGTGCCAAATGAATATCTAGTGTGCACAAGTATTGAAAATAAGAGGTTATCCACTACGATTGCAAAGGAGTTTACCTATTTCCATGAAGCCACCCTCCACGCTCAACGTTGCTCGGTTGCATTAGGCCGAACTATGGATAACATGCGGGAATTTTTTTCCCAATTGATCAAGATGGGCTTGCAATCTCCGTTCCTTTCTGATGACTTGGTGGCCACCGTGAAGCAAATTGTAGGCAAAATGGAGGAGAAGAAGCATGATTTATCTGATTTCTAGAGCTTCATCTAGCCTCCTACCACAGAGGATATTGAAGGTATCACTCGTTAGATCACATGACTGATCTTTTAGCTTGCGTTTAGGTCTAGGATATCTATGATGTTTCCCTTTAAGGAGGTAATCGATCTGCACGAAGTGCATGAGAATTTGCGTGCCATATCAACACCTTCTGAGGCTGACTAGTTGCCCCTGTAGTATGCTCTTTCCAAACTCTGACTTTGGTGCTCGATGAATAAGGCTCTGGTTATGGAACCAAAATTTTTGGGTTCATCCTTTCATAGGTGAAATGCCACTGATAGTCACCAAAAGTTGTGGATATTAAATATATCCCATGCTCCGTTCAGGTTGCTTTGCTATTTTTCTTTGCTTCCAACCACACTTAATGTTTTTGAAGTCCACCGACCATCCTTTGAAATGGATTTAACCCGCTCCTCCACGTTTCATCGAATCACTCATCGAAGGGGAACTTCCCTTCCTTTATCTTTCGGGATTGACCGCACCCCACGTCACCCCCTCCTGAGAACACTTTTAAGCGAGCCCCATTGTGGTGTCGATATGTTGAGGGCTCCTCCACATGTTCTCAAAGAAAATATTTCATTCATGGAAAGGATGGAATGAAGTTTGATCCTTGCTATATTTCCACGTGTCCTAACTAACTCTATGAGACTGCGACACATGCTTTCTTGGGCTTTAGCTATTTTAAACGTTGGGACCACCATCATCATTTACAAGGGATGCATCTGGATCACAGGTAACTATGTTCATGCTTCAAAATATTTTATGTTGCAATGAACGTGATGAGTCATTGCTACGAACATCATTTCTAATGATCGGGAATCTTTTCTATTATGAGATTTCACACAACCGAAGCCTTTGGCTATATACTGCTTCTTTCAACCAAAATCTACTTCCGGATTTGGCAAAGAAATTTATGGAAGGACCAAGCCTTTTACTATTTTTAGATTATTGCAAAATAACTCACAAACTGTTCAACTGTTCGACCTTTCTATTTTCTTAGGCTATTTGATAAACTTTATACTATGCCATTATTGTACTGAATGATTTATTTGCAGAACTTCTATAATTTTAATGCAAGTTTGCTGGTTTAGATGATGTCTTTGACTCCTCTTTTTAGTGAATGTGCATGAAGATTATTTTATGTCATTGGATGAATCATTCATGCTTCTATCTTTAACTTTTGTCATTCTAGGACATATCAGATTGCTAAAGAGGCCCTTATATCTCATCCAAAAGATAGATTTATCGTGCCTTATATCTAAATCTTGGCGCATTTCCCTAGTTAGATATTTTTTTTTATATCTACTTCCTTTTCCCATTCAAAAACCCTAGTTACAGAAGAAGCCGACTTCTTTAAAAATCCAAAGGTCACTTAGTTTAGTGCTATAGGCCCCTCCTTTAACCAAGTTTCCTGTAAGGTTGTTACCTTGTAATTTTTTGACATCAACAATA
Source organism: Sequoiadendron giganteum (assembly GCA_007115665.2). NCBI lineage: Eukaryota > Viridiplantae > Streptophyta > Pinopsida > Cupressales > Cupressaceae > Sequoiadendron > Sequoiadendron giganteum. The sequence continues at coordinate 257,720,502 of CM021107.1, read as the reverse complement.
TTGACTTCCATTTATTCTTTACATGACAATGCTATCTATGTTATATACCTTTTAATCTACAGTAGAAATAACTATTCCTACACCTTCATTTGCATAGGATTCAATGAAAGATACTTTACATTGATTAAAGAACTATTGATGTTGGCTTATTACTAGCCTTTGCAAGCAATGAATGCACACTACATATGTGCTAGAATCTACTTTATAGTATTTAAAATATATAACATTATATATATATAAATATATATTGTAATATTTTATATCTATATATATATAAATTTATATATACATGTTTATCATATATATTAATCTATATATGTAAATATTACTATATATATAAGTAAATTATGTATATACATACTTTATTCGATACCTATACATATATATATATTATATGTATTTTTTATATTTCAAAATATTACATATATTTGAATCTTAATCACATAGATGCACCCATATATACATATGTTCATATTTCAATTATATTCGTATTTATATATATTAATATAGATGTATATATATCGGTCATTATTCACGTATAACAACATATCTAAATATACATATAGGTACATAGATACATATATTTTTATATACACATATTTACATACATGGATGTTCGCATATTCATTTATAATATGTATACAACATCATATTATATGCATACTTATATATTCAATATATATAAACATGTACCCATATGCGTACAAATTTTTTTTTCATAACATTAAAGTATTTCAACATCAAACGTATTCAAAGAAAAAACCACAAACCAAATCGGTCAAATATGACCAAAAAAACTTCCCAATTTATCCAAGACTTCAACTAAGGGTTTACTTACCAAATCTTGATTGACTTGATTATTCAAAACCAATCTAGGATGTGAGTGTGTGAATTTTCAGTAAGGCCAAATTTAAATACCAGATCAAGTTATTCTCTTGAGTGATATCTCCCCTCTCTTCCAAAGGCTTGAACCTATTCTTGCATTCAACTTAGTTCATTGCCACAATAGTTAGCCGTTCACATAAAATGGGCATTAGTATCATAGATCATTTAAATCACTAAAACATTCATATTGCATTGCATATTCATTTATCGAATTTTCACTACTATATGAAATATAATCATTCCTTCGAAAGAAATAAGATATATAATGCATACTTCAGTATTTCATTCACCTTCTAAATATATCAAAGTCATGATTCACATTCATCATCATATTTACTTATAAAGGTAAAGGTAACTTGGTAACTAAGAGATGGGATGTAACAAAATGAGACATTCACTAATCTGAAAGTGCAACTTGAAGAAGGAAAAATGCTGAAGACCACTTGAATACCAAGTTGAAAGACAAGTCTTCAGAATGCTCAAAACTTGAAGAAGAGATTGTGTCTCTAAGGAAAGATCTGGAGAAAGCAAATATTCAAGAGGAAAATTTCAAGAAGAGCTCCACCTTACTTAATGATATGCTTGCTAGTCAAAAACTCATAAGGAAAAAGAAGGATTAGGGTTTCAAAGAGGAGAAACCTCAAAGGAAAATCAAACCCAAGCAATTTTGAGAAGAATAACAATGAACAAAGGGAGACTAAAGATAAGAAGAGAAATATCAGACATATTTAGAACTAGAAGAAATATTTCAAGAGACCTCTTAGACAACTAGCTACACAAAGGTATCCATATTTTAAAGGTCACTGCTATTCTTGCAATAAATTTGGGCATAGAGCTGTAGAATGTAAACACAAGATGATTTGAAATTTTTAATCATTTTCTGGTCAATGCTACACATGCAATAGATTTGGTCATAAGGCTAGTGAATGCATAATAAAAATTATGAATTTTTACAATAATGGCATGGTGTCTCGATTATTCCATGGTTATTGTTACTCATGCAATGGGTTTGGGCATAAGGCTTTTGAATTCAAATCTAAAGTGGCAAGAATAAAAATTTCTCCACAAGGTTTCGTATGCTATAAATGTAATAAATCAGGACAGATAGCTAATTTTTGTAGAGGAAATAATGTGAAACCTTCTATTTCACAAAAGAATATTTATCTGGTTGAAGAAAACAAGAGCATGTACAAGATATGGAAGAGAAAATAAGAGAATGATGTGAAGAATGAATTTGTGCCAAATTATTGTGCAAATGTTTCCTCTATAAACTAGATAGAAAGCATTGAATCAAAGGGAATTTTAATAGAAAACTTTCCAAACCCTTTCCAAAGATGAGATGCTGACATCTTCAACATATTGATGCATGAATTGATTGACATTCTTGATCCATTAATGAAAAATCCAGTGAGAAATCTCTTGATGTAAATATTTGTAGAGTGTTTAGAAGTTCCTATGATGGTACAAAGAATGCTTGATAGTATTTTGACCTAACTTTTCATTGCTGCATTTAGTGCACTTTTTAGGTCACAAGTAAGGTGTTTATATTCTAGGTGATCCTACAATAGTGGGTTACACTTTTTGGCCAAACTTGACATTGAATTGAACTCTTTTAACCAAATCTTCACTTTCAAACACCTATAGCTGCTAAACCATGTGGAATTTGTAGATAATGCAAACTAGTGATTTATAAAATTTTGTGTGTAGATTCTAAATATATATATTTTAAAAAATTGGAATCAAATTACATTTATTTTTCCATCTTTGATAACTAGTTTTTAATAGTAAACAACATTCTTAAAGATTGATGTTTACAATACAACACATAAAATTTTTTCTATGAGGGATAAAATTCTAATTTTTTCTAATTTAGTTTTGTAACTATGATATCTAGATCCTTCATTTGGTTTCATAGTGTTTTATTGAATATTTTTTCCTAATTAATTTTTGAAGTCAAACCAATTACAATTTAGACATAAAATGACTATATAACACATAACTCTTTTTGTATGTATCGAAATTTAATTCTTTTTATTGGATCAAGGACATCAATACCAAGATAATAGATATTTTTTAGAATTGTTTGGGTAATATACTATTTTTTCACATGTGTAGAACATAAAGCTTGATTTTTGGTGAAAAAACTACATTCACAAGAAATAAAAATAAATATAGTAATCAAATTAAATATATTTAAAATTATACTTTTTGGGAAGCTTATAATAAGGAATACATACTAACAAAACATAAATTAAATTAATTCATTTGATCTCCCAAAAGATAAATCAAAAGTGGTTTTTTATTATCATTTTGATAGGTGTAGAGGAGACTCCATTATAGGCATGGTTTAAAACTAGTGGGGTTCTATCTAAGGGGGTTTGATCAAACCCTCTTCAATTAAAATCCTTTAAATGGAACCTTTCAAGGATTTAATCATTATATTTTATAAAATATGTGATTTAAAAAAAAAAGGATGTCCCAAAAAGTGTAACCCATTATTGTGGCAACACCCTTCTATTTTGCATATTCTAAAGGCATTTATGTTTGAGAAATTCTGGAATGTTGAAAGAAACCCTACCAAAAAAATTCCCCAAGTTATTTAAACTCTCTTGCAAACCCTACTTCAAAGAAGTTCATAATGTTTATTCCTCAAGTTATTGATGTGGATGAGAGGCCAAAGCCTAAGTTTAAGAAGTGCCCACATAAATCAATGGAAATAGATAGAAAAGGTGCATTCCCTAGGGTTCCTATAAATGTGTTGTACATAAAAGCTGTGTGAATTTACATTCATTCAAAGATGGTTGATATAATCATCTAAAGTTTTCAGAGTTTAGGGACAATGTGCTAACTAGAGATGATTTCCCATTGAAACCAAAGTATGCCAGCTTGTTGGAGAAAATGTTGGATGTATGGACAAAGTTTCTCAACTTCTATTTTGAAGATGAATGGGTGAAGTTTGTTCTAAGTAGAATACATGATGAATTCATGTGGCTAGACATTCTACACATGATTAACAAAGAAGCAATAAGGATTGTTACTGGTTTGAGCTCCACAAGACCTATCTTGACAATGAAGGTGGTAAAGAATGAAGTGGTGACAAAGCTTACTAGAGCCAATTTTGACAAGCGTTCCCTAACAATGGATGATATCAAAGATCCGATAGTCAAATATGCCTCAATGATGATTTCTTACAAGATATTATACACAAACAAATAAGGTTTTGTCACTACCACCACAATTCACATGGCATATCAAATGGTGAAAGAAGGTAAATATTTTGATCTATGTGAGTTGTTGTTATTAGAGTTCTTGGAAAATTTGTGGAGGACAAAGGAGAAAAGGTACCCTTTTTGGTATGGTACTCTCATTATTTTCTTAATGTTTTAATTTCTCAATGAGTTTCCCAAAGTGAATAATGTAGTATGACAATACAATATCCCTATATCTTTTCAAATTAAAGATCATTTGAGGAGATTTGCAGATAAAACATCTTGTAAATCAATGTTGTGGGGTTTTTTCAAAACCTTTCAAGAATAAATGCAAGAGAGAGGGAATCCCAAAGGATACAGATGAATTATACCCAAATTAAATTTAATGTTGGCCTTCTTAATGTATCCATTAGTACTTCTTTACTAGGTGTAAAATAGTTGAAGTTAATGCTAGATTCTTTTAAAGAGTACTCTACTAGTCTAGAAGAGAAGGGAGAGAAGGAATTAGTAAATAAATTGAATGACAAAAGGCTAACTTATGCCTTAGATAAATGTGTTATTGCACATGCCAAGTTGCAAGGTAACTTGAAGGATGTTCAAAAGAGTTTGGAGGAAGCCAAAATATTGTTCCAATTTTATTTGAAATGGCCATTCTCTACGAAAAGTATAAAGGATCAGATGGACTCAATTGAGTCCCAAGTTTATCAGGCCTCACGTGTGTATCATCTAGTGAATGATGGGGATGGAGAAATTAGAGTGATCATTGAAAATATACACACTCAATTATTTTTACTATAGGAAAAAAAGAGAAAATTATAATGGAGTATAATCGACTCCAAGATATGGTAAGTCTAAAGCCTACATCTTTAAATTAATCTTTGTCCAATGTTGAAAAGGTTGTGCAAAAGACAATGGTGCAAAATTAAAGGTAGCATATAAGGGTATATTACCCTCATCCAATTAAGGTGTATATTTTTTGAATTGTACAGACAAGTTTTTTATTTCAATGTACATTTTCAGAGTTAGTGAATGGTCTTGCAGTAAAAAATTTCCTTTTTGATGATGGATAAAAAAGTCAGGGGGAGCTATTATCATGTAGATATATCAGTAAGGGTATGTAATACAGATTTACTACCCCTTTCCCTTGATGTCAAAGGGGGAATGAAGTAGAGAAGTGTGTTACCATCAATGAAAAAGGGGGAGGTTGTTGGCAACATGAGCATTATGGTGTATGGTGTTGTCATTTATTTCAACCCATTATAGAATTGATGGTGTATCAATATGAATATAGTTGAAGATGACCAAGTCTTTTTGAGAAATTGGCTAAGTCCCAGACTGAGACAATGTATTTTCAATGTAACAAAGGAACAATTTTATGGTCTATATTGTTCCACATTCCATAATATTGTTATGTAGTATTGAGGTAATAATGGTACGTATTGAAGGTTTCCATATCCAAAGTTTTAGGGTTTTATGTCTTTCATAGTAGAAGATACAAATGACAGAGTATCAGACTAAGTAGAGACAAAGTTACAATTATAGAGTTCATGTTGGAATGCTCCACCTTCCACCACAAATAATCATTATGTTTTTTGGATTTTAGAAATTGCTTGGAGATTTCAGATGTGTGTGCATTTTGATTGTCTAGTGGTATGGTAATCTATGCATCAATTTTTGGATGAACAATTGGTTCATTTAGTTTTTTCTTTATTATTTTTCTTGTACAATGTTGACCTAAGGGTTTTGGGGTTGTGCGGGACTGGTTTGTGTATGAATTGGATTCATGGGAGTATCTAAAGGCCATTCACACCTATTTTGGTCAATAAAATTCTTTGGATACTTTGACAAGGCATGTATGTCTGATTTTTGAGTTGACGGGTTTTAAGGTCACATGTTTCATCCATTTAGGTCGACCTAGTTGATGGTATGATATATAGAGAAGGATATTTTTTTTTTACATATGTAGATAGAAGAGCATAATGTGATAGCGTTAATCTTGTGCATGCACATTAGAGTGATAGTAAAGGATGAAGTGTGTTAAGTCAATTTTATGAGAAAAATAAGGAACTATGTCTTCAACATAAAATAGATGCATTATATATAGTTCAAACTCGACCAATGAGCCATTTTTATATGTACATTTGTAATTTAGGAAGAAGTGATCTTCTTTGGGTAGTGAGCCCCTTAAACTGTGAGCTATTGTAACCAAATATGATATGTAGTGAGTTAATCCTCATCATGATTTTTCCCTTTCAAGGGTTTTGCATGTAAAATATGGTGTTCAGGTGTTGATTGTTGTGGTGCATGCTTTTTTTTTTTCCTTCCATTTCTGAAAATTTAATGAGATTATTTGTAATGCAATTTTAAGTTATTAAATTTCAAGGAATACTGATTCACCCCCCTCTTAGTATTCTAGGTGTTCAACACTATCCTAACCATAGCTAGGTGAAATGTTCCAAATCATACAAATGCAAGATAAATACAAATATATGATAGGAAATGTCTCCAAAATCCTACCACACGGGTGCACTGGTCTACTGGTTTGAATGTAGGATTTGTAACCCTTGAAATCTTGCCAAAACCTTCCAAACTTTCCAATTTCACCCCTCCAAAACAAGGCGCCCCTCTTGCAACTTGGGTGCTCCACCCTAGGATGAAATCCTAGGTCAAAAAAACAACAAAACTACCTTCCTCAAGTCACCTAGGCTGATATAAAAGTTTGAGGATGAAGATCTAACAAAAAATCCATTGAAGCACAAGTGAACCTCCATCACGAAGTCCTCCATTGAAGAGCTAGGATTTCTTCCAACTCCTCTATTATTTTCAAGGGTTTTAGTCCTTGGGATAGTTAAAAAATTGTAGATCAAAAAAGAGGAAATTATTCACCATGGTATCTTGAAACCTCCAAATGATCTTGTTTATATAGAAATCACTTCGTGTTTCCCCAATTAGGTTGGCCCAATTTGGGTGCCGCTCTTTACCATTTAAATTTTTTGCTTTTATTTTATTTTCACCCCTCAACTTGGGCACCAAACTTCTCTTTTGAGTTTTTCTTTTTATTCTATTTTTTATTTCTCCTTTTGAGTGCCAAATTTATTATTACTTTTTTCTTTTCTTTTTAAATTTATTTTTCCCTTATACCTCCCAAAAGGGCTTCCCAATCCCAAATAAGTTATAAAAAATATTTTAGGTGCCAAAATTCAAAATTAAATATTATTTTCTTCATCCCCTTGGGCACCAATATTAAAAAACAATAAAATATTATTTTCACTCAATTTTCCCTTGTTCACTTTCAGAAGGGACATTACAATCCTTCCTTAAAATTGCTTGTCCTCAAAAATGACAAGAATACCACCACCTAGATCCCATATCATCACACTACCACATGCATCAAAATTGAGGAGATAGATGTAACTCAAGGAATGATCAACATTAACCAACTGTCCAACTTCAAAGGATTCCCCATGGATGTACAAGACGCCCCTCGAAGGTGCACATAAGAACATAGCAACCCCACCTATGTTGCTGATATAAATTAGAACAACAAAATTCCATCTAAAAATCAAGCCCAAGTGAGTTCCAATATCATCACCACTGTCATATGATGGTAGATTATCATCCATATGCCATTCCCCAATGATGAAGAGATGATCCAAACCTCTCCAAAATACCCAAAATGTTGTTATCTTCCAAGTAGCTTGTATGATTTCAATGTACAATAGGGAAAGACAATAATCCCTTGGCAAAGAATGGAGTGGATCCTCATGAACTAGGGAATGAAGGCCAAGATCTTCATGTTTTCTCCCAATCCCTATGACATAGTCCATCTAGAACTCAATCATTATTAACTCAAAACTAAACATTATAGAAATACCTACATACCTTGTGTCAAAGTGCAACTTCACCTCCCGAGTATGCCCAAATAAGGAAAGTGTCTCCATGGAATGCATCACAAATCTCTAAAATGGAGTAGCTACATACTCTACCAAAAATTCATTAACATGATGATACTTATCACAAGAAAATTCTTCAAGGGCTTCATGAATGATCAAAGACCAAATCAAATTTGCATCATGCATATCTACATATTTATATGAAGGCATAATAGTAATGGATGATCCACTAAGTGTGTACTCAATAATGCCCTCAAAGTGTATTATTTGATCCTTTAAATGGATCTTGAAAAGAGATCACACAAAATCCTCATAAAGAAAGCTATGTGAACAAACAAAGAATTATGAATCATACCTCTAACCTAATTTCTCTACTTGCTTGGCCACCATACAAGGCTCATTCCTCATATGCCACATACTTTGAAATTTCTTTACCTCTCTCATAACATGTTATAACTTTATCCTCTTGTGTCTTGGACACACAAATAAGACCTCATATTTGTCTCCCAAATGAGTCGCAAAAATAGAAGAAGAGTTCTTATGATCATCCTCATGAGTAAGAGCAGCCAACTCAAGATTATGCAAAACCCAAATATCGTTGTTCCAAATAAAAAAATTAGAATAATTATCATACCTTTCCATAGTGTATTTATTCAAATTTGCATCCATGATGTGTGCCACAAGTACTAGAAGTAGAGAAGCCTCATGCTTCACCAAAGAGTCATCCATTTAATGGGATTGTATCTAATCACAAATAAACTCCTAAAGTTATCCATGAATGGCCAAAGGCTCAACAAAATATGAACCAACAATGTCTCCACATATATATATACATCACCTCATCGGTTGGTCTAAAAGGTGTATGCTCAACTATACAATCCACATCTATGATTTAAGCCTTCAATGGATTCTCTAGAAGAGGTAACTCATGATCCTCATGATGTAAATTATGTGTACAAACAAAATTTTCTGAATCATACCTCTTTTTATGTTCACTCAAGTATTAATGTTCTTCTTCCTTGCTAACCCCAAGAGGCTCATCCCCTGCATGCTCAACCCTTACACATTCCTCCTTTGGAATAAATAGTGATCTAAGACATGATTCACTTTTTTTCCTTGCACGATCTAGATGATTGAAAAATTCCTTGACCTCCTATAGGTGTTGTATTTTTTGGGCAGCCAACATTTTCACTCTCCTAGCTCTTTCCAACCGCCCTTCACACATATCTTGTGTCTTATTCACATCTTCCATAATATGGTATAAAAAATAAAAAACTTTGTGGCTTGAATCCATAATACATTCCTTACATTTGACAATCAAACCTTGAGTGCCAACATTGGGATATAACTCAACACCATTCTCCTCATGTGACATGGCTTCTATCTCATGATTATGCACTCAAATATGATTGTTATAAAAAAAAAAATAGCCTACATTATACCTCTTTGTAGTTCCTTCAAGGGACTCAAATAAGTCTTCATCCTTTGCTAATTTTCCATCATCAAGTGCTGGTCCAAGATATGTATCTAGCTGAAAACCAAGTATGTGGCTGCAAGTTATATCTTCATGTCCACTCTTTACAATATTCACATTGAATTGTTGTTCTTTGGATGTGGCTGCCATGGAAGACTGAATTTATGTTGTAGATGATGAAGCATGTTCCAAGCTCAAATCCAAAAAAATCTCATCAACTTTATTCTCCAATTCTCAAAGGGCCTTTTGAGTGTTCTTCCAAGATTCCATAGTGTCCTTAAGCTCAAAGATGAGCTTATCCACTTCATTAACATAAATCCCATCAAGAGTGAGGAGATGATCTCTATCCACAAGTAGGTGTAGGTAGTTTGAATTTACTACCACAAAAGACTCCTTGAGTTCATGCAAGTCATCAAGAGATATACCTCCTTCAAACCCTTCATTCTTCCCTAGAGCCTTCCACCACTAAGCTACCATCATCTTATGAACCTGATCAAAATGAGTTAGGGATGCCACAATCCTTCTTTTGTTTACCTTCAACTATCCTTCCAAGCGATGTGACTTATGAAACCCAACACCTTCATGAAATATTTCTAATTTTTCCTTATGATTATATCCTTCAAATCAGCTTGCCTCATGGCCTCTTCTTTAATACATCCATGTGTAAAAACTAGGTTATCATCATGCTCAACCAAAAGGGTCACCATCAAAGTAGTGAGTAGAATATTCTACATCATGATTTTCCTCAAGGGTTGATATAGAAAGTGTATGTACAACTATGACCTCCTTAACCTCTAAGTGATCCTCCATATCTTGCAATCTTTAATAAATCTTATCCAATTCACTTTGTTCACTATATACTGAAATATTTGAGTTGCCATCATATGTATGAAAAAAATCCCTTTCAACAACACCCAAAAAAAAATTTGATTCCTTTCCAAAAGGATGTAAAGGTGATAAAGAAAGGGTAGACTCAATTAATGAAACATCATAAGAACCCATACCTTCATATAGTTTTTCTAACATGGCTAGTCTGACAACCTTCATGACGATATCTTCATCAATCTTCATGTGTTTTTCATTTGTAACTTCAATAGGTGAATCTCCTTTCCTTGTCCTCATAAGGTTGAAGTAAACTTTTAAAAGTACATTCTTTTATCTTTTGAACAATTTCGACATGCTCTTCTTTAGTGGTTGTTTTAGAATCATGTTTACCTATAGGTTGATCAATGATTACTAGTTTAGAACCCTTGTTAAAATCCTCATAGAGATTTCCAGATATTTCATTCCTAGATTGTCTCGATAGGGAGTCTTCATATTGTTGCAAGCTATGAGCTAATATTTATTGTGATAACACTAATCTCTATTGTGACATCAAAAGTTCTTTCAAGATGTCCTCAACACTTGGCTACTCACACTTCTTTGATTTCCTCCCGTGCTTGCTATTTTCCCTCTAATACCCCATATAGAAACCAAAAGAGAGATCATTTCTAACCTCTTGTTGTCACATATAATTTTGTTTCTTCCATTTGATAATGTTAAATTATTTAAAATAATTGGAAAATGAAATTAATCAATTTCTGAATTGTGATAAATTTAAGATTTCAATGTCATTTGAAATTTTTTATCCATGTAAACTATATGATTGAATATGAAGGATGAATGTTATGATGTAGTAATCAAATAATTTTATTTTGATCATTGGTTATTGTTACTGATGAAAATTTGCAAGTGCAAGTGTGTGTGAATCTAAGAACAAGTTGGAGAATGATAACATGGTTGAGGTAGGAGTACTTAGCCGGATGACGTTCGGTAAGCATGTTGGAATTTGGATCACACACACCATTGAAAAATTCATAGTATCTAATTTTGAAATATGGTTTTGATGTGAATGTATTGTGTTTTCTTAAAAGACAAGGAAATATGTATCGATGATTAAATAGGTAAACTGATGGAAAATAAATTATTAGTTCATTTTTTTATGTTGTATATTTAATGTTTTTTTTTTTCTAAATTCAAATAGAAAGGATGTATATAAATGTGTTTGTATATAGATATAAATATTTATGTTGAGTTAGACATACAAATTATAAAATGTATGATTCAAATTGAAAATTAAATCTAAATGGAATTATGAATTAAAGAACATGATGATTTCTATACTCTACCTTATAGAGATTGCTCTCTTTTTAAAAAGAAAGAGATTAAGAAAAGATGATAATCATGTATGAGAATATATATGTATGTGTTTATGTGTATATATATTGATATATATGTAAGAAAATGTATAATGTGCATATATATTAAAATGAATGCATGAAGAGAAAAAATAATGATTTTATTCAAATCCTCTTTTAAGAATTGAATGCCCATAACCACGATATGCAATCATGGTTTGCTCTATTTTTCAAATTAGAAAGTATGGAATTTAAATGAGTAGGGGGGTGCCCATACCCTGATAAATATCTTTCATTGTAAGACAATAGGGTTTAAATAATAATGAAATGAACCAAATATAGAATGAAACACATTTCAATTCAAAAAGGAGAGGAGATAGCACAGGAGGATTTTTTGGGGAAAAAAGCTAGTGAAGGGGTCGAGATTCTGAGGAAAAAGTTGATTGTTTGGAGGAAATAACTCATTGTTCCTTTACTATTTCACTCTCCTATAGCTGATAGTTGGCCTTGGGTGAGAAATATAGGTATGAATATATTATAAAATTTCCATTAAATATATCAATGTATTTTCTTTCTCCATCAAACATCTCTGAATGAATATTTCTGAATGAGATCAATTTATCTCTTTATTATCATTTCTGGGAGATCTTATACATGTCGATGATAATATGTTGGGATCAAAATATTTGCATCCTCCTTATCATTATGTCATATTTTCTCTATCCTTTAGAGACTTGTTTGATAATCTAGAGATACAAATGCAGGTATTAAAAACCCAATATAATGTTCCTTGTGATGCAAGAGCATCCAGTGGTGTAGGGAAATCTTGCATCACCCAGAAAAAATATTTTTCCTTAATTTTTTTTGTTTTTTTGAGTTCCATGATGGCACTTAAAGAGTTAAGACAATCATAAGTTAGAAAAGGTGAAAAATGGTCACTTACTATTTTTAGTAAGTCAGCCTAAATAGGCTCGTATGGACTTGAAACTTTACCCCAAGGAGCAGAACTAAAAAACATTTATGGTCACAAAAGAATCGTCTCAATAACTTGCATGGTTTGGGAGATATTAATTTTTTTGTCTCGTGAAATTTCTCTAATGCAGCTTCATAGTCAAATAGAAAATCTTAAAGGCCCCAAAACAACTCGAAAAGTTGATAGACCAAACTCTGGTGGTTCGGCATTGTAGATCTCTTCAAAATATTTCCAACAATATGTTATAATAGAAAATCCAACACCTAGATCAAAAGTTATGGCCCCATGAAGTTGGCCAACTAAAAAGTGAATTTCATTAAAATTTCTTCCTAGGCAAGAAATCAATTGGCGAGACTTTTGACGCCAAAACAAAAGGGAAAGTTAAACTTTCTAGAACATTCTAGGGTAGTTATTAGGTAAATTAAAATGGTTAAGTGGTGTTTGTAGATAGTGGTTCCATTAGTGTAGATTATGGCTTTGAATAATATGTTTTGTTTTCATAGTTGATTCTATTGTAATGAATCAAGCCCATGAGGTTGTAGCATGTAAGTTTTGAATCTGTAATTTCATTTTCTAAAATTAATTGAAAGTGAGTTATTTTTCTATCTTGCATCTTTTGTGTTGGTATCTATTGTTGTGTTTTGTGTAGGTTTCGGGTGTGTGGCTCTCATCAAGTGGTATCAGAGTCAGTTTTCTTGAGTGTGTAAATAGATCACCAAATGTAAGGAAGTTTGCACCAGGACTTGTCGTTGTGGGTTTCTACGAAAAGTGATCAGAATGCCTCTGTGAAGAAATCATGGTGGTGGAAGAAATGCTATTGTACTAGAAGAGGGTTTTAGAGCCCTATGGAGACAAGTTCAAGCACTACAAGAGGAGTTGCATTGAGGGTTTAAGCCAAGAAGAGGAGTTGAATGTGAAGATGAAGGTGAAAATGAGGAATAGATCAAAGAAGAACAAGAATCATAAGATCCAAAGAAATTCAGATTATTTGAGTCCAACTCTAAGATTGGGAAAAGGACCATAAAGCTTTGGTAAATGAACAATGTCTGGTAAAGTTCAAGATTGGAAATTACCATGATGAGGTATTGTGTAATATTATGCCTATGGATTTTTGTCATATGTTTTTAGGAAGACCATGTCAATTTTATCGGTGAGTAGTAAATGATGGACATGCCAAAACTATTCTTTGAAAAAGGATGGAGTTCGTTATAAGTTGAAGCCCTTGAAAGAGGTAGAGGGAAAGGTATGTAGTAATACAATATTTTGTTTGGTTGATAGAAGAAAATTCCTAGAAGGTATGAGGCATGAGCATATGTGTTTGCAATGTTACTAGAAGAGCCTTGATGAATGAGGAGAAGGAAACAACTGAAAGGAATAATTTGTTTCGCACCAGGTCTAAGTGTGAAGGTAAATTTTGCAATGCTATTATTGATGGAGGAAGTACTGATAACCTTGTTTCAAAAGAGATGGTTAGTAATTTGTAGTTGGAGAGAAGAAGACATCTGAATCCATACTAGATTTCTTGGTTCGAGAAGGACCATAAAGCTTTGGTAAATGAACAATGTTTGGTAAAGTTCAAGATTGGAAATTTCCATGATGAGGTATTATGTAATATTATGCCTATGGATGTTTGTCATATGTTGTTAGAAAGACCATGTCAATTTGATCGATGAGTAGTAAATGATGGACATGCCAACACCATTCTTTGACAAAGGATGGAGTTTTTTATAGGTAGAAGCCCTTGAAAGACGTGGAGAAAAAGGTATGTAGTAATGCAAGAATTTGTTTGGTTGATAGAAGAAAATTCCTAGAAGGTATGAGGTATCAAAATATGTGTTTTTCATTTATCCCTAGAGTTGATAAAGAAGATACTAATGAGGTATCGGTAGAGGTTTCAGATTTATTGAATGGGTTTCAGGAAATTATTTTTGATAATGTACTTGAAGGTTTTCCTCCAATAAGGAAGATTAGTCATCAAATAGACCTGATTCCTGGAGCTAGTTTTTTGAATAAGGAAACTCATCGTATGACTCCAACAGAGAGTGAAGATTTGAACAAACAAGTGCAAGAGTTGTTGTGGAAGGGATTGATCAAAGAGATTTTGAGTCCATGCGAAGTACCTACAATACTAGCACCAAAGAAGGATGGGGAATGGAAAATGTGTATAGATTATAGATACATCAATAAGATCACCATCAAGTAAAAATTCTCATGACCAAGGATGGATGACATTATGGATTTTTTGAGTGGATTTGAGTACTTCACAAAGATATATTTGAAGAGTGGATATCACTAGATCTAGATTAGATAAGGAGATGAATGGAAGATAACCTTTAAAACTAAGAAGGATTTGTATGAGTGGTTAGTCATGAATTTTGGGCTAACGAATGCATATTCTGATTTTTAGTAAGATAGTGGAGGAGCACTTGATGCATATCCAAAGAGTTTTTGAGAAGCTAAGGAAGGAGAAGCTATTGATTAATTTAATGAAATTTAGTTTTTTTAAGAGAGAGTTGGTGTATCTAGGATTTTTTGTCTCAGCAGGTGGTCTTAAAATGGATCTAGAGAAGGCAAGAGCTATCATTCAATGGCCTACCCTGAGGAGTGTTACATAGGTAAGATCATTTCATGGTCTAGCAAGATTTTATAGAAATTTTATTAAGAATTTTAGTAGTATTTGTGCACCTTTAACTAAATCAATAAGAGGGGATAGAAAGGATTTTAAATGGATTGTATGAACAACAAAGAGTTTTGATATGTTGAAGAAGAAAGTCATAGAGCAACCTATTTTGGCACTTCCAAATTTTAATAAGGTCTTTTAGGTAGATTGTGATGCTAGTGGAATTGCCATATGAGTTTTTTTGAGTCAAGAAGGTAAGCCTATTGCCTATTTTAGTGAGAAGTTAAATGATGCTAAGATGAAATATTTTGTCTATGATCAAGAGTTTTATGCTATAGTTCAAGATTTGAATTAATGGAGACACTATTTTTTCCAAAAGAATTTATTTTATATACCAATCACCAGGATTTGCAATATCTTAATAGTCAAGGAAAGTTAAATCAAAGAAACTTAAAATGGGTTGAGTTTTTGTAGAGTTGTAATTTTGTTTTAAAGCACAGGAGTGGAAGGTCAAACATAGTTATATATGCCTTAAGTAGATGGAAAAATTTGTTGATAGAGATGAATATAGAGGTTGTTGGGTCCAATGAACTCAAGAGTTTTATCCTAAATATCTAGTCTTTGCAAAAGTTTGGAAGGCTTGTTTGGAACTTGGTACATTAGTTAGGACAAGATGGTTGGATTTCCTAATCCAAGATCGGATTTTGTATAGAGGAAGCCAATTGTGCATTCTAAGAAGCTCTATGAGAGAGAATATAATCAAGGAGAAGCATAGTGGAGGATTGGTTGGATATTTTGGTCGAGATAAGACCATTGCTCTTGTTAGTGAGAAGTATTACTAGCCATAATTGAAATGGGATGTTAATAAGTTTGTATAAAGTTGTAGAGTATGTCAAATGGCAAAAGGAACAAGTCAGAATACTAGATTGTATCAGTCATTACTTGTACCTGAGAGGCCATGGGAGGATATTAGCATGGATTTTGTTTTTGGCTTGCCAAGGACATGTAGAGGGCATGATTCCATATTTATGGTGGTGGATAGATTTTCAAATATGGCATATTTCATTCCATGTCATAAGACTAGTGATGTAGTTCATATTGCAAAGTTATTTTTTAGAGAGGTGGTGAGAATACATGGTCTACTGAAGAGTATAGTTTTAGACAAAGATACCAAATTTTGTTGATTATTTCTAGAGGATATTATGGAATAAGCTGAAGATAGAATTAAAATTCAGTTCCGCACACCATTCACATAATGATGGAAAAATAAAGGTGGTGAATATGAGTTTGGGTAACTTGCTAAGATGCCTAGTAGGAGATAAGCCCAAGGGATGGGATTTGATTATACCGCATGAAGAATTTGATTACAATAATCTATCAATAGGAGCACTGGTAAATCACCATTCTAAATTGTGTATGGGAGTAGTCCAATAACTGATTCTAAACTAAGAAAGATGGAAAGGGGAGAAGAGTAGTGCTGAGGCTGAAGATTTTTTTGAGCACCTAAAGAATTTGCATGAAGAGGTGAAGAAACATATCAATAATATGAACTCACAATATAAGGCTAAGGTAGATAAAAATAAAGGGAGGTATAAGGAGTTTCAGGTAGGAGATGAAGTCATGTTTCATTTGTGAAAGGAAAAGTTTCTAGTTGGTACATATAAAAATTTAAAGATGAAGAAGTTTGGACCATACAATATCCTGAAGAAGTATAATTAAGGAATTGCATATGAGGTAGAGTTTCCTAATGGAACTCATATTTCACTTGTGTTTAAAATTTTAGATTTAACATAATATCATGAAGGAGGAATTGATGAAGAAATAATAGAAACACAGTGGAATATCCTAGCACCTACTCCAGAAAAGGAGGAGATAGAAGAAGTTTTGGATAGTCATGCGAGTAGAAGCACAAGAAAGAGGAAATATGCAAAGTTCTTTGTGAAATGGAGAGGAAGGATTATTGAAGATTTATCATGGTTGTCTGAGGCTGAGGTTAACCATCTTGGTTTTACTCTAACTCCTGAGAAGTGACAGGGTCACTTTTCAAATTATCTTGGGTGTCTAATGTAGGAGCATCCAATGGTGTAGGGAAATCTTGCATTGCCCAATTATTTGTTTCCCCTTAATTTCTTTAGTTTTTTTGAGTTCCATGATGGAACATAAGGAGGTAAGACAACAAGAAGTTAGAAAAAGGCAAAAAAATGGTCACTTATTATTTTTAGTAAGTCATCCTAAACAGGATCGTATGGACCTAAAAATTTATCCCAAGGAGTAGAACTGAAAAAAAATTCCATTCATAAAATAATTGACCGAATACCTTGCACAATTTGGGAGATATTGAAATTTTTTGTCCTATGAAATTTATCCAGTGCAACTTCAAATTCAAGTAGAAAATCTTAGAGGCACCAAAACATATCAAATTTTTTATAAACCGACCTCCATTGGTTGAGCATTGTAGACCTCCTTGAGAGATTTCCAATGATATGTTATAATAGAAAATCAGACACCTAGGATCAGAAGTTATGGCCCCACGAGGTTGGCCCACTAAAAAGTGAATTTCATTAAAATTTATTCCTAGGCAAGAAATCAATCTACGAGACTTTTGGCCCCAAAACAAAAGGGAAAGTTGAACTTTCTAGAACATTCTAGGACGGTTATTGGGTAAACTAAAAGAGTTAAATGGGGTTTGTAGATGGTGGCTCCATTAGTGTAGATTGTGGCTCCGAATAATATATTTGATTTTTAGAGTTTATTTTGTTGTAATCAATCAAGCCCATGAGGTTGTAGCATCTAAGTTTTGAATATGTAATTTCATTTTCTGAAAATAATTGAAAGTGTGTTATTTTCCTATCTCACATCTTTTGTGTCGGTATCTATTTTTTTGTTTTGTGTGGGTTTCGAGCATGTGGCCCTCATCACCTTTTTGTCCTTCCTAATGAGGCCTATCATAATGCATTCTAAATGCTTGATTGAGCATAATCGGTTTGCAATGGATTGCCACCACCATCCTTGGGCCAACTTCACTTATTTGAAGTCAATATAGACGCCATGATTTGTTTTGAATGTCAAAGTATTTCTCATCATTTATATTTTAAATCCATGTATGTGCCATTTTCTTTGTGGGTTGAATATGTCTTGGACATCATAGAGGACAAATCACTTTGTGAATATACTACAAAGAGGGTGACCTCATTGGTGATTTGTGTGCATCTCTATGCCTTATCTCTATCTACACATTGAATATTCTACCCATTGAGTCACTGGTGTATTCATTTTTACTTGTTTGAAAGAGGTTGACTACATGTCTTCATGCACTTACTATTTACATTATTACTTACCATAGGCTCATGGCAATTGACTCAACTCCATGATTCAATGCTACCCATTGCAAGTTGCCATCAAGGTTAAGTTTCCTTGTCATGGGTTTATTGGAACCCGATAAAGGGCGACAAGAGTCTATCTCTTTTTCTTTTTGAGAAGCCTCATTATTTATTGTGTTAGCAGATTTAACTATATTCACAAGGGATAACATCCTTATAATTCTTTTCGAATTTGAAGTCTACCCTTACCACATATGTGCATGCTCCTTTTAATCTATTATAGACTATTCTCGATGTCATTAAACCTGTAAGTGCATATCGACCTAAGTGTTTTTTGTGGGTTCGAACCCCTTTTCACCATATCATTTCCATAATAATATGAGAAAGTGTAAGAGTGTTGTTTGCACAAGTGGTGATTAACACCATTAATGGATAGCAGGGTGTTTCTAGAATGAGCACCCATGTTCTTTAAATGAATATGAAGAAAATCTAGAGTGATGCACATCTTAGGATTCACCAACCTTCGTGACTCATCTACCTAATTGGGGTTTCAATCGAAATATGTCTAGATAATCATTGTAATCTAGTCTAAATATTATAATCAAGAGGATTCTTATTTAATTTGTCTTTAAACAAATGACTGTATTTCTAGAAAAATGATTACACAATTATTTAAAGGGAAGAGAATGTATTAAATGAATAATAAGAACATTCTTAAATTTCTGAGTAAATGAATGAAAAATTTATGAAGGTGTTTACCAAAATAAGGAAGCAAAACCTATGTGTCATTAAAAAATTCTCTTTTTGAATCAAACGTTAATATTGGAAAAATGGGTTTTCTAGTTAAAATTGAACTCTTCATTCTACACAATATATATGGAAACAAAAACATAATGTTATGTGTGAAATATGGTTCTTTTCTAATTAATAAAATAATGTATACACATAGTTTAATACTATAATCAAAGGCCATATATGTGTATATACATAAAGAAATTATGTATATAAACATACATGTTATATACCTTCTTTTAACAACTTATTTCCTTTATTTGAATAATGTATGCTTTATTCCATGAAGGATACAAAAAGGAAATATATGTATTAGTATGCTATTGCATGTATTTCAAAATGGGCATGAATATTTCTTTTTATTGATGAAAATAGACCATGTTAAAATGGTTGAATGTTTGTTTCATATCATACAAAAAGTAGTAAATCTGGTTTAGTTTACTATGCAAGAATTTGTTGATTCCAAGGATTGCCTAGTGAACCATATGAAGATTGTATTTGAAAAATTTCTGATTTCTTATCATAAGAAGGTTGGCTAGGATATAACCTATTGTAAACCAGATTGTATGTTTGCAAAAAAAATCCTTAGAAGGGAAGAGTGTTTCCTTATGTATGTAGAAAGTTGCGTTTAGGGACGGGTGCCAAAAGTGGAATAACAAAGGGTATAGGATTTTCTTTTCCCAAAATCTATCATTTTGTTGTTGTATACAACATATGCTTGGGCAAGATTTTGTAGCCCATATTATTGAATGGACTAATTTTATGATGTAAATCTTTGCCATTTCCTAACATTGATCTTGCATGCTCTAAATATTATGGATAGAAATGATGTAGCTATGCCAAAAGCAAACTAGATTCCACCTTGCATATCATTTTCTCTTGCTAAGTATTCTATGGAGGGTCAAGTATTCTTTGAGTTAAGAAGAATTTTGGGTAAGTGTAGCTTCATAATTGGGTGGAAAAAGTGCTTAAACCATGCTCTCTTCCACCAAGTGAGACAAGCATTGAAGTGAAAATACAAGGAATTATAGCTTATGATTATTGTACATTGTACTTCTTTTTATGTAAAATTGTTATGACTAATTGGAGATTTTAGCCTAGTCAAACCATGTATCCAAATATAATGAAATTTGGGATTGAATAAAATTCATTACAATGACATGTTGTGTTACGATATAATATAGTTTATTAATTTGTGTCTTGAATTTATTATTCATATTGTCATAATTGAATTATTTTGAGTTATTTGAGAATGGCACATTAAATTTGTATCATAGCTTAGGGTTTAGCTCTAGCCTATGAGTCCACAATGGTTGGAATTAGGGTTAGTTGACCCTTATTCAATTTTGAGTTATCATGTGAATAACAAAGTTGAATTGAATGTGGGTATGGAAAGGTCCAAGTTTGGGAAAAAGAAGGGAAAGATAATTAGAACTTCCAAAAAGCAAGTTGTTGTTGAATAAAACATAAAAAAATTTAGTCAAACATGAAATCCTTGATGACGAGACCTTATTCCATGCTCTTACTCGATTAAAGTTAGAGAGTGGTAAAAAAAATAGAAGAGTCTAAAAAAACTGCCAAAACTAAGAAATCTTCTATAGTACGAGATTGGCCTTTAGAGAAGAGAAGGAGTGCCTACATGCACATCCTTCCTCTTCTGAGAAGGCTATTGTAGACTTTGATGAGGACCCAAAAGAGTGTCCTCTTTTTGAAAATAAAGAACCCACCTAATAAGGGGGAAATTATGTAAATAAGGATCAATGTAATCCATTACTATAATAAATAAAGAAAGTATTTCTTTGTATTCAAAGTTGTGAACTTGAATGAACATGAATATATTTTATATATTGCATGTTACAATATTTAGTATTATGTGTGTGAAATGATTGAACATAGAAAACTTGTGTCAGTTATGTTAAACGTGGGCTATGAAATAGGTCAATTGTGAATCATCATGGTGAACACCAGGAATGGAGGTTCAAGTGGGGGGGACAATGAAGGTTGAAATGAGAGGTTGGACAAAATCCTTGACCTCCTGAATTGATAAGAGAACATGATGGACCACTTAGAACAAGAATTTTGAGGTGTTTGATATGGTCAAAATATGAGGAATGAGGAACATCCACAAGGAAATAGGGATCAAGGTGGTAATAATCAAGTGATAATCGAAGGAGAACTTGGAAAGGATCTTAAAAGGGTGGATCCACTAAAATTTTATGGTAGGATCATCGAAGATGAGTAGAAGCATGGATAATATAAATGGATAAGTATTTTTGGCTCCAAAATCTATTTGATGAAACCAAGGTTGTATGGGAATCTTACCAACTCTCTAGAGAGGTTGCCACATGGTAGGACAATTAGATATCAAAATGGAAAATTCTATTGAGAGAGACCACATGGGAAAAATTTCTTCAGCATTTTCAAAAAAGGTGGCTTCCTCAATGCTTTTTTGATAGGAAGATGATAGAGTTCAAAAACCTAACCCAAGGGAGTATCTCTTTGACTCAAAATTGGGAAAATTTCACCCATTTACTTAAATACATGCCACAATACCAAATAGATGAATGCTTTTAAAATTTGAAAGTTCATATTAGGGTTAAGGCCCTAGTTTGGAGTAGAGGTGGATATACATAATCCCCTTACTATGGAGGAGGTCTTTGAGAAGGAGACCAAACAAGAGTAGGAGCTGCAACAATTGTCTAATTTATGTAATCAAGTTCAAATTCCAAGTCTCGATTTGGAAGTAAGAAGTTTCAAAAAGGAGAAAAACCATGCCAAATCAGGAATCTAAAAAGGGGAAGTGAATCTTAAGAGAAAGGAGAAGGAAACAATGGTGGAAAGAACAAAAAGGATAACAACAACAAGATTAATTTTGATAACAAATATAAGAGTTCCAAAGAAGATAGGTCGGGAGGTTGAAAAGGGCCACACGATGGGTGCTACACTTGTTGAGGTGATCATTATACATCAAGTTTCCCATACCATTCAAAGGAAAAAAATGAAGGGAACCAACAACAGTCTCCACAACATCAGATCCATATGGTAGTGGACAAAAAAATTGAGTTTCAAGCCTTACCAATCTAGCTATCGAGTAAGCTTTATGGTAAATATTTTTCTATTTTGATAGATATTAGAGCCACTAAATTTTTTGTAGATCTGAGAATAATTTCTAAATTACCTGTTAGATCTGAGAATATGACCAATTCTTGGATGGTTTAGTATGGGAATCAAGCAACGGAGAGGGTGGATTCTTGTCTCTTTTGCAGTTAGCTATAACCTCCCAACTTCCAAACCCAAGTGAACATTTATGTGGCACCCGTAGGTTCTTATGATGTGATCTTAGGGAACACAAGTCCATTATTAATTATGAGGACAAAATTGTTAGTTGTTTGGATGACTATGGGAACCCGACTGACATTCATGGTTTGTAAAGACCACTAAAACTTAGGTAGATCTCAACCATGCAACTCAAGAAGGCTCAAAGGAAGTGGTGGACCATCTATGCTGTACATGTTAGTGAAACTGATAGTATGAAACCTTATATGGATGATTACCCTATTTTTAAGGAGTTTAAAGATGTGTTTCCTAGAGAACTCACAAAGCTATCTCCCTAGAGCCAAACCTCATTCCAAGGCCCTATACAAGATAAATACCACTAAGCTATTTGAATTGAAGGCCCAAACACAAGAACTATTGAGTAAAGGTCTCATTATACCTAGTGTGTCTCCTTGGGGTGCATTGGTTATCTTTGTAAAGAAAAATGATGGTACCTTGTGGTTATGCATCGACTATAGGATGTTAAACAAAGACACCATCAATGACTAATATCCTCTCTTGAGAATTGATGAACTTTTTCAATCAAATAAAAAGGGCATTAGTGTTATCTAAAATAGATCTGAGGTCTGATTATAACTAGTTAAGGATAAAAGAAGAACACATTCATCAGATTACTTTCTAAACTCGATATGGACACTGCAAGTTCACTGTAGTACCATTTGGTTTGACCAATGCACTAGCAACTTTTATGAATCTCATGAATAGTGCATTCAGGGATTGTTTAGATGATTTTATTTTGATCTTCATTGATGACATCCTAATTTACTCTAAATCCATTGAGGAACATGACATGCATTTGAGGAAAGTCTTACTATTGAGAAACTATGTCTCAAATTCCAGCTTGAAGCCCCATCTTTCTTGCCTTGGCGTTAATTTATTTCATTTCTTCCTTTACCGCTTTACTGCGGCGGCTAAGTCTGACTCTAGTGGTGACTCTAGTGGTGACTCTCCTAGTGGTTACGTCCATATCGCAGATGGTGAATCCACTCACCACGGTAGCACGGTGAGACCACTTATGGCTAGGTCTGGCGATTACCGCCATACCATGGCCAGTTAAGTGACTGACCACGATGGTTGCGGTAAGACCACCAACGGCCTGGATGGCGGTTACCGCCTTATCGTGGCCAGTCAAGTGACTGACCATAGTGGATGCAATAAGACTACCAATGGCCTAGTTGGTGAGTACTGCCTTATTGAGGCCAGTCAAGTGACTGACCGCGGTGGCCGCGGTAAGACAACCAACGGCCTGGTTGGCGATTACCTGCATACCGTGACCAGTCAAGTGACTGATCGCGGTGGCCACGGTAAGACTGCCAGTGGTAAGCCAAGTTGGCTACTGCCATACCGGATTGAGTTCTGAAGCCTATAGCGGAGCATGGTAGGTTGGAGGGCAGAGCTTGCTGAAGTCGGGGTGAGCTCAATCAAGCTCACTGCCTTACCACGAGTGAGTCTCGGTAGGACTGTAGTAGCATGGAAAGGACTTAGGGAGCTTGGTCGAGCTTGAGGTTGAGTTTGACCGGCTGGACTAGAAATTCAAAGTGCATCAGCAAATGTAGAAAGGACACATGGCTCTGTGTCAGTCAATAATTGGTCAGAAACCAAAGTAGTAATTGCAACAGGTGCAGGCTGACTTAGGTTGGCGAACATGACCCAATTTGGGTGACGGCATTAATGCCTGGGTGGCTCGATGTAGGAAGATCAACATGGGAAGATCATTGGTGTGATTGGATAAGAGATTGATGTACCTTGTTATCGGCAGTTGATTGAAAAAATTGAATGCAACGTATGACTTAAGTAAGTCGAGTACGTGATTGCAGGAAGAGTGTGTTGGTTCTAACTGTATGTGAGAGATAACATTGTAATAGTGAGGAAATTCAAGTAGCATTGTTGTGAGCTGATTAGAGAAGACTATTTTTGTTACTGCAATACAATTGTCTTGACTTTGTGTGGTGGGTTTTTTACCTATAAAGGTTTTCCCACGTATATCTTGTGTCAACTGTGAATGCTCAATTCTGTAATATCTTTTATGCTGCATGTATTTTATCTCAATTATTTTAGATGCTATTGAAACTTGTTTATGCTCTTCTCCTCTACTGTATTAGTGTTAAGGAAATGTATTCCACACTATTGGGTCTCTAGATCTTGTATGTTTTTCCCTTCAAGTGGCATCAGAGCCTGGCCAGTTGTGTTATCCTTGTAGGAAATATTAGTTTTTTGTGCTAATATTGTTTCAGTGGGAATCTTGCATTGTTGAAACTTGTTTCTATTTGAGATGGTGAGTACATCAAGTAGAGCAGATATTGAAAATTTTAATGGAAGTAACTTTGAGTTATGGAAACTAGAGATAGAAGACTTGCTTGTGGATAGAGACCTCTAGATTGCAATGTCCGGAACTAAGCCACAAATTACAACGTAAGAAGTTTGGGATCTTGTTGATAGAAAAGAAAGAGGTTTGATAAGACCAAGTCTAGCCAATTTTGTACTGCTGAACGTCCATGAGGAGCAGTCTACTGCTTCATTATGGAAGAAGCTTGGTGATATTTATTAGGGAAAGTCTTTGGTAAATAAGCTATTCCTGAGGAATAAGTTGTACTCCTTGAAGATGGAAGAATGTGCATCTGTTGCAGACCATTTGAACTCATTTAATATGAGTGTTACTCAGCTGGCATCTGTAGGTGTAAAGACAGAGGAGGATGATCGTTGCATGCTCCTTTTGTGTTTGTTACCTAACAGTTGGGATCATCTTGTGATGGCTAATGGAAGCACTACCACTGCTTTCAAGATGGAAGACATTATTGCCTCACTGCTATCTGAAGAGATGCAGAGGAAGTCTTCAGAGATGGCCAAAGAGGCTCTTGTTGTTCAAGGTAGACCAAAGGAAAAGGGCAAGAAGAAGGACAAGAAGTCAAAATCCAAATCTAGAGGGAGATCAAATTCTCTTGGTAAGAAGTTCAAGGTGAGATGCTAGAACTATGGGCAACCTGGACATATCTAGAAGGACTGCAAGGAGAAGAAGAAGAAGAATGCTTCTAACAACGAATCTTCTCAAAGTGATACAGACGCCTTCATTGCAGCATATTTGACAACTCAGGCATCAGATGATGTCTGGCTGGTTGATTCAGGTGCTTCTTTTTACATGATGTCCAATAGAGAATAGTTCTCTAAATATGAGAAGTATGATGGTGGAAAGGTGTACTTGGCAAGTGATTCAACGTTGGAGATAGTTGGTAAAGGAAGAGTCAGAATTTAGTTTCCTGATGGGAGAGTCAAAGGTATTGGTGGCGTACTACACATACCAGGTTTGGCTCGAAATCTTCTCTCTGTCAGTAAGCTAAATGATGTTGGAGTAGAAGTTTATTTTTCAAGTAAGGGATGTAAAATGGCTAGAGGTGTAATGGTGTTGGCTAAGGGTGTTCATACTAGCACTCTATACAAGCTGGATGCATGACCTTTTCTTTGTAACAATGCCTCTATAAAGTTAATGTGTTTGGTCCAGTTAATGTTCCTTCGTTATCGAAGACTAGATATTATGTTTCTTTTAACGACTGTTTGAGTAGGGAATTTGTATACTTTATTAAAAGTAAATCAAAAGTGTTCAGTTAGTTTAAAGAATTTAAATCTTTGGTACATAATCCGAATGGAAGGAAAATCAAATGCTTGAGGACAGAAAATGGCGGTGATTTTTTTTCTACATATTTTGAAAGGTATTGCACTGATCATGGAATTAAAAGGCATAAGACAATGCCTTACACTCCATAGAAAAATGGAGTTGCTAAAAGGTTGAACAGGACGTTGATGGAAAAGGCAAGGAGTATGTTGAGCAGTGCTGGTCTCGAGCAAAATTTTTGGGCTGAGGTTGTGGCTACAACATGTTATCTAATAAATAGATCTCCTTGTTCAACTCTTATTGACAAGATGCCCTTGGAAGCATGGTCTAGTAAGAAGCCCTCTCTGAGGCATGTCTGTGTGCTGGCTATGAGGCATATGTTTATGTGCCAAATGAAAAGAGATCTAAATTGGATAACGAGGCTATCAAATGTATTCTCATCGACTATGGAGTTGGTGTGAAAGAATACAAGCTTTGGAACCCTGTTACTAATAAGATTTTGTATAGAAAAAGTGTAATATTTCATGAGCTAAAACCTTCAGTAAGTGATCAATAGCTTGGGACAAATCAGAGTGATAAGAAGAAGGATGTAGTTGAGATTCCCCAAACTCCAGAAAGGGAAGAGCTACATGGTGTACCTGAGACTAAGGAGAGCTCAAGCAGCTCTGGAAGTTCTAATGATGAAGAACAACCTCATCCTGTAAGAAGATCTACATGAGAAAAAAGGAAACCTGATAGGTATGGTTTCTCTATGTTAGATTCAAACTATGCCTATGCTTTAATTACCTACACTGATGAACCTAGGACTGTTAAAGAAATAATCAACATGGCTGATTCAAATTCTTGGTGGGATGCCACGAATGAAGAAATGGAGTCTTTGAAAAAGAATGAAACCTAGAATTTGGTACCACTGCCTAAAGGGCGAAAGTTTGTTGGCTATAAGTGGATATTCAAAAGAAAGATAGGTCTTGATGGCAGTGTTGAGAAGTATAAGGCTAGGTTGGTTGCAAAGGGTTTTTCTCAGATTGAGGGAATTGATTATGGAGAGATCTTTTCCCCTGTAGCAAAGCTGACATCCATCAGTTTTTTATTATCATTGCAAGCTGTGTATGATTTTGAAATTGAACAGATGGATGTGAAAA
Organism: Sequoiadendron giganteum; assembly: GCA_007115665.2. Lineage (NCBI taxonomy): Eukaryota > Viridiplantae > Streptophyta > Pinopsida > Cupressales > Cupressaceae > Sequoiadendron > Sequoiadendron giganteum. The sequence continues at coordinate 257,693,074 of CM021107.1, read as the reverse complement.
CAACATTTCTCCATGGTGAGCTGGAAGAAGAAATCTACATGTCCCAGCCTGAGCATTTTTTTGAAAGAGGTAATCAAAATCTGGTTTGCAAGTTAAATAAATCTCTCTATGGTTTAAAGGAATCTCCTAGAATGTGGTACCAGAAATTTGACACGTTTGTGTTGTCAATTGGATTTGTGAGATCAAAATATGATCATTGCATTTATTATAAATCTGAGAATGATCGTGTGCTTGTTATTACCCTATATGTGGATGATATGTTATTCATTGGAAATAGTAAGACTATGATTTTTGATCTTAAATCTCAGTTGTCTGCAAAGTTTGAAATGAAAGATCTTGGTGCAGCTAGGTACATTCTTGGAATGGATATTACTAGGGACAAAACAAGCAGAAAGCTTTGGTTCAGCCAGAGTAAGTATGTAAAAATAGTTATGGAGAGGTTTAGCATGGATGACTGCAAGCAACCTATTTTTCCAATCATGCATGGAACTAAGTTGTCTATTGAAGAATGTCCAAAGTCTGCTACTAAGATGGATGACATGACCAGTGTGCCTTATGCAAGTGTTGTTAGCAGTTTGATGTATGATATGGTTTGTACAAGACCAGACATTGCCCAAGTAGTGGGAGTTTGAAATCGATTTATAGCAAATCTGAGAAGATCACATTGGGATGTTGTGAAGAGAGTATTTAGGTATTTGAAGGGGACTTCAGATTATGCACTGTGTTACCATGGAAATTTGGTTGCATCATAGAGGACTCTCAACATTCATGGGTATGTTGATTCAGATTGGGCAGGGGACATTGATAGTAGGCGATCCACTAGTGGATACACTTTCATGCTTAATGGTGGAGCAATCAGTTGGATGAGTAAGCGATAGGCTGATGTTGCTTTATCTATGATAGAGGTAGAGTACATGGCTGAAACTCATGCCTGGAAGGAGGCTATTTGGTTAAACCATCTATGTTCAGACATTGGATTTAATGCTAGGCAGATTTCAATTTGTTGTGATAGTCAGAGTGCCATTTGTTTGGCAAAGAATCCGACCTTTCATGCCAGGACCAAGCACATTGATGTGCAATATCACTTCATGAGGGATATGGTTGAAGATGGCAAGGTTAGTCTGGAAAAGGATACCTTGAAGAATGTTTCAGATGCTTTAACGAAGCCTATGAGTACAGACAAGTTTGGATGGTGCATAAAATCAATGGGCCTTGGGGCCTATGATAGAAAGTGATTTTTGAAGCCATGGGGTTAGCTGGAAGTGTTCACCAAGTGGGAGCTTGTTGAGAAACTATGCCTCAACTTCTAGCTTGAAGCCCCATATTTCTTGCCTTGGCGTTAATTTGTTTCATTTCTGCCTTTATCGCTTTACCACGATGGCTAAGTCTTGCTCTGGCAATGACTGTCCTGGCAGTTACCTCCATACCACTGGCGGTGGATCCACTCACAGCAGTAGCGCGGTGATACCGCCTGTAGCTGGGTCTAGCAATTACCGCCATACCGTGGATAGTCAAGTGACTGACCGTGGTGGCTGCGGTAAGACTGCCAGCGGCCTGGCTAGCAGTTACCGCCTTACCATGGCTAGTCAATTGATTGACCATGATGGCCGCCAACAAACTGGATGGTAGTTACCATCTTACCGTAGCCATTCAAGTGACTGACCGCTAGCGGCCTGGCTAGCATTTACCGCCATACTGCGTCTAGTCAAGTGACTGACCATGATGGCCACAGTACGACCACTAGCAGTTAGCCAAGTCAGCTACCACCATACACCATAGTGAGCTCTAAAGAATGTAGCGGTAGCTTGGTAGATTGGAGGGCACAACTCGGTGAAGTCGGGGTGAGCTCAGTCAGGCTCACTGCCTTACCATGAGTTGATCTCGGTAGGGCTGCAATAGCATGACAAGGACTTAGGGAGCTCAATCGAGCTTGAGGCCAAGTTTGACTGGTTGGACCAGAAAGTCAAAGTGTGTCAATGAATGCAGAAAGGACATGTGGCTCTGTGTCAATCGATAATTGGTTGGAAACTAAAGTAATAATTGTAGCAGGTGCAAGCTGACTTAGGTTGGCGAACAGGACCCAATTTGGGTGATGGCATTAATGCTTGGGTGGCTCAGTGCTAGAAGATCGACATGGGAAGATCATTGGTGTGATTGGATCAGAGATTGATGTACCTTGTGATTAGTAGTTGATTGACATAATTGAATGCAACGTATGACTTAAGTAAGTCAAGTACGTGATTGTAGGAAGAGTGTGTTGGTTCTAACTGTATGTGAGAGATAACATTGTAACAGTGAGGAAATTCAAGCAGTGTTGCTATGAGCTGATCAGAGAAGACTGTAATTTTGTATGTAACTATTTTTGTTACTGTAATACAATTGTCTTGACTTTGTGTGGTGGGTGTTTTACCTATAAAGGTTTTCCCACGTATATCTTGTGTCAAATGTGAATGCTCAATTCTGTAATCTCTTTTATGTTGCATGTATTTTATCTCAAGTATTTTAGATGCTATTGAAACTTGTTTATGCTCTTCTCCTCTGTTATATTAGTGTTAAGGGAATGTATTCTGTACTATTGGGTCTCTAGATCTTGTATTTTTTCCCTTCACTTATGACACTTGAGAGAGAAGAATCTTTTTGGTAAGCTATCTAAGTGCTCATTTTATCAATACAAGGTGCATTACCTAGGTCATATTATTTCAAAAAAAAGAGTCTATGTAGATCTTGGAAAGATAAAGGAAATTTTGGAATGGGAAGCACCTCAGATTGTGATAGAAGTTCAAATTTTCATGGGTCTTGTAGGGTACTTGTTAACTACTGAAATTGCACCATGTTTAATATGAAATTAAAATTTTTAGTGTAACATGGGAAGACCTCTAAAGCTATGGGTTACTTGTAGGTAGAGGTCAACCTTCAGAGAAGGTCAAATTCCTATGGTGTCACCTAAAAATACTGATTTTGTAGAGGGAAAGAGTAAAATGATAACAGAAAATGCAATAATCTTTCTCTATGGTGATGCACCTAATTGTTAAACTGGCTTGTAAACAACGTTTACACACAAACTAAGCAAATGATAAGGCTCAACTCACACAACTCAGCTTCATATACCTCCTACATAATTAATCCATAAGAAGATATTTGAATTGTCAAAATCTTAGAGGGAAATTATATCTCACAACTAAAAGCATTCACAAATTTTATACAATTTATGACTTGCAATATCTATATATTTCTATAAAAGGTGCTAACTTGTAAGACATAAATTACAAGGAATCAAAAATTATTCACAAGTAAATTCATCAATTAAACTCATACACACAATGGAATAGAAGAACTGAGAAGGTAAAATACTTAACTTTATTGCTTAATCATGGTATTCACTGTCATATTAGCCAAAAGACTGAGTTACAAAAGTCTACAAAAAGCTGCCAAAGGACTTTAAAATTCACTAAGTGTAGAAACTACATAATCAAGAACTGAGTTACAAAATGAGTCAAAAAATGACTAAGTAAGCAAGCTTCAAACGGTTGCACCAAAATAGGAATTGGAAGCTTCTTTTCTCGGATGTCCTAAAAAAGCCAAAAATATAGGAACTCGATCTCCATGAAATGTGCTCCAAATGGGTGAAAAGGTCAACTTTGACCATGTCTAAGGTGATGACTCAAGAAACAACCCAAAAAATACTCAAAACTTAGTCAAAAGAGACCTATATTTCCTTCAACAAGAGTGAATCACCTCCCAAAAGCAACTCAAATCTTTCCTATACACTCTCCTTATGTTTGCAAACTTCATTAACCATCCCTATTTCCTTGTGAAAGCATTAAATCCTTAACAAAAATCATAAAGGCCCCCCAAAAAAACATAAAGGCACCTAAGCATGCATCCTGTCTTTGCATTTTGAATAACATTATGAATTGATGATTTATAAAAAAACATCATTAAGTCAAAAATTTTCACATTTTAGTTTAAATGCAAAAATGAGGGAGGCTACGGTCCAAGTTTATACATAGTCAAAGGCAATTTAAAAAAATTCACAAGACTTAACTTGCTTTATATCAGATGAAGGATTCAAAGCATATATAAGGTTTACCCATGATGCATATTAGTTGACCTTGATTTTTTTATTTTTTTTAAAAGGAAAAAAGCCTAATCCCTCATATCGGCATCTTAAGGTGAGAAAACCCTAAAACAAAAAGCAAGGAAAAGAAAGCATTTTCATTTCATTTTCTACGAAGCTTCTTGAAGAATCTTGGCCATTGACTTAGGGTTTCTTGAAGTTCCACCCTGAAGGATTCAGATGCAAAGGCATTTCCTCAATATACTTTGTAAGAAACAAAGCATATAAGCTCACATGAGCTTCCCATGAGTACATTTTCTGCTTTCTTTAAAACAAAATTCTGAAAAAATAAGCTCACTCGAGCTCTGTTACTTTGGTTCCATACTTCATTCATATCAATAGCTTTCAGATTTTAATAAAATCATGCACCTCCACCTTTTGATGTATTCTTCTTCAGTCGATGGAGGTAAATTCCTTGAAAACACTATTTTTTTCATTTGCATTTGTGAGCTTAGGCCCCTCATGGTGCGACCCTTCATATTTATTTGAGTTTTCTACATTTCTTTGTGATGCTATGTAACTGTAGCCAATAGTATCATATTTCCTCCACTGTGATAAAATAAAAAAAAATTATAACATGAATGAGATTCATGAGAGGGTGTATAGTTCAAACAAGAGATTTCTCAGTCAACGATCCACAATAAAATATTGCCAGAAATAAACATCGTGCATCTCATGGCCATTTTGAGTCTTTAATCTACTCATCTTGTTTTAAAGCATCGCTCTATGAGACACCATGAAATTTCATAGTTGGATATTCCTCTGCATTTTAACAATGACTATTGAATTCACTATTTTTAATACTCTCCTTGTCATATTTTTCTATTGTGTAGGAGTTTCTCTCTTTATTTCTCTATTCCTTCAAAAACCCTTTTCTAGGCCAATGGCTTCATGTACTCACTTTGGGATTTTGGTTTGTTGTTGGCACCACCATGATTGAATGGAGCTTGAGGGTTGGTGATGATTTGAAAACTCTTGTAATTATCTTTCTTTGGACTACAACCATGCATTATATTCATCTAGAATATAAACAAAATAAAACCCAAGTTGTGGGTTTGTGATTTACCCGTGCTTCTCATCAAATGGTCGTATCCCATAATTTTATGTTGTTGGGATTTCTTTGATCCTTATTTTGTAATAACTCTGACATATTCATTAATGTCTCGCATGATCTAACATCAAAATATTATCATTGTATTCAGAAACATCCTCAAGGAATACTTGGATGCTTGACCAGATAATGTTTGACGACCATCACTTGAACTTCCTCACATACATATCAACACTGGTTATTGGTATAAATCCTCACTTCTTCTCTGCAATTCATTACAATATTGCATTAATTATGTCTATTTCCAAAACAATTTCCTCTCCTCTTCATGCATCATTTAAACATGCACGATGCATTGATCTTGAAGCATTACCCTTTATTTCTATGACACAAAGCTTGCCATTGAAAATTTGGTATAGTTATAAATGATAATGCAAGCATGTGACTTGTACAACCCTGTCATTCAAGCATTCAAAACTGACCTTGTATTACTGTCATACTATTATGTATGCTTTCCTCAAATTATGATGACCTTTTTGATAACCTTTAACTCCAAACATCTTATTTACTTTCAATGAAAAGTATCAGTAAATCAACACCATTAGAGAACTTATATCTCCTTACAATAGCACTAAAACCCTATTACAAGGCTTCCATAATATGATTCCATTTAGCTTATGTAGTTGTTTAAACAAATACTTTGTGAATTCAAAATGTATGCTTGTTCATTATCATTACATAATCATGTTGATATGATGCCCTTCCCCTCCTAAATAAGCTCAAATGAGCTCATTATTTGATAATTCAACATGTTGAGCTCAATCCTTGTGGGAGCCGCATTTCAACCCACATGCTAAATTAAGACATGATTACACCTGTAGTTGCACATGAAACAAACAAGTTAGAAAAATATGTATATTTCAAGTGTATTTGATAGCTTCGATGTTTTCTCTAAGACATTCAAGATATGCATGTTTGTTTAATGAAAATTGAGATTGGTTTATATGTGCATAGGTAAGTTTTCATGTATGGTATGTAACCTATCATTGCTTAGAGTGTTTCTTTAACACATTGCTTTGACTTATTGCAGGAAATAGGAGTACAGGAGCGAGGAAGGACAAGTCAACTTGGGCAGTAGTTAGATAAGAAGACACAACATAATGAGTCATTCTCAGGAAATGAATGGTTACCCTCCCTGCATGCACATTCTTTTATTTATTTACTTATTCATGTATATGTTGATTTAGGACTTGTATTGAATAAGAAAGGAATAGTTAAAACTCACGGCTTTTGTGAGTCAAATGAATATTTATACATTCAATAAAGATTTATTTTTTCTGAAAAGATCTCAGTCTTTACTATATTACATGCATATGTATGAATGCAATAATCTATAATAGTAATCTTTCAAATTATTTCATTTGTATATATGAATGCAATATATGGAAGATAAAGAAAATGTACCACTTTCTTTTAAATATCAATAGGCTCCACCTGATTGAGCCATGGTTGAAAATTTGGTAACATTTTTTACGACCTCTGTGGGGTATTTTTCTACTAAACATTGTTGACCGGTAGTATAGCTTATCCATTGGGCACAGAGTCACTCAAAAACTAGGCTTATGACCTTGAAAACACACTCAAAACCTCTGTAACTCAAAATGGTCAAAATGATATCCACCCTAGCATTTATTGAAACAAGAAAAATGTAGAAGGGAAACTATCTAATTGTGTTGACCAACACTGAGGGAATTGAAGGCTAAAACAATAAAACCTAGGCTAACCTAAAATAACCAACAAAGAAGTTGGTTAAACAAAACCACTGATTGGATTTGAAAAATAAAAACCCTTCCTAATAAAAAATTGATGCATTACACGACTATATATTGCTGAAATGATATGAAACATATGAAGATATATAATAAATTTTTGCAATGTTTCATGAAAAATACAAATAAACTCACTGAAAATATGATTTTAACAATGCTTATTGTTGTCTCGAACTGAACAAGTGAGTTGAACTTGATCACCTTCAGCTACAAATCCAAAGTCAGATTTTTCTTCAACTGCATCCTCGTGGGAGCAAGCATAATCTCTGGTAACTCAGTGGCCTCCAAACTGGCTAAATATCTTATAGGACAACCCCTAGAATGAACAAACTTCAAACTTCCATTGTTGATTTCCTAATTGAGATTTGTTGCTTCGAATTCATCTTGAATAGTAGTATCTAGCTTTTTCTCTTGTTCAATTTCAACAATACTTGCATGTAATTCAACCTCTGTGATACCCAAAACAGAACTTTCTTCTTCGAAGGAGGAAGGAAAATGTCCAAAGAACGAAATGGTCTCTTCCAACACATCCCCAATCAATGCAACAACCTCAAGCTCCAATGAACACTAGAAAGGAAGCTGCTCAAAATCCTCATTATCATTCAAAGAAAGGCATTCCAATTTAGGCTTGTCCTCTTCAATGAAGGCATACAAGTGTTCAAACAATGAAGAAGCCTCACCCAACCAACCTTCAATCAGTTTATCAACTTCCAACTCCTTTGCACAGAAAAACAAAAGCTCCTCTAACCAGCTAGGACCTTACAAATTAGGTTCATGAGACTCTTCTTGTTGTTTCAGCATCTCCTCAAGTTCGTGAACCTCGCCATGATTTTCAACTACTTCAACTTGGTTTGATTCCTTCTTATCCAGCTGTGAATAAAAATGTTCAATTATATATGTGGACACCTATTCATAAAGCTCAGAATTAGCCTTCTCATCCATAGCATGCTCAACAACATCAAATCTAGCTATACACTACTCCTCATAGAGCTCAAAAACTCCATTTTCTTCTTGTTGTCCTAACTGAACCATTGAAATATTTGAACTTTTTACAACAGTAGTTGGAGGATTATTAACTAAAACAATAGAAGATTTTCCCTGAGAAATATTTTTTTGTTCAAACCTTTAATGTTGTGCCTGATAACACCTTATAGCTAAATGCAACGGGTTTACATTTGTAATCTTTTCCTAGAGGAGTAAGCTATCTTGATCAAGATTTTTTTCTTCTTCAATTGCAACTTGTCTACCAAACAAATCCTACTCATACCTTTGTACCTCCATATGTTGCTGGTGTTGAATATAAGCTTGATGACCAAGCCCTTCCTGTTGCATTTGATACTCCTATTGCCTCTCTATCTCTGCCAACTACTCAATCCAATCCAACAATAGATCCTTGATATTTGCAATCTCCATTTTTTCATCATTTTGGAGTTGGTTAGAAGGACAAGACTATTTATTTGGAACAAAATAATCCTCTTGAGACCAATTCTAGGTATATAGTGGTGGATATTGAGATTGGGCAGGTGTGGGAGGGTGGGAAACATAATGACGATAGTGGTAACTTATGGTCAAAGGGTTATTTGAAATACAACCAACATAAGGATGTGAATGAGCATCATTCTCATGAAATGGAGGATGATATGATATACTTCCATAAAATGAAGACATATTTTTTCATTCAAGAGATTGAAAGTCTGATTTTGCTTTCTTTCAATAAATTTTGAAACATACCAAAAACTAGCACTGCTGAAACTAGTAAGTTGAACTCGGAGTCTCTAGGTGCGTTGAAACTTGCCTCCAAAGGCATAAACTTATATCGCACACACCAAACAACAACAATGTCTAGAACAATTTTTTTGAAAAAATCAATTCTTTGTCCCACTGGGCGTGCCAAAATTGTTATCTACTGAAATTGCACCCTGTTCAATATGAAATTCAAGATTTCAATATAACATGGGAAGACCTCTAAATTTGTGGGTTACTTGTAGGTAGAGGAGGTTGGCTTCCTATGGTGTCACCTAAAGCTACTGATTCTGTAGAGGGAAAGAGTAAAAAGATAACATAAAATGAAATAGTCTATCTCTATGGTGATGTACCTAATTGTTAATCTGGCTTGTAAACAACTTTTACACACAAACTAAGCATATGATAAGGCTCAACTCACACAACTCAGCTTCATATACCTCCTACATAAGTACTTCATAAGAAGATCTTTGAATTGTCAAAATATTAGAGGGAAATTCTATCTCACAACTAAAAGCATTCACAAATTTTATACAACTTATGACCTGCAATATGTATATATTTCTATAAAAGGTGCTAACTTTTAAGACATAAATTACAAGGAATAAAAAATTATTCACAAGTAACTTCATCAATTAAACACATGCACACAATGGAACAAAATAATTGAGAAGATAAAATACTTAACTTTATTGCTTAATCATGGTATTCACTGCCATATTAGCCAAAAGAATGAGCTACGAAAGTCTACAAAAATCTGCCAAAGGACTTTAAAAGTCGCTAAGTGTAGAAAGTGCATAATCAAGAATTGAGTTACAAAATAAGACAAAAAATGACTAAGTAAGCAAGCTTCAAACAGTTGCACCAAAATAGGAACTGGAAGCTTCTTTTCTCGGATGCCCTCAAAAAGCCAAAAATATAGGAATTGGATCTCCATGAAATGTGCTCCAAATGGGTGAAAAGGTCAAATTTGACCATGTCTAAGGTGATGATGACTCAAGAAACAACCCCAAAAACACTCAAAACTTGGTCAAAAGAGGCCTATACTTCCTCCAAAAAGAGTGACTCACCTCCCAAAAGCAACTCAAATCTTTCCTATATACTCTCCTTATGTTTGCAAACTCCATCAACCATCCCCTATTTGCTTGTGAAAGCATTAAATCCTTAACAACAATCATAAAGGCCCCCAAAAAACACATAAAGGAACCTAAGCATGCATCCTATCTTTGCATTTTGAATAACATTATGACTTGATGATCTATAGAAAAAAACATCATTAAGTCAAAAGGTTTCACATTTCAGTTTAAATGCAAAAATGAGGGAGGCTACGGTCCAAGTTTATACATAGTCAAAGGCAATTAAAAATAATCACAAGACTTAACTTGCTTTATATCAGATGAAGGATTCAAATCATATATAAGGTTTTCTTTTTTAACCTAAGGCATAATATTGAGGTTTACCCACGATGCATATTAGTTGACCTTGATTTTTATTTATTTTAAAAAGGAAAAAAGCCTAATCCCTCTTATTAGCATCTTAGGGTGAGAAAACCCTAAAACAAAAAGCAAGGAAAAGAAAGCATCTTCATTTCATTTTCCACAAAGCTTCTTGAAGAAGCCTAGCCATCGACTTAGGGTTTCCTGAAGCTCCACCATGAAGGATTCATATGAAAAGGAATTTCCTCAATATACTTTGTAAGAAACAAAGCATAAAACCTCAGGTGAGCTTCCCGTGAGTAAATTTTCTTCTTTTTAAAAAAAGAAAATCTGATAAAGTAAGCTCACTCGAGCTTTATTAATTTGTTTCCATAATTCATTCATATCAATAGCTTTTAAATTTTGATAAAATCACACGCCTCCACCTTTTGATGTATTATTCTTCATTCAATGGAGGTAAATTGCATGAAAACGTTGTTTTTATCATTTGCATTTGTGATCTCAGGCCCCTCATGGCACGACCCTCCATATTTATTTGAGGTTTCTACATTTCTTTGTGATGCCATGTAACTACAGCCAACAATATCATAATTCCTCCACTATGATAAAATTGAGAAAAATTATAACATGAATGAGATTCATGAGATGGTGTACAGTTGAAACGAGAGCTTTCTCAATCAATGTTCCACAAGAAAATGCTATAAAAAATTAACAACGTGCATCCCATGGCCATTCTGATTCTTTAAACTACTCATATTCTTTTAAAGCATTGCTCTATGATACACCATTAGCTTTCATAGTTGGAGATTCCTCTTAATTTTAACAACAATGACTATTGAATTCACTATTTTTAATGATCTCCTTGTCATATTTTTCTATTGTGTTGGAGTTGCTCTATTTATTTCTCTGTTCCTTCAAAAACCCTTTTTTGGGCCGAGGGATTCATGTACTCACTTTGGGATTTTGGTTAGTTGCTAGCACCACCATGATTGAATGGAGCTCGAGGGTTGTTGATTATTTGAAAACTCTTGTAATTATCTTTGTCTAGACTGCAACCATGTATTATATTCATCTAGAATACAAACAAAATAAAACCCAAGTTGTGGGTTTATGATTTACCTGTGCTGCTCATCAAATGGCCATATCCCATAATTTTCTATTTTTTGGGATTTCTCTGATCCTTATGTTGTAATAACTTTGACGTATTCATTAATTTTTCATGTGATCTAACATTATAATATTATCATTGTATTCAGAAACATCCTCAAGGAATACTTGGATGCTTGACCAGACAATGTTTGATGACCATCACTTGAACTTCCTCAAATACATATCATCACTAGTTATTGGTGTAAATCCTCACCACATCTTTGCATTTCATTACATGACTACATTAATTATGTCCATTTCCAAAACTGTTTCCTCTCTTCATGCATTATTTAAACATGCACGATGCATCAATCTTGAAGCATTACCCATTGTTTCTATGACACAAAGCTTGCCATTGAAAAGTTGGTACAGTGATAAATGATAATGCAAGCATGTGACTTGTACAACCATGTCATTCAAGCATTCAAAACTGACCTTGTATTACTATCATACTATTTTGTTTGCTTTTCTCAAATTTTGATAACCTTTAACTCCAAACATCCTATTTACTTTCAATGGAAAGTATCAGTAAATCAACACCATTAAAGCACTTATATCTCCTTATAGTAGCACTAATACCCTCTTACAAGGCTACCATAATATGAATCCATTTATCTCTTGTAGTTATTTGAAGAAATACTTTGTGAATTCAAAATGTATGCTTGTTCATTATCATTGCATAATAATGTTTATACGATGCCCTTCCCCTCCTAAATAAGCTCAAATGAGCTCATTATTTGATAATTCAACATGTCAATCTCAACCCTTGTGGGAGCCACATTTCAACCCACATGCTGAATTAAGACATGATTACACCTATAGCTACATATGAAGCAAACAAGTTAGAAAATATGTATATTTCAAGTGTATTTGATAGCTTCAATGTTTTCTCTGAAACATTCACGATATGCATGTTTGTTTAATGCAAATTCATATTGGTTTATATGTGCATAGGTAAGTTTTCATGTATGGTATGTAACATATCATTTCTTAGAGCATTTCTCTAACACATTGCTTTGACTTATTGTAGGAAACATGAGTACAAGAGCTAGGAAGGACAAGTCAACTCGGGCAACAGTTGGATAAGAAGACACAACAAAACCAGTCATTCTCAGGCAATGACTGGTTACCCTCCCTACATGCACATTATTTTCTTCATTTACTTATTCATGTATATGTTGATTTTGACTCGTATTAAATAAGAAAGAAAGAGTTAAAACTCATGGCTTGTGTGAGTCAAATGAATATTTCTACTTTCAATAAAGATTTATTTTTTCTGAAAAGATTTGAGTCTTTACTATATTACATGGATCTGTATGAATGCAATATATTTAATTGTAATATTTCAAATTATTTCATTTGTATATGTGAATGCAATGTAGGGAAGACAAATAAAATGTACCACTTTATTTTAAATATCAATAGGCTCCACCTGATTGAGCCATGGTTGAAAATTTGGTAACGGTACTATAGGAAGTATGTACAAGAATTCTCTCAAATCGCAGCCCCAATCACATCACTTCAAAGGAAAGGGAAAAAGTTTGAGTGGAGAGAAAGGTATGAGAAAGCTTTTAAAATATTGAAGGAGAAACTTACTACATCTCCAGTGTTGACTATACCTAATCCCAATGGTCAATTCATAGTGATCATAGATGCTTTAGGAGATGGTGTAGGAACAATATTAATGCAAGATGGGAAAGTGGTGGTAGATGAATCGAGGAATCTGAAGAATTATGAAATGAATGATGCACCACATGATTTGGAATTAGATGAACTAGCATGTAACTTACAAATGTGGAGGCATTACCTTTTGGGAAAACCTTTTCAGCTCAAAATAGATCATTTGGGACTAAGATACATCTACACCCAGCTGAATCTTAATGCACATCAAAGAAGGTGGTTTGAATTCCTTAGTTAGTAAAACTTTGGAATTGAGTACATTAAGGGAAAATGGAATAGAGTAGTAGATTCTCTTAGTAGAAGAATAAATTTGGTAGCTATAACCATAGAAAGATCTAACCTAAAGTAGCAAGTGATGAAACACTTGCAAGGGGATGATCACTATGAAAAATTGAAGCAAGCTCTAGAAGAGAATCTATCAAACCATCAATTTGATGGGTATGAATTTGAATCAAATGGTATCCTAAGATATCAAAGGAGGATGTATATTATACATTTTGGAGATCTTAGGAAGTTGGTCTTAGAGGAAATTCATAATGCACCTTATTCAGGGCACCCAAAGTTGTTAAAATGATTGCAGAGTTGAAATCTTTGTACTTTTGGTCAAAACTCAGGAAGGATGTAATTGAATATGTAGCTAGATGCTTGGAATGACAATGAGTTAAGGCTAAACATGTGAATCTAGTAGGTCTCCTCTGTCCTCATGACATACCTGAGTATAAGTGGCAAGTGATCATCATGGACTCTATACAGGGGTTACCTTTGAGTAAAAATAGGCATGATGTCATCCTGGTAGTAGTTAAAAAGTTTACTAAGGTGGCACATTTCATTCCAAGGAACCTTAAGGATGGATCATTGACCTTGGCTAAGAAATCTATCCAAGAGATATTTTGTTTGCATTAATTTTCTAATACTATCATATCCAATAGGGATACTTGGATAGTTTCAAAGTTTTGGACAACTTTGAATGCAACATTGGGAACTAAGCTGACTTTTAGTTCAACATATCATCCTCAAAATGACAGTCAAACAAATAGAGTGAATGAAGTAGTAGAGTATCTCCTTTGAATGTATTGAATGGACCAATAATATAAATTGGAAGAGTACCTACCATTGGTAGACTTTGCTTATAATAACTATTTTCATGCATCCTTAGGTATGGCACCTTTCAAGGCTCTTTATGTGAAAAAGTGTCATAAGCCCATTAGTTGGGATAGGTTGGAAGACAATATTATAATGGGTCCATAAATGCTTAAGGAGATGGAAGAGAAAATGAGATTCATCAAGGGTAGATTGAAGGAAGAGACATATAGACATAAAAGCTATTCCAACATGAATAGGACCTTCAGATAGTTTGCAAAGGGGGATAAATTCCTTCTAAGAGTCAAGCCACAAAAGAGCTTTATTAATTTTGGAAAATTTTCCAAGGTTGCTTTGAGATATGTGGGTCCTTTTGATGTGTTGGAAGTGATTAACCCGATTTCATACCGAATTTCTCCACTGCTTACTCTAGCTCGGGTCCATAATGTATTTCATGTTTCTTTGCTTAAACCATACCATCTAGATGCAACTCACATAATTTATTGGAATTCGCTATAGGTGCATGATCTAGGGGTGGTGCTTGAGGAATCCATCATAATTATAGATAAATGCAATGTGAAGTTGCGAAATAGTGATATTATTCAATATAAGGTCCAATGGGACCAATATTCTAAGGAAAATGTCACATGGGAGGATGCAAAGGAGATAGAACACTCCTTTCCTCATTTGATTTCCTAGATAGACTCTTAATGCTTCATTGAGATATTATTGCTCTAGTATTTTGGATTTGCATGTTATGATATTTTGGTTTGATAATAGTCTAATTAGATGTTGAAATGGACATATGTTATTCAATTTTATTTGAAAATACATCAAGATGATGTCTCTTCCTAGTGGGGAAGGATGAAACATCTAATTTTTTTTCTTCCATTTGATAATTCTGAATTATTTCAAATCATTGAAAAATCAAATTTATTAGGGTTTGACTTGTGATAAATTTAAGATTTTCACATCATTTGAAAATGTTTATCCACCTAATCTTTATGATTGAATATGAAGGATGAATTTTATGATGTAGTAATGAAATCATTTCATTTTGAGCATCAATTATTGTTAATGATGAAAATTTGTAAGTAGAAGTGTGTATGAATGGAGGAACAGGTTGAAGAACGAGAACATGGTTGAGGTAGGAGTACCTAGCCAGATGACTATCAGTAAGCATGTTGGAATGTGGATTCCACAAACCATTGAAAAATCATAGTATCTACATTTGAAATATGATTTTGATGTGAATGTCTTGCATTTTCTTAAAAGAAAAGGAAAGATGTGTAAATAATTAAATAGATAAACTAATGGAAAATAAATTATTAGTTCATTCATTTCACCTTGTATATCTAATGTTATTTTTTTCTTCTAAATTCAAAAAGAAAGGATGTATATATATGTGTATATACATATAAATATTTATGTTGAGTTAGACATAAAATTTAAAAAATGTATGATTCAAATTAAAAATTAAATCTAAATGGAATTATGAATTAAATAACATGATGTTTTTTATACTCTTCCTTATAGATATCGTTCTTTTTAAAAAAAGAAAGAGATAAAGAAAAGATGATAATCATGTATGCGAATATATATATATATAAACAAATTTACAATGCACATATATATTAAAATGAACACATGAAGAGATAAAAGAATGAATTTATTTGAACCATCTTTTAAGAATTGAATGCATGGAACCACAATATGCAATCATGGTTTGCTCTATTTTTCAAATTAGAGAGTGTGGAATTTAAATGAGTAGGGGGCTGCCCAGGCCTGGAATTTGATGGTCTATTTGACCGTTTTTGGCATTTTAGACCATATATTACAACTATAAAATTTATTAAACCGTATAAATTGACTTGCTATATTTTTATATAACCGTATATATGACACTTTAAATTATTATTAAACCGTGAAAAAATATAATAGGTATATATATAATAATAATAACATATATAATATTTAGTATAAAAATATAAATTAGTTTAGAATATTTTCAAAAATGGAATATAATTTTTTCTAATTTTTCACAATAAATTTAAGATTTTCAAATTTTTACTAATAGTTAACATTGCTTTATATTAATATATGGTTTATAATAACATATATAATATTTATTATAAAAATATAAATTAGTTTAGAATATTTACAAAAATGGAATATAATTTTTTCTAATTTTTAAAATATTTTTAACAATAAATTTAAGATTTTCAGATTTTTACTAATAGTTAACATTGCTTTATATTAATATATTGTTTATAATATTTATTATCAAAATCTATATTGACTCAAAATCTTTTCAAAATAGAATATGATTGTTTTTTAACATGTAGAATATCTTTAACAAGATTTTTTTAATATGAATTTGGAAAGTTTTGTTAATTGTAAAAGTAAATTCAAGATTTTTAGATTTATTACTAATTATGAGCATTTTCTAATTTTATATTATTTTATTATATATATATATATATATATATATATATATATATATATAGGGTATCCATATGACTAATAACATAATATGAATTTTCATTTTTTTTCAAAATACATGTTTTACAGGTGATTGGGAGCTTTCAATTTTTTGTAGATTTAACTTTTTTTCTGCTTGTAGATTCTACTTTGGAGAAACATCAGCTACTCATTACCGCTCAAATACCAATTCTCAAATTGTTCATATTTTTTTTATCAAAATCTCCACATTGTAGTATCAAAATTCTTAGTTTAGGGTTGTTATTTTTTGTTACTCTATGAGTTTTGTACGCTATTTGCACTGTCTATGTTGTCCCTCTCCTTGATATGTATCTTTGGACTATATTCTTTGTCTATAGATGTATTTAAACATGTTGGGTTAATATAATAATCTTTAATTTATTGTGTTGAACAAATTTGTGCATTTCTTATATTTTCTTGTTTATTCACTTCTTCTTTGAGTGAATGTATCAAATGGTTTGCAAGTCATTGTTTGACCATCCACTTGTGCATGTGTGAGTAAGATAGTTAGCGTTAGAATAACATAAATTTTAATTATCCATTTATTATTTTATGTTCATGATTCATCGCTTGCAAAGTATATCAAATATGGAAGAATACAAAGTCAAGAAGAGCTCTTGACCTTTGATAACATTTGTTTTTGTTTATTTTTTATGTAACACTTCATTAATTTTTGCATTTCAATTTAAAAAAAAATAAAAATAGTTCATCTCTTTGAGAAGTTATTTTTTGTGTTTAAAATAAGAAAATTATATATTGACGGTTTATATTAGATTATTATAAATTTTATTATTTATTTTGTATTTTTAAGAATTATGATTCCTATAAAAAAATACTTAGTTAAGTTATATGATACATAATAATATATTTTTAAAAATAACTAAATTACTTGCATTACTTTAAAAATAAATAAAAATTATATTTGTTCATATTTAATATGTACTATTAATAAAATCAGAATTAATTTTTTTTTGACAATTTATATTTTTTATAAAACGTCAAATGAAAGGTACTTAAATGATCAAACCGTCACAAAATTTTATATGAAAGGTAGGGGTGGCCATCAAATTCCAGGCCTGGGGCTGCCCATACCCCTGAGAAAGATCTTTTATTGAAAAAGAATATGGGGCACATAATAATGAAATGACCCAAACATATAATGAAACACATTCCAATTTAAAAAGGAGAGGAGATAGCATGATTAGAGAAGATTTTTTGGGGAAAAAGATAGTGAAGGGGTCGATATTCTGAGGAGGGAAAAGCTGATTGTTTGGAGGAAAGAACTTGTTGTTCCATTTTTATTTCACTCTCTCATAGCCAATGGTTGGTCTTGGGTGAGAAATGAAGATATGAATATATTAGAAACTTTCCATTAAATATATCAATGGCTTTTCTTTCTCCATTGAACATCTCTAAATGTCAATATTTTAGAATGAAATCGATTTATCTCTTTATTATCATTTCTAAGAGATCTTTTACTTTTCTTTATGATAATATGTTGAGATTGAAATATTTAGGTTTCCTCTTTATCATTATGTAGTATTCTCTCTATCCTTTAGAGACTTGTTTGATAATCTTGAGATAACAATGCAGGTATTAAAAACCTACTATAACATTCCTTATCAACCTTCCTAATGAGGTGTATCATAATTTATTCTAAATGCTCAATTGAGCACAATATTTTAATCAATTTCCAATGCCATCCTGGGGTCGGATTCAATTCTCTAAAGTGAAGATAGCAGCCATGCATTCCTTTCAAATGCCAAAGTATTTGTCATCATTTATATTTTAAACCCATGTATTATTTTCTTCATGGGTGGAGTATGTATTGGTCATCATAGAGGTCGAATCACTCTATGAATATATTGCAAAGAGGGCGACCTCATTGTTGAGTCACGTGTGGCTCTATGTCTTATATTTATTTTCACATTGAAGATGGTACCCATTAATTTTTTGGTGTATTCATTTTTACTTCTTTAGAAGAGGTCGAATACATTTCTTCATGCAATTACTATTTAAATTCTTACTTACCATATTGAATCGGCTCCATGAGTCGATGCTGCCCATTTCAAGTCACCATCAAGGTTAAGTTTGCTTGTTGCGGGTTCATTGGAAACCGATAAAGGGTGACAAGAGTCTATCTCTTTTTCTTTTTGAGAAGCCTCATTATTTATTGTGTTAGCACATTTAACTGCATTCACAAGGGATAACATCCTTATATTTATTTTTAAATTTGAATTTGACCCTTTCACATATGTGCATTCTCCTTTTAATCTATTATAGACTACTCTCGATGTTGTTATACATGTAATTGCATATCGACCTAAGTGTTTCTTGAGGGTTCAACCCACTTTTTATCATATCATTTCCATAATAATCTGAGAAGGTGTAAGAGTGTTGTTCGCACTAGTGGTGCTTAAAACCATTAATAGATAGCGGGGAGTTTCCAGAATGAGGACCCACATTCATCAAATGACTATGAAAAAAATCCAAAGTAATGCACATCTTAGGATTCACCATCCTCCATGACTCATCTACTCAATTGGGGTTCAAGTCGAAAGATTTTTGGATAATCATTGTAATCTGGTGTAAATTTTAGAATCAAGAGGATTATTATTTAAATTATCTTTAAACAAATGACTGTATTTCTATAAAAATGATTAGATATCATTATTTAAAGGGAAAAGAATGTATTAAATGAATAATAAGAACATTCTTAACTTTCTAAGTAAATGAATGTAAATTTTTTGAAGGTGTTTACCAAAAAATTGAAGACTTGCGTGTCTTTAAAATCCTCTTTTTGAATCAAATGTTAATATTGGAAAAATGGGTTTTTGGTTAAGATTGAAGTCTTCATTCTGCACAATATATATGAAAATAAAAACATAATTTTCTATGTGAAATATAGTTATTTTCTACTTAATAAAATAATGTATATGCATACTTTAATGCTATAATTAAAGGCCATATATGTGTATTAACATAAATCAATTATTTATATACACATACATGTGATATACCTTCTTTTAACAACTTATTTTCTTTATTTGAATAATGTATGATTTATTTTGTGAAGGATACAAAAAAGAAATATATGTATTAGTATGTTTTTGTGTGTTGCAAAATATTCATGAATGTTTCATTTAATTGATGAGAATTGACAATGTTAAAATGGTTGAATGTTTGTTGCATAACGTACAAAAAGCAGTAAATCTAGTTTAGTTTACTGTGCAAGAATCTTTTGATTCCAAGGATTTCCTAGTAAATTATATGAAGATTGCGTTTGTAAAAAATCTAATTTCTTATCATAAGAAGGTTGGCTAGGATAACCTATTGTAAACCAAATTGTATGTTTACAAAGTAAAGTTTTAGAAGGGAAGGGTGTTTCCTTATGTATGTAGAAATTTTCCTTCTAGGATGGATGCCAAAAGTGGAATAACAAAGGATATAGGTTTTTATTTTTCCAAAATATATCATTTTGTTGTTGTATAGAACATATGCTTGGCCAAGCTTTTATAACCTGTTGATGCAGAATTTTGCATGTAGCAATAGTCTCATGAGAAACTTAACTATTGGGGGATGCGATGTGCTAGCTAAGTGACCTCCAGGATTTTACTAAAGCCGGCTCTTCATTTAGTGGGGGGAGTAAAAGGTGAGAAAGATAGCAGAAATATAAAATTTACACTACAAGGGATGCGTCAAAGTCTTAAAATAATTTACTAGAGCACAGTGCAGAATGCAAAGGCCCAAACCACTAAATTGTTGTTTATCAAGCTAATTTTCTCAAAAGCACTTAAAATGTAAGAGTACCCTCTAACTTGCATAACATAATCTTAGCATAACTTTTAGCTAACAAAGAATGTCAAAGAAAACATGATCTGCATTTATTGAGTTATAAAGGATTACAGAAAGCTGAAGAATAGGCATTCATACAATAAAAGAAGATAACGACACAGACCAATAGTCTTACTAAATGCATGAATAAATAGAAAGGCCAAATTTATTCGGCATAGTCTTGGGTTTCCAAATTGAATAAAACTATTACAAAGGCCTTCTTCCCAGTGCTGGGGAGTTTTTGCAAACTTAACCAACAAACTCATAAAAAGAAACATGGCCAAATATATAGGCCATCCCAACACCTGAAAACACACCAAGAGAAGAAAAATGATGAGCAGAGACCAACGGCCCAGATCACCTCGAGCCACCACAATGAACATCAATCGGCCAGGAGCATGCCAATGAATCCATGACATGGAATGAAAAATCACACAGCAGTAGGCAAGAACACACGACACCACAACAAGAAACGTGGTAGTAGGCAAGCACAAAAAGTGAAGCATCATTTCCAAGGTAACGGGCACGACAGCAATCACCATGTGTTGC
This sequence comes from Sequoiadendron giganteum, assembly GCA_007115665.2. NCBI lineage: Eukaryota > Viridiplantae > Streptophyta > Pinopsida > Cupressales > Cupressaceae > Sequoiadendron > Sequoiadendron giganteum. Next base: position 257,672,104 of record CM021107.1, on the reverse strand, counting down.
TCAAATGGTGCTTAGATAAAGGTCGAAGAAATGCCCAATGAAAAGCTCTGAGAGGGATCCACGTGGAGCGCTCCAAGCAAAAGAAAGTACAAGACGGGGAAAGCAAAAAATGAAGCGATACAAAACAGAAATCCTCACAAGGCAGCCACCTGGAGAACGCCGAGAGTAGTGAACATTTGTAAAGGTAAGGCGCAGCTGCAAGGCAAAAATAAAATGGCAAAGGCTTGGCAGTTTTTGTTGAACATAACCCATATTATTGAATGGACTAATTTTATGATGTAACTCTCTACCATTTCCTAACATTGATCTTGCATGTTCTAATTATGGATAGAAATGCATGTAGTTATGTTAGGCATGCACCATATTCCACCTTTCATATCATTTTCTCTTGCTAAGTATTCCATGGAAGGTCAGGTATTCTTTGAGTTAGGAAAAATCCCAAGGAAGCATAGCTTTGTAGTTGGCTGGACAAAGCGCCTAAACCATGTTATCATCCACCAATTGTGGCAAGAATTGAAGTGGAATTAAAATGAATTCTAGCTTATGATTATTGTACATTGTACTTATTTTTATGTAAACTTATTATGACTAATTGGTGATTTTAGCCTAGTCAAACCATGTAACCCGACATTATGACATTTTGGATTGAATAAAATTCATTACGATAACATGTGCTATGATAGAATATAGCTTCTCAATTTATGTCTTGAATTTATTATTCATATTTTCATAATTGAAGTATTTTGTGTTTTAAAGAATGGCACTTTACACTTGTGGAAGTGTAAGGTACCTTTCATGAGCAACCATTATATCATCAACAACTTTGGAATGCATCATACAATCTAACCCTCCAGGTTGGCAAGATCTAATCTCCGATACCACTAAAATATCTCAAGCAAGATATATGTAATTTTTTTTATTTTTTACAACACAGATTTGTGGCCTAATTTTCTATTTCATTTTTTTGCTAAAAAATATAACATGTTGATGTAAATTTATGATTCTAAACATGCATTAGTAGTAACATATAATCTTCCCATTGGCTGGACAAAGTGCCTAAACCATGTTATCATCCACCAATTGTGGTGAGAATTGAAGTGGAATTAAAATGAATTCTAGCTTATGATTATTGTACATTGTACTTCTTTTTATGTAAACTTATTATGACTTATTGGCAATTTTAGCCTAGCCAAACCATGTAACCCAACATTATGACATTTTGGATTGAATAAAATTCATTATGATGACATGCACTATGATAGAATATAGCTTCTCAGTTTGTGTCTTGAATTTATTATTCATATTGTCATAATTGAATTATTTTGTGCTATTTAAGAATGACACTTTACACTTGTGGAAGTGTAAGGTACCTTTCATGAGCAACCATTATATCATCAACAACTTTGGAATGCATCATACAATCTAACCCTCCAGGTTGGCAAGATTTAATCTCCGATACCACTAAAATATCCCAAGCAAGATATATGTAACTTTTTTGATTTTTTACAACACAGATTTGTGGCCTAATTTTCTATTTCAATTTTTTGCTAAAAAATCTAACATGTTGATGTAAATTTATGATTGTAAACATGCATTAGTAGTAACATATAATCTTCCCAATGACATCAAATAACATAGAATATTTTTTTAACCATAAACAAGAATGTAATTGTTAGTTTTTTTTTTTCAGATAAAAAATGTAAACAAGAAAAAAATGCAACACATAACCAATGAACATAGTGATTACCCCAGGAAAATCCTCCTACTCGAGGGTAAAAAACCCAGCAAATAATATTCTCTTATAAATCAAAATAATAAGTGTAAAGAAACTGCATACAAAAATCAGGCCCTACAATGGGCTGAGTCTTATACAAAAGATATGTCACTTCTCCTTGAAATGGATGATAAAACTTCTTCTTAAAATTAGATCTTTTGCTAGGAGGCAAGCTAATACTATTGTAAAAGATGTGAATTTGAGTGAATGCGTTGATTTTTAAATGAGAGGACTCTATCCTCTTTAAGTACAAAGCTAGGCAACCTCCCTTCTTGTTTGGCCTAGAATAATATAAATTTTATTTATGAGACAAAGGCCAACCTACCTTGTGATAATTCTATTTAAGAGAAAATAGCTCCTGAAGCTACAAAACACTAACACTCCCTCTTAGCTAGGGAGGTATTTTCAAATATCCTCATCATGGAGTCTTTCAACATGATGCCCACAATGGCTACACCCATTTGTGAAAAAAACACATCTTAGTCTTAGAGATGTACAAGAGTTTATCATGGAGTCTCTCAACATGATGTCTAGAATGGATACACCCATTTGTGGAAAACACATCTTAGTCTCAGATATGTACAAGGGTTCATCATGGAGTCTCTCAACATGACATCCGCAATGGCTACTCCCATTTGTGGAAAGAAACAAATCTCAATCTCAGAGATATCCAAGATATCCTTGCCATGGAGTCTCTCAACATGACGTCTCATCTCAATCTCATAGATGTACATGATATTTTCATAATGGAGTCTCTCAACATGATGTCTCATCTTAGTCTCAGAGATGAAAAAGGGCTTGCACCTCATATTTCCCCATCTCTGAGAAATATACACTACAAGGGATTTCACCTCATATTTCTCCATCTCAGAGAAATAATCACTACAATGGCTTTCACCTCATATTTCTCTATCTCAGAGGAATATACATTACAACAAATCTTCATGATGGTGTGACTCCCTCTGGAGCTCCAAGTACTTGTATCAACCTCCTGATATCCTCATCCAAGATTTCTTATGATTATTTCCTTAGGGAAACGGTTTCTAATGCACACCTATGACACTAAAAACTTGCAAGAGTCCAAGAATTTCCTCCTCAACCTCATCCCAGATCACCCTATTCTAATTAGGTTTGTGGAGCTACCAATGTCAAATACAGGTTGACTATCTTGTACAATTCTATTCTTTAGAGCTGAAGAGGTCTTCCAAGGACTTAACACCTAGCCTTGCAACACTGCAACCTACTTAGCTAACACCTTTCTTCTTCTCAGAGAGTCACTGTAGTTCCTTGAGACATAGGACTCCATTTTTCTAAATACATAACTCCCTCTTGATCCTTGCCTCAATATAAAGATTACAAAAATCCTCTTGAAAGTGAACTCCCCTCTATTGATGGATCTTAGAACCTTATTCCTCTTAGTGAACATGTCATTGTTTTACCCAACTCGCTTTCATAACTCTCAATCCAATAGCCATTAACATGACTTCTCCAATGATCTTCGATATGAGCCTCACTGTTTCTCATAATTGTTTCTAGGGCTGCCAATAGTTGACCATAGACTGCTATTCCAAATCAGGAGGACATTATTTTTGTTGTACCAATGTTTAGTGTCTTCATCCTTCTCAATCATCTTTGCTGATGCAAAATCTCCATCCAAGGCTGACCCAACCTTGCCCTCAAGAAATGTCCCTAAAGAATTTATGTGCCACCAACTCAAACTCGTGGCTACAAGCTCAATCTTCATGTTTGTTCATTTATCCAATCGACATGACTTCCTCACCGAATGCCTCAAGCTCATCCTCCTTTGAATTCCTTATGCAATCTCTGATAATTAAACCATCATCCTTTTTCTCCTCGATTAATCCTACATTTTAAGGAGATTACTAATAGTTCATAAAATCAAACTACCCCTTATACAAATAAAGCATGTAGTCATATGGAAAATATCATTAGATAGAATAATTTGAAGGAATAATAGAACTTATCTTTGTTGATTCTAATATATCTTTATTTCATCTTTACTCAATTTTTTGGTCTTGTAAATGCGAATCATAGCACTACAGATTAAAAAGATAAGCTGCTCAACTTAGTTTCCTTAGACACATTATGCATCCAACATATACAATATAGAAGCGGGCCTCTCACTAAATTAAGACACCATCATAGTTTATGCACATAGAGAATGGTATTGATGTAATCAACCGATCACAACTTCAGATAGCTCTCAAACATAACACACTTTCCAAAATGATGCTTGTAGGGACTACGTCTCCTTTAAACACCTTCCTGGAAGCGACAAACTTCTAGAGTTTCCCTTAGTATGAATCGACAGCTTCCAGAGACCATTTTTCTGGCTGCTTGAAATTACATGTCTCCAATAATAGGTGGCAATAGTTATGAAATAAGATGATCGAAACCTCCAGAAGTGAGGTGGCACTCCTATGAGATAGTATAATGAGGCGACTTATTTAATGTAAACTATTCTTTCATTTCTAGCTCTAATAAAGTGACTTCAACTAATTAGGCAACTTTTGATAACATGATCTTGAGGTAGTAATATTAAAGAGACTTTTTGGTTTCCCAATAACTCTTGTTCAGATCATTTTAAAGTGATTACCTCTTCATATTCCCAACACATAGAGCTCTTTCCTCAAATTCGATCACTAGGAAACTATTGCAACATCCAAGAATACGTTATGCTAATTCCCATTCATTATTCCCCTATGCAATGGTTGGAAAGTTACAAAGTCATGATTCTTGCTTTTTATTCACTCTCATAGAGTGACTTAATGCCCGTTCCTTCGTAAGGACTACCACCTTTAATTTCATCATGAATTTAGAATCTAATTTCTTTATTAGCTACGACCTCAATTAGCTATTTTTGACAAATTCTAGAATTCCAAGATGGTGTGAAGAAAATTCATACGTCAGTTTCTAGAATATAAACTTGGCAATTCATATCTTCAAATTCGGTATATCACTTCAATATAGGAGGTGAACTTCAACGATTTTAAGTTTTCACCAATTTCTTAATTATAGTCACTACCTCCACTTTAAAATTATAGCATTGCCTCCCAAGAATGACACCGTCTACTTATATTTGGTTCACAAATGAATACTTCTAACAATCCATATTTCCCTGCATCTTTAGTGATGATTGATGCCTAGCAATATAATGAATGACTTATGAATATATACTCATGATGCCTCCATATTACCACCAAGCCTCATTGTCAGCATATAGCAGTTCCAACAAGATAGAATTTTCATCTCTTCACCAATCACCTTGGTGAATTGACAACACGTGAAACTATGAGCTTTGTAATCACAATGTATGTCAAACTTATTTAGACTGCTTGAACAAATCTAATCAGATCTCTTCTAAACCCGCTTTGATACCATGCTATTTTTTTTTTTCAAATCATAAATGTAAACAAGAAGAAAATGCAACACATAATGAATGAACACAATGATTACCCTGGGAAAACCCTCCTACTTGAGGGAGAAAAACTCAACAAATAATATTCTCTTATAAATCAGAAGAATAAGTGCAAAGAAACTGCATACAAAAATCGGGCCCTAGAATAGGCCGAGTCTTATACAAAATATGTCACTTCTCCTTGAAATGAATGATAACACTTCTAAAAATCAGATATGTTACTAGGAGGTGAATTGCTGCTACTACTAGAAGATGTGAATTTGAGTGAATGACTTGATTATTAAATGAGAGGACTCTATCCTCTTTAAATACAAAGCTAGGTGACCCCATTTCTAGGTTGTCCTAGAATAATATAAATTTTATTTATGAGACAAAGGCCGACCTGCCTTGTGATAATTCTATTTAAGAGAAAATAGCTTTTGAAGCTACAAAACACTAATAGTAATCAACATCATCGATCACTAAAATATCTATCCTAGACATGCCAAATTCTGATTATCCAAATGTTTAGTTTTCTACTAAAAATTTAAACCTAATTATAGATAAAAAATCACTATGAAATGGGCTCCAAACATTCACAACAATGTATAGTAGCTTTTTGATATGAAGAAACCCCACAACATATAATGAAATGACTATCTATCATAACCCTAGCTAGGTGAACTAATCCTTCTCACAAAAATTCAAGATAAATACAAATATATAATAGAAAATATCTCCAAAACCCTACCACAAGGGTGTGTTGGGCTATTGGTCTAAATTTAGTGTTTGCAACCCTTGAAATCTTGTCAAAACATTCCAAGCTAGCTAATTTTGCCCCTCCAAAATAAGGTGTTCCTCTTGCAACTTGGGCACTCCACCCTAAGATGAAACACTAGGTCAAAACAATAACAAAACTATCTTCCTCAAGTTGCCCAAGCTGATATAAAAATATGAGCATGAAGATCTAACAAAAAAACTCCATTGAAGCCCAAGTGAACCTCCGTCATAAAGTCCTCCATTGAATAGTTAGGTTTTCATCCAACTCCTGTATTATTCTCAAGGGTTTTCATCTTTGTAATAGTTTCAAAATTACATATCAGAAAAGAAAAAAAAAATTCACCATGATATATTAAAACCGATAAATGATCTTGTTTATATATAAATCACTTCTTGTGTCCCTAATTAGGTCAGCCCAATTTGGGCGCCACTCTTTACCATTTAATTTTTTTTCTTTTATTTTATTTTCACCCCTCAAATTGGGTGCCAAAATTTTGTTTTGAATTTTTCTTTTTATTTTATTTTTATTTCTCCTTTTGGACACCAACTTTATTATTATTTTTTCTTTTTTATTTATATTTCCCTTATACCTTCCAAAAGGGCCACCCAAGCCCTGATAAATTATAAAATTTATTTAGGAACCAAAATTTAAAATTAAATATTATTTTATTCCTTCCCTTGGGCACCAATATTCAAAACTAATAAAATATTACTTTTACTTAATTTTCCCTTGTTTGATTTGAGAAGGAACATTACAGACAAAGGATATCAATACTCGAGTACTATAAATCAACAACTTTGTGTGTCTTCTTCCCAAATGGTGAAGGAGGTAGTGAATTTTAAAGCTAAAATGGGTGATATGGAGAATAAGATGAAGCAATCATGAAAACTAGTGCCAAAGTTATGCATAGATCAACTACTACTCTCAATTTTTGCATGGATATGAGTTGAATAAGCATGCAAAGGGTGAGGATAGCTTGCAATATTTTTATGACATGTAAAAGTTCCTCTCTATGGATTGAATTATTTAATTTCCTATTATTTCATGTTTCTAGTTGTTTATTCTCTTGTTGGTCTTTAATATCTTTGTGTTAATTTGTTGTTAATGCTTTATCTTTTCCATGCTCTAGGCTGATTTTTATTTTCCTTTTGGGGCTCTATTTTTCAATGGTTCAAGACCTTCATTTTCTTCTTATCTCAAATAAAAACAAATTCTATTAAGAAAAAAATTTAATATTTTTTACACAAGCATTGAATAATTTAAATGCAATTTAGAAGCTAAATTAAACACACACAATGGGATCAACCATACTTTTGATTTTTTATAACATATGGATTTTGGAATTAGCATCGATTTGGATATGGGTTAATACAATAATTCACAAGAACTAAGTGTTAGAGAAAAAATAATGAATGCAATATTCAGACTACCATGAAATTAATCAAGCATAATGAAAAATCTAAATAACTATCATAGAATGTGTAGAATATAATTATCAAACCTTGCATATATAGGCAAGTATGAGAAGGTGAGAAGGTAGGAATGAAACTTTAAATACCCCTTCAAATATGGAACACTTGTGAGCTCACTTGACAATTGGGTGAGCAAGTGTCAATAAAGAAAGAGAGGCCCAAGAAAACTTAAGCTAGGTGTGAATAGGTCAATCCTATAAAGGTGAATAGCTAACTAGGTAGATAATGACACTATTTACACTAACACCCCCCCTTAAGTGAAACTTAGGGAGTAATGTATGCAATAATGATGAGTCTTACCTATGAGGCCATGTTAGGTACTCATGTTCAAAATAAAAGTCTCTCATAAATAGAGTAAAGGAGAAAACCTAGTGGGAAGAAACTCCTCTCTAAAAAAGAGAACTATATACAAAGGAACGAGGAATCAAATGTAGGAGTTGAGAAAATACAACTTCACAAACCCCGAAGATCACCTACATGCAAATAACCTGTCACAAAAGAAGAGATGGAGACAAACAAGCAAGGGTTCTCTGAAAAGTGAAAATGTATATATCAAAGAGAGTGAGAGAATGAATTGATATGAAATACAATGGGATCAATGTTTATAAAAAGGAGATAATGAAAACCCTAATAAAACCCTAATAGAAGCCCTAATAAGAAAATATTTAATAATTAATATAATTATTAAATGTCACTTTATGCAAACTAACGTGAAATATTAAGAAGGGAATAAAGGTAACTTAATCAACATAATTAAGTTAAGACCTTTACTCTAACACCCCCCCTTAAGATAAGCAACAGTGCAGCTACAAACAAATGCAAGAAAGCAAAGGTAACTACAATGCAAGAAGGAAAACATGGGTCCTGGTAACTAGGCCAGATCAGGTACCCAAATACAACCAAATCTCTGTAAAGAGAAGAAATAGATAAAACCTCGTGGGAAAAAGCTCTAATCCAAAAAGAGATGCAGAAAGCCAAGTAGAAACATCACTGAAGCAGAAGAAGCTGCAAACAACTGTCGAAAGATGACTGCTATGGTGCTGAAGAACCTCCACTGAAGATGGGTGATCAAGAACAAGAAGACAATAATCTGCATAAGTGCCCATACGACACTACTCAAATCAAATGGAAAACAAAGGAAAACACCTGGAACGAAGATACAGATGGCACAAGAACCAATAGTCTGAAACACTGATCAACTGAGAATGGAAGATTCCTTCCAAGGAAAAACTAGGGAAGAATTAGCACGAACAATATAATAACCCCCCCATAATGCTAAACTAGGAGAGCCTAATAGATCCACTGAAATGATGTGAAACACCTTGTAGTGCATGAAGAAGAAGAAACAACATCTGAAAGTGCGCAAGATAGCACTTGCAACTGAAAAAGTGGTTTGCAAAACAAAGCACACATGCATGAGGTTGGAATCATATGGATCCATTGTCGTCGTGGAGGGACACTCACCGGACAAAGGTGTGATGGCAAACAAAGGCAAACTACACAACCCCCAATGGTATGGATTCACTAGGGATACTCACCGGACAAAGATGTGATGGCAAAACAAAGGCAAACTACACAACCCCTCATGGCACTTTATAATAACAGTGCGAGTACAAAATATGGCACAACCTTATGTGCAAAATCCTCAAAAGATGCATGTACAATAGTGTGGCACTTTATCTCAGTGCGTTTACATAAAAGATAGCTTACAAATGATGCTCAAAATGTCCAAAAAGGATAAAGCTGGAAATACATGAAGAACAGCTAAAAACAAAGCATCCCATGCAAACAAAAAGTTCCCAAGAGCAAATATGTCCAGGTAATCCACCAAAGTGTGAAAATACAAATAACTGAATAAAATATACTTGGAGTGAAATCTGGAAAAATGGCATGGATGAAACTGAAGAGCTCTGAAATACAGTTCCAACATCGCTGAGATCATGAAAAATGAAGAAACTGATCAAAAGTTATGAGCTTGAGACTGAAAATAGCCCCTTTGTCTTCAACTGACTGTAGAATGCACCAACAGAAAAAAGAAGTGATGAAACCCACACCACTGGAAAGATGAAAAAACCATATTTCTGACGATATCTTGTTTGCCAAAAAACAATATTGTATGCCCAAGTTACGGCCTCAGGAATAAATCAGCTCCAAAGAGGGAAAAAACCAGCGCTGGGTTAAATTTGACGGTCATAGGGTCATCGCAGCAAAAACACTAGGTTAAATTTGACGGCCAAATGGTCGTCACCGTAAAAGTGTGATTGGGCTAGTTTTGGAAAAAAATGTTTTTTAAATAAAAAAAACAATAAAAAAAAATTTATTGAAATTTTTTTTTTTTTAAAATTGAGGGGAGGCACGTGGGCCCACCCCCCATGGCTGGCAGTCTACATGTACCGCCGGTCGGCGATATTGTCAACTGTCAGTCGGTGATATTGTCAACTGTCGGTCAGCATTAAAGCCGCTAGCAGTCGGCATTAAAGCCGCTAGCAGTCGGCTTAATGTCGCTAGTAGTCGGCAGTAAGCCGACCAATGTACCGCAGGCCTGCGGATGCAGGTACCTGCGAGTACCCTTGTACCGAACCGACAAGCCCTTAAACTGCGAAAAATAAAAATAATTCTTTTGTTTTTTATTTTTATTTATTTTTGAATAAAAAATAAAAAAAACTTTTACAATGAAATATTTTCGCAATAAAATAATTTATTTTTTTTGATGAAAAATAAAAAAATTCCGAATTTTTTTTTACCAGGCAAGTGATAGCCGTACGGCCGTACTGCAAAAAATTTGTGCCTCAAATTTCAACTTTGTTCAAAATGGATGAATGAACAGTCGATTTAGAGTTTGTGGACCACTGCGGATGCAATGGCAAGGTCCGTTTGAGTTGAAAATGCTTCAAAATTGCAGGTATGCCCTGGATGAAGAAAACAAGCCCCAAACCCTTGAAGCTCCAAGAATCTTCAAAACAAGAACAGGAAGCAGCAAGTGTGGAGCTCTAATACCATGTAGGAGTTGAGAAAATACAACTTCACAAACCCCGAAGATCACCTGCATGCAAATAACCTGTCACAAAAGAAGAGATGGAGACAAACAAGCAAGGGTTCTCTGAAAATTGAAAATGTATATATCAGAGAAAATGAGAGAATGAATTGATATGAAATACAATGGGATCAATCCTTATAAAAAGGAGATCACGCAAACCCTAATAAAACCCTAATAGAAGCCCTAATAGGAAAATATTTAATAATTAATATAATTCTTAAATGTCACTTTATGCAAACTAACGTGAAATCTTAAGAAGGGAATAAAGGTAACTTAATCAACATAATTAAGTTAAGACCTTTACTCTAACATCAAACCCCCCAAGGATAAATTATTTCACTCCAACAAACTATTGTAATGCAATATAGTAGGGTGATGCTAAATAATTAGTGAATATTTCTACAACCTATTTCTTAGTACGTAAATACTCAAAGGATAGAACACCATCCTGGATAAGTTTTCAAATGAAGTGCATATGAATCTCAATGTTATTTGTTTGTTGATGCTCAATTGGGTTGTGATATATGTGAATGGAAATTTGGTTATCACACTAAATCATAGTAGGATTTTCAAGTGGAAGACCAAACTCTATCATAAGTTTTCAAAGCCATAGTACCTCCTAACTAGCAAGAAATACTCCTCAATACTTAGTCTCAGTAGATGATAATGCAATAGTGGTTTGATTCTTGCAATACCATGCAACTGGACTAGAACCAAGAGAAAAAAATACTAGAAGTGGAATTTTGAGAATCAACATCTCTTACCCAATCTTTGTAGATGAGAATGCAATAGTAGTTTGATGAAAGTACCAATGAGTGAAACTGGATGTAAGAAAGAAACCATCAATTTTCTCAACCAAGACCTAGGGGATTGCTTGAGACTGCATAAATAATGATGTAACCTACAAACAAGTGAAGAGTCCTAGATAAAACTTGGAGGCTGCTCCATATAGATCTCATCATGAAGATCATCATGTAAAAAGACACTCTTCATGTCCATCTAATAAACTGCTCACCTTTGTGATGTAGCAATAGAAAGAACAAGGTGAGCAAAATCCATATTGGTTGCAAGGTAAAATATCTCAAAGTATCCAATACCCTCAACTTGTGAAAATCCCTTAGCCACAAGACATGCCTTGTATCTTTTAATAGAACCATCAACAACATATTTGATGTGGTACACCCAGTTACACCAAAAAAAATTTCTTCCCTTTGGAATATTAACTAAATCCCATGTATTATTCTTCATCAATGAAGAATACTCCTCTACCATAGCACTTTCCCAAATCAGAATACTAGAAGTCTCTGAAAAATTCTATAGATCTAGAGATATAGCATGACTCAAAAGACTAGTATCAAAATTCTATGAACAAGTGTGTCTAGAGGATGTAGGATTACATACTAAAGAACCAACCTCCACAACAACACCTCTAGCCCATTTTGGAAAAAAATGAATGGTGGGAGGTGGTGGTGGATCAGGACCATCATTGAAAGTATCCTCAAGTACTAAGTTATCATCATGAGATGAATAAGGTGGAGTAGGTAGTGAGAAAGAAGAAGATGGTGGAGGATCTATCTCTATGAAATAATTATCAAATCTGACATCTCTACAAAAGTGGACATCCCTAGTGATAGGATAAAATAACCTATAATTTTTTCACACCCTTATAATAACCAACCAAGATGTATTTTTTACTCTTCTTCTTCATTTCCTTACACTAACCATATAGTATGAATGTTGGAAGCATCACTATCAAATACTTTGAAGAAGGAAATATCAGGCTTGATTCTCGACCAAGCTTCCTCTAGAGTGAGATTTTGTACTACCTTGTGGGGAGTATGATTTTGAATATATTTGGTACAATTGACAGCGTCGACAAAAAATGATGGGGCCATAGAACTCTAGACTAAAGCATACAATTTTCCATCACCTTTAATGATCTATTCTTTCTTTTGGCAACACCATTCTGTTGAGGAGTGTAGATAACCAAATTATGATGTTGAATGCCATGCTCATCACAATGCTCCATAAAGGCCTGGTTCACATATTCCCCCATTATTTGTGCAAATTTTCCAAATAGAACATGATTGATTCTCCAAATATACTTTGAAGTTACTAAAAGTGTGGAAGACATCACTTTTGTACTTAAGAAAGTACACCCAAGTGCGATGAGATTATTCATACTTGAAAGTGAGTACATACTTGGCTCTTGAAAATGAAGAAGTTGGAAAGGACATGAGGTCACTATGAAACAACTCAAGTAAGGTAATAGAATGATGGGTCTTACCCTTTGGAAATGGTCCTCGATGATGTTTACCAAGTAAACAACCTTGGCAAACACCCTTTGTGCAAGATACCTTAGGGATTCCAAGTACCACATGCTTAGTACTAAACTACTGAAGATACCTATACAATTGAGGTGTCCAAACCTCTCATGCTAAAGTATATTCAAAGTGTCAACATGGGAAATATGTGATTCTCCACAAGATGAATAAAAAAAAAATAACTTTTACAATAGATACCCATGATTTTCTCTTCGTAATGCAATAATCCTCTTTAGATGGTGTATTTGGTGAATAAATACATCATGTGGTGAAAAATTGACTACATTACTATCACTAGCATGAAAAATCTCATAAATTGAAAGGAGATTAGCTAAAATCTTAGGAACATAGAGAACATCCTTAATGCTACCCTCTATCAACTATACTATACATAAATCTATAATTGGAATCTTTAAAAATTTTGCATGAAAATATGAGTAGTGTTATCAACAATATATTCTCAAAGATTCTTTGAATGATTCAAGTGGTGTGAGGCTCCCAAATCAACTATCTAACTGTCTATGGATGAATCAAAACCTATAGCTATAAGGGAATTACCCTTAGTAGGTTTGGTAATATCAATGTTGTGTCTTTGTATGGCCTCTTCCAAAATTATTGTAATGACGGAAAATGTATCTCTACATTTTTGCACTTTTTTGGGCCCTCCTTGTTAAATTAAGCTTAATGTTTCTTTAATTTAGTGGTGTAATGTGTTTAACACATTCACATTAGGTCTTGGGCCCTTGTAAACTAAGTGAACCTAATTGTGCCTTATTTAGGGTGTTGTAAACTATACATTTACACTTTCACACTAATCTAGGGTTTTATTAATTAATTGGGCTTCTTTATGCTTTAATTGACCTTATGTTGCATCCACAAGCCTTAATTAATGCATCTTTCTGAGGATAATCTCAACATTTACAAACATCCAATCATAATTCATGTTTTTTTGGATTGTATGGCCAAGATTTAGCAATTTGGGACTCATACGCTGCCTTGGGCGTATGGGTCCTACCTATGTTTTGGGATCCCAATCTAGATTTCTCACTAATCTAATAATTTCTTGAAAAATGTGTCCCAAAGCCTAGCCTAATGGGACTCATACACCACTTATGGAGTATGAGTCTTGTGTTGCTTAAACCTAAATTAAATTAAAATTCTTGATGGGATTTTATCTTCCTAGATTTGATTTCAGCTTGTAGAGTTGTAATTTTAAGAAATTTGGCATAAAAAAGTATAAATACAAGGTTATTTCACTCATTTTTCACCTAGAAACTTAAGTATTCATGTATTATAGAAAATTTGAGTTCACAAGAGCATTCAAGATTCTACAAGACCATTCAAGAGCCTTCAAGAGTTGATTATCAACCGTTTTGGAGCATTATTCAAGTATCAAGCATCATGTTTTTTTTAGATAACATTTGTGATGTAGGGTTTTATGATTCAAGCAAGCCTTCAATTCAAGATATATATAATTCAAAAAAGAGTAGAGGTCTTCATCCATTGTAGCCATTTCATACATGTTTGCAAAATCCTATTCAAGGGTTTGGTGAGTTGCAACATATCATATTTGTTCATTCATCATTCCTCCATTTCATTTGATTTCATTACAAGGTTTAATTACCAAAATAGGGTTTGACCAAGGAAAACCCCTATCCACTAAAAAATAACATTTTTACCTCTCTTTAGTGTGTGATTTCCAGGTCTAGCTTGAAGACACATCGAAGAGAAATATTGGAAGAATTTTTCAAGATTGCAAATTTTTCAAAGTTGTCACCATGTTCACAAGATCACTAAAGGGAACCTATAGAGAAAAAATGAGAATTTCAAATCTAGAAATCAAGTTCAGAAGAAAGAGTAGAGATTGAAGAGAAGATTCAAATCTTAATCCTCCAAAGAAGCTAAGTAGGAATGATACACCACTTATGGCATATGAGTCCCAATACAAACAATTTTCTAGATTTTAGGACTTCTAGACTTGTCACTACCAGATTTATCTTCCTACCCAAAAACCCTAATTTGGGACTAAATCACCCATCCTAGAGCATGAGTCCTAGTGTTAATTAATTTCAGCATTTTTAGCATTTTAGAACTTTTTCTGAGATGTTACAAGTTTCCAGGTGCACCTCCTTGATCTCTCAGTCTTCTATTCTATTTTACATTCATTTTTAGGTCATTTACTTAGGTTTTGCGCATCATTAAGTTTCATCACTAAGTTTTTCATGTTACTTGTCTTTCCAAGCCCTAGAAGATCTCTTTCCCCCTTTTAATCTTTGATCCTAACCTAGGACAACCTTTAGAATATCTCTTCCCCCCTTTCTATATCCAGATTGAGATCTCCTGAAACCTAAAGTAAAAGGTCTAAGTCTTAAACACTAGTTCTACATCTCCTAAAAGGTGGGGCTACCTATTTCCATCCTTTTAGTTACAATCCTATTATGAAAAACTTTGCTATCATGATTTTTCAATCCATAAAAAGTACAATGAAGTTTATTTTAGATTTGTAAGTCTTCTTTTGTGACTATGCAAATGACGTGGCTTGTGCATTGACTACATTATTCTTCTTAGATGATGGCTCATTTTTTTAAGCTAATTTTTCCTTAGGTTTATTAGAGGGATTATTTCCTATTCCCTTAGATTATTGGATAATGAGTGCTAGAATTTTTGAATAGGTGATAGCATCCATAGAGGTTAGTTTAAACTATTCTCTTGTAAGTCTATCACAAAACTATTCAAAATAAAACATTACATGTATTGTTCCAAGAGTATCCTTTGTAGAGTAAAAGGTAGAAAAAATATTTGATAAGGACCTCTTAACTTTAACAAAATCAAGAAGACATACTCTTTATATGTATTATTTTTATTACAACCTTGAATTCTAGAAAGTAGAGACTTAAATTGAACCAAAAAATCTTCAATAGAAGAGAAGGAATTTGGAGACAATGTTGTTAATTCAACATCTAATTGTAGAACCTTGAATTCATTAACTTCACCAAAGAGGTTATCAAATTTGTCTCAAATTTTCTTAGGAGTTGTACAACTAGAAATGTGAAATTGCAAGTTATCAGAAATAAGAAGACCTATAATTCCCATTGGTTCATTTAACTCAAGTTTCAATAAGTAAACTACTCAAACTCCCTACTACTTTCACTTTCCAATTGTTAAAAATATGTGGAGTTAACAAATTGATTTTAGGATCTATGATGCACACACAACAAGAAACTTGGATTGTGCCTTGTCAAACCACCCAAAATTGTATTATATTTGATTGTAGACCCCCCTGAAAGATGCAAAACAAGAATTAGAAGCTTGTGTCAAGTTTGGAAGCCAAATAGTTCATTTATAACTCACAAATATTTTTAGAAATAGTGAAAATTGGGCTTTCTAAAACTTGAGTTTGACTAAAAAATTCCTTGTGAAATTTTGATGAATTTTGAAAAAAAATTATGAATTTTCGATAAATGGGGTGAAATTTATGCCCCATAAAAAATTGCATGAATTACACTAATTTTTGGAGATTAAAATATTAAAATTTTAAAAATGTCTTGACATCAAAATGTCCAACTCGGAAAGAGTTTTCCAATGACTATTCATATTAAAAGAAAAACTCCCCATTTAGAATTTATTGCAAAATGAAAACAACACCTTGTTATAAACAATTATCGACTATGAGAACAAAAATTCACCTCCCCCTTATAAAATTCAATAATTGTGACAAAATTATTAACACAAAGTTGATGGTTTACAAGTTTACCATAAATTTTTCCATAGGTGGAGGTGCCATGCCAAGTGGAGGATTTTGAGCGATCAAAAATCCTTAGAGGAAAGAGTCATTGGTGATTGAATTGAATTGATCATGTAGTGAAGCGACCATTGATTGTTGGACCACATGGAGGAGATTTTGGGCCCTTTGTGGCATTGACCAAGCCTTTTCAACAGAATTGATGTTACACTTACATTTTGCACTATGATTTTATTTCCACAACCTGGATGAACATCTATGACCTACACCTTCTGCATAGATTTGTGCTCTCCACACTATGCATTTTTGTTCGACTCTCAATCATTGGCTATGCGAAAGTTAGAGGAACCGAAAAAAGAGTTAATCAAAATCATGTCTGTAGACACTAAAAAATGTCCTAAGCCTCTAAACACCATTTTTTCACATTAATTCTTCCTCCTCCTTGCTTAATTAAATAATTTTAATTATTTATCCCCTAAGGTCATATTCTCCTATTCATTAAATAATTCTTAATTATTTAATTAATTTATTCTCTTTATTCCTCCTTGATTAATTAAATTATATTTATTTAATTACATCACTAATTAATTATTTTTCCCTTATAATTAAATAAACTCCTATTTATTTAATTATTCATGTTCCTATTTTATGTCTATAATTAAATAATTATTATCAATTGTTTAATTATTCATTAGCTTTTTCTTCCCGAATTTATTTAATTATTTTCCACCTTTCCCTTCACTATGAAATAATTATTTTAATTATTTAATATTTTATCCTTTTCCTTCACTTTTAATTAAATTATTATTTTAATTAAAATTCAACCTTTTCCCTTTATTCTATAATTAAATAATCATTTTTATTTAATTATTCATTTTCCCTCCTAAATTAAATAAGATTATAATTATTCAATTTACTCCAACAACCTCTTTTTCCATGTAATTCTTCTCTCTTCATCTCATTTAATTTTCACCCTTGATCATGTGACATTACCTTGTAATCTCCACCATCCATCCTTAACTAAACCCTATTTCTATTTGCGTCTAAATAATCTCATCCATTGATCAACATCATTCTTCATCTTTCAATCCTAGCCCTTCATTTGAAATTGTCTTTCTATAAAGAAGAGGCCTCCCATCCCATTTTCATATCAACATCTTTTATACTACTGTTATGCTCCTAGATTCATGAGCAATCGCATTAAAATCTTCAACAAATCAACATACTACATTCAATCTTTTGAGATTTGCATGCATTTTTGTTTGATTTAAGTTATTTTTATGTATATTTTTATTATATCCATTTTACATGCATAAATTTTGGTGAAATCAATGTGAACCCCCTAATTGATTTTTGGCTCAAGAGTTTGACAAATTTTGAGGAATTTTGGAGTTGGACCCACTTCACTTGATCTATCTTGCTTTTTTGCAGGTTTTGTGTCATTTTTGGGCAAAACACCAGTTTTCAAGGATTTCATCATATCTTTCAAATGGACATGAATTTTTTTATGAGTTCTTAGCTTAAGTTTATGTATCATCTAAAAAGAACGGGATTTTGTTGAAAAATGTGATTAGAACTTGAGATCTGTCATCCTTCTAGCACCAAATGTAGAACCTCAATCCTAAACCTACACAAATGTAAAAAAAAAACACATAATTAGATCAAATGCAAGTGAGAATCAAGATTCCCCATGAAATCCATTGAAATTGCAAAGAATAAGAAATGAGATGAAGAACATAAACAAACATAAACAAAAACTATCAAATCCTATGCAATGTAAATCAAACTCTTGATCCCATGGGGGAGTTGGTGCCAATTTGATGTGGAAATTGGCCCTTTCCCAACTCCTAAGATGCAATGTTGATGAGTGATGCACTTTGATGAAGATTCAATTGAGCTCCATGATAAAATTTCTCCATAACCTAGCTAAGATCTTGATAAAATGGATGAAAATAGATATGCTTGAAGATGAAATTGAGTATAGTGAGTTTGCTCAAATTGTGGATGATAAAAATGAGGAGAGAAGCCTCTTATTTATAGAAAGACAAGATGGAGAAATGATCAAAATGAAGCAATGTGGGATCATTCAACATCCAATGGGAAAGATCCACTTTTCAAGATGTGAATGGAGGAAGCTTGAGCACATTCTGGTGAATGTGCACAATAAATGAAATTAAGTGGAATTTGAAAATAGTGAAATGACATGCAAGAGGGAAAAAAATGAATTAAATGCCACTTGGCTCAATGCACAAGGACATGTAAGAGGGAATGAATGTCTTGTTGGAAGGAAAAATCCACTTGGAGGGATTTTCAAACTTGGAGAAATATTCTCAAAAGATGTCAAGTTGAAAGAAAATAGGGATTTAATAAATCTATAAAATGTATTTTCATGTGCAAGTGGAAAGATCTAGAGAAATTTGGAGATTAGTATTAAATTAATCAATGGTTAATTAATTTAATGAGGGATTAGGTGATGTGGCTATTTGATTTAGATTTATGGGTTGATTTAAATCAAAAGATGAGAATGTGATTTAGATTTAATTAAGTAAAAGATTTGATTTATTTAATTAAAGAGGAATGATGATGTCAGATTAAATCAAATAAGGTTTAATTTATTTTATTTAATAAGATGACTTTAGAGATTTAATCAAATAAAATGAATTATTTAAATAAATAGAGATCAAAGGATTAATTAAATAACTTTGATTTATTTTATTAACAAGAGAGAATGACTTAATCAAATAAATTATTATTTAATTAATTAAGGGATGAAGAGTGATAACAAGATGAGAAGATGATTTAGGATGAAACGGTGTTAGTAATCAAGATCAAGTATGTCAATATATTTTCCATGTCTACATTTTGCCCCTCTTTAAAGCAAAGTACTCATTACATTGTTTCAAAGAATAAACTGTCTCGATGAAAAGTAAAAAAAAAATGATTTCAAAATTTGCCCCATTGCTGCCCGGCAAGAGAAAACATGCTAATATACTACCCCCTCAAGAGATCGTATGAAAATTTCAAATTTTTGGGTGATCTCACGAAAAAAGAGGACAAGGTGCCTAACAGGTCCAAAAAGGCTCTGAAAGGTCAAAAAATGAGGTAAAATGCTAATAAAAGGTGCAAAACGGCCCTCAAATAGACAAAAATAGGCACCCTAACAAGACAGCTAAATGGGGTAGAAAAAAACCTTACTTTCAAGCTTGAATAGGCCTCAAGGGGCCATTTCCAATTCATTTGCACATTCAGCCTTTAGAGATTTTACACTTTTTAGCTCTGACACCCTCACGAGAAGGCACAATGAGAAATCCTCGGACACATCTCGGATCAAGTATGCACACATCAAAGGCTACCTGGCTCTGGGCCACCGATGAGTCAACCTGACCCGACCTCATTTTTTGATTTTTGTGTTGCTTTAATTAGCCTAGGATTTTAGGTCTTTAGGAGTGGTCCAATATAGCACCGCTGGAAAGTCTCTTTCGGTGTCGTGCAACCTCAAACTATGTCGTAGTCACGAATAGCGACGTTGTGGCACAGTTTGGAATTAGTGTTTAAACTCCAAACTGAGCCGCATACAAAAAGTGCATCACGATGGGGCCTATTTGCAAATTAGGATTTTAGGTTAAATTAAGTCGCACCTCAAACTGCAATGCAATGGTGGAGTTCGAGGGCCAAAGGGTCCTAGCGGTGCAATTTGAAACTTTCAAATTGCACCTCACCCACAAACAACAGTGTGCAAGTTGCTTGGGGGTATGCCAAGGAAAAATAAAATCATGAATTTTTGATGAATTTTAACATGGTGGCCTTCCTCATGCAGGAGGAGGTGATGATACTTTATTCACACAAGCACAAGCCCTAGGTAATTTTTGGCATTTTGCAGGGTATTCTCAAGCGACAATAAGAGCATCTAGGGCAGATCATAATTTGGTACATCGCTTATGCACTGCCCATGCAAACACACTTTGGTATGATGATGACACTCACTAAGAGATGGCACAGCGAGACATCCTCCTTCCACCTCATGACAGGTGAGGCAATGGTCACACTAGAGGACATGTTTTGTATACTTATATTTCCCATCCATGGAGAGCGCATGATTTACAATGTGGATGTTGGGATGGAGGCCTGCTCTGATGTGATGGGTCTTGATGAGCTTGTCTTTTGTGAGGGCCAGCTCGAGCTGGAGCATTATAGGCTCGTTGTGTCACCCTTTCGATTAGTTATAGCAGCTATCATATTAGGCCTCATTGCACCAGATCAGCGGGGCTGATACTTCAGTCCTCGATGGGGGCTCACTTGGGAGAAAATCATTCAGAGATGAGTATGCTTTGCGTGGGGGCTAGTTCTATTGACCTCTTTATATAGATATCTTCATGAGTTTGTATACCTTGATGGTAGAGCTCTTGGTGTTGGATTCACACTCCTTCATATCTGGGGCTGGGAGCACATTGATGTGCTTCGTCTGAGAGTTGTTCCAGTTGATATGGAGCCAAATGATCTAGTTTTTTGGCGATACAGAGGAGGTTTCTCCTTCACACATACAAGACAACAAAAGATTCCTCATTGGAGGAGAGTTCTGAATGACATGCGGGCTTTCACATGGTGGCCATACCTTGGATGGCCTACATGATTTGATGATGTACAACTACTCTTTTTCACTCACCAAGATAGATAGGGAGCACACAATGCTTGAGATGTACCTTCTAGGTAGGATTCAAAGATAGCTCGGGGAGCTACAGGACGGGCCAGATGATCAGTATGTCACTATATTTGCATGTACGATGAGCCAAATCTCTTGGGGCCGATACATACCTGCACATGAGGTGGTGAAGAGTTTCATGCAGCTGGTGGCCAAGCCATGGCTATATGATCAAGGGCATGTTGATGTAGGTACTACACAGGCACATAGAGATTGGTTCAGGCCACCTTTTAGACTTACAATACTGGGGACACCACCTTCCTAGTGTAGGGCTAAAGGCAAAGGGGCAAGGACCAAGGAGGGGGAGGACCACCACCACATCAATAATTTTAGGATAGCGTTCCATAGGATCAACCCCAATAGGATGATCAAGACCAAGTCCACTAGGACCAGGATCAGGGACATTAGGATCAGGATCACGAGCACCAGGATAGGGTTCCAACACTGCCCAGAGATGAGGACCATGATTAGCCACCTGTACAACCATCCCTTCATCCAGACCCTAGGGATGGTTAGATTCTCCAACTACATGAATAGATATAGGTAATTATAGCTGAGAGGAATCGGTTATAGGAAGAGCGAGACTAGGCAATCCGGCAAAGACAAGTTGTGGAGTTGCAAGTAGCAATAGAGATGGGCAGATGACAACAGATTGAGAGCATTTTTGAATCCTCCTCCTAGAGCATGGCACCACTCTAATCATATAGGGAGGCCATCCAGGAGGTTGATTATTAAAGGATGCATTATTACTAGGCCATTCCAAGAGCAACCCAGGTCCTAGACTTTTCACAGAGGACATGTCATAGACCTACAAAAGATCATGAGGAGAGAGTAGGTGGTGAGCGCAGCAGCCAATAGGGCTAGCCTTTCTTTGGATCAAAGTCAAGATTCTTTTTGTTCCCTATGGGCTCATTTTTGATAGCCTAGTGGGCCCTTGTAATTTTATGCATTTGATACACAATTGATCTGATTCCTTTTGTACCATGACAGTAAATTTATTTTGATGATATATGAGATAAGATGATA
The DNA here is from genome assembly GCA_007115665.2 of Sequoiadendron giganteum. Classification (NCBI taxonomy): domain Eukaryota; kingdom Viridiplantae; phylum Streptophyta; class Pinopsida; order Cupressales; family Cupressaceae; genus Sequoiadendron; species Sequoiadendron giganteum. Next base: position 257,649,831 of record CM021107.1, on the reverse strand, counting down.
TTAATGTGATGTGATGTGTCTTAACTGACTTTATGCTTTATGGATGGATCTTATGATGATATGATGATGATACTTATTTGATACTTATGTGATGATGTATTGTGATGGTTTATGGATGCATTTCTTTTTTAGTACCTTTTCTTATGTACTTTTTATGACGTATGAAAAATATTATGATATGCAAATGCTTAGACTAACAAATCTATATTATGCACTTGATGGATGATAAGATGCACATAATTTTCCCATGTATGATATGCACTTATGATGTAATGATGATTATGATATGATATGATGATGTATGATGAATGTATGTTGTATGAAATGATGCTTTATGTAATAATGTATGTGCTATGATATGATGCTTATGGCATGGATGCCTTGATATATGATATATGATGTATATGGATTGTTACTAATGCTTACATATATGATATGCTCATATGATTATGCAATGGGTGCTTTTGATATATGTGATATGGATTATATGGGATGATTATGTAATTTTATGGTTCATGAGATGATTAGAATAACCAATCTATATTAATGATGAAAAATGCAATGTGTGTGATATGATTAATGTTTCCTATATGATATGCAGTATGTAATATGTTGATGGTTTGTGGATATAGGATGGATGCAAAGGTGATGATGATTTATGATTAATTTTCATGGTACCATGTTAGCGTGAAAGAAGAGATCGAAGAAAGTAAGAGATTCCAACAAGACATGAGATGATGATGATGATGATTTGTTGAGGAGTTGGGATTTTAAAAGGGCCAATTGTCTTATGTTTGATAACACACGAGGTGCGATGCATCAAGGTATAGAGAACCAGGATGGTGTTGTACTGAGTGTGATGGACTTTGAATCAAAAATCAGATAGGATTATTCTTGTTCACACCTGACATACAAAAATTTACTTAGAATGCAATATAAATATTTCAAATCTCTCAAACCAAAACATAGAGAAGAAATCCTTTCTATGTGGTCAACAAGAAACCTAAAACACCCTCCCTATAAACCAAGCAAAGCATGCATGATCAAGTTATATTACAAGAATATCCAACAAGCACAAAAGATAAAAAGATCATTATCATTTCCCCATTTATATCTCTCTAAATCCATTCATTTGGGACATCATCAAGAGGTCATCAAAATGAGCGCAAAAAGATAAGTCAAAAGATAAAGATAAAGTAAAAAAACAAGCTAATGTTCTTCAATACCGCTATCAAGACTAAACTACGATGATGCCTGATATTGATGTCCATTGTAGGAAGGATGCATCCTAGGACATGTTGTGATCAGGTGATGATGAGATTGATTGGATGATAAGCTATTGATACCAAGATTTGACAAACGTGTTTACTTACTGACATAGACTTGAGACTTTAATGATTGAGAGTTCACTTTTGAACCTAATAGACTTGCTTCCAATTATTTTACCAAAGGATGAAAGCGACGATGACTTATTATGGATGATGACTATTGCGGGTGAAAGTGCGATGAGACGAGTGCACTATTTTGGGTTTTTTCAAATATTTGGATATTTTTGGTGTTTTGAAATGTTTTGAAGCTATTTTTTGGTATTTTGAGATTTTTCAATTTTTTTGGTATTTTCAAGATTTATGACCAAGAGACTAACCTAAAGACCTATCCAAAGGGTCTCAAGAGTTGATAAACATATTATCCTTGCCTACGTTATACACACAAAGACCACGTAGTTTGACTGACACAAACTTGTTTATTGATGAGATAGATGGACGAATGGATTGTCAGCTTATTGCGACAAACTCCTAAAGGACTAACCTAGGGTGTCTCAAGGGATGATCACAGATCTACCTTTCCTATGTTCAAGCTCAGAGATGACGTAGTTTGACAAGATGACTCCATTGATATGATTTTTGAGATTTTTGAGATATGAAGACTTTGGATTTTTATATGATTTGGATGTTTTTTGGATTTTTTGGATTTTGGATGGATATTTTGAATGTTTTTGAATTTTTGGATTTTGAAGAAGATCACAAGAATATACATGAACCTGATCCGATGCAGGTACATGAGCATTCCCCCAACATTTTTTAATAGACTACTTCGATATAGGCAGGAAAAACTGACCTTTTCTTTCTGGTTTTGGCAGGTTCTTCTGGTCCTCCTTTAGTACTAGCTCACTAACTTGGAAGGTTCGCCTCCTAATTTTCTTATTGTAGTTGTGTTTCAGGCAATTTTGATATACTTGCAAGTGATTTAGGGCATCTATGCACCACTCATCCAAAATTTCTAGTTCATTTAGTCATGACACACAGTATTCTTCATCTATAATGAGATTTTGTAGTGATATCCTCAGGGACAGGAGCTTGATCTCAATGGGGAGGATGGATTTTGATCCATAGACCAAGGAGAAGGGGGTGACACCTGTTGGTGTGTGGATGCTTGTGCGATAAACCTATAAGGCAGGATTTAGTTGTAGATGCCAATCACGACCAGCGTCATTGATTTTTTTCTTAAGGATTTTTGGAATGGTTTTATTGGTGGCTTCTTCTTGGCCATTTCCTTGGGGATAATACGAAGTGGAAAAGCGATGGATATTGAATTTTCGGAAAAGGCCAAGGACATCCTGATTTTTGAAGGGTGTTCCATTATCTAAGATAATGGCTTGAGGTACACCATATTGACATATAAGGTAGTTCAGGATGAAATTAGATATTTGTTATCTAGTTATGTAGTTGATGTAAATGGATTCAACCCACTTTGTGAAGTACTATGTGGCGGTAATGATGAGTTTATGGCCATTGGATGAGTTTGGGGTAATTTTACTGATGAGATCGAGCCCCCACTGTGAAAAGGGCCAAGGTGCAACAATGGGATGAAGTTCTTGAGCTAGTGCATGGATGAGCTCCCCATGCTGTTGAAATTGCAAACACCTTTTGACAAATTCATGTGCCTCTCTTTCCATTATAGGCCAATAGTATCTGTTCCTTAGTAATTTATTAGCCAAAGTCATACCGTTCGAGTGCGAACCACAAATGTTTTTGTGTACCTCGGTTAAAGTAGTCAATGCTTCCTTAGTGTTTAGGAAACGTAATAGGGTTCCTTCGATGCTCCTATGGTAGAGGGTTTCTCCTAGGATGAAAAAGAGGGTTGACTTCTTGATGAAGGCTTGTTTAAGGTTCAACATTATGTCAGAAAGGAGGACTCCTATTCTTAAGTAAGTGTAAATGTCATGGTATCGGGTATCACCAAGACCAACAATTTTGCACATGAATTTAGACTCTGGTACCTCAAATGTTGCTATGAGAAGCTGCTCTACAAGGAATTCCTATTTCGGGACATGTGAGATTTCCAAGAGTGATCCAATTGTATCCATTGTGTCTGCTGCTCTATTGTTTGCTATGGGTAGTTGTTCAAATACAATATCAATGAATGATTCTTTGACGCTCTTCTTGAATTTCTTGTATGGAGTCACTTTATTATCCTTTGTCTAATATTCATTGTTTAATTGATTGATTATGAGCTGAGAGTCTCCATACACCTTAATAGCCATAATATTCTATTGCACTGGAATCCTTAACCCTATTATGAGAGCCTCATACTTTTCTATATTATTTTTGCATGGGAATGACAACTTGTAGGATTTGGGTATGCAGCCTCCTTGGGGAGTGATGAAGAAAATTATTTCCCCTGACCTGTGTTGTGTGTAGGATCCATCAAAATACATCTTCCAGTGGTCTGTTACACTTAAGCTGAAAATTGATTCGTCAGGGAACTTTGAGAGAATTGGATTTTTTTTATATATGAGCTTCTGTCAATTAATCCATTATTGCTTTCCCTTTGATGGCCTCGCTCTCTATCTATTCAATTTCATGTTATATCAATATCATGACCCACTTGGCTGTTGATTCTGTGAGAGTGGCTTTGAAAATTAGGTACTTGAGCAGATCTATTTTTGCGATTAGCTTGATTTGATGCACCAACATGTAATGTCTAAAATTTTGAGCTACAAATACGTTTGCTAGACAAGCCTTTTGAATAGGTGTGTAATTTAGTGCATGTCCTACCATGGTTCGACTGATGTAGAATATTTCTCTCTCTCTTCCATTTTCATCATATTGGGCTAAGAGAGCACCGAGAGCTGTCATTGTTGCTAAGATGTATAGGATTAATGGTTTTCTTAGAATTGGTGGCATCAGAACTGGTGGTGTGAGTAGGTATTCCTTGATTTTTTTGAATTCCTGGTCACATTTTTTATCCCATTTGTATGCTACCCCCTTGTGGAGTAGATGAGAATATGGGATTTGTTTGTCTGTCAACTATGCTACAAATCTACAGATAGACTGGAGCCTGCATTGTAGACCCCTTAGCTACTTTAGTGTCCTGGGTGCTTCGATTTCAAGGATCACCTTGACTTTGGCAAGATCTACCTCCTTTCCTCTCATTAGCACGATATACCCTAGGAGCTTGCCTGATTGCACTCTGAAGACACACTTCTTTGGGTTGAGGCAAACTTTGTATTTTTCCAACCTGTCAAAAAAGGAACTCAAAGTTGATATGTGGTCCCATATTTTCTTGATTTAGCCAATATGTCATCCATGTATTATTCCACCGTCTTATGAATCATGTCGTGAAAGATTAGTGTCATGGCTCTCTGATAATTTTCTCCTGCATTCTTTAGCCCAAATGGCATCAAGTTCCAACACTAGTTTCCCCATGGACATGTGAACGTTGTCTTGTGTTGGTCCTCCTTTTCTATCATGATCTGATTATATTTGAAAAACTCAACCATTAGTGATAGCATCTCATGTCCAACCATCATATCCACTATCATGTCGATGTTGGGTAGTGGAAAGTCATCATTAGGACACACTTTGTTTAAGTCTCTGAAATTGGTGCAAATGCGGATGCCCCCAGTGGGCTTTGAAATAGGTACCATGTTTGATACCTACTTTGGATAGTCAATTGGTCTTATGAATCCCACAGCTAGGAGCTTTTGCAATTATAATTTGACCAACAAGGCTATTTAGGGATGCATCTTTCTGAGCTTTTGTCTCACAAGTTTTGCTTCAGGATACGCAGCTAAATGATGAGCTACCGTCTCTGGATCAAATCTCGACATTTCAGCATAAGTCCATGCAAAATTTACCTTTCTTTCTTTGAGGAATGCAACAAAGAGTTCATGTTCTTTCATGAGAAGTGACTCAACATAGAAGGTTATATGCAGTAGCTCCTTTGTTCCTAGGTTGATGGGATTGCATTGTTCGACCAGGACTACTATTTTTTCTTGATGAAGTGTAGTGAGGGGAAGATTGAATCCTTCATCCTCTGGAGCCTTAGAGAGGTTTTGACGATTGGATGCATCCTTTATTTTTACTATTTTTGAGTCAGAGAGTGCCACAGTGTGGTTTTCACTCAAGGACCTTGAGATTATTCTTAATTTCTCACTTTTGTGACTGAAGGATTCAATCATCTCCCATAATAGGCTTGAGTGTCCAATGTGATGTCAAACCTAGCTTTATGATCTCCATATGGTATTGTATCCCTCAATCCCATGAACTTCGAAAGAACCTCATTTTTTTCAAACATGTCCAAAATCGATGGTCCTCGATGGTTGTAATTGATGAGTTGGGGGTAGACCAAGTTTATTTCATGGGTTTGGTTGTCTGACTCAAAAGGCATGGTGCTAATCATGAGTAGGGAGGAGTCTTCAAAAAGAATGGGTAGGCCAGTTATGGTATCCTCATCATCACTACTACTACAAACATCGATCACATCAAAGGTGAAGTTATCTAAGGGTGGAACTATGGATACTGGTAGTCATAGGGTTGTTGTTGTTAGCTGAAGGGGAGTCCTGACTATGTTAACTAGGGGGAATTATGCCACGTATGGTTACACTCAGAGGGGTACATCCAAGGCCAATATTTTTCATTTATTTCTCCACAATAATAGGTTCCAACCAACCATTGTTGTTCTTTCCCAGACTTCTATTTCTGTTATAACCCATACCCAACATTAACTGAAGTCCTTTGTTTACATCATCTATATGAAGGGTTGGTATAGGTCTTGCATCTTGATAGAGGAGATTGGATACGTCTGACTCATCCACCACTTCTTGACCTAGATCTCCCCAACTCTTGAATCGGAAGGATCCACTCTGAAGGTTTGAGTTTTCATATTGGTGGGTTGTGGTTGTCCATGGGATCTAGGGGATTGAGGTAACTCCCCAACCACAAAGGCTACTTTCTTCATTTTGTATTCCCCACACCCATTGTCTTGGACTATAAGCTTGATGTTAGATATATCAGGGATGGCGGGTGTTTTTGTCCCAGAAGTGGAGGCTATATTGGATTGGTCTATATATGGAGTTGAGGGGCCTTCATCATTCTTTGGGACTTGGGGAACTTTATAGTACTTGGATTCTAGATTCTTGTAGTAGGTGAAGGGTTTAGGATCACCATATATTGTGACCTATTGGTTTTGGTATGAAAACTTGACACATTGGTGGAAAGTTGATGCAACTGCTTGCATCCGATGAATCCATGGGCACCCCAGGAGGATCTTATATGGTAGATCAAGATCAAGCACTTGATAGGTGGTTTCCATAACAACTGGCCCTACTTGAATATGGAGTTGAATAGTACCCCGAGACACTCTTTCTTGATCGTCGTAAGCACTAATTTTCATACCCTTACCTTTTTCAATAGAATCTTTAGAGATTCCCAAATTCTTGATAAGCTTTTGTGAACAAATTTTGAGGCCTCCACCCCCATCCACCAAGACCCTTTTGACCTTTTTTTTTTTAACCAGGAAGTCAAGGTAGAGTGCACGGTTGTGAGATGGTTGGGTGAGGAAGTCCTGATCAAAAAATGTGAGGAGATTCAGACTGGTGATGTTACTGACCATAGCTTGGAATTTCTTAGTATCAAGGTTGGAAGAGATAGTAGATGAATCCAATGATTCCTCAATGATTTCTCTATGGGCAATTGAAATATTCAATAACTCCATGATGGAGATCTGATCAGGGGTTCTTTTTAACTAGTTAATGATGTTGTAACCATTAGGGAATTTTTTTTTATTTGAGGTGGAGGTCTTAGTTGGTTGTGATGCCACAACTATGGTGACCTTGCTGCTAGGTGTGGTGACACCACAATCCGCTTTGGCTCCTTTGATGCTAACAATAGTGACCATTTTTTCAAGGCACACAACAACTCCTTCATACACATGGCTCACATTGCTATACTTTTTCTTCCCTTTTTTGTTTCCTTGGTTGTGATCGAGCATCAGATTCATGTATATTTTAAGATTTTGATTACTAATCGGTTGCTCAACATTTATAATTTTTTCATCAATGAGGTCTTGGATGACATTTTTTAATTTCATGCAGTTGGTGGTTGTATGCCCCTTGAGCTTATGATAATCGCAAAGGAAATTTTCATTGTACCAAGGTGGTTCACCTGAGGCTCTTGGTAATTATCATAAGTGGAGATTTTGATGAGGTTCTCATTGACCAAATTCTTCATGATGGATTTGATTGATTCCCCAAGGGCTGTGAATTTCTGCTTGGGGGGATACCTATTTAACAGAGGTGGTCCTCCTTGATTATTGAGGTTGTTGACTTGATTGTGGGGTGGTTGTTGGGTTACCACAATTTCTTGCATTTTATTATGATTATTGTTCTACGGTTGATGATGTGTTTGAGCATTCTTCTATGGAGCACTAATGACAACCTTGTCATCAACCACTCCATCATTGGTGACTTTTTTATTCTTCACCCATGTGTGAGGTTTCTCATTATAGCTGGTGGATGCATGACTATCTTGATGTTTAGGCTATGTATGTGTACCCCCTTGTGTGATAAGGGCTCTTTCGATGTTGAGCACCTTGGGTATTAATTGGTCATATGTGGTGATGCATTGCATCTTCAGATAAAATGTCAGCGTCTTCTCCAAATTAGCAATGATAGTGCAGATTGGTTGCTCTTCTGGCATGGTCCACTTGCTCTGATTAACCTTGGATCACCATCATTTTAGGAAAGAGGTGAATGATTTGCTTTTTCCTTGTTTCAGCATCGATAATTCCTCTAGACTAACGTTTGGGTCGATGTTGAATGCATAATTTTTGAGGAATGCATCTATAATTTCTTGGAATGTTCTGATGCTCGTAGGTAGAGGAGAGAACCATTCCATGGTGGGAAAATCTAGGCTTTAGAGGAAATAGTTGGATCTGGTATTTATCAATGTACGTAGCTTCCATGCAATAGGCTTGGAATTCCCTAATGTGATGTTGAGGGTTTCCCAACCTGTGATATTTGTCAAATTTGTGGATTTTGAATCCCTTTCAAAATGGTATCATTGCAAGGCTTTATCAAAAGGATAGGGGCACAAATTGTCGGGTGTCCTTATTTTTTTTCCTGATTGAAGATCCAACACTTGCTGCGAGAGAAATTTTATTTGTGTTGTCACATTGTCTTAGGGATTAGGAGGTGGAGTGAACATTTTTTGAGGAAGTTGTGGTGTTTGATTGATGGGTGGGGCATTGGTGGGGGTTTGCTGCAAATTTTTTTGCATGATTAATGCCTACATTTGCTACTGAGCCAACAACACTTTTTGTTGGTTAATTTTTTGTTGTGCCAACAAAGGTTGTTTTTGGGCTTGTTTTTGAGATGCTAGTTGTTGTGTTTGATACTCTTGCAAGGCTTGTTGATAGGATTTCTACTGGACTGCTTGCAACTATGCCTAATATTGGGCTTGCACTTGCGCTTGTTGAGCTTGATAATAAACTTAGGCTTGAGCATGAGGTTGTTGGGTTGCTTGTACAACTTGTGTAGCTTGTGTGGCTTGAGTTGCTTGTGTAGCTTGGGTGGATTTTTGTTGTTGTAGTAATGCTTGGGTTTGGGCATCCTTCTATGCTTGTTGCACTGTTAATTGTGCAGCTTGTTGATGCTAGATTTGTTGGAGTGCCTTTTGATAGGAAACTTGTTAGGCTACTTGCAACATGACACTGAATGAATTCTCCAAGTTGGGTTTTAGCAGTGGTGGTGGTGGATTGGGAATGGTGTTGACCATTGTGATGAGTAGAATGGATGTGATGATTGGGGTTTGAGTGGTGGATGGCGTGATTGAGATGCTTGGTCCTTGGGAACCATGCTTTGAGAGATTTGAGGAATGGTGGATGTATTGATTGTTGGGGTTGCTTGGATGGTTTCCATCTATTGTTGTGATATCAATGGTAAGATGTGAGGATTTGGTATGATGCTCTGATTAATGATAGGTGGATTGCTTTAATTTGGTTGATTGATGTTGGGTAGAGGAGGAAGGCCCAACACAATGGGTGATGTGGATGTTTGTGGTAGAGGCATAAAGATGGGCAGTGCATTCTCTTGAAGGGATGATGATGAGGGATCAAAGACTCCCCCAGATCCAAAATAATCACCTTCTCCTTGTGAGGTTATAGGGAGAGAGGTTGGCATGTCGAGTGGACCAACTGACATTGCATGAAAATAAATGAATTGGTATGGTTACGAAATGTGAGAAGGACATATGGGTGCAATGGATTTATTGGTACAGATTGGCCCAATATGGTGTTTGTTTCCAAATCTTTCTTATTCACAAGGGGATGTTCTTGAAGGGCATGAAGCAATGAGCTTCCCTTCCTAATGATTGGTGGAGTTGGAGAAATGGATGATGTGATCTGTGGGATTCTTTGGGTGATGTTTTGACATGGAGGTATGGGTGGGATTAGAGGCATGATCTCAAGAGGTTTATCTACAAGAGTGCTTAGGTCATAGTTGGAAGGGAGTTTACCCCATTCCTTGGCCAATTCCAACATGTGTTGGGAGGGATATAACCTCATCATGGCATTAAAAATTCAATGATTTTCAAGATTTTGGACCATCTCAAGGATTTCATCTTGTGTCCTCCCTAAGACGTTGTTGGTGATGTCCTCTACTTGACCCTCCTCCTGAGGATTTTGTGATGGTAGAGGGAGATTGCTTGTGGGATTCATTTCAGGAGCAGTTTGGCTTAGGTCACTTGAAGTTGATGTTTCCTTGGTGATTTCCATATTATTCTTGTGTTGCAATCTTATTTGTACCATAAAAGAAGGATAAATTTTTTAGAATGTGTACTTTTTGATGGATCTAACTTTAGGCACAAAAAGAGAAGAACTAGGATGATTAAGGATCAGATATGGGGGTGAGATACATGGAAAATGGATGATGCAATTGATTGAAATCTTGAGAAACCTTAGAGGAGACATTAGACTTTAGGGTTTTATTTGGATTGATTGATTTGAGATAGTGCACTTGCAAACTCTAAGAGGTTGGATTTTGTCTTGGAGTAGACTCGTACAAAAGATGATAATTTGATTAAAGGTGTAAAGAAGGATTCATCAAGACACCTCTAATAAAACAAAATGATTTTGGATAATTAACTCCTAGACCTCAAGATGTTGGATTTTATAATTTTATCAAATATGTGGAGAAGGATTCATCCCCACATATCCAACCAAACAAGATGATTTTTATTTTCCAAAAGTCTAGCATGGATGATTATTTCAAGATTTTTAAGATTTGTTAGTGAGATGATTTTTTATTTTGATGGTTGTAAGATGAGTGAGAGTGATGATTTTTATCCTAGACCAGCCCTAGGTAGAACTCCTTCTTACAAGACCTCAGTATTGAAGAACACGCTTGACACTTCCTATGTGAGAAAAGAAAATATTTGAAAGAGATTGGGGTTTTGCTGACAATAAAACTCATACAAGTTAGGGTTGTTCTTTGAAGATTTCTTGTAAAAATTATAAACCAACCTTTCTCTTACCACTTGAAGCTTTGAAAGAAGTTCTTCACGAGCTCTTGGACTAAGACTTTTGAACTTGGGCTTACGAATTTTGATTTTGAGGGAAATTGTTTGGAAGAATGCATATGTGGGGTTCAGTTATCTCTTAACTTTTCTTAGTGAGTTATTTTTACCAAAAACACTTCTTGATTTAAGTTTCAAACTATATTTCTAATGTCCTAACTCCTTGCCATCCCACAAAGTCCATTATGTGGAAATCAAAGAAATCAAGGCAAAATTTTCCTAATGTTGACTTTAGTAAAAGAAAATTGTTATTAAATCCAAATACTTAGATGACTCTAAGGATTAAAAATCCCTAGGACAAGCATGAGCACTCAAATTAGTCAAAGGTATTTTATTTTCCTAAAGGGTTTGAAATTTTGAGGATTTTTTGAATGTTTATTTTCAAGTGTTTTGGATCCATACAAAGTGTTTAACTGACTCAGAGATTGCACAACCCCAAGATGGAAAAGATAATATCTATTGAGTTCCCACTTGGACAAATCAAGCTACGCTTACTCTTAGCAAATGATTAGATGTTTGACCACACTAGCTCCCCTCCACAAAACACACTTCTCGGGTCAGCCAAGCATCAATACCTATGAATCTCCCATAGAATACTTCTCATTTCTAAATAGAGTTGTAAGAATGTGGGATGACTCTGGAGGTCTGACCTCTTGACACCAACAAATATTGGGATTTTTGGCTTCTAAAAAAAATTTCATAGTAAGGGCATCTAGTTTAGGGGATGCAATGATAAAATTCTTGTGAGAGATCTCCCAACCCTTATAACAAGGCCTTTACACATCATAAAGATATTGGTGGAGAGTTATCATGTACTGCTTCCCATTGTTTATGATTTTCATCATAACCACAAATTTATAAAGCGGTTTAGAAGAGCTTGGCTTATGCTCGTTACCGCTTGGGTTGTTCCCTTGGGGTGAGTAATTTTTCCCACCAAGGTAGACCCTCTAAAGGTACACAAAAGTAAACAATTACATCCATAGTTTGATCGATCTTTGTTGAGAAACAAAGAGAGAACACTCGCGATGTACTCCACTCACACTCACAAGATTGGTTCAATTTTAAAATTCCCAAATTGAAATGTGGAGGCAATCACTTACACAACTTAAGATCACCAAAAGGAATTTTGTTTCTCAAGATCGATATAAATCATGAGAGAAGTGCATATCTATTTTTGATGATGTTACTTTGGGCAAGTAACTACAAAACAAAGATGCACATGTTCATTTTAAATCCTCAAAGCAATGATTAGATTATTTTTAAAGCATCAAAAGGATAGATGAAAGTTTTTTTTTTCAATATTTAACCTAAACCATATCTATTCAGTTATTCTAAATATATTTTTAACCTTTTGTAGAAAAATTGAAAGCTTGTATAGTGTTCTTTCTAGAGCCCAATAGAAATTTATTATATCCTAAGAGCATGAAAGATAACAAATCCTTAAGAGAGATTATGAACTTTCCCAAAAGTGTTAAACAAACACTAGAGTGTTCAAAAAAACTTGAGAGAATGATGTCATAATGTTACCTTCAACTTTGTTTTCCTCCTTCACCTTGATTAGACCAACCTGCAAAACCTAATTAGAACTACAAAACAAAGGTTAGAAAAATCAGCTAGCAATCTAAAACAACCAAAATAGAAAAGAAACGTGTCGAAATTAAGTCAATTTAAACCTCTTACGTTACTTCAATGGTGTAGTCTGTACAGGCAACACAATTTGAGGAAATTAGCAGTGTTGTATAGCACCACTAGGTCTGCAAGCAACACTTTGCAGCTCTGAACCTAAATCCTAGACCTGCACAAACATGGAAAACAAACACATTATTAGATCAATATGCAATTGAGAACAAGGATTCCCCATGAAATCCATCTACAATGCTCAAATAGAAAGAAAAATGAATAAAAAAGAAAGAAACTAAGTTAAATTCTATCCAAGCAATGTAAACACACAATCCCATGGGAAAGTTGGTGCCAATTGTGTGTAGAAATTGGCCATTTCCCAACTCCTTTGTAAGCTTTGATGATTTGATCCACTTTGGTTGAATTTGTGCATAACCTAGTTAAGAACTTGATAAAAATAAATGAAAATGGATATGTTTGACGATGAGATTGAGTATAATAAGTTTACTCAAATTATGGATGATCAATTCAATAGAGGATGCCTCTATTTATAGATTTGAGGAATTAAATATTGAAGGATTTGGATGTATGTGGGACAAAATACCAACCAATGAGAAGAGGCCACTTGTCCACATGTGATTGGAGGAGGAATGAGCACATTTTGATGAATGTGCCCATAAATGCTATTAGACTCAAATTTGAAATTTGAAAGTTGGCAAGTTGGAGGGAGAGAAGAATGGAGTTAATGTCACTTGGCTCAAGGCCAAAGACATGTAAGAGGCATTACATGCCTTGTTGGAAGTACCCATCCCTTTTGGAGGGATTTTTGAATTGGAAGAATATTCCACAAAAGATGCCTTTTTGAATAGAAATTGATGATTTAATAAATCAAATAAATTGATTTATTGTGCAAGTTGCAAAATCTAGAGGATTGAAGCGATTAGGATTAGATTTAATCATGATTTGATCAATTAAGAGGGGGATTGGTTGATTTGACCATTTTGACTTGGATTTAATAATTTAAATAAATCAAAATGAGAGGAATAATGATTTGAGATTTAATTAAATAAAGATTGATTTATTTAATTAAAAAAGGTGGTGTTGTATTAAATCAAATAAAGAATAATTTATTTAATTTAAATGATGTGATCTTAGAGGTTAATTAAATAAAGTGGATTATTTGATTAAAAGATAGACTAGGATTAATTAAACAAACTAATTTATTTAATTAATGGAAAAGAATGACTTGATCAAATAAGAGAGGAATTGTGATGAATTTAATCAAATAAGGATCATTTAATTAAATTAATTAGAAAAAGGGACGATTTAGGAAGAAACGATGTTAATAAGATCAGGATAAGGTGTGTAGGATCGAATTGTATATTTTCCATGTCTACATTTTGCCCATATTTGAAGCAATGTACTTGTTGCATTGGTACAAACAACAATCTATTGTGATCAAAATTTCAAAAATTTCTTGATTTTCTGAATGCCCCACTATTGCCCCAGTGAGAAGGATTATAATGATATGTTGCCCCTTCAAGAGATCGAATGGAAATGTTCAAGTTTCCAATCAAGAACATGATAAAATGTGAGAGGAGAGGATCTATTGATCAAAGGATGAAAGATAATTCTTTAGAAAGATCATATATTTGACGTAGACAATTTTGATGACTTATAGATAGTCATAGGCCATGGGTAGCCTTGTGTATAGATAGAAGAAAGGAGATCCAACAAGCCTACATTATGAATGATGTTGATGATGATGATTTTCTTACCAGGAGTTGGGATTTTCAAAGGGCCAATTACTTTATGTTTGATAACACACATAGGTATGATGCATCAAATATAAAGGACCGGGATGGTGTTGTACCCAGTGTGATGGAATTTGACTCGACAATCATATAGGAGTATTTTTGTTCACACTTAGCATACAGAACCTTGTTTAGGATGTAGTTCAAATATTCTAAGTATCTCGGCCCAAAACATAGAAAAGAAAGCCTTCCTATGTGGTCAACAAGATACCTAAAACATCCTTCCCATAAACCAAACAAAGCACACATGACTAAGTTATTTTACAAGAGTATCCCACAAGCACAAATACAAGAAAAAAATACATTAGTAAGCTCATATGCAAGATAAAACAAAGATTCCCCATGAAATCCATCTACAATGCTTAATAATAGGAAAAACGAAGAACAAACATGAAAAGAAATGAAATCCTAATCAAGCAATGCAAACTATTGATCCCAAGGGGGAGTTTTGCCAATTGGTGTGTTGAAATTGGCCCTTTCCCAACTCCTTTGTAAGCTTGTGATAATTTGTGGATGATTGAAGCTCCTTTATGAAATTTTGGCATATCTTAGATATGAAACCATAAAAATGATGAACACTTGCTATGAAGTAGACAAAATTAGCTCTCAATGTGAAGAGAGTAACTTTGCTCAAATTGTGGATGATGAATGAGAGGAAGAGTCTCTCATTTATAGATTTCAAATTGGAAGAATGAGCAAGATTGAGCAATGTGGGATCATTCAGCATCCAATGGCCAAGTGCCACTTGTCAAGATGTGAATGGTTGAAGGTTTTGCAAATTTTGATCAAAGTGCCAATAAATGACATTAGTTTGAATTTGAAATTAGTGAAATGACTTGTTGAAAAGGGAAGAAAAATGAAGTTAATGTCACTTGGCTCAATGCACAAGGACATGTAAGAGGAGTGAATGCTTTGTTGGAAGGACAAATCCACTTGGATTTGAATTCAAATTTGAAATAATATTCCTCCCTTATTCCATGTTGAGATAAAATAGGCAATTTAGTAAATCAAAGTAATTGATTTATCGTGCAAGTTGCATTCTCTAGATAATGTGACATGTTTTAGGGTTAATTAATCAAAGATTGATTAATTTAATGAGGAATTAGGAGATGTGACAATTTAGACTTAAATCTATGAATTGATTTAAATAAAATTGAGAGGAAGGGTTTAATTAAATAAATGTTTTGATTTATTTAACTAAAGGGGAAAATATTAGATTAAATCAAATAAGGTTTAGTTAATTCAATTTAATAAGAAGACTTTAGGGATTTAATCAAATAAGATGAATTATTTAATTAAAGATGGAATTAGGGTTAATTAAATTAAATTGATTAATTTAATCAACAAAGGGGAATGTGACTTAATTAAATAAATAATGATTTATCTAATTAAGAGATGAAAAGTGATGATAAGATGAGAGGATGATTCAAGGAGAAGAGATGTCAGTAATCGGGATCAAGTGCATCGGTATATTTTCCATGTCTACATTTTGCCCCTTTTTGAAGCAATGCACATGTTGTATTGGTTCAAAGAATAAACTGTTGTGATCAAAGTTCAAAATATCTCAATTTTTTTGAATGCCCATTGTTGCCCCAGTGGAGGATTATGCTGATATGTTGCCCCCTTGAGAGATTGGATGAAAATTTTGATTTTTGGATGATCTCACAAAAAAGAAGACAAGGTGATTGAGAGGTCCAAAAGTGCCCCAGGATGTCAAAAAATGCATTAAAATGCGAAAAAAAGATGCAACATGGCCCTCAGTTTCACAAAATCGAGATCAGAGGACCAAAACCCTAGCTGGATGGTGAAATTAGGTCACAAAACCCTAATTTTCAGGCTTAAATAGACCTTGAGAGGTCACTTTCAATTCATTTGCACACTTAGCCTTTAGAATTTCCTGCACTTCGAGCTCTGAGTTCCGGTCGAGATGGTGCAATGACAGCTTCCCAAGCACGTTTTAGAGAGGGTACAAGTGCACCAACGACCAATCGGCATAAGACCCGTGGTATGTACCCCTATCCTGAATTTTGATTTTATTGTTTTACGTGCATTTAATAGGGTTTAGGTCAAGCGATGCTGCAAATTCTCAATTGGCACTGCGCGACCTGAAATTGCACTGTATATGACAAAAGCGTCATCGCGGGCCAATTAGGAGATTAGGGTTTCTTGTCAAACTTAGCTGCATACATAAATTGGACCACGCGACACACTTTGAAACTAATTTTTTGGCACAAAGTCAGTCGTATAGGAAAATAGTACTGCATGACACACTTTGGAGTTTAGAATTTGGAGAACTCTGCCACTGCGGTGCAGTTTGGAACTTTTCAAACTGGGCCGCATTTGCAAACAACGCTGCATTTGTTGTTTTAAATGCGAAAAGATGACTCGGGAGGCAAGTTTTTTCATGAGACCTGATGCAATGGTTTCTCTTGTGCAAGAGGACCTCGGCATACTTAATTTGAGGGAGCACAGATGGTCGGTACTCAAGAGATTACAGGGTCTGCGTTACTACTAAGAGGGACTAGAGTCGATTCGAGAGGGATCAAGAGTTTGGCCAGAGGCGATAGTTGGAGAGCACAACCTCATCTTCCTAGGGCCAAACAATATATTTGAGAGCATACCAAGAGGTGGTGAGGGAGGCCAAGTACTATCGACAAACACTATAGGAAGGCAGTTCCAACATTAGGTCGGATGCCATACTTCTCTTAGCAGACAAGGATGAGGTTGCTAGAGGATGAGGGGCACAACTAGCAGGGCTAGCCCTTCGATCACAGGCAGTTTTCCATTTTTTGATTCATGGGCTCTGATTATTGCCCCTATTGTATCATATACTCTGATGTATATATTTGATCCAATTTTTTTATCATGACAGTTGTATTATTTTGATGATATATATATGAGATGGTCCTAATTATGAGATGTTTTATGATGTATGGTGTGTGGATGCATTTTTATTTCCTATGTGCAACAAGATGTTTATGAAATTCTCTATGCTTATCTAATATGATGTATGTTTCTACATGATGATTATGGATGCATTTCTTTTTGCACTTTTCTATGCATCTTGATGACGATCGTATGGATGTAATGTATGCTAATGTATCGATATCCAAATGAAAAATGATATGTGATTGATTATGTAATGATAATGTATGCTAATGATTTCTATTATTCCTTTAATGATTCATGTAATGTATGAATGCAATGATTTCTTAAGATGATTAGAATAAAAAATCTATATCATCTGTCATAACTTAAGATGGTTATGTGAGATGATGTAATACAATATGATCTATATGATATGCATTTATGCTGATGATTTGTGCATACAGGGTGGATGCTCTGATTAACTTTCATGATACCAAATTAATATGGAAATAAGATAGAAGAAAAGAGATCCAAAAAGTTGCGATTATGCTAATGATGATGATTTGCTTACTAGGAGTCAAGATTTTCAAATGGATAATTACTTTATGTTTGATAACACACATAGGTACGATGCATCAAGGTATAAAGGACCAGGATGACATTGTACCCAGTGTGATGGACTTTAATTCAACAATTAGATAGGAGTATTCATGTTCACACTTAGCATACAGAAACTTGTTCAGGATGGATTTCAAATATTCTAAGCATATCAAGCCAAAACATAGAAAAGAAAGACTTCCTATGTGGTCGACAAGATACCTAAAACATCCTTCCCAAAAACCAAACAAAGCATGCATGACCAAGTTATTTTACAAGAGTATCCCACAAGCACAACAAATAAAAATATAATGATCGTTACCTCATCCCTTTCTCTCTAAATTTGTTTTTGTTTAGGTATCATCGTGAAGTCCTTCGAATGAGCGCAAAATAAGATATTCCAAAAAGACCAAATAATGTAAATAAATAAGCTAATGTTCTTCATACCGCTAGCCAAGAATAAACTACTATGAGGTACTTGATGCTTATGTCCATCATGGGAAGGATACATCCTAGTACATGTTGTGATCAGGGTTTTGATGAAATTAATTAGATGATAAGCTATTGATATTTTGAGTTGATCAACTTGCTTGCTTACTAACCTAGGCTTGAGATTTTGATGATTAGGGTGTTCAATTTTGAACTTGCTAGACTTGCTTCTGGCTGACTCACTAAAGGATGAAGGTGTTGATTGATTTATTAGGAATAAAACAATCATGGGTGAAAGTGAGATGAGACAGATGCACCTTTTTGGGATTTTGAGATTTTTCATTTTTTTTGGTATTTTCAAGATTTATGACCAAGAGACTAACTTAAAGCCCTATCATAGGGGTCTTGGGAGTTGATCCATAGATTATCCTTTCCTACATTATATACGTAGAGACAACGTAGTTTGACTAATGACAAACTTGACTCAATGACGAGATAGATGGGCAAACAGATTGCCAGATTGTGATGGATTCCTAAAGGACTGACTTAGGGTGTCTCGAGGGATGATCAAAGATCAACCTTACCTATGTTCAAGCTCAAAGATGATGTAGTTCAGACAGATGATGCAAATTTTTGGTTTTTTAAGATTTTCGACTTGTTTTGGATTTTTGAATGATTTGGATGTTTTAGGATTTTTGGGATTTTAGGAAGATCAAGAGAATATACACGAATCCGACCCAATGCAGGTATAGGAAAATTCCCCCAACATGATGTGATAAAATACTTTGATAAAGGCAGGACAAACTGACCTTAGGAATATACCAAGTAGTACTAGGGTGGAAAATGATACGAGCACAAGATCAAGGTATGGTAAGGTTGCGAACAACTGATGGAAGGATAGATGGAATGTAATAGATGAGTGAGTGTGCGAAAAAGGTCATGAAGATCCTGGTGGATGAAGAGTGTTTTATTTATGCTTGGTGCCTATTTTCTATGTTTTCACCAAGGTACTTGTCCAAAGCACCACCAAAGTGGTTTTCACTAGAGGATGAATTATTTTTCTTTACTATTTTCAATCATTTTTTTTATTTTTTGGATTTTTTGTATTTTTGATTTATTTTTTGTTGTCACCAAGACACCTATTTGCCAGGTTTTCATCAAGGTGACAATTTTTCAAAACATTTTCTGATTTATTTTTTTTTGTATTTTTTGGTTTTATACCTAGCAAGTTTTTTATGCATAAAACTTTTTGAGATGACAGTTGTTCAGGGGCTCTTATAGAGGCTCACCTTTTAGTGTTGATAGCTGATATGTCCCTGATTTATAGCATGTTGTGATGAAAAAATTTCCCAAATAGTTGAGCTCAAATTTTCCTTTTCTTTCTGGATTTGGCACATTCTTCTGATTTTATTTTAGCACAAGTTCGTCAATTTGGAAGGTGCGTCTCCTGATATTATTCTTGTAGTTGGGATTTAGGCTGTTATAATAGACTTGTAGATGGTTGAGGGCATCCATGCACCATTCATCTAATAACTCCATCTCATTTAACCTTGAAAACTGATATTCCTCATTTGTAATGAGGTTCTCTAGTAATATCCTTAATGATGGAAGCTCGATCTCAATTGGGAGGATGGCTTCTGATTCATAGACCAGGGAGAATGGGGTGGTGCATGTTGGCATACAGATGCTGGTGTGGTAGGCCCATAAGGTAGGATTTAGTTGTAGATTTCAATCACAACCAAATTCATTGACTATTTTCTTGACGATTTTCAAGATAGTTTTATTAGTGGCTTCTTCTTGGCCATTGCCTTGGGGATAGTATGAAGTGGAAAATAAATGTTGGATATTGAATTTGTGGCAAAGGTCACACACATCCTGATTCTTGAAATGTGTCCCATTATCAGGAATAATGGATTGAGGGACACTATATCGATAAATGAGATAGTTCAGGATGAACTTGGATATCTACTTTCTGGTTATGTAGGTCATGGGAATTGCTTTGACCCACTTGGTAAAGTACGTTGGGTGGATGATGATGAATTTTTGGCCATTGGATGAGGTGGGTAGTATTTTTCCTATGAGATTGAGCCCCCACTATGAGAAGGGCCATGGTGTAACAATAGGATGAAGTTCTTGAGTTGGTGCATGAAAAAGGTCTCCATGTTGTTGGCACTATAAACACTTGACAAATTCACGTGCCTCTCTTTCCATTGTTGGCTAGTAGTACCTGATCCTCAATAGTTTCTTAGCCAAGGTTATACCACTTGAGTGTGAACCACAAGTTTCATTGTGTACCTCAGTCAGAGAAGTCAAGGATTCCTCAGGATTTAAGCAACACAATAGGGTTCCTTCAATGCTCCTAAGATAAAGGGTTTCTCTTAGGACAAGAAAATGTAAGGACCTTTTGACAAAGTCTCATTTAAGGTTTGGGGTTATGTCAGCTAGGAGGACTCTCATTCTCAAGTAGGTGTATATGTCATGATACTAGGGATCACTAGGACCAATTATTTCACACACAAATTGAGACTCTGGTACCTCGAATGCCAGTATGAGAAGTTGCTCTACCAAGAATTCATGTTTTGGGACATTGTGAGGGATATCCAATAAGGATCCAATTGTTTCCATGGTGTCAGCTACTCTATTTTCAGCCCTTGGTATATGCTCAAAGGTAATATCAATGAATGATTCTTTGAGGCTCTCTACTAACTTCTTGTATGGTGTCATCTTATCATCCTTATTTTGGTACTCGCCATTAACTTGGTTGATAATAAGTTGCAAATCCCCATAGACCTTTAGTGCCATGACCCGCCACTATGTTGCAATCTTGAGACCTATGGTTAAAGCCTCGTACTCTACAATGTTGTTAGTGCATAGGAATACCAATTTTTAGGATCTAGGTATACAATCCCCCTGTGGGGGGATGAAGAAAAAACCGGCTCCTGATCCATGTTGTGTCTATGAGCGATCGAAGTAGAGTTTCCATTGATTGGCTATGCTGATATTAAAGATGGATTCGTCTGGAAACTCTAATATGAGTGGATTATCTGAATAAATTGGAGCCTCTGCCAGTTGGTCTACAATCATTTTCCCCTTGATAGCCTTGCACTCTACATATTCAATATTATGTTTTGTCAATATCATAACCCATTTTTATGTTTGTTCTGTGAGAGTGGCCTTAGAGAGCAGGTACTTTAGTAGATCTATCTTTGCAATCAACTTGATTTGATGAGCCAACATATAGTGTCTAAAATTTTGGGTTGCAAAAACAACTACTAGGAAAGCTTTTTCTATTGGTGATTAGTTGAGCTCATGCCCTACCGTTATCTTTTTGATTGAGTATATTTCTCTCTCTCTTTCGTTTTCATCGTGTTGAGCTAATAGAGCATCGAGAGCTACCATGGTTGTCAAAATGTATAGAAACAATGGTTTTCCTGGAGTAGGTGGCATTAACACTGGTGGTGTGAGTAGATATTCTTTGATTTTACTAAATGCCTGATCACACTTGTCATCCAACTTGTATGCTACTCCCTTGTGGAGTAGATGATAATATGGATATGTTTATCCGCCAGCTATGATATGAATATTCGGATGGATTGGAGCCTTCCATGTAGACCTCTAAGTTGTTTTAGTGTCCTCAGTTCTTCCATGTCAAGGATCACCTTGACTTTGGTAGGATCCACTTCTATTCCTCTCATTGATACTATATATCTCAGGAGTTTTCCTGGTTGCACCCTAAAGATGCATTTCTTGGGGTTAAGTCTAACCTTATATTTCTCCAATCAATCAAAGATGGCAGTTAAAGCTGCTATATGATCCTTTCTTTTCCTTGAATTAGCCAACATATCATCCACATAATCTTCCATAGTTTTGTGAATCATGTCATGAAAAATTAGTGGCATGGCCCTTTGATATGTTGCTCCTGCATTCTTTAGCCCAAATGGCATCATGTTCCAGCAGTAGGTACCCCATATACACACAAACGTTATTTTATGTTGGTCTTCCTTTGTGATCATAATCTATTTGTACCCTAAGAATCCATCCATCAATGATAGCATCTCGTGTCCGACCATCATGTCCACTATCATGTCAATTTTGGGTAGTGGAAAGTCATCCTTAGGACACGCTTTGTTTAGGTCTCTGAAATTAGTGCAAATTTGGATGCCCCCATTTAGCTTTGAAACTAGCACAAGATTGGACACCCATTCTGGATAGTCAATTGGGCATATGAAACCGGCATCAAGGATTTTTTGTAATTCCACCTTGACTACCAAGGCTATCTGAGGGTGCATCTTTCTCAATTTTTTTCTTACTGGCTTTGCCCCTAGGTAGATAGCTAAATTATGAACCACGACTTCTAGATTGAGACCCGACATGTTAGTATAGGTCCATGTGAAGTTCACCTCTCTTTCTCTTAGAAATGAAGGTAATATTTCTTGTTCTTATGTTAGGAGTGATTCATAATATAAGGTTATGTGTGGTGTTTCTTTTGTTCCTAGATTGATAGGATTGCACCGTTCTGCCAAGACTATTGATTTATCTTGATGAAGTGCAGTAGGGGGGAGATTGAATCCTTCATCCTCTAGTGCCTTGGAGATGTTTTCACCATTGGATGTGTCCTTTATTTTTACTATTCTATGGTTAGAGAGTGCCACAATTTGGTTTTCACTCAATGACCCTGATTTTATTCTTATTCTTTTTCTGCCATGTATGGTTATACTCAGAGGGGTACATCCAAGGCCAATATTTCTCATTCGTCTTTCTACAATGATGGGCTCCAGTCACCCATTGTTGTTCCTTCCAATGCTTTCATTTCTATTGTATCCCATACCAATCGTCATTTGCAATCCTCTCCTAGCTTCATCCATAGGTAGGGTGGGTATTGGCCTTTCATCTTGGGATAGTGTGCTTTAAATGTCTCTTTTGTCCCCATTTTTCTAACTTAGATCCCCCCAACAATGAAATCTAGAAGGGTCTACCCTAAAAGTGTGGACAGGTGTTTCAACTAATTGAGGTTGTCCATGTGACCTAGGATATTGAGGTAACTCTCCTACAACAAATGCATTTTTTCTCATTCTGTAATCTCCACACCCATTGTCTTGAATCATGAGCTTGATGTCGGATATTTCAAGGATGGAAGGTGTCTCTGTCACAAAAGTGGAGGCAAGGTTAGATGGATCCACATAGGGAGTGGAGGGTCCTTCATCATTTTTTGGCACTTGGGGAATTTCGTAAAACTTGGCTTCCAAGTTTTTGCAATAGGCAAATGGCTCTGGATCACCATGTATTGTGACCTCCTCATTCTAGTAGGAAAATTTTACACATTGATGAAATGTTGAGGCAACCACCTTCATTCGATGGATCCATGGGAATCCTAGGAGGATGTTGTGGGGAAAATCAAGGTCGAGGACCTGACATGTGGTTTCCATAGTAGTTGGTCCTACTTTGATTGGGATCTTGATAGTTGCTTGAGACATTCTTTCTTGGTCATCATATGCTCTGATGGTAATGCCTTTATTTTTGTCGATGGAGTCTTCTGAGATTCCCAAGTTCTTTATAATTTTAAGCGAGCAAATATTGAGGCCCACACCTCCATCCACCAAGACCCTTTTGACCTTTTTCTTGAAGCAGGACTTGAAGGTGAAGTGCACGTTTGTGAGATGGTTGGGTGGGGAAATGTTGATAAGAAAAGGTGAGGAGATTTGGGGTGACAATGTTACCAACCATAGCCTAAAATTGTTCTGCATCAATATTAGCAGAGATAGTGGACCCAACTAATGCTTCATCAAGGATTTTTCTATGGGCAATGGAAATTTTCAGTAACTCCATGATGGAGATTTGAGTGGGGGTTCTTTTTAGCTGGTCAATGATGTTATAATCATAGGGAATGGCTTTCGTATTTGAGATGGGGGTCTTAGATGGTTGTGATTCCCCTACAATAGTAACCTTGCCACCACATGTGGTGACTCCAGATTCATCGTTAGCTCCTTTGATGCTAATGACAGTGACCATTTCATCTATGCATGTGACGACACCTTCATATACAAGGTTTGCACTAGAATACTTTTGTTTTTCTTTATTGTTCCCTTGGTTATTTCCATGATTTTTTCCTTGATTATTTTTGTGATTATTTCCTTGATTGTGATTGGGCATCGGATTCGTGTATATTTTGAGATCTTGATTGTCGGCAGGTTGCTCGACATTTATGATTTTTTCCTCAATGAGATCTTGGATGATATTTTTTAATCTCATGCAATTAGGGGTTGTATGCCCTTTGATTTTATGAAAATTGCAAAGGATATTTTTTTTGTACCATGCTGGTTTGGTCATGGGTTCTACATATTGCTCTGAACTGGAAATTTTGATAAGGTTCCCTTTAACCAGTTTCATTATAGATTTGATTGGCTCCCCAAGGGCCGTGAACTTCCGCTTGGGAGGATACTTGTTTCTGGGAGGTGGTCCTCCTTCATTTCTTGGATTATTTATTTGGTTGTTCGAAGGTGGTTATTGTTGTGCTACCATATTGGTTTGCACATTGTTGTGGTTGTGATTCTGTGGTTGATGATGGGTTTGAATATTTTTCTTAGGAGCACTGATGACAACCTTAGCATCGACCACTCTGTCATTTGTGACATTTTTGTTCCTTGACCATGTGCAAGGTTTATCTTTATAACTAATGGATGGGTGGTTATCTTGTTGTGCAGGAAACATAGATGCACCCCCTCATGTAGTAAGGGCTATTTTTATATTGAGCACTTTTGGGATCAGTTGATCATATGTAATGCATTGCATTTTTAGATAGAACACCAAGTTTTCGTCGATATTGGTTATGATAGTGCAAAATTGTCACTCTTCTAGCATGGTCCACTTTCTCTAATTGGCCTTGGATCTCCATCTCTAAAAGAAGGAGGCAAATAACTCTCCTCTTCTTTGTTTTAGTGTTGATAGTTCCTCCATACTAACATCCATCTCCATGTTGAATACATAGTTTTGAGAAATGCATCCATAATTTCCTAGAATGTTTTGAGGCCTATGGGTAGGTGAGAGAACCATTCCATGGCAGGACCAATCATGTTTTGAGAGAATAGTCACATTACATAGTGTCATCATATGCAACTTCCATGCAATGCATTTGAAACTCCCTGACATGGTTTTCAGGGTTTCTCGTCCCATTATATTTATTGAATTTGGGAATTTCAAATACCTTTGGGAATGGTACCTATAGACATCTAAATTTGATCACTTCCATATGATCAAAATCATCTACTCTATCCATCTATGTCATTAATATTGATTAAATAATTTATTTAATCATTATTTCATTTTTTGCCTAAGGTTCCTAAAGTATGTAATTGAATGAATTAAATAATTTACCTTACACCTTTTCTTTCTATAAATTAAATAAATAAGATTTTTTTTTTAATTTAGTCATTTGACCTATTTGGATTAAAACCAATTTTTAATCCCTCTTTTTCTCTCTCCTTGTCACATTCTCCATAATCCTCTTTTAATCTGAATTAAATTAATTAATCTATGATTAAGATGTGTACCACTTAATCAAGATTAATGTCACATCCTCCATAATCTCCCACTTGCCTCTAATCTCTCATTAATTATCATAATCATGTGTTTGCACAACCTTAATCAAAATCATTAGCCACATTTGGCATACCTTTCTTGGTCAACCTTTCCACTTGCCTTTCTTGGCCTTGACTCTCTTTCCCATGTGAATTTTTAATTCACATTTATTCTCCCAAGGCTCCCCTGTTCCCCATGTTTTGATGTTTTCTAACTATTTTCTGCAGAGGGGCGGATACGCCCTTCTATTTTGATGTTTTCTAATAGTTTTTTGCAGAAGTGCAGATACGCCCTCCGGTTTCGACGTTTTCTGACAAATTTTTTTGCAGAAGTGCAGATACTCCCTCCTATTCTAACGTTTTCTAATTTTTTTTGCAAAGGGGCAGATACACCCTCCTCTTCCAACATTTTTCACTACAGAGGGGTGGAATTGCCCTAAACAACACGTTCAGGAAGGTAAAAAAGTTGCATTTTAGCTTCGTTTTTGCCTCTATTTTTTTGTTGTTTGGAGTTTTAACCCTCTAACCCTATTTGTTGGTGGGTGAAGTCTGATTTCTTGCTAACAATTTATAGTTTTTTTTCTTAAATTCACAATGGAAAAAAGATAAAACATCTAACATTTGCTTTCAGGGCCTTTATTTTATTCAAATTTTAAAGTTTTCCTTACTGTTTTATCTATTCACTTAGTATAATTAAGGGGAAGTAATACTTGTTGTTTGTTGTGTCTACTTTTATTTGTGTTACCCTAAGGGGGCATTAGTTTTTTTTCATCTTCCCCTTGCACTTTGTGCGGACCGGGGGGGTAGTTGGAAACAATTAGTGTCTTCTTCTTAGAGGGACTTGCTGGGGATTTCAACACCCCAAGGGACGATCCCAACCACACGTACCAGTAGGGTATACAAAGGTGGGAGTGCCAAAGTTGTACCCCAATCTAGTTGTGTCATAATTGGCAGAATTTCGAAGCTAGGGTGATACCTAGATAGACGTGAAGAGTTGGTCTGAGCCTTTTAGTATCTCGTTGGGGTTCCTGAATCATGCTTGTGACGGACTAGTGTTCATGGTTGTGCCTCACATACCGAGCGTATATCGAGGACTCCCTAGAAACCTTGTTCATCTTAGAGTAAGACCTTTGGTGGCCATACCCCTTAACACTAATCATAGGATTGTGCTTGTTCAAAGTGTCTTTCTGTGAAAAACTAGTAAATTTTGATAAGTCAGCCTCATTGAGTCATTTCAAGTCCTTGCCATAATCTCATCATCCAAACCAGGTCATTATTTTCTTGCAGAGGGGCGAATTTTCCACCCTGTTTCAGCATTTTCACTACATAAGTACAGATATGCCCCCCTGTTTCAACATTTTTCACCGTAGAAGTGCAGATACGCCCCCTGTTTTAGCATTTTTCACTAAATAAGTGCGGATATGCCCTCCTGATCCACTATTTTACTACAGAAGGATGAATACACCCTCTTAATCAGATAGTTTCACCCATTTGACCATTCCAAACCTCTGTTTAACCACTCTAAGTCTCCATTTGATTGGTTGATCACCCTAAACACTAATTTAACCAATCCAAACATCCATTTGACCATTCCAAGCCTCCATTTAACCTTTTTTCTAAACGTCCATTTATCACATTCACATTGATCATTTCATAATTTGGGAAACCCATTCTACTATCTTACTGTGTGACCTAAACATTTCCATCAAGAAATCTTTCATTTGCATTCATCATCATATCTCATCACAAAATCCCTTAAACCTTTATTTAGGAGTTATCTCTCGAATTGACCAAGGCGTTAAGTTTGATCGTTATCCTACATATCAATAATTATCTTCAACCTAATCAATCCGCTTCTATCTTGAGGTAGATTTATCTTGTAATTCAACATCATTGGCCCAAATCAATCCCCTTCTATCTCAAGGTGGATTCGGTGATGTGATCATTGGTTTAGCCAATTTAATCCAATCAACCAACGTATTAAGTCACCTAGGGTGATTTCCAAATTGGGTTTAAGACCCTTTCCATCAACCAATCCTAATTCATCATCCAATCCAAAAAAAACTTATCCTATCATATCCTTTGATCCAATCCCAATCTAATCTCTAATCTAGTTCTAATCTGAGTGTTAATCCCATCATCCTAATCTAAGCTTTTATTCAATCCCAATATGATCTTTTATCCAATCTCCATATGAGCTTCCAATACATCCCAGTTCTCTATCCATCGTCTATTCTTTCCTACTAATCTGTATCCATCATGAATCTGTATTCCCCTCTCGCATGACCAATAATAGTAGTCAAGGGGAATCCTAACTCCATTGATGATGATAATGAAAATCTTGTTGATCATGAAGATTTTTATATAGATCCCCTTGATGCTATCATTGCTAGCAAGCTCTCTCCAATCGCCTCCCAAAATCCCACTACTTTTTTGAACTATCCCACCATGCCTTCATCCACATCTAATAACGGTCCTTATACTACCCTTGACAAGGGATATTCGACATCCTCACCATCGACATATTCATCATGTCCTCCCTTTCAACCTTTATCCTACCCAACATCCATATCCTCCTCTCCTTATCATCATCAACAATCCCAATACCTCTACCTTAATCCCACATCACAATCTTCCCACCCTAATCCAACACCATCACCTTCCTATCACAATTCCCCATCCCAATACTCCCCTTATCCTAATCCACCATATCAATACGCCTATCCTAATCCTTCATCCCTATCCTTCTATGCCAACTCACCATACATTTCTTCCTATGGTGGTTCACCACCTCAATCTTCCTATTCTAATCCAACATCCACACCTTCCTATCAAAATCCCTCATCCCAATACCCTTACACTAATTCCACATCTCCCCATTCTAATCCTTCATCTACATCTTCCTGCTATCACTCACCATCCCGATCTTCCCAATCTAATCCCACATCCACATCCTCCTACATCACTCCCCCTTTCACCACATTATACCTTAATCCTCCATCTAAACATAACCCACCTTCATCTCCTCCTAGTTCTACATCTAATCCTGATCCACCCATCCACTCATCTAATCCTCCAATCCCTAACCATAATCCTCCATCTCCTCCTAGTCCTCCATCCATTTACATCCCCTCATCTAACCCTAACCCACCAATTCCTAATCCCAATCCTCCTAATCCTCCATCCATTTCCATCCCCTCATCTAACCCTAACTAACCAATTCCTCATGCTAATCCTCCATCTCCACATCTAATTCTACTCCTAATCCACCAATTCCTAATCCTAATCCACCAATCCCTAATCCTAATCCTCCATCCATCCCTGATCCTCCATCCATTCCCATCACTCCACCTAATCCTGCATCCCTTCCAAATGTTGCCCAAGGACTCATGATAGAAGAGACACCATGCCCTCTTACTCTATCATGTATTCTCACTAGTGATGAGGCCATTCTCCATCCTACACCTATCCCTCCCATCACCATTCTTGATATTGTCCAAATGGTTGAGCTAGTCAAACCAATCAAATCCATTGAATCCCCATATTCTACTACTAGATCCACCCAATTTATTAAAGACATCCAATCCCTCCTCCTAGTCCTAATATTCACAAAATTCAATTCAACGACCTTCATAAATCCTCCATCCTCCTATCTCCCCCATTTGAGGACTCCGTTCAACACTCTTCCATCATTATACGCCCCCACAAGATGAGTCATGCCAAGAGCTTGATCTAAAGTATACAAGAATATCCCCTCCTCCGAGTCTTGCTCCTATCCTCCCATCCACTACATCCCAATATCATAATCCCCCATCCATCCCATCTCATGATTCCTATCCTCAACCAAGTCATGATCCTATCCTCTCATCCACCCCATCTCAAGATCACACTAGCTCATCCACTCCATCCCATGATCCCCTTTGCATTCAAGATCCAATCACTTCATCTCATGAGCCCTTATCATCCACTACCATAAATCCATATCCCATCATACTCCCTAATTCCTCTCTTGATCCCTTATCACTCATTCCTCCTGATGTTGCTATTCCCTCATCTCCATCACATGATCCTTCATCGCCATCTAGTCCTACCATCCCAACGCCACTTTTGTATCACCTTGGTCACATTACACTTATCCATGGTGGCCTTCTTACATAATCAAAACAATGTGTATGCAACACCCTACTTCTTCCACCTACTAATGTGCTTGCATCATGCTTCCAAGAGGAGAAGCATCCTACCATAAATCACGTGCTACAAAACATGAACTATCAAGGAAAAGGTTTAAGCCTTCATGAGCAAGGTACTTTAGAGCCCATCCAAGTCAAAGAACACCAAGAACACATGGTCTTGGATATATCTCCCAAAACCTGCACTCTAAAGATGTTGGTACAACCTTTTTACATTCTAAACGATCCTCTTCTAAAGGCACAAGAGGTACTTTCCATCATTCTACCAAGTCATTTTTCGCCATCCCCCTCCTCCATCATATTACCTAAAAACAACCATCCATCTTCCTCCCTCATCCTCTCAATCCATTTTGGGTCCTTATGTCCCTCCATCCATCATTTCTCATCCTCCGTCTACTATGGGTTCTTATATCCCTCCATCAAACCCCACAAATCTTCCATATACACAATCCATTTTGGGTCCTTATATCCCAAAATCACCCCCTCCATCTTATCCTATTCATCCTTTCATTCATCCACCCCCTCTCCCTAGTACATAGCATAAAAATCCTACCTTCATAACTCCTAATCAAGATCAAAAAAGGCACATACCTACACATTATCCATCTACACATAATCCCTATAACCCTACCTCCATCGCCATCATCCATCTCCTCGCACCTATACCCTTGCTACTAAAAGCACTTTGGATGCCAAAGAAAAAA
Organism: Sequoiadendron giganteum; assembly: GCA_007115665.2. Taxonomy (NCBI): domain Eukaryota; kingdom Viridiplantae; phylum Streptophyta; class Pinopsida; order Cupressales; family Cupressaceae; genus Sequoiadendron; species Sequoiadendron giganteum. The sequence continues at coordinate 257,619,179 of CM021107.1, read as the reverse complement.
TGTATAAATCCAAACATCTACATGAATCTAAATATCCTCATGTCCCCTTCAAAAGACATGTTGAAGAAAATAAAAATCAAGTCCAAAATCCAAATCAATCCAAAAGGCCACAAAGCCCCACCAAAGAAAAAATAAAAACCATGTGGATCCCAAATAAAAAAGGTGTCATACCTTATTGAAAATTCCATAACGACATCCAAAGTTGCTATTCCCCCATAAAATAATTCACCTCCTCCATATCCTAAATATATTTTGGGTCCCTACATCCAAAAAATCACTATCCCAACTCCTCCATTATCGCCACCCTCTCCATCCATTCCTCCACCTATCTATTCACATCCACCACATGTGCCAATTCTGGTCCTGAACACCTTCCCCTATCACACATCCACTCCATCATGCCATCCATACACTTTTCAACACCCCATCCACTATCCCCCCTATCTCCCCCATCCAATCCCTTTGATTCATCCTCTTTCATAATCCATTTCTTCTACTAAGGTTGTACCAACATCCACTGGTCACTTTACACATGGGCTCTTATTACCTCATATGGAACTTGATGCTTGAGTCCTTCATCCATCTCCTTATCAACTATCCTCCAAATATGGATATCCATATCCCTATCTTTATCCATCTTCATCCACATCCTAGTCCAAAAAATACAAAAAAATCAAAAAATCAAAATATAAAATATAAAAAAAAGAAGAGAAAAATCAGAAAAATACAAAAAAAAATAGTAAAGAGAAAATCATTCATCTTATGGTGAAAACCTGGCAAAAAAGTGCCTTGGACAAGTACCATGATGAAAACCTAGAAAATAGGCATCATTCATAAATTCCCCATCTAGTCTCCTTCCATGATTGGGGGCAACATCCACTTACACATTCCTTTCCTCTATCTCCTACATTTGCCTATCTTCCACATCTTACCCATCATCTCCCATTCACATCCCAATCCCTCCATATTCCTTGTGATATTGATAAAGATAGGATAACATATATATACATGCTTTGGACATCTCTTGGCATATTTTCCCCTCATCCACTATCATTTTCCTTATCCTCCCCATCTACTTTTATGCTCCATACTTATTATCTACATCCATCTACATTCATCATCCATCCATCATGTCAAACCCCATATCCCTTCCACCCATCTTGCTACCCCTCTTGCTTTGTCATGCATGACACATCTAGAGTGAGGGAATCTCCTTATTTGTGATTGGGTCCTTAGAGACATCGTCCATCCATTCCACCAAGTAATCCTCTACATCTCCCCATCCTGCCCATCCTTACCTCCCCATCCATTTATCCATCTAGTCATCCCTTCCATCTACCAGATCCTTATCTTCCTATACTCTCATCCACTAGTCCTTTTTCATCCTTATATACCCATCCCTCTATATACACATCCTTCCCATCTCCCTATCCTTATAATCCATTTCCTCCTTCCAAATTCCCTCTATCCACCTATCCTTACATCTTTCTATCTCCCCAGCTTTATCCATCCATCCATTTACTTCTATTTTTCCTTATATCTCATAACCCCTTGTCATTGGTATCTAGCTATAGGCTACCCCCATGCACTCCAATGCCTTTCTACCTCCCTCTCATCATTCCTATCTATTTTCAGCATCTTTCTCACATCTTCATCACTCATCTATCCATCGTCTCACCTTTCCAATTCATATTCTAATGATCTAAATACCTATCCCATCCCTAAGATTCACATCATACATATCTTACAGATATCAACCATCAACTTTGCATGGCCTATCATGTATCATCATATCCACTCCTTCCTTTTATCCATTTATCATATTCATCTCATCACCCCTTATCCTTTTTTTGTCATTGGTCTCTTGTTGATCTATGTTGTCCCTGCACTTTCACGTAGGCAAGGTCGATCATTTGATCCACCCCCAGGGCTCTATATTTTGTCTGTCTTGTCATCCTCCATCATCTATCTTTGGCCTTGTATTGACCTACGTCACCCCTGTGCTCTCACGTAGGCAAGGCTAAATCATTTGGTCTGCCCCTATGGTATCTTTCATGTCTTTCGCCATCCATCATCGGTCACCCTTGTCCTCTTTCTACTTTTATCCATGGTCTTTTATCGAACTACGAGGGCTCTGTGCTTTCACGTAGGCAAGGTTGATCTTTGATCAACCCTCGAGCCCCTAGGTCTTTATGGTGTTTCGGTCTTGTAGGGTGTGTCTATTTGTCACCTCATCATTTTGTCATCTTGTTACCTTATGTCTCATCATATTGTCATGTCATCAAGTATGTCCTTATCCTAGCTAGTGCTTATAGAACAAGGTCATTTGTATCATGAGATCCAATCGGTTTCCGGTATCCTACATCATGTTGATCAACCCATATACTCTCCATATTTGGTCTCAACAGGATGTATCCTTCCAAAAAAACCACATCAACCCCATGCATCCTCTTGATCCTATGGCAAAGGACATTTGAAATTGATTCTGATCTTTTGATGCTTTTGAATTTGGTTTATCATTTGAGCTCCCTATCATCACTTGTCATGGTCACCTTGATCCATCATATCATGGTGTTCTTTGACTAGTAAACATAGGGGCGTATATTGATCTTTTTTTTATGTTTTTGTCTTCTTGGTTGTCCCACGTAGTACCCACCAAGACCCCTATTTTTTATGTTTTTGTCTTCTTGGTTGTCCCACATAGTACCACCAAGACCCCTATGGTCTTGTGTTATGTTGAGATATCCTTTTGTGCTTGTGGTCATCCCAATACCTACCCTGAACAATGTCTTCGTGACTTTGGGGTGTTGGAATAGCCTTCTTGTATGTTGTGTTCGTATTATGCATTGGACACTAATCCGTCTTGGTTTACATACCTTGACGCCCAGTGTCTTATGATATAGAAAAAATCAGTGCTCTAAGGATGGAAAATTGCATTAAGATTGCACTCATTTTTCATTCCATCATCTTGCATGTCTCCCCCATCCTCATCCATTCAAATAATCTAATCACACTCTTGATCTTAGCCTTGCTACAAGCCTTGATCCAATCATCCTCCTCATCATCATCGTCATCCTTGGGATGTATCTTTCCCTATCCTTTTGTATTGTTTTGGGATGTATCATTCCCTCATCAACAATACTATCATCATCAACACCAGCAACGGGATGTATCCTTCCCTCATCAACAACACTCTCATCGGGATGAATCCTTCCCTATTCTTTGGTATTATTTTGGGATGTATCATTCCCTCATCAACAACACTCATCCTCATCCTCATCCAGATGTATCCTTCCCTATCCTTGTGTTGTTCAGGGATATATCATTCCCTCATCCACAACACTCCATCAACCATCTACCCAACCTAGCTTGTTGCTTGCCTGGGGTAACATCATATTTGTCCTTGAATCCATTTGTTCTCACCTTTACCTCCCATCGCTTATCATCATTTCTTATCCATCAATTTACATTGTCATTTTTATATCCCCTTTCATCTTCTCATCTCTCAACATTTCCCCCATCCCTTCCTCCTTCATCCATCTCTCGCCCTACATCAGGGTGGACCTACCCCGCATTAGGGTGGATCTGCCCAACCCTGAGGTGCACCCACCCTACCCTGCATCGGGGCGGGCCCACCTTTTTCTGAGGTGGACCCGCCCTTCTGCAGTGGGGTGAATCCACCCCTCTGCAAGAAAACAACCCATTTTTTTTCCTTCTCGGGGCCACCATTTGCAAACCATTCATCGGATTGACTTCGTCCAAAAGGAAAACTTTCTTATTTTTTTGTGTTCTTTCCAACCATACCTTTTATTTTTTCCTACAGAGAATTCATTCGGGACCCCTCTCTTTTCCCTCCCTTTTTAAGGGGTATTTTTTTACTTCTTATTTACCTTTTTTCCTCAAACTAATCTCTTCCCTTCCCGTGGCTGCCATTTGCAAATCGTTTGTCCATTTGACTTCATTCAAAAGAAAATGTTGCCTAATTTTTCATGTTCTTTCCAACCATAGCCTTTGTTTCTTCCTATCAAGAGGTCATTTGGGCCCCCTCTCTTTTCCCCCATCACCCTCTCGAGGGGGCATACCCTTCCCATTTCTCTTTTTTCCCTACCATAGTCATTCCCTTGGAGGATTGGGGCACCTTCATCCATTCCCTCGCTAATTGTATAGCTCAAGTCCTCCTCCCCACACTGGGGCATCATCTTCTAGTTACTTCCTCTATAGAGTCATTTGCATTTTATTTTCTTCATGGTTATTCTAACGGTACTTCAAAGAGGGGAAAAACGTAGACATCTAAATTTGATCACTTCCATATGATCAAAATCGTCTACTCTATCCATCTATGTCATTAATACTGATTAAATCATTTATTTAATCATTATTTCATTTTTTGCCTAAGGTTCCTAAAGTATGTAATTGAATAAATTACATACTTTACCTTACACCTTTTCTTCTCTAAATTAAATAAATAAGACAATTTGTTTAATTTAGTCATTTGACCTATTTGGATTAAAACCAATTTTTCATCCCTCCTTTTCTCTCTCCTTGTCACATTCTCCATAATCCTCTTTTAATCTGAATTAAATTAATTAATCTATGATTAAGATGTGCACCACTTAATCAATATTAATGTCACATCCTCCATAATCTCCCACTTGCCTCTAATATCTCATTAATTATCATAATCATGTGTTTGCACAGCCTTAATCAAAATCATTAGCCACATTTGGCATACCTTTTTTGGTCAACCTTTCCACTTGCCTTTCTTGGCCTTGACTCTCTTTCCCATGTGAATTTTTAATTCACATTTATTCACCCAAGACTCCCCTCTTCCCCATATGAATTTTTAATTCACTTTTATCTTTCCAAGGTCTACCCTATCCCCATGCAAGTTCTAGAAGAATTGACTTTTCACTTTACATGTGCCAAGGACTTCTAGAAGCTTTGACTTGTCACATCACCCACATGTGACAAATCCCCAACATTTTGGAAACCCTCTCTTATCCAATAGACTGTCCTAAGAATGTGAATTTTTAATTCACATTTATTTCTCCAACCACTTCCCCTTTTCCCATGGATATTTTTGAGGAATTCTAAAATTACTCAAATGTCTCTTTCATGCTCATTTGGGGACAAGAAGTTCCTTTTTGAGGAAATATTCTCATCCCCCAAGGTACCTGCAAGGTACTTGTCCTTCATCCACCTCATTTAATTCTCTTCCACCTCATTTCCACATCATCTCACCCTAGGTCATTTTGCATTCCACATGTTAATATGTGAGGGCTTGTGAGTCCTCAACTCACCATAGCCCTTCATCTTGGCTTTGTTGGATCAATTTCAACTGTTGAATTCTCTAGAGAATTCAAATTATCCTATTAATACCCTCTCACTTCTTTTAAAAATAAAAATCAAGTCTTTTGCTACCAAACTCTTGCAAATTTTCCATTTGCAGCATTTTAGCATCTCCATAAGCATTTTTCATCAAACCATTTTGCATCTTGCATCCAATTCACTCCATAGCCATCTAAGGAACACACAAGACATCCAAAGATCAAGGGCCAACCAAGGAAGAAGAAGCATGAAGGTATAATCAATTTCAATCATGTTTTATCTTTCTTCCATGTTTATCTTTTCCTTAGGCTAATCATTTAGGTGTCCTATTTTGCGTTAGTTCTTTTCATTGCATCATTAGTTGTTTAGCATCTCACATTAGGAATATAGCATTTTCAAAGATCACACTACCATTTTAAGACTTCTATCAAAATAATAGGGGCATAGATTGCCTAGCATTTTGTTTTTTTTCCTGATTGGAGGTCCAACACTAACTGCAATGGCAATTTGATCTGTGTTGCAATATTGTTTTGTGGATCATGAGGTGGGATGAATGTATTTCAAGACACTTGCTGTGTTTGATTGATGGGTGGGGTGTTGATGGGGGTTTGTTCCAAGCTCTGCTGTGATTTTAAGGCCTATTGATATGCCTACATTTACGTCAACAATGTTTGTTGTTGGTCCTGTTGTTGTTGTTCCAACAAAGCTTGTTGTTGGTTTTGTTGTTGTTGTTCCCACAAATCTTGTTGTTGGTCTAGTTGATGTTGCACCAACAAAGCTTGTTGTTGGTCTAGCTATTGTTGCACCAAAAAAAATTTGTGTTGGTCTAGTTGTTGTTGCACCAACAAAGCTTGTTGTTTAGCTTGTTTTTGTGCCTAAAAAATTTTGCAGGGCTTGTTGGTATGCTTGTTGGTGGATTTCTTGTAGTTGTGCATGGTATTGTGCTTGTTATTTTTGAGATTTTTGTTGGGCTTGAGCCTGAGCCTGCGCTTGTTGGGTTGCTTGTGCTTCTTGTGTAGCTTGTTGAGTGGCTAATTACGTTTACACTTACTGAGCAGCTAGATTTGCAGCTTGTTGATTTTTTTGAAGTACCCTTTGGTGGGTGGCTTTTTGGACTTCTTGAATCATGGTGATGAATTATTTTTTCATGTTGAATTTTGGTGGAATTAGTGGTCGATTGGGAACGGTGTTAACCGTTGTGATGATCAAAACAATTGTGTTGGTGATTATGATTTGGTTTTTGGATGGTGCGATCGAGATACTTGGTCCTTGGGAAACCATGCTTTGAGAAATTAGGGGAATGGTGGATGTGTTGACCTTTGGGGTAGCTTGAATGGTTGTCATTTGTTGCGATGTGGCTGGAAAAATGAGAAAGTTTGATGTGATGCTTTGATAGCTTTTGTTTGGTAAATTGGTGGTGAGTAGGGGAGGAAGGCCCAACCCAAAAGATGATATGGATGTCAAAGGAAATGGAGGGAATGGTAGTGTGTTCCCTTAGAAAATTTATGATGAAGAAGGATCAATGACTCCCTCTATATCGAATAACCCACGCTCTCCTTGAGAAATCATGGGGAGAGAAGTTTGTACATTCATCGGATACATTGGCATTGCATTAAATGAGGATGAGTCTACATGATTATGGAACGTAAGTGGAACATAAGGGTGTAATGAATTTACTAGGATGAAGTTATCTGGTGTGGTTTTGATGTTTATCTCTATGTTGTTTACAAGGCGATGCTTTTGTAATTCGTGAAACATGGTGCTTCCCTTGTTAACAACTGATGGGGTTGAATCGATTATTGATATGACTTGGGGAATATCTTGAGTGATGTTTGGGAGTGATACTAGAGGTATTCTCACAAGAGGCCTTTCCATATTGGTACTCATGTCAGCACCAAAAGGGATTTTGGCCCCTTTTAATGCATGTATATATAGAGAGGGATTAAGTTTCAACATGGTGTTGACGATTCTATGATTCTCGAGATTTTGAACCATTTCAATTATTTCCTCTTGTGTCATTCCCAAGTCATCGTTGGAGATGTCCTATATATGACCCTCCTCTAGAGGGTTTTGTGGTGGTAGGGAAGAGCTATTTGGAGGGTTCCTTGATTCCACTAGATTCTTCTCAGGGGTCGTTTGACTTAGGTCACTTGAATTTGATGTTTCTTTAGTGATTTCCATGTTCTTCTTGTATTGGGATCTCGTTTGAACCATAAAATAGATCATTTGATCTTGATCTTTAGGCACAAAAGAGAAGAAATAGGAAAGTCTAAGGATCAAAAGTGATGATGGGGATGAGATCAATGAAAGATGGATGATGTGGATGATTGGAAACTTTTAAATAACTTTGGGGAGATGCTAAACTTCTTATGGCTTGAAATTATTTGATTTTGATTAAGGATAGTTTGACTAGGTGCATTAAGTCAAACAAGATTATGAACTTGAAAACCCTAGGAAGTTGTGTTATTCTAGAGAAAACTCGTTGAAGAGGGTGATTTGACTAAGTTTGTTAAGCCAAATGAAGTGATTTTAAACTTGTAAACCTTAGGAAGTTGTGTTATCCTAGAGGTTAATTTTCTCAAGAGGGATGCTAATTTGACTAGGTGTATTAATTCAAACGAGGTGATGATGATTTTGCCTATAGATTTAGCATGAATGATGTTTCAAACTTCTCAAGAGTTTGTTGGTGAAATGGAATTTGATTTTTATGGTTGAAGGATGGATGAGAGTGACCGATTTTGATCCTAAACCTTACCTAGACAAGACTCTTATTAGACCTCGGTATTGAAGAACATGCCATACTTCTAAGTGAGAAAATAAAACCTTTGAAAAAGAGTTGGATTCTATTGATAATAGAGCTCATAAAAACTTGGGTAGTTCTTTGAGGCCTTCTTGTAGAAATTATATACCAATCTTTCTCTATCTTCAAGAAGCATTTCAGGATGCTCTTCACGAGCCTTTGGACTTAAGCTTCTTGAACCTTGGTATATTAGCTTTTGTTCCAGTACCCACTTTTATATCCCGACTAGAAATACACTTGTCCTTAGTGTGTTACTGGCTGGGTCATTCCCTTAGGTGAGTACTTTTCCCACAAGGCAAGCTCTCTAAGATAAAAAAAGTGAGCAAACATATTTGTAGTTCGATCAACCTTCATTTAGAAACAAAGGGAGAACACACGCAATAGGCTTACCCACACTCGCAAGATGTTTTGTTCAATTTTAAACCCAAAATTAAATGTGGAGGTAATCATTTTACTCAACTTAAGATCACCAAAAGGCCTTTTGATTCTCAAGATCTTCGTGAGGCATGACAGAAGTGCATACGCCCTTTTGATGGTATTATTTTGAGTAAATAATAACAAAACAAAATAACACTTGTTCATTTTAAGTCCACAAAGAAAAAGTGAATTCTTTTATAGCACCAATTCAAATGTGGGATTTTCCTTGTTCAATTTATTAAATCCAAAAACCAACTCTAGTAAGTTTGTCCTAAAATTCTTTTTAAGCCTTTTGTTTGAAAATTTTGAAAGAAAATTTGTATTTTTCTCTTTAGTGCCCAAAATAAATTTAGTGTTCCCTAAAGCATAAAAGATGACAAATTTCTTAGGAGAGATTGAGAACTCTCTAAGAGTGTTAAACAACACTAAAGTGTTTAAAAACACTTGGTATAGGATAAGAATGATGTCATAATGTAGCTTTCCATTTTTCTTTCCTCCTTGCCCTAACCTGCAAAATGATTAAAACTAGAAAATACAGAGACAACAAATAGGTTAATAACTCAAAAAGCTGAAAACAAAATGGCATATGTTAAAAAAAAATCAAATTTGAACTTTTTAATCTCATCCACTAGCGCAATCAACAAATGCAGTGGAGTTTAGAAATACAATGGTGCAATATAGCACCACATGTGACTAAGAGTGGCGCTCTGCAGTAGCATAGAGAGCACAAATCCAACACTATTTTTATCCTGCGACGTAGTTTGGAGTTTGGAGACTGGCGGTGTAGTTTGGAAATTTGAAATTTCTATGCGGGAAGACAAATGCAATGGAGTTTGGAGTTTTTCACGATGCAATATAGTGCCACCTATCCAACAGTGGTGCAATATGGCACCGTGATATTGTGAGCAATGCAATTTCCTGTAGGCACAAAAAATGTCAAAAAACCATGGAATTTTGAAAAAAAATGATGAATTTCTCCAACTCAACCCTCATTCTAGTGCCAAAATGTGAACCCCAATCCTACACCTACACAAAAATGACAAAAAAACACATTATTAGATCAATATGCAAGTGAGAACAAGGATTCCCCATGAAATCCATCTATAATGCTCAAATAGAAAGAAAAATAAATAACAAAACAATAAACTAAGTTAAATTCTATCCAAGCAATGCAAACATTCAATCCCATGGGGGAGTTGGTGCCAATTGTGTGTAGAAATTGGTCCTTTCCCAACTCATTTGTAAGATTTGATCCACTTTGATTGAATTCCTACATAACCTAGCTAAGAACTTGATAAAAATAGATGAAATGGATATGCTTGAGGATGAGATTGAGTATAATAAGTTTACTCAAATTGTGGATGATCAATTCAATAGAGGAGGCCTCTATTTATAGATTTGAGGAATTAAATATTGAAGGATTTGGATGTATGTGGGATAAAATTCCAACCAATGAGAAGAGGCCACTTGTCCACGTGTGATTGGAGGAGGAATGGGCACATTTTGATGAATGTGCCCATAAATGTTATTAGATTCAAATTTGAAATTTGAAAATTGGCAAGTTGGAGGGAGAGAAGAATGGATTTAATGTCACTTGGCTCGAGGCCAAGGACATGTAAGAGGCATTAAATGCCTTGTTGGAAGTACCCTTTTCTTTTGGAGGGATTTTTGAATTGAAAGAATATTCCACAAAAGATGCCCTTATGAATGGAAATTGATGATTTAATAAATCAAATAAATTGATTTATTGTGCAAGTTGCAAAATATAGAGGATTGAAGTGATTAGGATTAGATTTAATCATGATTTGATCAATTAAGAGGGGGATTAGCTGATTTGACCATTTTGACTTGGATTTCAAAATTTAAATAAATCAAAATGAGAGGAATAATGATTTTAGATTTAATTAAATAAAGATTGATTTATTTAATTAAAGAAGGTGGTGTTAGATTAAATCAAATAAAGATTAATTTATTTAATTTAAATGATGTGATCTTAGAGGTTAATTAAATAAAGTGAATTATTTGATTAAAATATAGACTAGGATTAATTAAATAAACTGATTTATTTAATTAATGGAAGAGAATGACTTAATCAAATAAGAGAGGAATTGTGATGAGTTTAATCAAATAAGGATTATTTAATTAAATTAATTAGAAAAAGGGATGATTTAGGAAGAAATGATGTTAGTAAGATCGAGATCAGGTGTGTAGGATCGAATTGTACATTTTCTATGTCTACAACAGCAAACCATAGAGCATGATTGCAACACAGTTTTGCCCAACATCATAGTTTGGAGTTTGTAGAAAACCAGGGACCGTAAACTGACCTAGTGGCGGAGTTAGAAGATTTGAATTCTAGGTGGGAAAGACTGAGTCATGTGGTTTAAAGTTTTTAGTGGTTTTGTATGGCACCATTCGACTGGTAGTGGCATTGTTCCCTACAGACACCAAAAACAGAGAGAAAAACATGATTTTTTGTTGAAAACCATGATTAGAACTTGAGAACTTCCCTCCTTCTAGTGCCAAATGTAGAACCCCAATCTAGACTTGCACAAACATAAGAAACAAACACATAATTAGATCAAATACAAGTGAGAATCAAGATTCCCCATGAAATCCATTTAAATTGAAAACAACAAGAAATGCGATGAAGAACATAAGTAAACATAAACAAAAACTATCAAATCCTATTCAATGTAAATCAAACTCTTGATCCCATGGGGGAGTTGGTTCCAATTTGATATGGAAATTGGCCCTTTCTCAACTCCTATGATGCAATGTTGATGAGTGATGCACTTTGATGAAGATTCAAATGAGCTCCATGATCAAAAATCTCCATAACCTAGCTAAGATCTTGATAAAATGGATGAAAATAGATATGTTTGAAGATGAAATTGATTATAGTGAGTTTACTCAAATTATGGATGATCAAAATGAGGAGAAAAACCTCTTATTTATAGAAAGACAAGATGGAGAAATTATCAAAATGAAGCAATGTGGGATCATTCAACATCCAATGGGCAAGTGCCACTTGTCAAGATGTGAATGGAGGAAGCTTGAGCACATTTTGGTGAATGTGCATAATAAATGAAATTAGGTGGAATTTGAAAATAGTGAAATGACATGTAAGAGGGAAAAAGAATGAATTAAATGCCACTTGGCTCAATGCACAAGAACATGTAAGAGGGAATGAATGTCTTGTTGGAAGGACAAATCCACTTAAATGAATTTTCAAACTTGAAGGAATATTCTCAAAATATGTCAAGTTGAAAGTAAATAGGGATTTAATAAATCTATAAATGTATTTTCATGTGCAAGTGGCAACATCTAGAGAAATTTGGAAATTGGGATTAAATTAATCAAGGTTTAATTAATTTAATGAGGGATTAGGTGATGTGGCTATTTGATTTAGATTTATGGGTTGATTTAAATCAAAAGATGAGAATGTGATTTAGATTTAATTAAATAAAGGATTTGATTTATTTAATTATAGAGGGATGATGATGTTAGATTAAATCAAATAAGGTTTAATTTATTTAATTTAATATGACGACTTTAGATATTTAATCAAATAAAATGAATTATTTAATTAAATAGAGATCAAAGGATTAATTAAATAACTTTGATTTATTTAATTAACAAGAGAGAATGACTTAATCAGATAAATGATTATTTATTTAATTAAGGGATGAAGAGTGATGACAAGCTGAGAAGATGATTCAAGATGAAACAGTGTTAGTAATCAGGATCAAGTATGTTGGTATATTTTTCATGTCTACACATACAACACAACATTGATTTGCATGAAGGTTTAAAATCAAACACAAAGTGCAACCTACATCATATGAACTTTTTGCACCCACAATTGCAATAATAGGACATAAAAAAGATTCAAAAGTTGGAATCACAATGACAACATCAAACTATTACTACAAAATGAGACAAAATTGGAGATAGGAATGCTTTGTTGCTTTTATTAAATTGAAGGAGTATGAAAATCTCAAAATCTGAGTACAAATCAATGGCTTACCAAGCTCTTTGCAAATGATCAAGAGAGTAAGAAGAAAATATAAAGTGAGAAAAAACTAAGTTTTTTCCAATATATATGCCTCCAAATTTTCTCCAAGAATGAGGGGAAAAATCTGAGTGAAAATCTCTCCAAAATAGAAGCCTCAATTCCATTTTTGAGCTCCAAAAAAATGCCTCAAAAATAGTTCTCAAATTGCCTCCAAACTAGATGAAAAAAATGAAAATATTCCCTCCCAAAAGGGTCGACCCAAAAAGGACTCAAAAGAATTTAGTTCTCACTGAAAATCAAGAAAGAAAGCTTCAGTTGACTCAGTTTTTTCTATTTTGAACAAAAGCGACTAAAAATGGAAAAATGAAGCTTTTATGAGAACTCCATGCACTCACCCTGATTTTATTGCATTTAAAATAAAAATTATCAAGGAAATTTATAGAATATTTCCTTAATAATGTTTTACAATATCCTGCACTTTTAAAATATAGAAAAGAAAGGCTTGAACTTTTGTTTTGATCTAATTTTTCTAAAAAATACAAGGAAAAATATTTTGATTTGAATTTCTCCAAGTATACAATACATCTCCACTTAGGCATTTTGATTTTCTCTAAAAATCATAAAATATTATCAAGACCTAGGCTATATGATATTTTTTTCAAAATAAAAAAAGGACTAAGGCACTAAGATGCCTAGGTTTGTAACACATATGCAGAACATAATACCATGAAGGTATTAGTGAAGGCATTTTAATTTTTAAAATCAATGTGAAAAAATGCCTAAGTCAACTTAGGGAAAAATGGAAAACCCTAAACACAAAAGTTCAACCTCCTTGTTTTTCGCCCATTATTTTTCACTGTGGTTTTTTTATTTTCATTGCTCTACACCCGTGCTGCAATGAGGGTTTTGAGCTTGAGCCTTTCCATGGAATTTTTGAAGCCCTTTTCATGAGAAATCTTGAAGGAAAAAGCTTGGGTAAGTCTTCTTGTCAAAAAACCAAAAAATGACCTCATTTCAAGTGTGATTTCTTGGTTGTTTAAGTCGCAACCATGATTAAATATCTGAAGCATTTTCTTTTGTTTTCCTCTATCAACACTCCTTTTCACTTTGAGACCACCATTCATTCTTTTGGTTCAAGATTTTGGAGACAATCTGTGGGAGAAACTCATGAACTTACATGTATTTTTTTAACAGTGAAATCTTGGTAAGCTTTGAATCTTCAACTTCCCTCTTATTTATGTGAATAAAATGCTTGATTCAAGCTTAATAAGAACAAAACAATGAGTATTTTTTTTTCAATGCATCTAGGTTCCATCATTTTTACAAAAAATGAAATTCTCTATATTACATATTCATATTTCCTTTGTTTTAGAATCTTTTCATAACTTCTTGGTCATGACCTCTTTATTCCTAGGTGATACAAAACCCTCTTGTATGTTTGCAAATTACTCTATTTAGAATTATTTTATGGCTTTGGCTTCACAAATAAACCCTACAGGCCATGGATAAGATGATGAAATCTAATCATTATACCCTTTCAATTGTAAGCATGACTAGGGTTTTGAAAACCCATGATTTATATGAGAGTATTCTTTAGATTTGAAGCATGTTGATATTGTCCATTTCATCATATTTATGGGTTGGGGGTTTGCAAAATCTGGGTGTATTACCATTACAAAGCTCCATGGCTTGTTAATTTTCCTGAAAGCCATAGAAGCACTTTATTTCTCTATCTATTTTGGGTTTTTTATTTCCATGACTTGATTCAAGGGTTTCTCTTTACTTGTAGTCTGAACCTTTGAAAGGTTCTTGTGTAAACATGAAACAAGACTCTTGAAACCCATGCCTTCTTGTTTTGTGCTCTCTTCATTTGACATTGAAATCGAATGCTTTGTTTTAGTCTTCTGCATTCTCTATATTTCCCTTTAATCAAGAAACAAAAAGAGGCTCCTCTCTTGTGTGATACTCTTATCATAGCTCTCTGATATGTGCACACACAGTCTTTCTAGCAGAGTCTTTTGTTATCACCATACAAGCACTTGCAAACTTACATATAGATGAATCACATATTCCATAATGGGTACAATGTCAATAGTCCATTTATTGTATTGTGTGCTTATTCCAACATGCCTGCATTTGGGAAACAAGAATTCACTAGTTTCCATTTTCATAACACCCCTACACTCTTTAGATGTGAAATTCATGCTTGCAAACCTTTATTTTATGGATGATGTCATGAAGTTGAAACAAAGACCTGAATATTGTGTTTTTATTTTTCTTGAATAGTGATGTTGTCCTATTCACACAATTCATTGTCTCCATCAAGCACTTGCTTCAAAAGACTCGCAGTCTAACCCAAAAAGCTACCTTCTTCCTTTTGTGACAAACAAAATTCTTTAAATGGGAAAATGATGCAATTTATTATGTTCTACATACTTCTTAATCATTCAAATAAGCTATTTTCATTTGTGATTTTCACTCCATTGCACTCTTGGATTGATTTTCATGAATGATCAATGTGCTTTTGACTCTTAAAGCTACTTATGAATTACTCCTTCAGCTGAAATGCTTTGATTTGAGCAATATGAATGTGTTTTTCCTATCTCATTCCCCTCTTTGAAACTTAGGGGCAGCATGCTGGGCTCAACCCTTGTGGGAGCCCATTTTTTCACCATGTGCTATGATATCTTCAAAAATGAATCAGAAACATGATTTATACCTACATAGTGAAAAAACATGTTAGATAAAAAAAATAGTGAATCTCAATACTTATGTGATGTTTTAATTTGCAGGCTCTCCTACATACATCTGATATTTTTTCATCTAATGCATCATAAAAATGTGTTGTATTTATGTTGATGGGGCACATGATGAGATTCATATCCAAAGCTCTAATAATCTTTCTCAATCATCTACAGATTCACTTGAAGACCAAGAGCAAGGAGGAGCAAGCAACAATGAAGACCAACATGAAACCACCACAGGAAATGATGGATATGTTTCCTTTCATATGTCTCTCTATTATTTAATTTGCAGATGTATGGCATATATTCCATGTTGCATTGGTTCATCTACTCCCATGGCTTGTGTGGGACATATGATTGCTCCTTTATTTCCAATGAATAGAAAAGAAACACTTATGCAGTCTTGTGTATATTTATTTTTCAAAATGAATGAAACATTGCAAAAAGAATGAAAACAACATTTATAATTCATGTAGTCTCCTTTATGTTGTAAAGAGTTGAATGAAAAAACTAAATTATTTCCTTTAGAATCCTTTTGTTGTAACACATTGCACAATGGAACTGAATTCTTCGTTTTAAACTTTAATATGCAATGGTTAAGCATGACAAAAATATGTTAGAATCTTTTCACCTAAAAATGAAAATGAACTGCTTCAACTCTACCAAATTGAGTTGTAGGTGAAAATTTGGTAACAATTTTATTGTCATTATTAGATCTAATTTATTTTATTTGGTAGTGTTGACGTGTGTTTTATGACAACGCCAGCACAAAATAAAATGTCCAACAGTCACTCTATTCTTTCTTGATCAAAGTATTCTGCATGCTAAGATTGCGTGAAAGTTCGTGCATTCAACTCCAAGTTTCCTTTTATTGCAAATAGACTCAGTTGGTTGATGTGAATATGCTGGTTATTCCAAGGGGACTTACGTAATTGTTCGATTTATTTACTCAAGCAAATGAAAGGTTTTGGCTATGATGCTCTGGTATTTGAACAGACCGAGAAATAATGAATTTAAAGGAGATAGGGATAGGAATTCTACAATCTATCTCTAAGGGTGGAATGCAAAGACCAACTTTAGCAATCTCCAAACCAAGCTTTGTTTCATCTCCCCTTCAGACAACTCTGACAAAGCTGGTGCAATCTTCAAAGGATGGATAGGATGTTCAAGTTGAGATTTAATATGCGCACCCCTTCACGACAAAGCAAGTGGACACACAAATCACAACCGAAGTTAGGTGCAAAGATTCCAGTTGACCACGCAAGGGCAAACTTACCATCAGCAAGCCCGCTAGTGGTATGGATACGGGAGGATATGCTCAAACCAATGTCACATTCCATAATTAACATTACTTGCATGAAAACAAAATCTACTTTACTCTACTCTATTCGGATTGGAAAGACAAAAAGATCTCGTCAACTTCCCATAATGCAAAATGACGTCACCAATTAATGAAATCCTTATATTATGAGAGTCTTATACAACAATCTTTTGCAAAACTTTCAAAGGGAAAGTCTTTCTTTCCTTTCCAAACTAAGCTAACTCCTAGCTCTACTTTAACTTCTATCTAGCTCAACTCTATCTCTGATTTATGTCTAGCTCTGATCTATTTCTAATTGATTACAAATGAGGGGGGATACCCCTTTTATATCTAGCCCAGTCCAGTGGATGACTTAGATTGAAATACAATGGAAGGCTCAGATAGAGCCATCTAAGCCCTGATTAGGGTTTCAGCCCTAAAAATTGCCACTGAGAGGAGTGGGGCAATGAATGCGCCCTCCACTCCTCATCAATGAACCACTAACCGCCATCAATGCACGTCATCTCCCTCCAGAAGGTCATCATCCAGAAGGGTGTTTCCTTTCTCCTTCTCGCTAGCTGCAAATCTGATGAACCTGGCCAAGACTTCCTCAACTTCCTAATTGGAAATGGGAGGAATGTGATCCAACTGAAATTCGAGAACTGTAACTGTTTTCCCATACTGGGCACAAGATTTCTTCCAGGCAACAAGGGCATCCTGGGTGTTCTGTATGATACTGGAGAATGTAGAAGTGTTCTCAAAATCATCCTGTGTGAAGGTCTTCACCTCAGAAAAGAATGGTGTCAACCTGTTCTTCAATCCATCTACAGTTACCTCTTCGGATGTCAACCTCCTGGCAAAGATCGCCTCTAATGTGTTGAGAATTCCATCTAAGATGTTCGTCATGGCCTTTCTGACCCTGATAGAATCTGGCTGTGATGCATTGTAGAATCCTTGGCCCATGACTACTGAAGAGTACCATCCGACGAAGTCGTATCTATCCCCCTGCTGAATTACGCCTCCCTCAACCAAAGTCTATTGAGGTATGCCCATCAAAGCCCCTAAACGGAGAACAACTCTAGTCTAATAGATACACGCCTCACCCCAAGCATGGTTAACTGCATCCATCCTTGCCATTATATCAGAGGCTTGCCGATAGGCATGTGCAAGGTCCTCCATAAACTTTCTTGTTTTGGCACGGACATTGGCAACCCATTTGTCAGCCTGTTGTGCCATTCTCTTCAAATCCTCTAACCCACTGATTGACTCCCTGGAAAATTCAGCTGGAAGCAGAATTATCAGATTCTCTTGCCCATAAGGATGGGACAAGTGCTACACATAGCCAATCAACATCTTGTGCTCTACCTTCAACTTCTTGTATTTACCCTCAACATAGGACAATCTATCCTTGAGTGCTCGATAGGAATTATCTCACTCCTCTACTATTTGTGCTCCAGTAGGGCGGCTAAGTTCCATAGTTGTGACAACATAATTTTTGGGAATGACCTCATCCCGATCACACTCTCCCCGAGGCACTACCACATGCAAAGTTCAGGATCCATCCTCATCTGTAGATATCTTGGAGAGCTTCCTAGCCTTCTTCTTCATTGGAGGTGCACTGATCCTCTATAACAACTCTTCCATCTCGGTTGCAGGATCAGTCTCATCCACAGGATCACATCTCATCCTATCCCTTAGCCATTCTGGCACCTCCTACCGCATGTCTGATATAACAAAAGACTGCTCAACCTCGGCCTCTACTTCGTGAACTTCATCCCTGCCATCATTCCAACAAGGCTCATCATCATCAATAGGCTCAGTGTCTCCTGAGCTCTGGGCATCCTGATTTGAAATGGCATCATCCTCGAGAACTGCCTCAATCTCTTGTTGGAACTGAGTGTCCATGGTAGTCTCCTCATTTGTCTCATGCTGATTTTCTTGCTGATTATCTTCTTAGGGCATGTTGATGCTCTGGCCCACTAATTCTCTACGGGGTGGCTGACTTCCCACTTGCACTACCTGTTCTACCTGTAATCTCTCCCTCTGATCAGCAAACAATGATACCTCCTATAATCTTGGAGAGTTCACTCAAGATGGTGTATGCAAGGACTCCTCAACTCTCAAAGGCTCAGGATGAACTGGCTCTTTTCCTCTTGGCTCTGGAGTATGATGTACTTGCCTTCTCTACCTAACTGATGGTGATCTATGATCTCCCATCAAATTATAGGTAAGGGGAATTGATCATCCCTTAAGTCGGCTGACATGCCTCTCTACCCAACTCCGTGTAAATTTTAAGACCGAGATACAAAGTGTACCAAGTCGGTGATCTCTGGCTCCGACCAATCTGGAAGTGGTAGAGGCGTATCTCTCACTGTCTCATAGTCATCCTATACTATGTTTATGTCCTCTTCAATTTGATTTGGCACTAGGACAATCTCGCACTCTCTGATCATTACCAACGGTATCCAAGAGAACATTCTCTTCCTGATCTCGATCTCATCCACTGCATTGGCCCAAAAGTCTTCGATCTATGCCTTGTACCTGAACTCCTCTGACAATATCCATCTGATGTTCCTGTGGGGATCATAGTGGTGCCTGCTAGTGTGGTAGGAAAGGTGGAAGAATTGGAGCTCAGTTTCTACCTCCCTAGCTACTTGCAGCGATGGGCAGATTTCATCTGAATTCCCCATGGTAATTGGGAATCTGAGTCCACCTTTCTTCTTCTTCTTTTGAATCTTATCATAGGCAATGAGTTGCCTAGATACTTCTAGCATCACTATTCTGTTGGTGGGATACCGGGGCAATCTATAGGGGTACAAAGAGAATCCTTGCAGCCTTATGTAGGTGAACTTTGGAAATTGGATAAACCAACATCCGAATTTCTCGATCATCTCTTTTGCTTCCCTAGATATTCTGTGATGGGTTCTTTGCTGCAAGGTTCTCATAATATGCATTGTGAAGGTGCCATTGACCCTTTTTGTAGTTAGTTGTGCTTGTCAAATGCAATTGTGGACAAGCCTCATGTATTTTAAATTGATGGGAACCACACCCAATTGGTTCCTTGTAAGAGATCCCCCTATAATTTGTCATGCGAGCCAACATATAGACAATATAAGAGCCCATGTAGAACATTTTCATTCTCCTGACACTGTGGAGCTGCTTGTGAATGAAGTCACTGATCAATAGTGACCAATCCATGTGATCTTTTCCCTCTAGTACCAAGTTAACATAGTAGAACATCCAAGGTTCGAAGTTGAATGCTTGGGGGGACCCTCCAACTCTGCTCAACATCATAATCAGATCACCAAACTCCTATCTCAAGTCCTCTAAGATTATCTGTTTGGGTAGTTTTGTATGAGTTGTCTTGGGCTTGATCATCCACCTGGTGTTTATTAAATTAGCACATCAGTCAGTTGTGGATGAATACATTCTTTTAGCCCTCTCTTTCATTTTGTAGATCATCTTCTCATGAACTGGAATCCCAAACACCTCCCTGATTGCTTCAGGTGTCAGGTTGGCCAATATCTTTCCATCTGGCGAGGTGATCGTTCTCTGCTTTGTGTTGTAATGGTGGGCACATTCCATGATGAGTTATGGAGATCGGATAGCTGGCAGAAAACTGGCAGTGACATACAATCCACTCCTAACAATACTATGTGAAGTCACTGATGGGTGATGGCCTCCAGTCCCCATCGTCCTTCTTCTGAATGCCTCTAGGTTGAACGAGCCTAAATTTGTGTCAGCTAGCTTGCCCCACTTTGATGTAAACTTTGATTCCAATAGGAAGGAATTGTTTAATTTCTTGATCACTGCTTGTCTGGATTCGGTGTGGTTGTTTCTACCTACAACTCTTCTACTTGATTCAGCCATTCTGCAAAAAAGGGCAAGAGGGTTAGAAAACAAGATTTCAAGATATTAAAATAATCTCTATTGAGGGTGTTAGCAAATTTTTGAATGGAAAAGAGGGCTGCAACGATTTGCACTTTCAGCTGCAAACCTCAACTGTCTTGTTTACTTCAACATTTTTAGAAGCTTCTCTACTTGCAGCAACACAATGTCAGATGCCTTGGAAATGTTTTCTTGCAGCAACTCACTCTCAGCAGATTTGAAACTTCTTCTTTTAAGTTTGCACTTTCTACTAAAAAAAATGTGTTTTCAGCAACTTACTTTCTTCTCTTGAATCTGTACTTCACATTCAGCAACTTCAAATTTTCCCTACAAGTCGTACTTCTTAGCAAATTAGAAGTTTCCCTCTTGTAAACTCGTACCTCTCAGCAAATCTCCACCCTCACTCAAATTCGGATTTCTTCAGCAACTTGCGATTGGGACTTGGGAGTTTGCACTTCAGCAGCTTCAAATTTCAAACTCTACAAAGCCACGCCTTAGCAAAGTTCAATCTCTTTCACAATCGTACCTCTCAGCCAGTCAAACTTCCTTACAAATTCGAATTTCTCAGCAACTTGAGAATATTTTACTTCTCTGCAAACTCGTACTTCAACTCCAGGAAATGCTCTGCATTTAGCAACTTGTGAGGAGAATGAAGAAGACTCAAAATATTACAGCCAAGTCAAAATCCAGCAGAGGCTATACTTAGCACATTTTCGAATTCCACTTTCCCTCTCTTTTCTAGTCGCAACACTTGTCGTCCGAAGCATCAGAATCTCAAGCTTCTAGAATTATGAATTCTATCATTTCTGCACAGGCCTACCTCATCACATTTGATCTTTTAAAATATTAAATCTCTCACTCTATTGGGCAATTTTGAATTCATTTGGCTAAGTCATTTAATCTCATCTTTGCCTTGGTGAAATCATTCAGTTCAATCTTCTAGCGAAAACACTACGTGAAGTCACATTTCCCTTATTTTCCTTAGAGAAATTCTTGAACTTAACTTAGGAAATTTATCAAAATAGGCGCTGGGAAAAATTTCTTGTCAAAATGATATGAGCGAGGCATGAAGCAAGTTTGAATCATCTTTGGATTGCAAACGTTCAATACCCAAAAGAAAATTCTTTCGAGAATCCATCATTTTCATGTGTATCCGGATGAAGGGGTACTTCTAATTTTTATTATTTAAAAATAATAAAATGGCTAAGGTTCATTTCTCTTCATTCCAGACGTCTTCCACACCTGCAATCTCTAGTTTCTCCACCTTGGCATTATTCTTTGATTTTCCCTTTGAAGAATTTTCTCTATGAAGAATTTTCTCTTTGGAAAATTTAGCATCACCTGTAGGCATATTTTTCATTTTCTCCTTACAAAATGCCTTAGGGAATTATTTTAAATTTAAATTTTATCACCTTACCCTTGAAGGGCGCATTTCACATGACATTTCCACTCTTGGGCACATATCACCTAGGCAACTTCCAACTTTAGGCACATTTGAAGGTGTGGGGAGGAATTTTCTCAAGTCTAGTTCATTTCCTCAACACTTCAACGTTTGACCCTCTACCTTGCCACCTTGGGCGCATTTTCTATGGAGAGGAGGAACTTGAGGGCGCATTTGCCTTGGGTAGGAGGAATTCCCATGCCTATGGTGACTCTTCACCTTCCTTGAGCACATTTTACATGGTGGGCTTCTTGTTTTGGGTGCATTTTAACTATGTGAAGGAAAATGCCTTCATCCAGTGACCTTTCACCTCCCCTGGGCACATTTGGCCTATGTTGCTTCCATCCTTGGGTGCATTTGAGGGGTCCTCAAGGAATTTCCATGCCTTAGTGAATTCCACCATGTCCTATCCCCTATGAGGGCGCATTTTAGGGTGTGAAGGAAATTCCACACTTAGAACATTTTCTCCATACCTCTGGCGTATTTGATATATCTTCACGCCAGTCATCACTTGTAAGTTTTCAACGCCCTAGCCACTCATTGACTTTCTTTTTTTAGCAAACTCGAAGGAATTAGGGTTTTCTTACATTTCACCCTGTTCTGAGCTGGAGCTGGCGTGGTTGTGCCTCCACTTGGCCTTGCTTCCTCGTTTATATCTTCTCTGGCACAGTGCATGCTATTTTTAGCAAACCCTAAAATTGATCAACTTTGTATCTCTATTTGCTTCAAAATTTTGGTCTAGTTGCCCTTGATGCTGTGAGTAACTTGTTCACATTTGACTCCGGCATAGTACCTACTATTTTTAGCCATGAGATGACCTACTAAAAATAGGAAGTACTTAGATCGTGCTCAAATTTTTCCAGTAGGCAGCCTGAAAGATGTTGGTCCTGGTGGCATGCTTCATTTTGACATCTCTGTATTTTGTTCCATCTATTTTTAGACATAGCAGGGGAAACCCTAATCTGACTTGCATGCGCTCTAGACTACTCCTGATTGTCTTGATTCTATTGTTTGTCACTCTGCTTGCTGGGCTAAAGCTGCTATTTATAGTAAGTGTCTGAAAAGTGGTCCAGCTAACGTCGAATGAGTTTGCATGTCACAGTGCCCGTGGGATCTCAAAAAACCCAGAAAAACCCAGAAAACTGGTCAACGTGCTGGCACTGGCTAAAATAGTAAGTCTCTTAAAACTAACTCATTCTATTTGCATGTCATACCATTGTGAAGCTCTTGCAAAACCCATATGGAATATCCAGACATGCACTAAAAAATATTTGCATGCAAACCCTAAAAATAACCTTGGAAGGTTGTACCATTGGAAGTCACCATCTCGATTTGCAAGTTATATCATTTCGAAGGTCTTGAAAAACCGAGATTTGTTCTCCAATCATGCATTGGAGAATCATACGTTTAAACCCTGAAAATAGCCTCCGAAGGCTAAACTGCTAAAAATAGCCAGTTGTCTAAATCCGTTCAAATTTCATGTGTAGGCACTCTGAAGTTGCCTGAATGTGCTGAAGCAATTAGAATCCTGAAATCCTGAGGGAAAGACCCCAAATTAGGTACTTACTAAAAATAGTAAGTTGTCAGATTTCAGTAAGATTTCAGTGGGATCCTGCCTTGAGCCTTCTGACTGTACTGCTGCACTTAGATTTTACCTTGATAGCTCAATTTGACCTCAAACAAGCCTGAAGGATAGAAACCCTAATTTCATAGACTTGGTAATTATTTCAATCTAGGTCAAAAGACGAGACATCCCCGAAAGGACAAAAGATCAGAGACAAAGAGAACAAAAGCCAAAAGACCAGAATGGAGCAAAAATTAGGGGGTCCCCGTCTTGGATGGGGTGATGTGTGAAAAGGTCACAACAAGTAGTAATATAACCCTCTAATATTAGTGATAAATTATCTTGTTAGGATTTTTCCTTTTTGTTGGTTTTGTTAATGTCAAAAAAGACCTCTTCAAAGGGAAAATTGGATCAAGTGGATACAAATTTGGAGCTAAATAAAATATAGGTGAACACTTTTCAACTCATATCTTTATCTTAATCTTGTTTACAATATCACATTTCAATTTGGATCTAAAATGAACAAGTGTCTTCTCAAAATCACACTTTCAATTTGGGCTTAAAAAGAACAAGTGTTTGTATTACTTGGTGATCTTTTATGTTCTTGGAGCTGTGTACGCTCTTCCCACTCTTTTCCATAAGATCTTGGGAATAATAATCACTATTCAAAACTCTCATTTTCACATCACACATTTCAATTTCTAAGGTTAATGAACATTACTTATGTGATCAAATACATGTGTATGCTTCCCCCTTGTATTATCATATGATCTTAAAGATCAAAATAATTATTTGCATCACTTTTGTGTAACCCTCTTAGGGGGGCTACCTAGATAAGTGATGACTCTATGGGAAACCTCAACTCTAGTGTTCTAGTAGAGTATAAATAGCGAGGGGTGAATCAAAAGGCATGCCTCTTGGAAGTGAATCTTGTCAATCTTGGCTAAGCCCCAAAGAACTTTATACTTTTGGGAAGTGAAGGTGGGATGTGGGTTTCCCTCTCCTCTTGGATGTTTGGAATTGTTCTCATTTTAAATTCATAGAATTGGGCCTCACGTACCTTCAAGGTATATAGAGTACATCCCTCTAATATCCGCGTGCATCCTAGTTTAAGGCCATTGGCCAATCTACCGACTTGAATAATTTCTAGGTTGTTCTTGTACTTAGAAGAATTTTATTATCATTATCATTTTCATTACATCTTGCATCAAATATTATCTAACATGTGTAAATGTGTATTTAAGATCTAAATATTAATCAAGAAAGAAAAACCATAAACCAAAAAAAAAATCAAAACTCATAAAACCAAAAAAAAAATTAAAAAAAAAGAGAAACGAGAAAATAAGAAACAAATGAAAAATAAATAAGTAAAGATAAATTATTCATCCAATGGTGAAAAACACTTCTTGTGGTGCCTTGGATAGGTACCATGATGAAAACCTAGCAAGCAAGTGTCATGTGCAATCCATTTCCCTCTTGCACTCTACACTTGGGGGAAAGTTTCATCCATGCTATCCTACCTATCACACCCCCCTTTATTCCTTATTTCTTATCCATTTTCTATCTAAATCCATCCTCCTTTTCTTTGATCTTGAAAAGGCTAAGGATCATATATAGAATGCATTATACCCTTCCATCCTTCTTATGCTATCCATATCATTCATTCCATATCCCTCATCCTATCCAAATCCATCTTCTCTTCCCATATTTGATCTTAATGAAGAGCCTAGGGGTCATATGTCAATGCATCCATATCATATCCACTTGATCTTGATCATCCTATCCATATCCTCCATCGTCATATCCTATCTCATTCTTCCCCTCTTTTCACCCTTTATCTTGATAAAACGAGGGGTCAAATATCAATGCATGCATATCATCTTTTCACTATCCTTCCATATCATACATCACTCATCATCTTCCATCCATGATTGCACTACCTCTAGTGTGAGGCATCTTAGTCCTTTTCAACTAGTCCTTGGAGCTCCATCTTCCTATCCTCCATCTAGCATCATAATATCTACCATCACCATCCATTATCCAAAGTCCTCTCTTCTATCCATGGAATTATTCAATTATTCCATCCTTTACCATGTCTTGGTTCTCCCTTGTCATTAGATCTCATTCAATCTTCCATAAAATCTTATCTTATACATTGATCGTCTATCCTTACAATCCAACCATCCCAATCCAGTCCATATAAATGCAATCAATCATAATCCATTCAATGCAAACTTGAAATCTATTGCATCATCCATAAGAAATCCATGATTTCAATCCAAATCATTTGATAATCTATTGATTCACTTTAATATATTTATCATCATAGGGATATGTATTTCCCAATCCTCACATTTTTTTGATATTTTTTATTCTCATATCAAAAAATGGCATCAACATCATCATCAATCAATCCAAAAATCAATTTTCAACTTGACTTAAATCATAGTCCTCAGTTGCTTTTGGTTTGTTGTGCATGTTTTCTTGTTGCTTGTGTCTTTTATCATTTTTTGCATTTATCATTTTCTTTTTTCATTCTATTGTCATAAGGGCATCATGGTCTTGCATATAATGGTGTTATAAGGCATATGTTTGCACTTGACCTTCTTGGTCATGTATTGGGCACATTTTCATCATGGTTCCTTATACCTTGGTGCATAATGTCAAGTACAATATCAAATCTAGGTTTCTCATATCATTATAGCATAATTATAATCCATCCTCCCTCTCCATCCATATTTTCATCATCCTTATCTATTTTTCTCTATCCTTTTATTCTTCATCCATTAAGTCCTCTCATCCATTTCGAGAGCACACTCATGTTCTTTGAACCTGCATGTCCTCTCAAGGGGGCATACCACTACCTCCTCATCATCCTTGCTAGTGATTGGGGAATCATGATTCTAGTCTTAATCCCTTTCCTACTCACTATGTTGTATTCTTTGAAATGATGTTACTTCTCTTAGCCACAACATCATCTCAAAGAGGGGCAAAATTTAGACATTGAAAAATGTCCTAAGCCTTTGAACGCCATTTTTCACATAAATTTTTCCTCCTCATATAATTAAGTATTTTTAATTATTTGATTATCTCCTAAGGTCATATTCTCCTATTAATTAAATAATTCTTAATTATTTAATTTATTTATTTTTCTCCTTATTCCTCCTTGATTAATTAAATAAATTATATTTATTTAATTACTTCACTAATTAATCATTTTTCCCCTATAATTAAATAAATTCCTAATAATTTAATTATTCATGTTCCTATTTTTTGTCTATAATTAAATAATTATTATTAGTTATTTAATATTTTTCATTTCCCTCCATTTTAAATTAAATTATTATTTTAATTAAGAGTCAACCTTTTCCCTTTCTTCTATAATTAAATAATCATTTTTATTTAATTATTCACTTACCCTCCTAAATTAAATAATATTTTAATTATTTAATTTACTCTAGCAACCTCTTTTTCATGCCACTCTTATCTCTTCATCTCATTTAATTTTCACCCTTGATCATGCGACATTACCTTTTAATCTCCATTGTCCATCCTTAACTAAACCCTATTTCTTTTTGTTTCTAAGCAATCTCATCCATTGATCATCATCATTATTCATCTTTCAATCCTATCCCTTCATTTGAAATTGGCTTTCTATAAAGAAGAGGCATCCATCCCATTTTCATATCAACATCTTTTATGCTACTGTTATGCTCCTAGATTCATGAGCAACCACATTTAAATCTTCAACAAATCAACATACTACATTCAATATTTTAAGGTTTGCATGCATTTTGGTTTGATTTAATCTATTTTTATGCATATTTCTATTATATCCATTTTACATGCATACAATGTCAAAGTGAGAGATATGTTGATGAAAGGATGATCCTAAAGGAAACTTATTGTTGCCAGCTCTAGAATGAGGAAATCAATGAAATTATTATTTCCTGAGGATTGGATTCTAGAATTTTTGAAGAGTAGAGTGAATTGCAAAAAGAGTGGAAGGAATTGCTTTTGAGAGAGGAAACTTACTGGAGGCAGAAATTAAGAGAATTGTAGTTAAAAGATGGGGATAGGAATACAAAGTTTTTCCATGTTTCAGCGCAAGTAAAAAAGGCAAAAAGTACAATTGCTTCAATCCAAGATAGTGCAATGGGTGTTTTGCTCAAAAAAGAAGAGGATATTCAAAAATAAGGTATCAAATTCTTCTCTTCTCTTCTCACTAGTAGTATTCAAAAAAATGAACAGTTAGTTAGAGATAGACAAGATCTTTTGTAGGATATTCCATGTTTGATATCAAGAGAAGATAATATGAGATTACTTTCACCTTTTGATATGAATGAGGTCAAGAAAGTGGTTTTCTCAATGTCCCCAGAGAAAGCACCAGGGCCTTATAGTTTTATAGCTTTATTTTCTAGAAATGTTGGGATTTTGTGGGTTATGATATTTTAAATGCATTGGAAGAGTCAAGGAAGAAAGGGGGAATGTTGAAAAAGTTTAATGTTACTAATATAGCTATCATCCCCAAGACATCATCTCCAGCCACTTTTTCTGATTTCAGACCTATTTCCCTTTGTAATACCATATATAAGATCTTCACTAAGGCCATTTATCTTCGTTTGCATCCTCTTATTTCTAGAATTTTTTTGAAGAGCAAGGGGTATTTGTACCTAGTAGGGAAACGGTTGAAGGAGAAATTGTAGCTCATGAGGTCCTCCATTCAATCACAGTTAACAAGTTGTCTACTATGATTATAAAGTTAGATATGCAGAAATCCTATGACAGGGTTGATTGGTCTTTCTTGAAGGAGGTGCTCCTAAAATTTTCTTTTTCAAGAAAATGGTGTAAATGGGTTATGGCATGTATATCAAGTGCTAAGTTCTCAGTGTTGATAAATGGTTCTGCAGTAGGTTTTTTTGGCTCTTAACAAGGTGTTCGTCAGGGAGACACCTTGTCTCCTTTTCTGTTTATAATTTTAGTAGAAGCTTTGAACAAATCTCTTCTTCAAGCTCATCACCAAGGTTTTATTAAGGGAATTTGTATTCCAAATGTTGGCATATCAGTAACTCATTCTCTTTTTGTTGATGATACTTTCTTTTTTTTAAAGCATCAATTTCAGAAGCTCTGCATATAAAACAGATTTTAGATAGATATACAAGAGCTTCGAGACAAAAGATAAATGATAGTAAATCAAAAGTGTATGTTTTCAATACCAAGCCTCTGATTGAAAAAATATTAGTGGATCTTTTTGGTTTTCAACAATCATAGCTTCCTTGCAAGTATTTGGGTATTTCATTTTTTGCAGGTAAAAATAGAGTGTCATTTTGGAAAAATATAATTCAAACTATTCAAGAAAGGATCTCATCATGGAAAGGTAGATGGCTCACTCTGTAAGATATATTTTTTCTCGTAAATTCACTGCTCTCTTCAATACCCAGTTATTTCATGTTTGTATTAAAAGCTCCAAAATCAATCATTTTTCAAATTCAAAAGTTGATTAGAAAATTTCTCTAGTTTGGTAATCTTGATAGCAATAAAAAAATTCCATTAATTTCTCTAGAGACCATGTGTTTGGAGAAATCAAAAGGAGGAGTTGGTTTGCATGATTTTCAGCAAATAAATGTGGCTCTAGGTGCTAAAATGGTATGGGGAATGTATTCAAAGCCAAGGCTAAAGTGGTGCCATCTCATGCAAGCCAAGTATCTAGACAATTTGTGGAATTTTTTAATATCTTGTAGGAAGATTATCCTACCTTATCTTACTTGGGAGGTTAATGATGGTAACAATGTTCTTTTTGGAAGGACTCATGGAATGGATCTCCAAGAATAAATAGTATTGTTAATTGTGAGCAGGAGAAAGAAAAACTAACTCTTAAGTGGGGTGGGAAGCTAAAATATTATATTCAACAGGTAGATCCTATAACAGGCAGAGTAAGTTGGAAGGATTTTTCTATAGAGGGAGTAAAAAATATTGTCAAAGCACAGTTAAGCACAATCCTAAATTCCAGATTAGTTTAATTTTCATAGGAATATGATAGACTTCTTTGGTAAAAAGAAAATCTAGGTTCCTACACTGTGAAAGAAGGTTACAATTCTATTGTTCACAATCACTCCCATTTAATGAATCCAAGAGCATATAAATTTTGTTGGAATGAAAAAGTGTTAACTAAAATTGTTTGTATTGCTTGGTTAGCTATAAAGCATAAAATTTTAACAAGTGAGAAGCTTGCAAAGTTGAAAATTGCCAAACCCTTTATGTGTGTACTATGTAAGAAAACCTTTGAAGATGTAGACCATTTATTCCTAGCTTGTTCAGTGGAACAGTCATCTTGGGATTATGTTTCATTAAATATGCAATGGAAGACTCTACTTCCTAATTTTATTTGGCATGTCTTCGATAGCTGGCCTCAATTATACAAATCTGCCTTATTTGTATGTATCTGGTGTATTATTCCATCCTCTGTAGTCTGGGCTATTTGGTGGGCGAGAAATAAATGTATTTTTAGAAAAGAACAATTTAATTTGCAAGTTCTTCTAAGTAATGTCGAGCATTCTATATCAAATAATGTAAACACATATGTTTGTAAGTATAAGCATGTGGGTTCAGCGTTCACAGATTGGGACTCAAAAATATTATTGCCTTGGCCTCTTATAAAGCTACCTTTCAAAGGT
Source organism: Sequoiadendron giganteum (assembly GCA_007115665.2). NCBI lineage: Eukaryota > Viridiplantae > Streptophyta > Pinopsida > Cupressales > Cupressaceae > Sequoiadendron > Sequoiadendron giganteum. The sequence continues at coordinate 257,589,005 of CM021107.1, read as the reverse complement.
AGTTTACATCAGCCTCAACAAAAGATCAACATAAATTCAATTTGTTGGATTCCTCTACCATCAGGGGTAAATAAGATTAATTTTGATGGGGCGTCAAGAGGTAGCCCAGGTTTATCAGGTGCAGGAGTGGTTATCCGAAATTATCAAGGTATGGTGCATAGTGCAAAATCCTACAAATTGGTAGTTGGATCTAACAATTTGGAAAAGGCTCAGGCTCTCCTTCATGGTGTCAAATTGGCTCTAAATTGTAATATCTCAGCTATTCAACTAGAAGGGGATTCATTGGTAGTAATTAATGCTTGTCGTGACCACAAGCAATCAAATTGGAAGCTTTCATATATCCTAAAACAAATTTGGTCTATGCTTGATAAATTTGAGACCTACCAACTACTTCACACATACAAAGAAGGTAATGCAGTGGCAGATTTTTTGGCAAATCATGGATGTGACCAATTGAAGGAGAGTTATTTGCATGTGGCAAAAATTGGGAAAATAAATCCAAAATTGGAAGTTATGTTAAAAAAAGAAGAAATTTGTGTTACGTAATGAAGGGTTGTATAAATAATTTAAATTAATAATCTTGCAACCTCAATGTATTTGACACCACTTTTCCTAACTGTGAGATGGTCTAATCATTTAAAGGTGAAAAATAATTACAAAGGATAGCCTTACAAGGTGTTGTATTATAATTCCAATAGGGTTAGTCTTTCCAGTACCATGTCAGTAATAATCATGCTTATTTTCTCCTAATAAGCTATTACACTATTGTACAACCATTAAATTTTGACACGGTGTTGGTTAGAAATCCTGTTAAAGATGTCACACAAGTAGTGATGTAAGGAAAACCAATGAGCACAACCATCTCACATTGTAAATCTCACAGATATGATGAAGTTTCAGGATGGAAATTAGTTTTTCTAATTTGTTTGTGTTATGCGCAGGTACAGATGTAAGCATATTTCAAAGCACTTCAAACAATAAATAAATGAATGTGTGTGAAGTACAAGATATAATGGTGGAAAAAAAGTAAATTTTTGGCTAAATTAAAGCTAGCTTCATCCTGGACTAAACTTGTAAATTTTCATGGTTCAAATTCTTGCTAAATTTAGATAGCTTGGATATTAGTTGGATTGTACGACATAAGGTTGAAGCAATTATGGTCATGTAAGCTAAGGTTTTACCAAGTAATGAGGTGGAATGATACTCTAAGATATGCATTTACTCGACACTTTCATTATATATGGTTTTCCCATGTACATTTAATAGCTTCTGACGGTTCCATTTCAAAGCAGAGGAAACGCAAAGATAGCTAAAGTTGTGAGTCTCATCCTCTTCCTGGAATAGTACTTACATGAAATGGAATTCTTTCCCAGGAATTACAATCTCTTTCTACAAGTTTGAGAATGGGAGATGCCAATTGTTGAAGAAATTGGAGAAGCGGAGCTGCATTTGATATTCAAATACCACTGTGAAACATTTAAGAAGCATGTTAAAAAAATAATGGGTTCACACATTATAAGGCCATCAGTAAAATGAGTAATCTACCCTTCTCAACTCCTGTCTATTTTCATTTCTAACATAATGGATTTGCTGCAAGATGTTGAGGTTGTTGAGAAGCTGGTTAGAAAGGTAGTAAAGGAGGATTTCATGCAATGGGATAATTTCAACAAGACATGTTGGGCATATGACTTGTGGAAAGGTCATGGGTATGTGGGTGATTTGTTTCCCAGACATTATCTCCTCCATCGACATGCATATCAGAAGCTCCTTGTCGCCATAGTTAAATATTTGTCTTTGCAAGATTACACCTTCATGCTGGTGACACTTAGAAGATATGTAAGAGAATTTTATGATAGGGTGGAAAAAATAATAAGGGATAAAGTGCAAGCGATTTTGGACCTGTTAATGCATGAGCATGAGCCTCCACAACCAACACCTTGCATAGAGGTTCACGAGTCCCTTCAACAAAAAATAGTCTCAGTCGATAGTCAGCTACAACCTGGTGCTCTCCATCTTCATCAAGCCAGTGCACAAGACGTTGGTCATTCTTCAGCATAGGGAAACTGGAACAATCAAAAAATGGGTCTTTGCCAAGCTACTACGCAAGGTGTTGGACATTCCTCGACAACGGGAAACTGGGATGATCGAAAAATGGAGTGCTAGGTAATCAATATAAATGAATTGCCTCTTGAAACAAATGGTGAGATAGAGGAGCATATACAGGGTATGTTTCCATGTGAAGTACAGGGATTATTTCCATCCGAAAGTGGGGAGGTGAATTCAAACCAACAATGGGTACAAAATGTTCAATATCACGGTGGCTAAAATCTTCCTACCTGGTCATCAGTCAATTGTCCGGAGGAGGAAATTCCAAACTTCATGGAAATTGAGCAGTAAACAAGGAATCTTTTTTGCTTTAACAAATATAATGTAAAGTTGTTATAAAGCTTAATAGGTATGTTGAAGCTAAATTAAGCTTGATTTTGTAAAACAGGCTAGTTAAGGGTATATGACATGCCTCTAATCAAGAAATGATATGTTTCATTATCTTTATGTGATCTTTAGCAAGCAAGTGGATAGGAACAATGAAAAAATGTGTATATATTTTCTATTATTAAATAAATATAGGCATTATGCCTTTTGCTTTAAGAAAAAAAATTCTACACTTCATCAAAATAACTTCTCTTTGTATTGTGTTTAGGAAAAGGTGGCCTTGAATTCTCCCTACCTCCACTTAAAATAAATGAGATTGATTGTTTTTTCAAACTTTAATGAGAATTTGATCGAGCACTATTACCTTCTCTTCAAACTATGGATCAATTTCCTATAATGAAAGGTGATAGAGGAATGATGTTTGATGTCATAGATTGTGCAAGGCTTCAAAATAATCCTCCATGAGTTTTATGTCATATCCACCAGGCTGCATAGGACATGTGGGGAGGCTGCTAGAGTGAGGTAGTTGTGGAGGCCGCTAAATATAGTGTGGAGAAAACAAAGAAAAGGTCATGTGGAGGAGGGCATAGAAGTGTTGGAGTTACCAGGTAAAAACATTAACATGAATGAATCAAGTTTCCCAAGGTTTTTGATGCCCAAATTAGGGCTTTGAAACAAGATCAAAATTATTTAAAAAAGAAAAAAATGCCACAATCTAAAGCCCTACAACAAGGGACTGAATAGGCCAGAATTGACCATATTTTCTTGCAAAAAAACAAATTTCAATCAAAATAGGGTAATGGGGAAAGTTCGATTCAACCCTTAGTTGATTTGTTTTTACAATTTTGACAAAAATCTATACACTATAGATTTGTATGATATTGTACCATGTTGTATGGTACACTTTCAAAAATAATTAAAGTTGTCAATTTTCATGAAACGAAAGGTAATTCTTTGTTTTTTAGGTCTTCTATGTGCAATGATGGTGCTCATTTGACTCTATGATGATTCATTGAGAGGATTGGATACTTGATTCACCAAAAATCAAGAAAGAACTTACAATTCATTGCTTTGATACTATGTTGGAGTAGAAAATAATGAATGTAATGTTTAAATTACCATGAAATGAATCAAGAACAATGTAAAATTAAAATAACTATCATATAATGTGTAGAATACAATGATCAATCCTTGCATAGATAGGAAAGGGTGAGAAGGTGAGAAGGTAAGAGTGAAAATTTGACTATCCCTCCAAAGATGGGACACCTGTGAGCTCACTTAACAAGTGGTTGAGTAAGCGTCAATAGGTGTCTCAAGTCATGAGGACACATGTCTCAATGCTATGAAGTGAGACAAAAGCAAAAATAATCCTAAGTTAACTTAAGCGAGGTATGAATAGGTCAATCCTAGAAAGGTAATTAGCTAACTAGGTAGATAATAACACTATTTACACTAACACTATGTAGGTTAAGATGGCTAAACTAAATCCATGTCAATTTCTACCAAAACTAGCCATTGGTCTATTACCTATAAATTTTCTAAAAACTTAGGTCAAACATCAGGCATATATCCTCAAAATAATCTAAGCAACATGATATAAAATCAACACATCTAGTGCAAATCATCTATGACTAGCATGCTCTAAGAATAATATGTATAATCAACAATAAAACATAATGATAAAACATTAAAATGATCTAACATGCATGAGCACAACATATGCACCTCATAATGCATAGTTAAGAAATGAATGTCAATATAAACCTCATTATAAATATCTCAATGGTCATACAAAGCATCTCCACAAAACATACAAAATACACCATTAGAACACCTCGATAGCACAACAACCTAATCAACAAGTTCATAGCAATGAATCATGACACATTTTAATGTCTCGATTGAATTTTTAATACTATCCAATCAATTTTAATTGTTTATTTCTATACAATAATATATACACCATAAATTATACTTTTCCAATTATATTTCGATAATTCATTGAATTTATATAATTATCTCTTTTAAAGATAGCAACCAAATTTATTGATAAATAGAAAATTTTATTAACAAAATTTAAATAATTTCTACTAGAAGATCAATCAACTTAGAACAATGGTGATTTATGTGTGAAATAACTCTTAAGAAATATGATTTTTTCCTTCAATTCCTATCATGAGGGATTTCATCTTTAGGCTAATGAGCCACAATTTTATGCTTCAAAGGAGCAATAATCTAATAATAAAAATCTATTCTTCATATGGTGGTTACTTCTCCTTGTTTGGTGTCTCTTGTATATATTTTTCCTTTAATAGTCATGATTCTTTACAAGCCCCTTAACTTTTGATAAAATTAAATAATTTTGTATTTTACAATTTATTTTATATTTTGATAACATTAATAATATGTTGATCTTCATGAGCATTCATATCTTTTAATTTTTTATGCAATTTTGCAGTTGTGTCTTCAATATTCACACAATTTGATGCTAAAGTGTTGCAAGTATGGATGTCTTTGATGGTGTTGTCATTAATGTTGTCATTGATGTCAACACAATTTAGGTTGTGTATGGATAGTCTTTGTATAGTTGAGATACTTTATAAGTACTTAGAGTACATGGAGCTATATTTATGAAGTTGTAATTATGGTTTTTCCAATTGCTTTTGAGAAAATTTGAGAAATAATGAAAGCAGTGTTGAAGTGTGTCTTGAGAGTGCTTTGGTATTATGCTCCACATTTATTTTGTGTTGATCCTATGCCTATGCGTATCTATAAGTATGTCCATAAGCTTTAATGGATCGTATATCACGATTTTTAACTTTTGGGTCGATGGACAGTAAAAGATGTGTTCACCGGTGTGTGGACAAGTTTGATAGAACTATTTGTTTATCGAATGGGAGAAATGTTTTAGCTCCATAGTCTTCTGATATTTGGTTTAAGATCTTGCATATTTGGAAGATGACTCTTTCTGATGGTTTTTGTGTTTTGAAATATTTTCTTGTGGTTTGGCACTCCAGAAGATTTGATCTAGATCTCTTGTGTTTTCGCTAGTTGGTCTGGATTGACTAGTATGAGTTCTCTATAAATGAAGTATGTTGTAATTTTTGCGAATGTACTTGAGGTGTTCTTAGAGTTGGTAAAATTCTTGGTGAAGCATGTTGTATGACCCACATGTGATTATCTTGTTGGAGATGTGTGTACTTCAAAGATCATTGGTGTTTTCATTAGGTTTGGCCGACCTATTGTCTACACATTACATTAAGTTTTACATCAGATTAAGAAAGTGTGTGTTTGATCCAAGATGTTGTGTGGGTCCTAAATTAAATATGTAATTGGTCCTCTCTCATTCTTATTCACTGTGAGACTGTTGAGTAGACGACCCATTTTGAATTTGTAAATGAAATTGTATAGCAGACCTTGGAGAATGTTTCTAAGGTCGAAGATGGTATAAAAGAAAATCAAGTTGTAGCGAATTTGATATCCATCATCCACAATCGAGCAAGTAAGTGAAGTTTACGAACAAGTGTGAAAAGAAAAGAATGGAAGAGTGAATTGAGGCAATAGTACTTTAAGGTGTTAGATTCCTAAAAGTAGTGAGTTGATGGCATCTACAATCTTTTGATCAGGTTGCGAGTGTGTGGAACCTTAGTGGTGGATCTTCATTTATCTCCTTTTTATTTTCTATAGGTAGTGAGCCTCCTTTCTGGACAGTGAGTCCTTTGAAGGCAGTGATCCCTTGCATTTGGATAGTGATTCCTTTCAACAATTGGTATCAGAGCTTTGGTCCCTTGGTGAAAAGATTAATCGCTTGAGGTAGATCAGATGGCACACAAGTTGCATATTCCTATTTTTGATGGAGCTGATTATAGTGATTAGAAAGAATGAAGATGATAATTTATTTGATTTCACTTAGTTTCAATACTTGGAAAGTTGTGGAGACAAAGTATGTGATACTAGTAGTTGGTCCTTCCTCTGCTCATGCGATTGCAACTTTTGAAGAGAAAGAAAGAGCAAGGTATGCTATCTTCGGTGCTTTATCTAAAAATGAAAGAACAAAAGTTATTTCTCTAGATACTACTCATGAAGTATGGAAAAAATTGAAAGAAATTTATGAAGGGAATGATAGAGTAAATTTTTCAAGGAAACTAACTACTAAGCAAAAATTTGAGAACTTGAGAATGGAAGATGGAGAAGGCATTGCAAGCTATTATCAGAGAGTTGAACTTATAGCAACACAAATCAAGAATCAAGGTGGTACCATGATAGATGAAGATATAACTGAAAATATCTTGATGACTTTACCAAACAATTATAGTGACAAAGTATCTGCTCCTGAAGAATAATATTTATCCAAAGACATTTACTAAGGAGCATCTATTTGGTGTCTTGATTGCATATTAAATGAGAAATTTTGCAAGAGATAAGGAGAAGACTGAAATATCCTTTAAAGAAATGAAGATAGGAGATTATTCAAATGATGATGATTCAGAAGATTTGGAAGGAAATTTCATAAGGATATTTAAGAAAGGTACTGGTAAATAAAAAGGTAAGTTTCCTTTTAAATGTTTTAGTTTTGGAAATATTGGTCATTATGCATCAAGATATCCTAATAGAGCTACACAAGAAGAATAAGGATAGAAATAATAATCACAAAGAAAAAAAGGATAGCAAGTTCAAGAAATCGTATTATGTCAAAGAAGATGTAGGAATTAATTATGATGAATCTAACTTTGAGGAAGATAAATATGAATGTTTATTCCTAGCCCTAGAAAATAAATTTGTATCTACTAACTATGGAAGATATGCAAAGGAATCTAGTTCAAAAAGCCAGAAGGCTAAAAAAAAGGGTACTCTGGTAACTACTTTTCATGCTAGACAAGATGAAAACTTTTGGGTAATTGACAGTGGATGTTCAAATCATATGACTGGAGATAAGAGTAAGTTTACTAAACTTGAGAAGTATGATGGAGGTATAGTCATGTTTGGAGATGACTCTGGTGCTAAGATCGTTGGTAAAGGAACAATTAGTTTTGATGGAAAACATAATACTGGTGATGTTTACTATGTAAAAGGTCTAAGGCATAATCTCTTAAGTGTTGGACAAATATGCAGCAAAGGTTTTAAGCTTTTGTTTCACGATAACACGTGTGAGATCAAAAAAGGATCTAGAACTATGGTAGCAACTAGAAGAAGAACTCATGGAAACATCTATCAACTTAAGGGTGGATATGGTCAATGTTTTGTTTCTCAGATTAATGAGAGTTGGCTCTGGCACTAGAGGATGGGGCATGTTAATTTTGATAATCTGATCAAGATTAGTTCTAGGTAATTTTTCAAAGATCTGCCTAGAATCATAAAGCCTTCAAATTCAATTTGCAAAATTTTCCATATCAGAAAATAGACAAGAAACAATTTTAAAGGAAAGGACCAATCATCTACCAGAATGCTAGAATTAATCCATACAAACCTTTGTGGTCCTACAAGAATAAAAAGCCTAAATGGTGACAGGTACTTTATTCTCTTGACTGATGATTACTGTAGGATGACATGGGTTATATTTCTTAGAGAAAAGTCTCAAGCTCTTGATAGATTCAAAGTGTTTAAGGAAAGAGTAGAAAATGAGAAAAACCTAAAAAAACAAATGCTTAAGGTCTGATAGAAGTGGAGAATTTAGATTTGGTGAGTTCAATGCATTCTATGAAGAGAATGGCATAAAAAGACATTATTTTTCTCCTAGAACCCCTCAGGAAAATGGAGTTGTGGAAAGAAATAACTGAACTGTTCAAGAGATTTCTAGAACTATGATGAAAGAAGAAAATTTTCCTGATGTGTATTGGAGAGAAGCAATCCACATTGATTACATTCTTAATAGAGTTCATATTAGAGGTAACAGCACTAAGACCCCTTATGAGTTGTGGACTGGTAAGACTCCTAATGTTAAATACTTTAAGCTATTTGGAAGTAGATGTTACATTAGAAGAGATGATGAAAATATTGGAAATTTTGATGCTATATGTGATGAAGGAATTTTCCTTGGATATTCAAACAACAGTAAGGCTTACAGATATTTTAATAAGAGACTGGGGAAAATAATTGAAAGTGCTAATGTAAAGGTTGATGAAGCTATGTATAAACTAGTGGAAATAAATGAAGTTGAACCTAATGATCATATCTATGTGAAAATACAAGAAGAAGAAAAGGAGGAGAAAGAACAAAGTGATGAAAAGGAAGAGACTCTGGAACCTGCACCTAAGAATCCTAAATATGTTCAGAGAAATCATTTGGAGGAATAGATAATTGCAGACAAAAGTGAAGGAATGAAGACAAGAAGCAAAGTGATTGAGGTAAACTTGTGTTTACTTTCTAAGATATAACCTAATACTGTGAATGAAACATGTAATGATGAAAGCTGGGTTAGAGCAATGAAAGAGGAATTACAATAGATAGAGAAGAATGATACATGGGAACTAGTCCCTAGACCTACAAACAAGAATGTAATTGGCTCAAAATGAGTATTCAAAAACAAGCTAAATGAAGATGGTGAGCTGGTAAGAAATAAAGCAAGACTTGTATGTAAAGGATATTCACAGGTTGAAGGAATAGATTTTGAAGAAACTTTTTCACCTGTAGAAAGAATGGAATCCATTCGAATGTTATTGGCATTTTTCAGCTCATAAAGACTTCAAAGTATATCAGATGGATGTAAGTCTGCATTTTTGAATGGATAACTGAAAGAAGAAGTATATATGGAGCAAATGGAAATTTTTTCAATTTTTTGATAAATTGGACATGGTTTTTAAGTTAAAGAAGGCATTATATGGACTTAAACAAGCTCCCAGAGCTTGTTATGCAAGATTGGATAGATACTTGACAAAGCAAGGATTCAACAAAGGGTCCGTAGACAACAATATTTACTTCAAGGTTGAGAAAGACAAGATACTAATATTTGTGGTATATGTTGATGACATAATATTTGGTGGAAATGAAGGTATGTGCAAGATATTTAATGAAGAAATGCAAAAAGAATTTGAAATGTATATAATTAGTGAATTGAATTTCTTCCTTGGACTTCAAGTAAATCAAAATGGCAAAGGGATATTCATTTCACAATCCAAGTATGTTAAATAAGTGTTAAAGAAGTTTGGAATGGATGACTCCAAACTGGTTTGTACCCCTATGGTAATTGGATGTAAGCTGAGTAACAATGATGAATTTGCTAAAGTTGATCAGAGCATGTATAGATCCATGATTGGTGGACTGTTATATCTTACTGCTACTAGACCTTATATCATGCATGCATTATGTTTAGTGAAAATATTTCAAGTAGAACCTAAGGAAGCACATGTTACAGCTGTGAAGAGGATATTCAGATATCTTAAAGGAACTCCAGATTATGGGCTATGGTATCCTAAGGACAATGATTTCAATCTGAATGCCTAAAATGATGCATATTGGGTTGGTTGTGTAGATGGCCATAAGATTCCAAGTGGTGGTGCATTCTTCCTTGGAGTAAGATTAGTTTCATTTTTAAGCAAGAAATAGGATTCAATTTCTTTATCCACTACAGAAGTAGAGTATATTGCAGCAATATCCTGCTATACACATGTACTTTGGATGAAGCAAACCTTGATGGAAATAGGTGTGGTGAATGATGAACCTATCTCTATATTTTGTGACAACACAAGTTCTATAAACATTTCAAAGAATCCAGTGATGCATTCTAGAACAAAGAACGTATCTATTAAGTATCACTTCTTGAGGTAGAAGGTAGTGAAGAATGAAGTTAGACTTGAATATGTACCTACCAAAGAACAAGTTGCAAACATATTCACTAAGTCCCTTCTGAAGGATACTTTTGAGTATCTCAAAGGAAAGTGTGGGGTTACTTTCCCTCCTTTGAACTAAGTGCACATGGAGGTGCATTAGTCGAGTGGATTCATAGACTCCTTTTTATTCTAGACTGATGATTGAGGTCTACTCCTTAAGGGGATTAGATTAGTGCATTATTGCAGTATGTGATGTGGGTGTACTCTTTAGTGGGGGTGAACAGAGCTTTATATGGCAATAATTTCCTTTACCATTGATGTCAAAGGGGGAGAGAGAATCATGTGAAATTTTTTGCTTGGCAAGTTGTCCATTCTGAAATCATGTATGTTGTCCTTTGATGTTTTTTCACATCATGTGTTGCCATCAATGACAAAGGGGGAGATTGTTGCAAGTATGGATGTGTTTGTTGGTGTTGTCATTAATTTTTTCATTGATGTCAACATAGTTCAGGTTGTGTAAAAATTGTATTTGTATAGTTGAGATACTGTAGAAGTGCTTAGAGTACATGGAGCTATATTTATGAAGTTGTAGTTGTATTTTTTCCAAGTGCTTTTGAGGAAATTTGAGAAATAATGAAAGTAGTGTTGAAGTATGTTCTGAGTGTGCTCCACTATTGTGCTCTGCATTTCTTATGTGTTGATCCTATCCATGTGCGGATCTATAAGTATGTTCATAAGCTTCAATGGATCATATATCCTATGTTTTAGCTTTTGGGTCGATGGAGAGTAAAATATGTGTGAACTAGTTTGTATTTGTTTATTGACTGGTATAAAAATTTTGGCTCCGCAGTCTTATGATATTTGGTTTAAGATCTTTTGGATCTGGAAGATGATTCTTTCTAATGGTTTTTATGATCTAACAAATTCGCTTGTGGTTTGGCCCTCTGAAAGATCTGCTCCAGAGCGCCTGTGTTTTCGCTAGTTGGTCCGGATGGACTAGTAAAGATTTCTTTGTAAATGAAGTTTGTTGTAATTGTTGTAGATGTACTTGAGTTGTTCTCAGAGTTGGTAAAATTCCTGGTGAAGCATGTTGTATGACCCATGTGTGATTATCTTGTTGGAGATGTGTGTACTTCAAATATCCTTGGTGTTTTCATTAGGTTTGGATGACCTATTGTTTACACGTTACATTAAGTTTTTCATTGGGTTAAGAAAGAATATTCTTTATCCAAGATGTTGTTTGGGTCCTAAATTAAATATGTAATTGGTCCTCTCTCATTTTTATCCACTGTGGGAATGTTGAGTAGCTGACCTAATTTGAATTTATAAAAGAAATTAAATAGTCGACCTTGGAGAATGTTTCTAATGTTGAAGATGGTATTAAAGAAAATCAAGTTGTAGCGAATTTGATATCCATCATCCATGAATCGAGCAAGTAAGTGAAATATGCAAATAAGCACAAAAAGTAGAGAGTGGAAGAGAAAATTGAGGCAACAGTACTTTAAGGTGTTAGATTCCTGAAAGTAGTGAGTTAATGGCATCTACAATCTTTTGATTAGGTTGCGAGTGTGTGGAACACAAGTGGTGGATCTTCATTTATCTCCTTTTTTATTTTCTATAGGTAGTGAGCCTCCTTTCTAGACAGTGATTCCTTTGAAGACGGTGATCCCTTGCATTTGGGTAGTGAGCCTTTGTATTTGGGTAGTGAGCCCTCTAGTAGTGAGCCTTTGTATCTGGTATTGTATTACTATGATATTGTGACTTAATCCTCACTGTGGTTTTTCCCTCATTGGGTTTTCCACATAAATATGGTGTCTTCTGGTGTTTGCTTTTTGTTATCTACATTTCATGTTTACACTTAATAACAAATTGAAGTTAAGGTGAAAATATTAAGTTTATAAGTGATTTGATACAATTGATTCACCCCCCCCCCCTCTGAGTTGTCTTGTGCATTTCAACATAAAGAAGGTAATTTTTTACTTACACAACACTAGCATTAATAGTGGATGTATCTATTATTCTAGGACTAATGCTTGCAAACTGATTTATTGATTTTTGCTTTCATTCTTATTATTTTTTAGGACTAACAAATTGTTGATATTTGATATTAAAGTTATTAACCATGGTATAATACCTACCCATAGAAGATGTTGATATAGAATTGGAAACCTAGGTTGCCCTCTTGATAAGCTATGATCCCCATCCACTATTTGAGACTTGTTGACAAGTTGATCATGAGAAAATGAGTCTATAGTTGTAGAGGGAGCACATTATAATTGAGTTGGAGATTATGCATTATTTGACTTCAAAAATTTAGTTGTAATGTTGTTTCTAGTAGCAATATTCCAACCCCCTACCATAGCTTAAAATTATGGAGTGCATACACTTGATGAGTTCCTATTAGGTATAATAGGAGCCTCTCATATTCATTAGCATGGAACTTGTGTCAAAAATGTTTGTATTAATTGTGTATTTTGTGATATTGTAGGAAGGTTGGAAAATTTTGAGTTAACCCTATTTACACCCTTTATACTCATGAAATTTGTGAAATAGATGACCTTTTGGATTTTTGTGGGAAATGTTTTATTATTTACATACATGGTGTGAATATCATGTTGTATTGGGTTTTGTGATTTCCTCACATAAACCCTTCTTTTTCTAATTTTTGAAAGCTTTCAAGTTATTTTTCTCCATGTGGATCATTTGACCCAACACATCATTTTATCAAACTTATTTTCAAATTTATCTATAAGAAACTTCCCCAAAGGAGTTTTTCCCTCACTATTTTCCATATTCACTTCTTTTGTTAGTTAAATGAAATAAGTTATCTTTGATAATATTTGATGGTTCTATTACTAAATTACATATGAAAGAAGACTCATAAGCTGACAAGATCCATCTCTAATACCATTTTTAATGTCTCATTTGAATTTTCAATATCTCGGAGGCAGTATTTATAATATCCAATCAAGTTAAATTTTTAATTTCTACGCAATAATACATACATCAATAACTATATTTTTTCCAATTGGAATTTTTTATGATTAATATAATTTTCATAATTAAATATATCTTTTAAAAATATCATTTAGAATTTTTAATAAAAAGAAAATTTTGGGTAAGTGCACCAAGTTGCGACACAAAAATGGCTCTTAAGATGCCACTTTTTTCTAAAATCAACAAAGTCTGATGTTCACGAGAAAATTAAGATAGTTACACTCAAAATTTGAAGATGCAACAAGAACAAGAGTTGAATTGATCTTATCCTACTTTCTAACCTACTATTTTTTTTTAAATAATGAAGATTAAGGGTTTCAAAAAGGGGGGTCACCAAAGTGGTCCTATTTTTATTAAAAATAATAGCAGAGCGTCTATTGTGGCCTCCCTTTTTCATTGAATTTTTTTTAGAATTTCAAAAATATGAATGGTGAGAAATTAGCTAACACCATGTAGTTTATCCCAGTTATTTTGGCTAATTTTTCAATGAATATATAATATTTTACAAATTTTTGAAGTGGACACGTCCTAAAATGATGAAATTTGAACGTGCTCCCCCCTAATTTTCTTGAAAACTAATCAAAAATAAATAAATAAATATATTATTATGTGTAGAATGGAGTCTAGTTTATAAAAATGTAATTTGTTTCAAAATTTGATGAATGAGTAAAAATATATACTAAAAATAGTACATGTTGGTTTTTGACAAAAAATGGAGGCACTAATAAGATAATTTATGGATGAAAACCTTAAATTAATCAAAATGATAAAAAAAAAAATTATATGGTTATATAGGTATAAGAAATCCTAATGGCATCATGATTTTTTGAAAACTTGTATTGAAAGACATGCAAACCTAATGGTTAGCATGACAAAAAATATATGAAATTTTGTTACCCTTTCATAAAATCACATCCTTGGCATGAAATGGTTGTCCAACCGTTTGGGTTGGATGCTTAAGGAAAAATCCAACCCTTTGGCTTGATATTTCCCAATGTAGCACATTTGGAAAGCGCCAAATTTGGCACTCACCAAATGCAATGCAACATTTGGTGAGGGCCAAATTTGGCATTCATAAAATGTTGCATTAAATTTGGCTAGCACCAAATTAATTGCATTGAAAAAAATACCAACTTAGATTTCTATTTTTCTCTCACTACCCCACTTTGATAAAGCTTAAAGTTTACAATTTATGATCGATGATGGATAGTCAAGGTTTTACCTTTCACTCCCTTTGTATCTCCTTCCCTTTTAACCAATAATTACCCTATTCTCTCTCAATAATATTTAGGTCTCTCCCACCCTCTCTACCTTGCCTTCCCTCATTAACCCCATCTCCATCTTGGCCTCCCTACCTCTCTCTTCTATCTCCCTTTGTTATTATTTCTCACCCATTTCTCTTCTTTCTCTTGATCACCACCTCTCCCTCCCAACCTCTCTCTCTCCCCATATCCAATTCTCTCCCTCCTTGTCTCATTACCCACCTCTCTCCCCCTCTATCTCTCACCTCTTTCTTTTCTCTCTCTCCCCATCTCCAAGTCTCTCCAACCTTGTATCATTACCCACCTCTCTCTCCCCTCTATCTCTCATCTCGTTCTTATTTCTCATCTTCCCTCTCCCTCCCCTTTCTAGGTCATCACCACTTTATCTCCTCCTCCCTATGTCTCTCACTTCATCTGTGTATCTCTCCCTCCATAACTTTTTACTCATCTATCGATACTTCCCTTTCACTCTCCCTATCTTCTCTCTCTCCCCTATCTAGGTCTCTCCCAATCTCTCTCCCTATCTCCCTCTCTTCATTTCCTTCCCTCCTTACCCCCATTTGTATCCTTACCTCCCTACCTCTCTCTTCTTATCTCTCCCACTATTATTTTTTTCTTTCCCATATTTCTCCTTTCTCTTGATCACTACCTCTTCTTCCCACCCTATCTCTCTCCCCATCTCCATGACTCTCCCTCCTTCCCTCTTTAACTCTCTACCTCTCCCTCTTTGTATCATTACCCACCCTCTCTACCTTGCCTTCCCTCTTTAGGGTTTGAGGGTTGATGGATTAGGGTTTAAGGTTTGAGAATTTAAGGGTTGAGGGTTGAAGGTTGAGGGTTATAGGATTGAGGGCTTAGGTTTTAAGGGTTAAGAGTTAAGGGTTTGAGGGTTGAGGGTTGAGGGTTTAGGGTTTAAGGATTAAGGGTTAAGGGTTAAGGGTTTAGGGGTTTGAGGTATAGGGTTGAGGGATTAGGGATTAGGGTTGAGGGTTGAGGGTTTAAGGGTTGAGGGTTGAGGGAATATGGTTTAAGGGTTGAGGGTTTAGGGGTTAAGGGTTTAAGGGTTGAGGGTTGAGGTATTGGGGTTTAAGGGTTGAGGGTTGAGGGTTGAGGGTTGAGGGATTATGGTTTAAGGTATAGGGTATTGGGTTGAGGGTTGAGGGTTTAAGGATTTAGAGTTTAAGGGTTG
Source organism: Sequoiadendron giganteum (assembly GCA_007115665.2). Taxonomy (NCBI): domain Eukaryota; kingdom Viridiplantae; phylum Streptophyta; class Pinopsida; order Cupressales; family Cupressaceae; genus Sequoiadendron; species Sequoiadendron giganteum. Next base: position 257,573,358 of record CM021107.1, on the reverse strand, counting down.
CGGGTTGAGGGTTGAGGTTTTAAGGTTTGAGGCTTTATGGTTGAGGGTTGAGGGATTAGGGTTTAAAGGTTGAGGATTTAAGGGTTTGAGGTTAAGGGTTTAAGTGTTTGTGGTTGAGGGATTAGGGTTCAAGGGTTTATGGTTAAGGGTTGATGGATTATGGTTTAAGGGTTGAGGATTGAGGTATTAAGGTTTAAGTTATAAAGTTGAGGGATTAGGATTGAGGGTTGAGGGTTGAGGGTTTAAGAGTTTAAGGTTTAAATTTTTAAGGGTTAAGGCTTGAGGGATTAGGTATTAATGTATAGGGTTGAGGGTTTAGGGATAGGGATCAGGGTTGAGGCTTGAGGGATTAGGATTTGAGGGTTGAGGTTTGAGTGATTAAGGTTTAAGGTATAGGGTTGAGGAATTAGGGTTAAGGGTTTAATGGTTGAGGGTCGAGATATTAGGGTTGAGGGATGAGAGTTTGAGGGTTGAGGGTTTATGTTTGAGGGTTGAGGGATTAGGATTTAAGGGTTGAAGTTTTAAGGGTTGAGGGATTAGGGTCTGAGATATAGGGTTGAGGGTTGAGGGTTGAGGGTTGAAGTTTGAGGATCAATGATTTAAGGGTTGAGGGTTGAGGTTTTAAGGTTTGAGGGTTGATGGATTAAGGTTTGAGGGTTTAAGGGTTGAGGGTTGATGGATGAGGGTTGTGTTACAATTGTAAAAAACCCACAAAACCATGAGCCACGAGATCAAACAATGAACAAAGACACCTTCCACGCAAGAGATTTATAAACAATATATGCAATATTCCTCAACAAGAAAAATCTATAGAAGAAAGAGACTATCAAAAAGATATGAAAACTCAAGCGGGTTAATTACAATGAGGGTCGAGTGCTATATAGGAGAAAAACTCTAAAATCATATAAGCATTCCTAAGTTTCACTTAAGTGCATGAGAATAAATTAGAATAATAATTAATTAAAGAGTAATTAATTATTAGCTAATCCATTATTAAAATAAGACCCCCCCTTAATATGAACTTAGGGAGTAGCGAAAAATCCTAAAAAGAGAATGCAACATGGGTTCTAACAAATAAGGCCTGGTGAGGTACCCATGCACAAACAAAAGATCTCTCAAAACTGGAGAAAAGGAGAAAATCATAGTGGGAGAAAAATCCTCTCCCAAAGAGAGGAAGATGAATGAAGGAATGAAAATGCCTCCAAATCAAGGTGTGAAGGATTAATAAGCCTCCAGCCAAAATAGTGTCTTGAAAAAGAGGAACATGTAGAACATCACTGAAGGACAAAGAAGTTGTAGATTGTTGTCCAAAGAATGATATAGTGCTGAGATGAAGAACCTCCTATGAAACAAATGATTATCAAGAACAAGATAACAAGAATCTACATGAGTGACCTCAACAACACTACTCGAATCAGATGGAAAAGAATCTAGAAATTGAAGATACAATGTCAAGATCAAGCAGACTATAATCTGCATGAATGCCCCCAATGACACTACTCAAATCAGATGGAAAATAAAGTCCAAAACATATGGAAGTCGAATATACAGGTGGTACATGAATTTGCATGAGTGACCCCAATGACACTACTCAACATGCAAGTTGAAAATGAAGGTACCAAATAGTCTAAAGAACACTGATCAAGAGAGACAATAATCTACATGAGTGTCCCCAATGACACTACTCAAATTAGATGGAAAACAAAGGAAAACATATGTAACTAAAAGATATAAATGACACAAGTGCCAATAGTCTCTAATAAAATGAAAAAGGAAGGTAAGAGTTTCCATCTGGTAAATGATCCATCTCACTAAAATGCATGTAGCTAGTTGTCGATGTATGCTACATCTGAAAGTACATAGGAACAAGAACTAGATACATATATTTCTCCAAAACATGAAACAAAAGAAGAATTAGCACCAATAGTAGAAACCCCCATAATACTGAAAGGGAGAGTCATGTCAGGAACACTAAATGTATGTCAAAACAAGAAGTACATGTAGGAGAAACAACCTGCAAATAAAAGGGTTTGCAAAATAAGGCACACATGCATCAGGAAAGAATCACTAAGATTCACTGTTGTCATGGAAGGGACACTCAATTGAAAAAGGTGTGATGGAAAACCAAAGGAAAACATCAACCCACCCTGGCACTTTATATCATAGTGTGAATACAAAAGGCACAATAGGATGTAAAAAATCCCCAAAAAATATACACCAGAATAGCACTTTATCTCAATGTGTCTACAAAAGAGAAATCTACTAAGATGTCCAAGTAATTCACTAGAGTGTGAAAACACAAAAATATGAATAAAATGTACATAGAGAGAAATCTAGAAAAAATGCATGGATGTCTTTGAGGAGCTTTGAAATATAGTTCCAATGCCTCTGGAATCATGAAAAATAGATCAATTGGTCAAAAGTTATTAGCTCAAGACTAAAAACAACACCTCTAACTTCAACAGGCTATAGAATGCACCAACAAAAAAAATAAGTGATGAGACCCATACCACTGGAAATTTGGTAGAACCATCTTTTTGATGATATCACATTTTTCAAAATCAAACATCGTATGCCAAAGTTATGGCCAAAAGAAAAAATACCCCCTTTAGGGCACAAAGGGGTCTTGAAAGGGCCATGCAAGTCATCTGTACAACTAATGTCAACATTTGTATGGATGGAGTCATGTTGACGTCAGTAGGAATATTTAAGGAATATTCCTCTTGTTCGAGATAAAAATACAACTTCATGTAGAAAAAATAATCACCAAAAAAATCAATGGGGCTACCATGAAAACTTTTGGAACCTCATCGCTCTGTGAAACAATCGCCACCAATTAATTTTGAGTTTTAGAGAAAATATTTAACAATGCTGAGAAATAAGAATGATGTTGGGAAGTTCCATGGTTGTTCAAGAGAGGACATAGCAGTGCTAGAGAAAACAAGAAAAATGTCAACAAAGAGAAAATGTAGGCAACGGTTTTGAAAAGGTCGCCCCAGTCTTTTCAGTGTGCCCCGTAAAACCCGTGGATGACAAGGAGGATAGACTATCCAACAAGGTACTATATGTACTTTGCATAGGTTTTTCACTAAATGTGTTAGAAAAAAATGTCCACCCCCAAGAAAATTTAGAAACCTGCATTTAATATATATTTTTTTTAATTTTTAACTTTTGAAAAGAAATTTTAAAAAAATTGACTATATTAAAAACAATTGATTTTTTTTCAATTTTTATGCATAGAGTTGTACGGAGGTTGTACAGGCCCTATGCAAAAAAATTGCCTCAAATTCTCTCGACATCAAAAAAGGGAAAATTTATAGTCAAATTTGTGGAATGGGCTTTCTCAATCCAACAACAAGGTTCTTTTCATGTTAAAATGCTCTGAAAATGCAGCTACCCTCTAGATCAGGAAAAAAACAACTGCTTCAAACCCTCATAGATCTGACCTCATGAGTCAAAATAGGGAAAAACAAAAGGAAAATTTAACTTTCTCGACAACTTTGAGTCCAACAAAAGACTCTATTTTGATTGTATATGCACCAAAATTTTCCTACCTCCAAAATTAGCAAAAAAAATTGGATTCAAATTTGAAGCCTATAACCCTCATTGAAGAAAAAATCATAAATAAATAAGAGGTTTGTTGAATCAAGGCTCTGATACCATGTTAGAATTCTGAAAAACCCACAAAACCATGAGCCATGGGATCAAACAACGAACACAGACACCTTCCACACAAGATATTTGCAAATAATATATGCAATATTCCTCAACAAGAAAAAGCTACAAAAGCAAGAGATTATAAAAAAGATATGAAAGCTCAAGTGAGTTAATTACAATGAGGGTTGAGTGCTATATAGGAGGAAAACCATAAAATCATAAAAGCACCCCTGAGTTTAGCTTAAGTGCATGTGAATAAATTAGACTAATAATTAATCAAAGAGTAATTAATTATTAGCTAAGGCATGATTAATCTAACAAGTTGAAGGGTTAAGAGTTGAGGGATTAGTGTTTAAGGGTTGAGGGATTAGGGTTGAGGTTTGATGGTGGAATTTTTAAGGGTTGAGGGCTGAGGAATTAAGGGTATAGGGTTTAAGGTTTGAGGGTTGAGGGATGAGGGTTTAAGGGTTGAGGTTTGAGGGATTAGGGTTTAATGGTTGAGGGTTGAGGGATTAGGGTCTAAGGTATAGGGTTGAGGGGTTAGGTTTTAAGGTTTGAGGGTTGATGGATTATGGTTTAAGGGTTGAGGCTTTAAGGGTTGACAACTGATGGATTATGGTTTAAGGGTCAAGGGTCAAGGGGTTGAGGGTTGAGGGTTTAAGGGTTGAGATTTGAGGGTTTAAGGGTTGAGGGATTAGGGTTTAAGGGTTAAGGGTTTAAGGGTTGAGGGTTGATGGTTGATGGTTTAAGGGTTAAGGATTGAGGGTTTAAGGGTTGAGGGTTTAAGGGTTGATGGATTGGAATTTAAGGGTTTAGGTTTTAGGGTGTAAGAGTTGAGGATTGAGGGATTGTGGTTTTTAAGGGTTGAGGGATTAGGGTTTAAGGTATAGGGTTGAGGTATTAGGGTTGATGGATTATGGTTGAGGTTTGAGGGTCGAGGGTTTAAGGGTTTAAGATTTAAGGGTTTAGGCTTGAGGGATTAAATTTTAAGGTATAGGTCTAAGGGTTTAGGGATAGGGATTAGGTTTGAGGGTTTAGGGATTAGGGTTTTAGGGTTGAGGTTTGAGGGATTAAGGTTTAAGGTATAAGGTTGAGGGATTAGGTTTGAGGGTTTAATGTATAGAATGGAGTTTTGAGAGTTGAGGGTTTAATGTTGAGGGATTAGGGTTGAAGGTTGAGAGTTGAGGGGTTGAGGGTTGAGGGTTGAGGATTGAGGGTTGAGGGTTGAGGGTTTAAGGGTTGAGGATTTAAGGGTTGTGAGTTGAGGGTTGAGGTTTCAAGGGTTGAGGATTGAGTTATTAATGGTTGAGGGTTGAGGGTTGAGGATTCAAGGGTAGAGGGTAGAGGATTGAGGTATGAGAGTTTAAGGGTTGAGGTTTGAGTGTTGAGGTTATAAGGGTTGAGGTTTGAGGGATTAAGGGTTGAGGGTTTAAGGGTTGAGAGTTGAGGTATGAGTTTTTATACACTAGTACACAAACAACAATATATGACTAAATAAACTACTAAAAATTGCATATAAATGACTAACTTTAGTCATGTGACTATTAGTGGTTTATTTGTAGTCATTTATAACACCACTAAATTTATGACTAAATAATTTTAGTCATTTATTTTAGTCATTAATTTGGTCATTGATTTGGTCATTGATTTAGTCATTGATTTAGTCATTTATTTAGTCATGGTAGTGATTTATTTAGTCATATATTTAGTCATTAATTTAGTCATATATTTAGTCATTAATTTAGTCATTGATTTTTGTTAACTGGTCATTTATTTAGTCATGGTAGTCATTACTTTAGTCATATATTTAGTCATTAATTTAGTCATTAATTTAGTCATTAATTTATTCATATATTTAGTCATTAATTTAGTCATTACTCTAGTCATTAATTTAGTCATATATTTAATCATTAATTTAGTCATATATTTAATCATTAATTTAGTCATTTAGTCAAATATGTAGTCATTAATTTATTCATTTAGTCATATATTTAGTCATTAATTTAGTCATTGATTTAGTAGTATATTTAGTGCATTTTTAATTGTCGTCATTTGGTAGTTTATTTTATTAATAAAATATATCACTTATCAACTATCTAAAATATTTGCACAATAAAATAGTAATGAGAAGGTAAAAATATCTTATTTTATTAATCAAAAATATGTTACATACAACTGTGTAAGCTTGAAAATGGAGTTACAATTTGTTGTCCCAACATGAAAGAACTTGAAAGATTACAATACATTGTTGAGAGAGAGAAAAGCTAGCTGAAATTTACTCCAAAACCTTTCCTTTATGTTGTTCAACAACTTACAAAAGAATAGGAACATGATTATTCTTTTATATCATAACCTACAATCTCTTACCCTCATAATGCTTGTTGATCCTCTAACTATCATTTGTGGATGACTGTTCTTTTATATCATAACCTACAGTCCCTTAGCCCTATAATGCATAAGTACATGATACATATTTGCAAATGAAATTTCATTCTATGATTGTGATAAAGCTCCAATCATCTATAGGCTACCCTCATTCAAACTAGCCATGCACAAATATATTCAAACTCTCTTGCCTACTATAGCTCTTTATGGAGACTCTACCACCACCTCCACCAGCCCATCCCTTACCTCTAGAAGCACTTATCATACCCGTTCCCTTCCTACACAAGGAAAAAAAGAGTCCCTCAATGCTACAATCAACAAAACCAATCTAACTATAAGCAAATAAAGTGCATCCATGGTTAGTGTAAACAATAACCTTAAATTTGAAATAATTCAATGGGTTTATAAAATCTATTAGAAATATGCTTGGTACCCTTGAAAAATTGAAACTGAGATTGAAAAAAGATTAATTTGAAGACCATCTTTGTCATTGTACTGATTATGCATGGGTTTGAAACAAGTGGCTACCTTCAATAGAATATGCATATGTTACAACTTTGCATTACTACCTTCAGTAGCAAGCACACATACCCTATTAATCTCACAAACTTGAACCATAAAAAAAGAAAGTGAAGAATTAATAAGATCAGGAAAGGGCATATAAGCATCTAAAGATAGAACAAAATGTTACATTGCAATATGAATATTTGCATAATAAGCTTCAATATGGAACTATCTTCTTATGACTAAAACTCTATCAGCAATCCACTAACAAAAGTGTTGTTATAGCCAAATTCTTTAGGTAACAAATAATCCTCACTACCTTTTATATAGATAAAATTTAAACTCTAGTTATGTCCTCAAACAAAAACTCATATGCCATATTAAATATTTGAGATTCTCCAAGTACATAATCTCATTTGACGAAGAAAACAAAGAGTTACAAACCATAATAAGTAATAAATATACCATCCAAGTAAGGGAATAGCATGTTGCAACCATACCATCATTCAAAACCATCATCCAAAGTTAATATGTTTATCTTAACTATCTCTGAATTTGACCACTTCATAGTTTACTCCTTCCATAGTGGTCGAATCTATTGAATTTTAATGTGAAGTCTTCCTTAAAGTTGCTTCATAGTTCCTTTATCTTCTTTCATCACATCCTTAAGTGTATGCATCTCTATCTGAAGCTAATTATTTTAGGTCAAACTTAGGTTGATATTTTTTGAAAAATGTAAGTTGCATCTCTTAATAGAAAAAAAAATCCATCTCCTTATTCATTTACTCACATACCCTACTTTGATTGCCTTCCCCATCCCATTCTCCATACTAATATTGCTACATCCCCTAGTAACTATGATTTTGGTCTTTTAATAGACATGATCTTCAATAAATCGGCGTGTTGGACAACTCAAGGAGCAGTACACCACCTTTGAAGTGGAGTCCAAATAGATAGGATGGAGGTCACAGGTTCAAGGAATAATAATTCTAGCAAGTACAAGAAGCATGATCTGGTCTGACTATAAGTCCTATAAAGACCCCATTGGGTATTTGGTAAATTCCTAAAGATAAATCCAAGGGCATGTTGGAAGGAGAAGAAGAGAATTGTGTAATGAATGCCCTTCATTAAAACCAGAGTATTAAATTTCAGTATTCCTATTATCCAATGTATTTTCTTTCACACTGTGTTTGGGTTAATTGCAGCTTCTTAAATAGATAAGTCTCACAGACTTCATTACTATTTTTTTATTATGTTTTAAATTTAAGATGAAGCTATAATGGTATATTTGTAATAACTAGTTCTTTAAATAACTAGTTCTTTAAACTTATTTTGCAAATTTCATGCTTGTAGTATTAATCTAGTTTTTGTTGCTTGGCATATGGTACAGAGAAATTGCACACTTGGAAATTAAAAGTTTAAATGGAATATCCACAAATGCCATGCATCTCTTTAATTATTTTCCCAATTCAAGGTTGAGATAAAAAATGAGATTAGAATGCATACGAAAAAAAAACCAATGCTCTTTCAAATCATATTTTTAGCAATATTTACCTATCAACACCAAGGTGGATAGTACCATGATTCTCAGGTCCACCTTCAGTACTGCAAGGTTTATATGAGCAGAACTATGGTAATCTATCTACTGCTAGATTTATTTTTGTGGTCCCCTATTTCATATATCATAATCAGGTCCAATGAAAATAGTTTCATCATGTAGGAGATAAATATAACATACTGATAAGTAAAACTTGTCAAGAAAAAGAAACAATCAAATCTATAGAGACCAAAAAAATTAGTTGTCTATCAAATGGAAGATAGCCAATAGCAAAGTGTTATATCCTATAGAAGACATAAATATAAAATTAAAATCAACGAAAGTTGGAAAGATAAAAGTCAATTTTAATGAGATGTGGTTTGTGAGTGTGAGTGTGTGTGTGTGTGTGTGTGTGTGTATTTCAAGATATTTAAGACATAGATTATTCATGTGACATGATCTTACCTAATGATAAATTTTTTCCTCTAGCAATTGGAACAACATATTTTAGTGGTTTGCTTATAGTCAATTATAAGCTGAAGGAATCTTTTTTCTGTTATAACTATCCATATATAATTTTAACTAGGAGGGCACATAACTCCTATTTGCAAGTCACCTTAGACACCCTGCATTATTGTGGGGAGTATATGCCCAGCAGTTTTGAACATAGGTGCTCCCATATACCAATAGGCCCCAGCCTGGTGGATTAGACAACCGGTAGCATTGTCCTATGATAACTATGGTAAATTCATTTTAACATTCAAAGTTACTTAAGTACTTCAATTTTAATTTGATTGATCCACATAGCTCTAATTTTCTTTTCTCGTTCATGCAGGTAATGAAGTTAAGCCCAACAATTTTGAACTTAGGTTCTCTCATCTACCACTAGGCCCTAGCCTAGGGTATGAGATAGTTAGTAGCTTTGTTCAATGATAACAATGGTCAATTAAATTCAACATTCATAGTGACTTAATTAATTTAATTGATCCACATAGCTCTAATTTTCTTTTGCCCTTCATGCAGGTAATGAAGACAAAATGGATGTCAATTCAAACAAATTGAGAATTATTTAAATCACTTTATAATTTGAGTTTGTTAAATATTATTGTATAAAAAATTATCTTGTCTTCTGACTTGATTTGTTTCGGATTTAGAATCAAAATAATTTGAAATTTTTGAAAGCATTTTATGATTGACTATCGCTTGTCTTGATTGATTTTGTATTTCATTCCTATGGAGTGTCATTCAAGGAAATTCATAATACTTTCCCTTTAAAACATTTTATTTTTCATGCTTTTAAATTGATATATAATCATGTTAGCAGGTTTCTAAAATGAATGATCTCACCATCATTTAAGTTTTTTTCTTTTACAGGTTACAAGGAAGTTTCTTATCAATCCAAATTATTTAACTAAACAATGGATATTTTAGAGGGGCAAGGATTAATGCCTTATTTCATTAAATATATATTGATTGTGATATAAATTCAAGGATAGAAGGAACAACACATGAAGATCCTCAAGATTTCTATGGAATGATTTATTTTTATCCTATTATTTTCAAGAACCTCATTCAAAAATGTAGCAAGATGAAGCAATGTTTAACATTGATATGCTTACCTTTAAATGGTTGGACAAAGAGAATCATGGATTTGATCTATAGTGTTGTTTGGTTAGGAAGAGGTATTGTCATTTGATCAAACATATATCCAGATTTTTATTTTATACCACTACTCAACTTCTCCTGAAAATGATAGAGCATGACAATTGACTATAGAAGCATCAAATGCATAAAAATGAAAAACTAGACACAATTTGAATGCAATGAGGAAATGATCACAATACCATGTGCATATTCATCATGTCCCCATGAAATAATCACATTTTCAAGTCCACAATTTTTAGAATACACTCCATACTTTGTGTTGTAGTTAGGGTTGTAATAATTAGGGTTGTCCTTGAAATGTTGATCACGAACAAAAAAAATCAACTTACAAACTATAATATGAATACAAGAAAATAAAATCTTTAAAAAGAAATGAATAATGAATTATAATAGATGTTACCTCATAGTGAACAATGGATTTATCAAATGCACATCCAAGGGGATAAGTGTCACCTAAAATTTCAAATGAGCATTTTTAGTACTACATAGACACACAATTAACAAGGAATGCATTCCTATTCCTTGAAGCCTTTCACCAGCTACAAGAATAAGCCATATACTATGAAGTTAAATTTATCTAAGCATATTATATGTTTCATTCAATCTAGATCAAGTTTTCTATGGAAGATTTTAGGTGGGTTCCATTCATCTCAATGATGTGGAATGTTGGTTGAGCTCACCTACAAATGTTGCAACTTATGTTCTTCTCTAAAATTTGTATGAGGTTCAAATAGTAAAGAGATTGATGAAAGATACATTAATTAAAAAGATACTTGGATTAGTTGGATTGAAGGCCGTAAACTGGTACATGTTTTTTGTGTAGGAGACAAATCATATCCACAAACATGGTAGAGCTATGCAAAGTAGGAGGAATTGGCTTGGCAAATGAAGGCAATAGGGTATAAATAATCATTTATTTGCCACCATAGTGAAAAGTTAGCAATTTCATTTGGCTTGTTAAATATGGCCCCTAGTACATCTATTAGAGTTGTTAAGAATTTTCAAGTATGTTCTAATTACCACACTGCATCTAAATTTATCTCCAAGATTGTTGCAAGAGAAATTTTTTTGATAGATGTGAGCCATTTCCATCATTTTAAATAGGGACAACTTTGAAAGAATCGTTGTCTCATGGAATGTAATGGCTGCAAGATATGCATAAAATGGATTTGTTGAAAAGGTTTTTAAAAAAATCAAGGAAATGCAAATGGTAGGTGTCAAGCCAGACTCTACAACCTTTGTCAGCATCCTCCCTACCTGTGCCAAAATGGGAACTTTGGAACATGATATGGATATGCATCAAAGAATAATGGAAGGGGGATTTTTGCCTGATATTGTAGTAGGAAATTCTCTAGTGGACATGTATGAAAAATGTGAAAGCATACACAAGGCATGTAAAGTGTTTGATAGAATGCCTAAAAGAGATGTCATCTCATGGAATACAATGATTGTAGGATATGCACAAAATGGATTTTTTGAAAAGGCTTTAAAATCTTTCAAACAAAGGTAGTTGGTAGGTGTAAAGCCAAATTCCACAACCTTTTCCAACATCCTCATTGTCTGTGCCAAAATGGGAGATTTGGAACAAGTTATGGACATCCATAAAATCATAAAGAATAGAGAAATTTTGTCAGATGTTGTAGTGGCAACAACCCTTGTAGACATGTATGCAAAATGTGGAAACATAGACAAGGCATGCGAACTATTTGACAAAATGCCTCAAAGAAATGTGGTCCCATGGATTGCAATGATTCCAGGATATGAACAAATTAAACTATTTGAAAAGGCTTTAGAAAATTTCAATCAAATGTAATTGGTAGGTGTAAAGCTAGACTCCGCAACCTTTTCCAGTATCATACCCGCTTGTGCCAAATTGGGAGCCTTGGAAGAGGGTATGGACATACACCAAAGCATAAAGGAAAGATGATTTTTTTCTGATATTGTAGTTGCAACTGATCTTGTAGACATGTATGCTAAATGTGGTATGATAGAAAAGGCACTTGAAGTGTTTGAAAAAATGCCTCAAAGAAAAGTGGTCTCATGGACTACAATAATTTCAAGATATACACAAATTAGATCTATTGAAAAGGCTTTAGAAGCTTTCAAGAAAATACAATTTGCAAGTTTAAAGCCAGACTCCACAAACTTTGCCAGCATCCTTTCTGCCTATTCCAAAATGGAAGCTTTGGAATAGGGTATGGACATCCATCAAAGCATAATAAAAGGGGGATTTTCATCTAATATTATAGTTGGAAATTCTTTGGTTGACATGTATGCAAAATGGGGAAGCATAGAGAAATCATGTGAAGTTTTTGAAAAAATGCCTCGAAAAGATGTCATCTCTTGGATTGCAATTATTGTTGGATATGCACAAAATATATTTATTGAAAATGCAATTGGCAGGTATAAAGCCAAATTCCATAACATTTTCCAGCATCTTTCCTGCCTGTGCCAAAATGGGGGCTTTGGAACAAGGTATGAACATCCATCAAAGCATAAATAATAGAAAAAAAATTTCAGATGTTGTAGTTACAACTGCCCTAGTAGACATGTATGCAAAATGTGGAAGCATAGACAAGGCATGCGAACTGTTTGATAGAATGCCTAAAAGAGATGCCATCTCATGGAATACGATGATTCTGGGATATGCACAAAATGGATTTTCTGAAAAGGATTTAGAAAATTTCAAGAAAATTCAATTAGCAGGTGTGAAGCCAAATTCCACAACCTATGCCAACATCCTCCCTGCCTATGCCAAAATGGGATCTTTGGAGCAGGGTATGAACATCCATCAGAGCATAATGGATGGGGGATTTTTGTCAGATATTATGGTTGGAAATGCTCTCTTAGACATGTATGCAAAATGTGGAAATGTACGCAAGGTATGTGAACTCTTTGATGTAATACCTCAAAGAGATTTCATCTCATGGAATGCAATAATTGCAGGATATGCACAAAATGGATTTTGCAAGGATGCTCTCAAAATTTTTGAATTAATGAGGCACCTTGAAACATAGCCTAACATTGTAAGTTGTGTTTGTATTCTTTGTGCATGCAACCATGGAGGTTTAGTGGATGAGGGTTGTACATACTTCAATAACATGAGTAATAATTATTGCATTATACCTACATTTGATCATTATGTGTGCATGGTTGACCTTCTTACCCATGTTGGCTATCTTGAGGACACTCTAAACTATATCATTAATATGCCAGTTAAACCTGTGGTGGTTGTGTGGATGTGTTTTCTTGCTACCTGTAGGTTACATATGAATATAGGATTAGGAGTATTTTGATGCAAGTAAAGGAAGGAAAAAATGCCTTCAACATGTTGTTTAAAAGGGGCCAATTCTTGTCACCAATATGCTTTTACCACCTCAACATTCTAATTCCCTTGGCATTGCCTCCCTTAACTTTTATGAGTTTCATAATCTGAATTCTATAATCAGACACTCTAAAAGTTAAGGAGAGAAATGTCAAGAGAAATAGCACATTGACAAAGTTCCAAAATGCATACACCTGGAATTCAATGTATTTTTGCATCAGAAATGAGAAATAATCATATAAGGGACAAATACCTATGCAGATACAATACGGTTTTTAAAGAAAATAAAACGAGCATATGTGAAACAACAAAGATTTTCCTTTAATCAACATCATTCAATTGTCAAGCATGTAGACATTAATGCTATAGGAAATTGGCATATACTGCTATAGGAAAATGGTCAAACTGAAATTTTCCAACAACAACCAAAGATGACCAAAGATCAAAATAATCAGCAATAGGTTATCATTTTTACTAGGTAAAATACAGGAATACAGTGTATGTTTGTTTTTCCGGAATTTTCATTCATAATGCTGGAAAAAATGATAACTCAGCTTCATAACAAGATTGCTACAGGTCATGACCATAAGATTAAGTTGTGTTAATAGATTCTGAGAATATTAGTTGTGACTAAGTCTGCACATTAGTTTGTTTTGGTGCATCACCATAGTTCAGTTTCCAGTTTTGGATTAGATTTAATCCTTTCCCTTTTCCAATAAAATTTTTAGTCCATAATCAAAAAATCATATAGGAAGTTGGCCTAGAATCTAGAGGTCTAGTTCTGTATAGGGTACCCACAACCTAGAATTATTCCAATGTTACATGGGATTGTAGAGCTTTACAGTTTTGCATGCGGGTGCAAATCCCTATGATAACAGAGCTATAATAGCTTTTACAAATAAAAAATTTAGAATAAAAGGCACAAGCCACCAACTCTAAACATGAGACCTCTCCATTAGGGTTAACTCAACATAATTCAACTTATCACAAACCACAAGAACACTATAAAAGGTAAAATCACCAAAAATTGAGAGCTTTCACCAGATAAAATAGAAGGAATACAATTTCATAAACATAATGGTCACATGTATAGAGGGACCTTACTTCCTCAGAGTAGTTGATTATTCATGGCATTGCAAGGATACAAATTATCAATTCCAAATCCTTAGAGATGCTTTGAGGAGGTTGGGCTAGAGAATGTGTGCAAGTGGTGAGAGATGTAGCCTATGTGTAGATATTTGTAGGGAATTTGATTGAGGCTACCACATGAATGTCTTGATCAAAACCTCTAAAATTGTTTAATTGGAAAAAGTGACTCAAACTTACTGACATGGAACTCCTGAAAGAGAAGAATCAGTGAGACCCTTGGAATGTCTTGTCGATATGCAGTTGTGTTCTAAAGTCTTGAAGGGATCAAATCAGTGTGACCTAGGACTTATCTTGTCAATGGAAGTCATCGGTATGACTTGAAATTTCAGAGTGAAATTCCAAACTCATTTTGATAATAGAAGTCTGGTCGATGTCGGTGTGACCTATGAATGTCTTACCGATAAGAACCATCAGTGTGACCAGACCTGTCGTAGTAATATTTCTAACTCATTTTGATGGTAGATGTATGGCTGAAGGAGATCATCAAGGAGATTTTTTCTGATGGAAGTGTCAGGGTAAATTGAACTATCAATTTGACATTTCAAATTGTTGTCAATAGTATTACTCTTTCCTTTTATCGTTACACCAAGGGAACTAGGTGATGCAGACACGAGGAACTCAAAACAACTAAAATTGTCAACATGCCTTTGAGAGGCATATAACAAGATTAAGATGGCCAATTTTTCCAATCCAACTCACTCACAAATTCTGAAACTAACTCAAGGCTCCTTTCCCTTATGCACACCCTCAACTCTGGTAGCCATGCAAATCTTATTTTTAGGCCGTAACTCCCAAACCTGTCAAATGACTACAAAAAAATCATTGATTTAGACACCCTCTTGGAAGTTACACAACATATCTCAAGATCAGACACAATTCCTTTGGACCAAAATCCTGAAACTCCCACTCCTACGTTGTCCTAATTAGGCTAATTAGACCTAAATTACAAAGCAACCCATCTTTAGACTTATCACAAACAACTAAAACTTTGGGGCAGAATTTCCCATGCCCTCAAACCACTAAATCCATAATTATTTTCTAGAGATGACTCTTCTAACATAGCAAACTATGAAACCCTTGATTTTAGGCCCTAAAAGGAGGGTTTATTGCAAATCATACCTCCAGGCCTCCCCAAACCTTTCCACATGTTCAAAAACTCTTAATTATTCCTAAAAAATCTTAAAAGTTCATTACATAGGTTATTCCCTCCACAAAACTCATGAACCACCCTTTAGTTTTTCACTTTCATAAGGAAAATCACTCAAATTCAACCTAGGGCAACACCCAAAACCCACATACACACTGCCTCAAACCTCCACAGCGTTTGAAAACCTATAATACATCAAATGGGGTTATTCCACTGAGTTACAATGGCAGAGTAGGTGGAATGCCCTAAAAACTCATTTTTATACTCTCAAACCACCAACTTGCACCAAAACAAAGCAGTTTCAGTAAAATAGAGATATCTCAAGCCTAACTTAATGGTTTTCAATCAAAATTGAAGCATTTGAAAGAAGAATCAATGTTGCACCATGCCATGCCAAACTTCAAATAAAATCTAAAGAGTTTCTTAGTTGAATGAGTTGTTGGAAGAGTTAGACTCCCTAGAAACTACAAGAATGGGAAGACATTAAATATGCACTTATTAACATTTCATGTCATGGTTGCATAATGTAGCTTTCATCATAGTTTTCATGTTAGCATAGATTAAATTAGCTTCACTTTATCATTTAGATATTATCATATAGGATTAGATCATTGTATCCAACATCATTTTTTTTCTTTAGATTGGTATTTTAACAGTCACATAGCTTATCAAATCTGAGAGCTTCATGTAACTTAATAAATATTTAAAGATAGGAGACAATGAGATGCTTTCAAGTTTCTTCTCTTTTTATTAGTTAATTACTCTAGAATCTTGATATAATTTTTCATTAAGAAGTGTATTTACATTGTTGCTTATTCACAGTTACAATAAAATATGCTAATATTATATTTATTTCTTCCATTTTATCAAAAATAAATTTGGTAACTTCAATGTTGTCATAAAATCTACCATGAATAGAAATGCATCCTATCATAGAATATGCTTTGTAACTCCCCCTCTTCTATTATGCCAAGTGTTATCTTCCCCTTTTCCTCCATAATCATGTGCTTTAAAATAATAGAAATTAAAATAATATGTGCATCATGAATTAAAATAATGTTAAAATTTAATTACTAAATAATATAATTTAATGTGGTATAATATTTAGTCTTTTATTTTATACTGAAATTTATTCTAATACCTTATTTTTCTTATGAAACTAATTAATTTAATTTACTTATATCAATTTATTTCTCCTTTAGTCTAACTCTAAAAATTAATTTTAATAATAATTATTTTAAGCCTTGCTCAAATTTAGTTAAAATATTTCTCAAATGTTCTAAGGGAGAGTGTTGTGACAAATTATATGTGATTTCACCTAGGGCATTTGGATTATACTTGGTGTTGTCAGGTATCACTTTCATTTTTGATACCTTAAGTATCCACATACATAGAATTAGTTCCAAGGTAGAATCATGTTGGAATGCCTTTGGTTCATAACTTCAACCACATTGTAGTGCATATTCAAATTTATTCAAGATGCAATTAATCCTTTAATTTTGAAAAGACTACTTACCAAGTCTATAATTTCCTTTGCTACTTCATGCATTGTCCTTTGTTCAGATTCTTGAGCTATTTTGAGCTCTTTCTTTAGGCCACTTATCCTTGACATCAAATTATTTCTATCTTTTTTTTACATTCCTATTGAGGGAGAAGGAATTTTCACTATTCTCTTTATTATGCAAGGGATATGTGTCATCTCAGACTTAATCTTGTGGTATTCATTGATCAACTTTGTCTACCCACCTACAACTTCTTAGCTAATACTTCATTGAATAGGGTGGTTTTGACAACCAAGGAAGTAACTTGTGGGGAATTCATGTCTCCTAATATTCTAGCATTGATGTTTCTACTCAATTGGACCCAAGGTTTTGAACCACCTGAGTATATATTATGTTCAAGAGAAATGGAAAAAATAGATAATGTCACATACCTTGGACTAAAACTAGAGCCAAATTAGAATTATTTTCATTTTTTTCATTCTCAAATACATCATAATCAATACTATGCCTTCTAATGGTATCTAATACTATTTCTCAAGCTATATCTCATCTAGGCAATACCAAGCAACTACTTCCTTTCACCAACCTTCTCCCTTCTTTTGGATTGATATTAAATATATATAGCTACTTATTGATACTCTAGGTTATGTTATCCTCATAAGACCCCATTCCTATTGACTCTCATCATCCTTTCTCTATATGTCAACTTGTATTTTCATTCTAATGACCAAAACCTTGAATACTTTAAATATTAAAAAATAAAATTGAAAGGAATCTCTCATATGCAAGGGATCTTACATCACGTACTACTCATTCAACCCCATCAATTCATCAATGTGTTTCCCTCTAGGATAATGGATGCCACATCTTGTTGGAACTGTGAAATTTTGGTGATTCTATTCACCCTTCATGATTATTAGCCTCCCAAAAAAAATCATAATACAGACAGAAAAATCCTCACATAACATCCTTTTACAAAATTCGGTTTGAATTTTGTCATAAAACCCCATAAAATTCATTTGGCATTGAAACATTGACATATGGAAATATCGGCATAAGTTGATACAGGTCTCATTGATGATAATGTACATATCTTCAATATATCGGTGAGACATCAGACAGGTCATACCAATAAAATTGTATACTAGGAGAATGCGGGTCTATAATACTTATCGGAAAAACAAAAGATATCGGTATGACAATGAAAGATCATATCGAGCTAAGTTACCTTGGGCCGATTGGAGAAAAGCAAAGCCTATCGGGGAGACTTTGGTCATCGGAGAGAGATTTCGAAACACTGCCCGAAGCGCTATTGCTCTTGCCAATAAAGCAAAAGAAGAAAATCTCAATGAGACAAATGATGCCGAGGAGAGTTCAGAAGGTCTTACCGACCCCTCGGGTTACACCGATGAAAACCAAAGCTTAACAAGATAAAAGATGTCAGGGAGATGATGCGCGTTGTCTTACCGAAAAGAAGGCGTATTGGAGAGGCATGTCATCGCGGGGAGATCTAAGAGACATCACAACAAATATTATTTGGTTGGTAGAACAAATTGCTTAGTCTTGTCGACATAAGTAAATAAAGCAAACATCTCGGTGAGACAAACTATTTTCGGAGTGAGATAAAGAACTGTTGGCCTGATTCATTGAGTCTGGGCGATAGTTGTTTCGGTGAAAGTAGTGGCGATATAAACATCGAAAGAAGAGAAACTATCGGGGAGACTTGTAAAGTTGGGTAAACTACAAGCTGTCTTGGCAGATGGGTGAACGTTGAATAGGCGGATCGGCCAAAGGTTTGAAATATCTCGCCGATATGAGCCCTGATGTGACAGTGAGAATTTTGAAAAAACCTGCAGCATTCATATCTCAGTAAAGATAATTAATGGCACCACAAAGCATAGGAGATTTTTCATATTAGGGTATGATCAATTGAAATCATTGCCTCGTAGAATTCAAAGCGAAAGAAAGCAAAGGAACCAATAAAGCAATTAAGGAATTTACCTAGCTTAAGTCTGCAAAAAGTTACAGTAATTTTTTCTTCAGAACTTGTAAAATTTTGAATTATGGAAGGCATTTCAGGAAAACTAAAGGGAAGAAAACCCGGGGAGGGTAGCCAACCAAAAGGAAAAAAGAAAAAGACTAAATTACAAATAGAAGGTACTAAAAGGAAGCTTAATCAGGACCTCATCGATCAGTTCCCTAGTTCTGGACCTAGAGCTAGGCGTTCTACACAGCTCAAAGTGGAAGTTAACAAATTGGATGACAAATGCAAATTTATAGGGGATGTTTGGACTCCGATTAGGGGCTATGAGTTATTCATTTTCCACTATCACAGGATAAATTGCTTTGAGGCGGTATGCAATCCATGGAGGCTTAATTTAGGGAAATTGGTGTGGCCTAACATTTTTGTTGATGTTGAATTGATAAAGATGCTAGCTGGACATTATGACCCGAAAGGCAGAGCTATATGTGATTTGTCAGGGAACCCGTTGATACATATATTTGAGAACGCAATTGCTGAGGTTTTTAGGATGGAAGGAATATGTAGTGAGAAAATAGTGAGCGAAGAGCTCGATAGTGAGTTTAGGGGGATGGACACCATCTATAAAGGGTGGAGGTTGCCTTTGCATAGAATTAGGTGTCATAGCAAGCCTATTTCAATGGAAGACAATGAGGGGCCACCCTATCATGTCAATCTTTTTGAACCTTACCTCAAATACACTTACTACTCGGTGGGACAGGTATTGGGGTGGAAGTACCTAAGAATATGGTAGTTGTGCCTATGGTAATTGGTTCAGACACTCAGTATCATAATTCAAGATCATTTGACTATGCTGCACACATTTTTAAAGAGCCGGATACAGGTTTGATGGCAATAAAAGGTGGCGCTTCTATTCTCCATCTCAAAAATTATTCACTACTGCTGCATCTAGTGTTGTACTTCGAACAAGAGTTGGATTTATGGCCCGAGGAGATGAGGATTTCACAATTTGACAAGGAAGGTAGGCCATTTCCTATTCAATTATAGACTGTTGTTTAGGAGAGCAAGTTTGCCAATTCAAATTTCCTGCATTTTGATGTTTTTTTTGTGAAACCCTTGTATAGATTTTTCAACCATCCTTGTGATTTTTCTTTATCCGAAGAAGTGAAAAGGTTTCTTATGCCTAGAGATTACAATGGACCAATCAACCATAACTGAGGGAATTGGTACTATTTAGATAATGCCACAATTATTAGGGTTTATGGCTTTGAAGACGCACCTTTCATTCTACCTAGAACTGTCTCGGATAGAATTGCCTACCTAGAAATTTTTAGGCAAATGGATTACTCCGGTGTTATGAACTTAAGTTCATATGGGAAATAGGCCTTTATGCCCAGCACATTGTGTTTTAATGATTTCACTGTATTAGCCAAATAAGGTTATGATTTGATTTTGGATAAATTGTTGCACTATAGCATGAGAAGAGCACCAGTTAGAAAGAACTTTGATCCTAAAGGGTATATTCACTTTGCCAAACAAAAAATAAATTTTCAAGGGCACCATCATGTGCCCTATAAATTTTATGATATAATCAAAAACCTAGAGGCAGAGGAGGCATAAATTGTGATTGAAAAACATAATCAAGAGCTGATGGATGTTGACTTGTTATCCTCCATTAAAGGGATATCAAAAACAGATAGGCCACAAAGCTCATCTGAGAAATTTTCGAGAATGAGGACTCGAGACTATACATATGTCGCCAGGGAAAATGATGTCGATGAAACCATGGATGTAGATACAAGATATGAAGACTATAGGTCTTTCATATCAGATGATGAATTTATAACAACCTCAGATTTTAAGACATTTTTATATAAGAAAAAAGGAAAAGAGATAAGAGGACAGGTTGACAATGTTACTCCAGGAAATGAGGATCAACTATTGAAAATCTTAAAAGATGAAGTAGATAAGGAAATGATTAACATGACCCCTAAAAAGGGAAGGGAACTACTAGAAAGGGCAGGTGTCATGATTTTTCCAAGTTTGGATATGAACTCTGCTTTAGTTTTTGATAGTTTCTTGAAAGATAGCAATGCCACCCACAAGCTAAGTGTAGAAAAGGTGATAGAGGTATACACAGGATCAAGATACAACCCTGATGATGAGACATTGATGATTTGGGCCTTATATCCTCCTCACAAAAGGTCAATTATTATTGATACTGAAAAGGCATTTGGACATGTCATGACCCTGAAGGCTAGGGAAGTTGACCTTGTGGCAACTGCTAATATTGGGATAAACATAGCCAAGTTAAATAAAGCTCAAATCCAAGCATTGATAAGGGAAAGGGAGATGTATAAAACTGGTAATGAAAGGATGTTGAGAGAAAATGAATGCTTAAAAGACTTGGTAGGTGTTGTAATAGAGCTAACAAGGATGCTCACCCAAGGTCAGAGTTCACAAAAAAGGGATCATTGGGAAGGATCAACTGCATATTCTCAAGGGACTATAGATGCACTTGCTACAATAATCAAAAGAAGACGGGTCATCCTAATTACTTGGTTGAATAGGCTCTAGGGAAAACATTCACAATTTGTGGATGCCATAAAGGAACACAGGAGAGTGGACAGTAGAATTCAGGAAAAATTTGAGGAATTGGAGCAGAAGGACACTCCTAGTAATGAAGAGATTGAGAATGCCAACTGTATCATAGACAGACACAGGGATTTCTATGAAGAGTTGCAAGGAGATATGCAGGGATTGATAGAGGCTGTCGAAGATAGATTGACCAAGTTATATGATGATGAAGGAAAAATGAAAGAAGCAACTACGTGGAAAAGTGAGTGTGAAACAATAATCCAAGAGATTTTGAAAGCAACCACTATGGAGGATGTAACATCGGATGAAGCATGTGGGAAAAATGAGAAAATGATAATGATGGAGATTGTGATCCGTGATGCAATTGGGGATTGTGACACTCATGAGTGCCAGGATTATACGAAACATATGTCTATAGTCTATTTGTGGCTTAACAAGAATTAGTTAAATGGAGAATTCGTTAAAACTTTTTATGCTTTAAAGTTTTGAAAACGCACGTCCTTTCACAAACTAATGTATAAATATCCGTTATTGGATAATTAGAGAAAGGAGGAGATAGTTTTTAAAATAGGAAAATCATTGTAAGTATTTTCAAAATGATATTCAAGGAGACTATGATGCATGTATAAATTTTGAAGGATCAAATGAATGGAATTTAATGTTGTGGCACTATTCTGGTATCAATTATTGGTTGAAGTTAATTGAAATATTATCAAGTTGTCTCCAAGTTTGATGTTTCTTTTTTATTTAAATTGACATATCAAGTATATTCTCAGTTTATCAGTACACATTTGTTGTATTTGTGCGATGTGATTGGTTGGTTCTTTCAAGCAAAGATTAATTCCTTCAAGTCATTCATAGTAATCTAGAAATTATCATTTGGATCATTAAGAAGAGTTTGATAATTACATCCCTGCATGTTTATAAAAGTTATAGACTAAATATCATATGTCAAATAATTAGAATCCATGCCATATAGAAACCATTCATTTAAAGCTTTCATTTGACTACGTTTTACCCAACAAGGCACCGGTCTCCCCTAATTAGATTACATCGGTTCTATTCATTTCATTTGACATCTCTTAATTAAACATATTAATTCACACCTTGATATTGCATATACAAGTTATACCAAATTAGGATCATATCTTTCCATTATTAAATTTCCATTTATGGATAGTTAGATCAAGTAGGAAGCATAAATTCAAAATCTGTGTTACTCATATAGGTGTACCCGCCTAGGTCTAGCAGAGCCTTAAGAGTAGAGGGCCCACCCATACCGGTTTGCCTTGTCAATTGACCAACAATTTAGTGAGAGTTTGGCAACCTATCATGGTTCATTGAAACCAGCATTTTTGAAACCCAACACATCTCTCCTAGGTGAAGCAACTCGAAGGCTAACTTCATTTTTCTTAGGAAAATATTCATCATTCTCCTTTGTTTCTATATATCCAATGAGGGGTTGATAAATTTCCACTACAAGGGTCCCTATGTGAGCTTTCCCACCATAAAATAACGTAGAAAAAAGACTCTGAGTTGAGGGACAAGAAGTTTTCAATTTCCTACAAAGCCATTTCTTATTTTCATGTGTCACTTCCATTGGGGTTGGATTGGAGATTAGTCACCTTTGGATGAATAATCCTCATAGTATCCATATTTTTCATCATCACCCTCATCCTTTCAATGGGTTCTCTAATATCATAATATGCTCCTTTGTAATTTTTGTCATTTTCTCTTTCTCTTAGCCGAATGGATCGCCCCACTTTCTCCTTCTAGATTCTCCTCTTTGGTGATGCAACTATTTATTAGGTTTCTAATTAATCAAATTTATGTTCATACCTAGACCTACCCACAACCTTCCTCACAATATCAATACATTTCATAGGATCACACATTCTACTTTTGGTAGGATGCATCTTATAATATAATAGTTTCACCATAGAAGGAAAGAAGGATATTTTTTATGCTACCTAAAGTGACACTATCCAAGTGGTACAATTGTCAAATATCTTCAAGGAATTATACCCTCTCTGACACCCAAAATATGAATTTATTTGGTGTTATTTTTACATCATGCACACCATGATCTTTATGTAATAATTATGGTAAAATCAATCACTTAATTGTGACCTAGGCCTCTAGATTCAAATCCTTTGGCCTTAGGAATTTAATGAATGCCTTTGATAGTCTTCCCCTGGGGTGTCCCAATATTTTCGTGATTGGTGTCCCAAATTGATCTTCAAATATCTAATAATCAAAATTCTTATAGTGAAGGTCTAATAAAAATCTCCACTCTTGGAAGTAGAGGCTTTTCTTTTGGTGATATGGGATTTACTATAAGAGAAGAGTTGCAATGGTCCTTACCCATGTATAACATAATGTGTCAATGGAAATAATACCATCTAAATGAAGGTAATGTTATCTTTCTTCATTGACATAATTTCTCTATAAATATGGCCAATTAAGAAGGAAGAAAAATTAAAGAGTTTATCAATATGCTTATTCTAAATGTTAATAGCTAGCATCATTAATGTTATAGATATCTAAACCTTATAATCAATCCCCAAAAATTAGAACTTGATAGGTCATCTTGAAGTATTCCTCAAAAGCGGCTACATTGAAAGGTTTCATCTCTTCAGTTGGAATGGATACTGATCTTCCAACCCTATCACTCAGTCTATGATATGAGATTAATTTTACCCTATATCTATTTTTATCTTTTTATATTATTTTCATAGCTCATCCAAGTCAATTCATTGATTGACCATAAGATTCAAATTGAATATAGTTCTAATCAATACTTGGTCTAATGTGAACACCTTTACTCCACCATTTTTCAACTACCCAGAATGGTGGTCATAATTTCCATAAATAGTATATAAAAGACTAAAGCTAATAAATAAATTTGGTACCACTAGTTTGTCTATGTCAAAACTTCATAAGTTGCATAGAGGTATTGGCTTCTTTGCAAATTAATAGTACGAAAATAAATCCATCTTGTAAAAGGCATGACTACATCTCTAATATGTTTTCCCCTATCTTGCAACCGAGAACACACCACATTCCCTAGGCATATTTTAATTTTTTGGGCATATTTTATTTTTTTGGATGAACCATGTAATTGGTCCATTAAATCTTAGTCTAGATGCCTTTTAGATTGGGTATACTAAGAAGATATTTACGTTGAAGGCGTAACCTATTTGAGAATAGCCAACTGAGTTTTTCCATTCATGGTGCACACTACTAGAGAGGAGATGCAATATAGATCTTTCATACATGGTCGTTGATCTATTCATCTTCTTGATTTTAGTTTCTAATTCAAATGATTTTAGTTTCTAATTAGATAGGATCTTGTGACATGAAAATAGGAATGCATTTAGTTTAACTGTCAAGACTGTACCTATCTACATAAATTATGATTTCAAAAATTAATTGGCACCACAAAAATTGACTGTGCGTGCCCAGTGTTGATGGTTAAAATGAAACAAACAACATTAAAACATAATATTTCTAATCTATTTCTCCTGAAAAATAAAGACAACATGTAGTGGCCTAACTCCCAAGGTCCTGGTAGTTAATTCTCAACTGTCTGGTGTCACTCAATCGGTTCATGCAACTGTAATGTTCAAGGGGCCTGTGCTAGTAACAAAAGACTCAAGCAATGACTCATTTTATTAAAATAGTTATTGTAAATAAAGGGGTTTCAAACAAAAGAAAAAGATAGAACAAAGGGCTAACCAATAAATTTGAATCAAATTTATCTAACATCTGGACATATACCTTCAATAATGAATTTTTTCTAACAAATCCCAAAACCAAAGCATGACACAATCTACAGCATAAACTATACCATTGCATGCATCTAAGGTGCTTAATTCAATACCACTTTTCGCTTATCACAACTATCTCCAAGATTTCAAAACACACATCCATTCATTGCCAAGGTCATAGATCAACAGATTTTAATAACTTAAATTCAATGATAATCTAGTAAGACAATCCTTAAATCTGATTCCTTCAAATGATTTTCATCACTCAAGAAATTTTTATGTTCAGCACAATCACTACATATAGGTAGATTATAACTTATCAGCCTTATCACACAAACAATTTAACTCTAACACCATATTGTGAGAAAACCTGTAATTTTTATTAACTGTAAAGCATCTAGTAACAATGTATCTCAAAAAGTGATCACTACAAAATTCTATCTCCTAGCATTAGGTAAGCCAATTCTATTCTCAATTAGCCGACCTTTACAATATGATACCCATCGGGTATTTATAGATATACAAAACCTCGAACTCCACTTCTATTTTAGGTCATCCACCTTTTTAGGAACTAAAAATTCTCTTGGAAACTCATATCAATTTGATCTTGAGTTCTTACATTTAGACATTCATTTTAACTAGAGAATAGATGATAGGAGAGAAAAAGAAGTCATGTGCTCAAAAGCTATCAGTGTTGCATGCAACATGCAAAGAAGAGGAAAAATATGCATGCAGGGATTCATGCATGTGAAGCTGGATCTACAATGAACTCATCGTAGTTGGTGAAGACTTGATGTAATGTATCTATTTCCAGCCCATCAATCCAACTATCTTCAAATTTGATTCGATCCAATTCTACTGCAGCAAACTCCCTCATACCTTTTATTTTTATCAACTCTCTCCCAGCAACTTTTATTTCTTCCTTGACATCTACTAGCTGATCTATTATCAAATTTTCTCCATCGTCTTCTTTCTGTATGAGTCCTTTGAACCTTTCATCCCACTTCTCTTTTATTTGATTCAAAGGCATGCCTTCTTTTGTTAACACATTCACATCTACAATGATAGCAATGACTACTTCTAGCTCTTCCAATTGCTCAGTCAAACTATTAACAGCCTCTTGAATCTCATCCTTATGTTTACTCAAGAAGTCGGTTCTAAAATGAAGTATACGAGAGGTTTTCTCCACAAAATCCTTATTGTCCTCCTCAAGTATTGATTGTTCCAGAAGAGTAGTTAAAGGCAATGCACTCATTCTTTCCAATTTTTGACTGTATTCTTTGTACTCTTCTTCCTATTTCTCTGATGCCTCAATGTATTGATGCATTTTTTTTATTAACCCTTATGTGTCCTTGTAGGCTTCAAAACCTTTAACCAAAACTTCACCTACCTCTCGGTTCAACTTGTCTACCCATCGGTCTACCATCTCCGCTTTGCCTCTCACCTGCACCAAATCATCTACCTCCTTTTTGCTTAACAAAATAGGAGTCTCAATGGTCGTTACCTGTTGTGATCTTGGAGAGGAGACTCTTCAAGAATGAATGTAATTGATCCAATTGAGCTTTAAGCTCATCCTTCTTTTTGACTTGGTTGTTGAAGCCACCACATCAATCAAGTTCATCTGTTGATTCCTAGTGGGTCTTCCCAAGTTGACAGTACTCAACTGATAATCTATTAGTTGCATGTCCCCTACCTCCTTTTCTGTCATTGGCATGGCACATTTAGCAACAATTTCTCCTTTGTCTGTGAGTCGGGTAGAATGTAGAATCTTAGCCTTATTTTTAGGCCTCTCCTACTCAATTCCTTTCATCATATCCTCCCAATTGAGAGGTTGTGGAGGTGTTACTTCCCTCTTCTACATGTCCAATTTTAGCCAAGTAGGAGCACTTAGAGTAGTAGTCATCATAGAAGAGGAAGCAACAACTATAGAAGGTGGCTGCATATCTACCTGAGGTTGAGAGTCAACCCTTGATTTCTCTTGTTGTTCTTGCAGTATATGCATCTGCACCAGCTTTTCAGCCTCTTCTCTATCTTTCTGTTCTTTCCTTTTCTTATCTTCCTCTTCTTTCCTCAACCGATCTCTCTCCACTTTTTCCTTTTTCAACTTTTCCTTCTCTAGAGCTTCTTTTACTAGTTTCTCTTTTTCCAAAGCCTCTAGTCTTTCCTTCTCTAATCTCTCTGCCTCTAAGGCCTTAAGTTTTTTCACTCTTTCTTCTTCTTCTTGCTGCTTCTTAACCAACTCCTCAACATCCTTTTTCTTTTTTAAAATTTCTACTTCTTCCTTTTGGCGAGCTTCTTCTGCAAGTTTTAACTTGGAAACTAAGATTTCTCTTTCCCTTCAGTTCCTTGCCTTTTCTTCCTCAAGGTCATGAATTTTTTGTATTAGCTCCAACTTGTCATTCTCTTCTTTAACCTTGAGCTCATGTTATTACTGCCTTGTTTTTCTCTCTACTTCATCAACTGTTGCCTTTTCCTTAACTTGTTTGGCTTTCAATTGTTGCTGGTGCAATACAGCATCAGCTTGTACCTTGGCCTCCATTTCCTTTTGTTTCTCTAAGGCTACAACCCTTGCATCATAATCCCTTTTTGCATCTTCAAATAGCTTCCATTGATCTTCTTATGTTAAGATCTGCTCAATATCCTCCTCTAGAGGCATGTTCTCTTGCATATATGTTGATGGTTAAAATGACACAAACAACATTAAAACAGAATATTTCTACTCTATGTCTCCTGAAAAAGAAAGACAACATGTAGTGGCCTAACTCCCAAGGTCCTGGTAGTTGGTTCTCAACTATCTAGTGTCACTCAATCGGTTCATGCAACTATAATGTTCAAGGGGCCTATGTTGGTAACAAAAGACTCGAGCAATGACTCATTTTATCAAAATAGTTCTTGTAAATAAAGGGGTTTCAAACAAAAGAAAAAGATGGAACAAAGGGGTAACCAGTAAATTTGAATCAAATTTATCTAACATCTGGACATATACCTTCAACAATGAATATTTTCTAATAAATCACAAAACCAAAGCATGACACAATCTATAACATAAAACTATACTATTGCATGCATCTAAGGTGCTTAATTCAATACCACTTTTCGCTTATCACAACCATCTCCAAGATTTCAAAACATACATCCATTCATTGCCAAGGTCATAGATCAACAGACTTTAATAACTTCAATTCAATGATAATCTAATAAGACAATCCTTAAATCTGATTCCTTCAAATGATTTTCATCACTCAAGAAAATTTTATGTTCAGCACAATCACTGCATACAGATAGATTATAACTTATCAGCATTATCACACAAACAATTTAACTTTAACACCATATTATGAGAAAACCTGTAATTTTATTAACTGTAAAGCATCTAGTAACAATGTATCAAAGTGATCACTACAAAATTCTATCTCCTAGCATTAGGTAAGCCAATTCTATTCTCAATTAGCTGACCTTTACAATATGATACCCATTGTATATTTCTAGATATACAAAACCTCGAACTCTACTTCTATTTTAGGCAATCCACCCTTTCACAAACTAAAAATTCTCTTGGAAACTTAGATCAATTTAATCTTGAGTTCTTACATTTAGACATTCAGTTTAACTAAAAATAGAAGATAGAAGAGCAGAAGAAGTCATGCACTCAAAAAGCTGTCAATGTCGCATGCAACATGCAAAGAAGAGGAAAATTATGCATGCAGGGACTCATGCATGTGAAGCTGGATCTGCAATGAACTCATCGTAGCTGGTGAAGACTTTCTGTAAGGTATCTATTTCTAGCCCATCAATCCAGCTATCTTCAAATTTGATTCAATCCAAATCTGCTGCAACAAACTCCCTCATACCTTCTATTTTTATCAACTCTCTCCCAGCAGCTTTTATTTCTTCCTTAACATCTACTAGTCAATCTATCACCAAATCTTCTCCATCATCTTCTTTCTGCATGAGTCCTTTGAACCTTTCATCCCACTTTTCTTTTATTTGACTCAAAGGCATGCCATCTTTTGTTAACACATTCACATCTACAATGATAGCAATGACTGCTTCTAGTTCTTCCAATTGCTCAGTCAAATTATTAACAGCCTCTTGAATCTCATCCTTATGTTTACTCAAGAAGTCGGTTCTAAAACGAAGTATACGAGAGGTTTTCTCCACAAAATCCTTATTTTCCTCCTCAAGTATTGATTGTTCCAGAAGAGTAGCTAAAGGTAATGCACTTACCTTTTCTATCTTCTGACTGTATTCTTTGTACTCTTCTTCCTGTTTCTCCGATGCCTCAATGTATTGATGCATCTCTTTTATTAACCCTTTTTTGTCCTTGTAGGCTTCAAAACCCTTAACCAAAACTTCTCCTACCTCTTGGTTCAACTTGTCTACCCACCGATCTACCATCTCTGCTTTGCCTCTTACCTACACCAAATCATCTACCTCCTTTTTTCTTAACAAAACAGGAGTCTCAATGGTTGTTACTTGTTGTGATCTTGGAGAGGAGACACTCTTGAAGAATGAATGTAGTTGATCTAATTGAGCTTTAAGCTCATCCTTCTTTTGCTTATCCTTGATCATTCTTGACTTGGTTGTTGAAGCCACCACATCAATCAAGTTCATTTGTTGATTCCTAGTGGGCCTTCCCAAGTTGACCGTACTCAACTAGTAATCTATTAGCTGCATGTCCCCTACCTCCTTTTCTATCATTGGCATGGCACATTCAGCAACAATTTCTCCTTTTTCTATGAGTCGAGTAGAATGTGGAATCTTAGCCTTCTTTTTAGGCCTCTCCTGCTCAATTCCTTTCATCATATCCTCCCAATTGAGAGGTTGTGGAGGTGTTACTGCCCTCTTCTGCAGGTCAAATTTTAGCCAAGTAGGAGCACTTGGAGCAGTAGTCACCATAGAAGAGGATGTAACAACTATAGAAGGTGGCTGAACATTTACCTGAGATTGAGAATCAATCCTTGATTTATCTTGTTGTTCTTGCAGTATATGTATCTACACCAGATTTTCAGCCTCTTCTCTCCTCAAGCTCTCTTCTTCCAATCAATCTCTCTCTACCTTTTCCTTTTCCAACATTTCCTTCTCTAGAGCTTCCTTTTCTAGTTTCTCTTTTTCCAAAGCCTCTAGTCTTTCCTTCTCTAATCTCTCCACCTCTAAGGTCTTAAGTTTTTCTGCCCTTTCTTCCCCTTCTTGCTACTTTTTAACCAGCTCCTCAACATCCTTTTTCTTCCTTAAACTTTCTACTTCTTCTGCAAGTTTTAGTTTGGCAACTAAGATTTCCTTTTCCCTTCGGTTTCTTGCCTTTTCTTCCTCAAGGTCATGAATTTTTTGTATTAGCTCCAACTTGTGGTTCTCTTCTTTGACCTTGAGCTCATGTTCTTTCTCCCTTCTCTTTCTCTCTACCTCATCAACTGCTGCCTTTTCCTTAGCTTTTTTTGCTTTCAATTGTTGCTGGTGCAATACCACACCAACTTGTACCTTGGCCTCCATTTCTTTTTATTTCTCTAAGGCTATAGTCTTTGCATCAGAATCTCTTTTTGCATCTTCAAATAGTTTCCATTGATCTTCTTGTGTTAAGATCTGCTCAATATCCTCCTCTAGAGGCATGTTCTCTTGCAAATTCCTTTCTGACAAAGTCTCATCTAAATCCATCTCAACTTCTAGAACTTCCTTCTCCATTTCTTTCCCCTTGGTAGCTTCAGCCATGCTATGAAGAGCTCCTTGTATTTCTTTACTCTTCTTCCTTGTTATTGGGACTTGTGCAGATGATTCACCTAATGTAGGTGTCGAAACAACAGATCCTACTGGAACATCTCCCTCTTGTGTTTCTTCTTCATCATCTACTGCCTCAAGTTCTATTTCTTTAACGCCTGGAGGAAGGAATTCCAATGGCTCTTTAAGAGGTTTCTTTCTTTTGATTCTCTTGTATCCCTTACCCTTTTTAAGGACTGGTCCTTGAGGAGCTTAAGTTCTCAACATTAACCACTACACACTCCTATCCAATATTGTCCTTCCAATCTTCTTAATATCAATTATTTCTTCAGCATCCTAGTCAATTGGATCTAGGCTCTTGGTGCCAATGTTCAAAGCTTCATAGGATGGATCCAATGCAATTCCATCATCCACCAATGTGTCAGGAATTTTTTCTTTAACACCTAGTTCTGCCATGAGTGCGACATGCAATCTTTCATAGTTATTCTTTCTCAAATCATACTCATCCTGTCGATCACTCCAAAAGACTTCTAACAAATTGAAATGCCTAGTAAACACCAAAGGCAATAAGGCATACATCTTCCCCTTTGGATCAAAATACTTACGAGCTGTGTATAATCCCAATTTCAACTATATCAATTCATTACAGACCACCTTTGCTCCTACCAAGTGTTGACAGCTATATTTAGCCAACTTCATGGGAAATTTACGACATCCAATTTTATGCTTGATCCCAAATCGAGCATTAACTCCAAGAGCTTGATATACAAACTCCATTAGTACTATCCTGTTATTGCAGCACCTAGGAAGTAAATGTGGGTGGCCTTCAAAACCAGCCAACCTGAAGTATGTAAATTTAGGGTATTGGATGTACCAACATCCTCATTCTGCAATGAATGCCATGGCTTCTTGACTCAACCAGTATTTGTTGTGCATATTTTGCACACACGCCCCGCAGTAGGCAGGGACCCTCTTTTTTCGCTCCCGATGGGCTTCCTTGCTCCCGTCTCATTTTGCATGCCCCTCATTTTGCTATCCTAGTTGGTCAACGTACCCTTCAAAGTCTCATTTATGGCTGACCATATTTTTCCCCTAAAATAAAAAATGGCTAAGTCTTGGGTTTTTCGGGCTTCACAACCCCACCCCCCCCCCGCTCCTGCTGCTTGTTCGATTCTCTTTTTCTTTCATTCTTTGAATTTGGGGATAGATTTCCTATGGATTTTGGATTTTTTTGTGGTGACTAAGTGAAATGACAAGGTTTCATTAAGTTTCAAAAAGTTTTGAAAATTCTAAAATTGTGTTTCTGCTACAGCATTCCTACAACGGCATTTTGGCCTCATGTTTCCAAAATGTACAAGCGCACCTCCAAATCAAAAACGGACTTTGACCCAGATGCTAAAATGGGGTCTTATCCTCCCTTGACCTTTCAAATTCTAAATTTGCAGCTGAGAAGTACCATCCGAAGTTCCGTGCTCTGTCGGTCGTTTCAAAACAGCATTCCTACAACGGCATTCCGGCCTCATGTTTCTAGAACATACAAGTGCACCTCCAAATCAGAAACGGACTTCAACCCAGATGCTAAAATGGGGTCTTATCCTACCCTAACCTTGCAAATTTCAAATTTGCAGCCGAGAAATACCATCCAGAGTTCCTTGCTCTGTCGGTCGTTTCAAAACAACATTCCTACAACGGCATTCCAGCCTCATGTTTCTGGAATGTACAAGCAACCTCCAAATCAGAAATGGACTTTGACCCAGATGCTAAAATGGGGTCTTATCCTCCCTTAACCTTTCAAATTCCAAAATTGTAGCCGGGAAGTACCATCCAGAGTTCCACACTTCGTTAGCCGTTTCAAAACAACATTCCTACAACGACATTCTGGCCTCATGTTTCTGGAATGTACAAGCACACCTCCAAATAAAAAATGGACTTTGACCCAGATGCTAAAATGGGGTCTTATCCTCCTTTGACCTTTCAAATTCCAAATTTGTAGTCGGAAAGTACCATTCGGAGTTCCGTGCTCTGTCGGCCGTTTTGAAATAGCATTTCCAGAACAGAATTTCGGTCTCATGTTTTCAAAATGTACAAGCGCACCTCCAAATCAAAAATGGACTTCGACCCAGATGCTAAAATGGGGTCTTATCCTCCCTTGACCTTTCAAATTCCAAATTTTCAGCCAGGAAGTACCATCCAGAGTTTCGTGCTTTATCGGTCGTTTTGAAACAGCATTTCGGGCTCATGTTTTCGGAACATACAAGCGCACCTACAAATCAAAAATGGACTTCAACCCAGATGCTAAAATGGGGTCTTTTCCTCCCTTAACCTTTCAAATTCCAAATTTGCAGCCGGGAAGTACCATCCGGAGTTTCGTGCTCTGTCGGCCATTTCAAAACAGCATTCCTACAACGACATTTCAACCTCATGTTTCCGGAACGTACAAGTGCACCTCCAAATCAAAAACGGACTTCGACCCAGATGCTAAAATGGGGTCTTATCCTCCCTTGGCTTTTTAAATTCAAAATTTGCATCCGAAAAATACCATCCGGAGTTCCGTGCTTCGTCGGTCGTTTTTAAATTAGCATTCCTAAAATAGCATTTCGGCCTCTCATTTCAGGTTTCAAAAAGCCTACCATGGGTCCGTTGATAGAACCATTTGATCCAATGAAGAATGTTAAAATTACATTGGGAAGAAGGCAGCTTTCAGGCAGTTTCAACTACAGTAAAAGGGATATTAGCTAGAAGGCAAAACTGCTACAGTGACTGGCCACTACAAGACAGAATAGGGAAAAGACAACAAATGTATTTTAAATTGCTGAGTATTGTGCGGTAAGTGAAGCCCTAATATAATTGAATTTGGTCCACACAATGTAACTCAATCATAGCCATTCATTTGGGCTTTAGTAAACTATAAATAGGGGTCTTCCCCTCATTTGTAGTTGTTGGAGAGTTGTTGTAAAAATATTCTGCAGTAATAGAAAGCAGCATTGCATGATCTATGGGTGTTACTTTTGAGTTTGCTCATTATGTGTGCATGGTTCTACCTTCCAAGTTAGTTTTAGTTGTAGTTTCTTGAATGGAATTGGTAATGGTGATTATTGTTACAATATTTGATGAATTTTCAGCCCATACTTTTGGCACTTGTTGATGGCAAGTTGTTGTGCAAAGTTAGTTTGGGCTTCTTTATTTGATTGTTGTAACTTTGTTCATTTGCATGTTCATGATGTGTGTATGCAAACTAAAAATCTGCAGTCCTTAGAAGATTGCATTGGTTTTGTGTAACTGTACGATCCTCTTGGCCAAGCAAAACCTAGTTTAGGGAGTTTGTCTACTGTAGCAGCCTCCATCATCACTGTTTATTTGTAATTTCAGATTCAGGAACCTTCTCTCTTCCCTGCCCTTTTTCCTTTTTTTAAATAAGTAACCTTAGACAAGTTTCATTTCACATTGTAAAGCTAAATCTGATGTTGAAATGGAGTTCCAGACTATTGTTTGAACCTTCAACAAACACTCAGCAACTTTCCCATCCCAAGAACTCCATTTGCAGATCCAACTTCCCCGCTTTGTAACTCATTC
Organism: Sequoiadendron giganteum; assembly: GCA_007115665.2. Classification (NCBI taxonomy): domain Eukaryota; kingdom Viridiplantae; phylum Streptophyta; class Pinopsida; order Cupressales; family Cupressaceae; genus Sequoiadendron; species Sequoiadendron giganteum. Next base: position 257,538,853 of record CM021107.1, on the reverse strand, counting down.
GTAAGTCCACCTTGTGATTCCATCAAATCACATAAATCAACTAATATATTCCAAGCATCATCATGACCTAACATTCGCGAGACCTTGGGATAGTGTTCTGCAATCTGATTGTAGAAAATTATCTTTTAAGAGAGGTAATACACCTACATATTACCTGTGTTGTGAAGTGCATAAAAACACCATCAACAAAACTAGTGCTAGAAGGAGGGAAGAACATGTTGAGGCTACAAAGCTGAATGTTGGATGTTGAAAAGAGCAATTTCAAGAATAAATATGAGATAAGGAGATCTCTTTTAATGTTGAAGCATAAAATCAGACTGAAGACAAAAGGCAGCTGAGTTGAAATGGAGCAACATGTGCAAATCAGCATCACTCAGCTACATGCAAATTTAAATAGGAAATTGAAGAGACCATTGCAGCAATTTGCATTGGTAGATAGATGTCAGATTTGTAGGAGTTGAGAAAATACAACACCACAAACCCCAAAGATCACTTGCATGTAAATAACCTGTCACAAAAGAAAAGATAGAGACAAACAAGCAAGGGTTCTCTAAAAACTAAAAATGTATATATCAGAGAGAATGAGAGAATGAATTGATATGAAATACAATGGGATCAATCCTTATAAAAAGGAGATCATGCAAACCCTAATAAAACCCTAATAGGATAACATTTAATAATTAATATAATTATTAAATGTCACTTTATGCAAACTAACGTGAAATCTTAAGAAGGGAATAAAGGTAACTTAATCAACATAATTAAGTTAAGACCTTTACTCTAACACCCCCCCTTAAGATGAGCAATAGTGTAGCTACAAACAAATGTAGAAAAGCAGAGGTAACTACAATGCAAGAAGGCAAACATGGCTCCCGGCAACTAGGCCAGATCAGGTACCCAAATACAACCAAATCTCTGTAAAATGAAGAAATAGAGAAAACCTCATGGGAAAAAGCTCTACTCCAAAATGAGAAGAAGAAAGCCAAGAAGAGACATCACTGAAATAGAAGAAGCTACAAACAACTGTCGAAAGATGACTGCTATGGTGCTGAAGAACCTCCGCTGAAGATAAGATGATCAGGAACAAGAAGACAATAATCTACATAAGTGCCCATAGGACACTACTCGAATCAGATGGCAAACAAAGACAAACACTTGGAACGAAGATACAGATGGCACAAGAACCAGTAGTCTGAAACACTAATCAATTGAGAATGGAAGATTCCTTCCAAGGCAAAACCAAGGAAGAATTAGCATGAACAATATAATAACCCCCCATAATGTCGAACTGGGAGAGCCTGACAGATCCACTGAAATGATGTGAAACACCCTATAGTGCATGAAGGAGAAGAAACAACTGAAAGTGCGCAAGATAGCACCTACAACTGAAAAAGTGGTTTAAAAAACAAAGCACACATGCATGAGGCTGGAATCATATTGATCCATGGTCATCGTGGAGAGACACTCACCGGACAAAGTGTGATGGCAAACAAAGGAAAACTACACAACCCCCCATGGTATGGATTCACTATCGTCATGGAGGGATACTCACCGGACAAAGATGTGATGGAAAAACAAAGGCAAACTACACAACCCTCATGGCACTTTATAATATCAGTGTGAGTACAAAATATGGCACAACCTTATGTGCAAAATCTCTAAAAGATGCATGTACAATAGTGTGACACTTTATCTCAGTGCGTTTACATAAAATATTGCTTACAAATGATGCTCAAAATGTCCAAAAATGACAAATCTGGAAATACATGAAGAACAGCCAAGAACAAAGCATCCCATGTGAACAAAAAGTTTCCAAGAGCAAATATGTCTAGGTAATCCATCAGAGTGTGAAAACACAAATATCTCAATAAAATATACCTGGAGTGAAATCTGAAAAAATGGCATGGATGGAACTAAAGAGCTCTGAAATACAGTTCCAATGCCGCTGAGATTACGAAAAACAGAGAAACTGATCAAAAGTTATGAGCTTGAGACTGAAAGTAGCCCCTTTGTCTTCAACTGGCTATAGAATGCACCAATGGAAAAAAAAATTGATGAGACCCACACCACTAAAAAGATGAGAAAACTAGTTTTCCGACGATATCTCGTTTGCAAAAAAACGATATTGTATGCCCAAGTTACGGCCTCCAGAATAAATCAGCTCCAAAGAGGGAAAAAAACCAGTGCTGGGTTAAATTTGACGGTCATATGGCCGTCGCAGCAAAATGACTGGGTTAAATTTGACGGCCAAACGGCCGTCACCATAAAAGTGCGATTGGGCTTACAACTACTGGTTGGCAGTACGCCGACCAGTGTACTGCAAGGCCCGCAGGCCTATGGTTGCAGGCACCTACGGGTACCAGGTCCGCAAGCCGAAAGGCTTTAAAAAAAAATTTCTTTCCTTTTTTTAATTTTTGATTTTTGAAAGATCAAAAATAAAATTTTTACAATAATCTTTTTTTGCAGAAATAAATTTATGACGAAAATTTTCGAAAAATAGATAGGCGGAAAAATAATTTCGAAAATAAAATTTACCAGGCAGGGACGGTCGTACGGCCGTATTTGCAAAAAAAATTTGCCTCAAATGTTGACTTTGTCCAAAATGGACGAATGAACAGTCGATTTAGGGGTTTTGGACCGCTGCAGATGCAATGGAAATGTTCGTTTGAGCTGAAAATGCTTCAAAAATGCAGGTATGCCCTAGATCAAGAAAACAAACCCCAAACCCTTGAAGCTCCAAAAATCTTCAAAACAAGAACAAGAAGCAACAGGTGTGGAGCTCTAATACCATGTAGGAGTTGAGAAAATATAACTTCACAAACCCCAAAGATCACCTGCATGCAAATAACCTTTCATAAAAGAAGAGATGGAGACAAACAAGCAAGGGTTCTCTGAAAACTGAAAATGTATATATCAGAGAGAATGAGAGAATGAATTGATATGAAATATAATGGGATCAATCCTTATAAAAAGGAGATCATGCAAACCCTAATAAAACCCTAATAGGAAAAACCCTAATAGAAGCCCTAATAGAATAACATTTAATAATTAATATAATTATTAAATGTCACCCTATGCAAACTAATGTGAAATCTTAAGAAGGGAATAAAGGTAACTTAATCAACATAATTAAGTTAAGACCTTTACACTTACAGGATTCATGGCACCCAGAGGCACAATGAACTAGAGTGTCTAACCTTCTTGAGCAGAATTGAAAGAGTCTTGCAAGGAGAGATTCCCTTTTGGGAAATCTATCAGCCTTTGGCCCTTGCAGACTCAGAGGAGGAATTGATAACCATGGTAGCCAAGGCATTTGAAGAGCTGATCCAAGAGTGTTTGAGCAGCAGAGATGGACCAAGATTGGAGGAAGAACTAATGTTAAGTTGGTGCAGATTTCACAATGCACCACATTCAGAATTTACTTGTCTGTCATGTTCAAACATCATCGCCCAAGTCAAAGGCTATTTGAGCAGGTTGGAGTAGCCAACTGGCAAGGAGAATGAGTCATCCCATGAGGTAGAAAAGCTATCATCATCTGGAGGACAACACATTGCAAATAGACCAAGAAGCTCCATAGAAATAGATGTTGGGCAGCAAACGTTGAAGCAGAAAATGAGAAGGAAGAAGCTGATTTTCTGGGGACAGCAAAAAGCTTTGGTGAAGGTTCACTAAGAATGGAGTTGGAAAGCCTCTCCTTTGCCAGTAAGGGGCAATCCTCCACTCAGGAAGAGGAGACATTGGAAGTTGAGGATGAGTCAATCAATTTTGCAGTAGTGTATGCTGGGGCAGTCAATGAAGATGCTGAAAATCAGCAAGAGGAAGAGGTTGACAGTCTTGGGATAGTATAAATTAATGATGAAGACCCAGTAGCAGAAATATATGACCAGCTCATCTCCAGATTAGCAAAGGATTGGTCAGAGCTGAAATGTTAGGTGGATTTGGAGGTATTGTTGCTACCAAATTGGTGCAGGCTCCATGATTCATCCCACTCTGAGTTTGTATGCGAGCTATGCCAAGAAGTTGTCCAACAAGTTAAAGAACAAGCAAGGCAACCCACCACTTCCTGCAATTTCCTCAAGGATGGAACATGAGGACTAAGAGCCCGATTCGAGTGACAACTCAGCTGAAGGCAGTCCTCAAGAGGATGTTGGGACAACAATTGAAGGAGTACAACAATACAATCTCAAGCTTTTGAGTGATCAAGTAGATCAAACTAGAATGTTGTCCACTAGTCATCAAGAATTTTTTCCTCTTGAAGAACATTTGTGCATCATGGACGATGGGCTTTATGGTGATTCTTTGGGGGAAAATCACATAGCAAATTTTGGCCCCCTTGATGAGGTGCCATCAATTGATGACTTCTTTCCATTGGGAGTTGTGCTACGGAGGTATGCTCATGTCGAGGAAGAACACATCCCAGAAGATGGTAGCAATGAGGGCATACTCCTTGAGCCTCTGAATGGTGATGCACAAGAGTTTCTGGATTGGGAGAGGGGTTCCTTCTCTATTTATAGTGATAGTGAGCAAGGGGAAATGAGTGAACGTCATGATGAATTGCATGAATAGCAAAGAGAAAAAGACAAAGGTGAGGGTGTTGAGATAGCTTCCAATAGAGATGAAGCACCCGGTCGACTACAAGATGCAACTTGGAGTCCTTCTACCATGATCGTTGTTGATCCTCCTTCATATTCAAATGGCGGCAACATGACAGATTTGTACATGTCATCATCCCATAATATTGAGCATCTTGAAGATAGGTTCGACACTTGGGAAAGGAGATGGGACAGCGTGCTGCCTTTTCGAAACAACAATCAAGTGGATCCCAAGTTTGCGAATGATCAATATGATGAAGTACTTCTTTTTGAAGAACTGCCAAGGGGAATTGTTGATCCTACACAAGATGTGGAAGAAGTGTTTGTTGCCTCGTTCTCCCTACCTTATGCAGGCTTGATTCCTGAAGTGTTGCACTCTCCACCATGCCCGCCCGAGGGTGCTGATGCAAAGACTGATGATGTAGTGCTTTCTCTTGATTGTCAAATGCTGCCACCTCCATGTGATGAAATCTAGGTTTTATCCTTCCTTGCTCTTGTTAATTTTCATAGCTACACTTATCATTTTGATTATGGGAATGAGAAAAAACGAACATGTTTATGGATTAATCATGGGTTTAATGAGCCTCCTCAATTGTTGATTCTTCGTGATGTTGGGGTAAAATTTGAATGCTGTCATATTGAATTTATGCCCTCTGAATATAAGGATAAATTTGCATGGTATAGAACTCTAACGATTTCCCATCTTCTTGTGCATGCATTGCAAAATCCAATGGGCATGAGTGTTGGATTGCCTTACCCGAACGTAGTTCTTTGTAAATATCTTTGTACATAACTCATTTTGAGTAGTGTAGGTTTCCTGTAAATACTCCACTTTCCTGCTTTCCTTAGGTTAGTTTGTTTTCTATAGGTTGCTTGCTTTAGGGTGTTTTCTTTTGTTGTTTTCTTTCGTTGTCTCGTTTTGGTGTTTGCTTTTCGTTTGCTTTTGTTTGCTCTTTCTTTGCTTGGGGTCCCTCTATTTTTCACTAGGTGCATCTGTGCACACAACAATCATTCTTATTTCCTAGGTCTGTTCTATGTATTTCTTTGTCAAACTCTAATCAAGTTTTTAGAGTGGATGGTGAGGATCTTCTATTAGTATCATGTGATCTAGATGTTTGATTCAAAGTGGATAAGTTGTTCGTTGGTTTGATTCTGAAGTATCCTAGAATCTTATATCCCTCACATATTTTAAGAATCTAACGGTCACTATAGGCCTTTTGTGAAGTCTAGTTAAGTGAAAAATCTAAAATTCTACTCCAGCGCCACTGTGATTCTCAACCCTGAGCGCAAGCTTCATTGCTTGCGGGTTGAAATAAAAGAACTGAAAAGAGAAAAAGAAACAAAAGAAAGAAAGAAAAATATTGAAAATCAAAAGGAGAGAAATTCAACTTTTCATGGGTATACGGATAACTCTACCAGGGCTATGGACGCCCGATCGGCAGTAGAGCAATGTTTGGGAGAATCACAACGATAACCTCGTCGAGGCTATAGATGCCTGACTGGCAGTGAGGCAATGTCCCGGATGCTTTTGGAGTTAGAATAAACTACGTAGCTTAACTTGATGGAGCTTGGATTCTTGCAACAACTGAAGGATGGGAATTAACGCAATTACACACACTTGGATTTTTAGCATACTGAAGGTTGGGTTAACTAGTGGTTTTGATCCTTTGGTTGAGTGTCTGGCTTGTTTTCCCTAGCATGAAGGTCAGAACCAGAGATTTTGGGTTCATGATTCCAGTTTTTCATCGAAATTCTCTATAGCATTTCCCCCAGCGAGTCACCATTTGTTGTGCATATTTTGCACACACGCCCCACCATAGGCAGGGACCCTCTTTTTTCGCTCCCGGTGGGCTTCCTTGCTCCCATCTCATTTTGCGTGCCCCTCATTTTGCTATCCTAGTTGGTCAACATTCCCTTCAAAGTCTCATTGTTGGTTGACCATATTTTGCCCCTAAAATAAAAAATGGCTAAGTCTTGGGTTTTTCGGGCTTCGCGCCCCCCCCCCTCGCTCGCTCAACTCTCTTTTTCCTTCATTCTTTGACTTTGGGGATAGATTTCCTATGGATTTTGGATGTTTTTGTGGTGCCTAAGTGAACTAACAAGGTTTCATTAAGTTTTAGGAAGTTTTGAAATTTCCAAAATTGTGTTTCTGCAACAGCATTCGCGGTATTTCGGCCTCATGTTTCCGGAATGTACAAGCGCACCTCCAAATCAAAAAGGGACTTCGACCCAGATGCTAAAATGGGGTCTTATCCTCCCTTGACCTTTCAAATTCCAAATTTGTAGCAGGGAAGTACCATCCGAAGTTTTGTGCTCTGTCGATCGTTTCAAAACAGCATTCCTACAACGGCATTCCAACCTCATGTTTCTGGAACGTACAAGCACACCTCCAAATCAGAAACGGACTTTGAACCAGATGCTAAAATGGGGTCTTATCCTCCCTTGACCTTTCAAATTCCAAATTTGCAGCTGGGAAGTACCATCCAGAGTTCCATGCTCTATCGACCGTTTCAAAACAGCATTCCTACAGCGGCATTTCGGCCTCATGTTTCCAAAATGTACAAGCGCACCTCCAAATTAGAAACGGACTTTGACCCAGATGCTAAAATGGGGTCTTATCCTCCCCTGACCTTTCAAATTCCAAAATTGCAGCCGGGAAGTACCATCCGGAGTTCCATGCTCCGTCGATCGTTTCAAAACAGCATTCCGGCCTCACGTTTTCGGGACGTACAAGCGCACCTCCAAATAAAAGATGGACTTCGACCCAGATGCTAAAATGGGGTCTTATCCTCCTTTGACCTTTCAAATTCCAAATTTGCAACCGGTAAGTACCATCGAGAGTTCCGTGCTCTATCGGTCGTTTTGAAACAACATTTCCAAAACAGCATTCCGACCTCATGTTTCCGGAACGTACAAGCGCACATCCAAATCAAAAAAGGACTTTAAACCAAATGCTAAAATGGGATCTTATCCTCCCCTAACCTTTCAAATTCCAAATTTGCAGTCAAGAAGTACCATCCGAAGTTCCGTGCTCTGTCGGCCGTTTTGAAACAGCAATTCCAGAACAGCATTCCGGGCTCACATTTTCAGAACATACAAGCGCACCTCCAAATTAAAAACGGACTTCGACCCAAATGCTAAAATGGGGTTTTATCCTCCTCTAACATTTCAAATTCCAAATTTGTAGCTGGGAAATACCATATGGAGTTATGTGCTCTATCGGCCGTTTCAAAACATCATTCCTACAATGGCATTTCGGCCTCATATTTCCAGAACGTACAAACGCACCTCCAAATCAGAAACAGACTTTGACCCAGATGCTAAAATGGGGTCTTATCCTCCCCTAATTTTTCAAATTCAAAATTTGCATGTGGGAAATACCATCTGGAGTTCCATGCTCTGTCGATCGTTTTTAAATCAGCATTCCTAAAACAGCATTTCGACCTCTCATTTCAGGTTTCAAAAAGCCTACCATGGGTCCGTCGATAGAACCATTTGATCCAATGAGGAATGCTGAAATTCCATTGGGAAGAAGGCAGCTTTCAGGCAGTTTCAGCTACAGTAAAAGGGATATTAGCTAGAAGGCAAAACTGCTATAGTGACTGGCCACTACAAGACAAAATAGGGAAAAGACAACAAATGTATTTTAAATTGCTGAATATTGTGGGGTAGGTGAAGCCCTAATGTAATTGAATCTGGGCCACACAATGTAACTCAATCATAGCCATTCTTTTGGGCTTTGGTAAAGTATAAATAGGGATCTTCCCCTCATTTGTAGTTGTTGGAGAGTTGTTGTAAAAATATTCTACAGTAATAGAAAGCAGCATTGCATGATTTATGGGTGTTACTTTTGATTTTTCTCATTATGTGTGCATGGTTCTACCTTCCAAGTTAGTTTTAGTTGTAGTTTCTTGAATGGAAGTGGTAATGGTGATTTTTTGTTACAGTATTTGATGAATTTCCAACCCATACTTTTAGCACTTGTTGATGGCAAGCTGCTGTGCAAAGTTAGCCTGGGCCTCTTTATTTGATTGTTGTAACTTAGTTCATTTGCATGTTCATGATATGTGTATGCAAACTGAAAATGTGCAGTCCTTAGAAGATTGCATTGGTTTTGTGTAACTGTACAATCCTCTTGGCCAAGAAAAACCCAGTTTAGGGTGTTTTTCTACTGTAGCAGCCTCCATGATCACTATTCGTTTGTAGTTTCAGATTCAGGAACCTTCTCTCTTCCCTACCCTTTTTCCTTTTTTTAAATAAGTAACCTTAGGAAAGTTTCATTGCATATTGTAAAGCTAAATCTGATGTTGAAATGGAGTTCCAAACTGTTGTTTGAACCTGCAGCAAACACTTAGCAACTTTCCCATCTCAAGAACTCCATTTGCAGATCCAACTTCCCCACTTTGTAACTCATCCGTAAGTCCACCTTGTGATTCTAGCAAATCACATAAATAGACTGATATATTCCAAGCATCGTCATGACCTGACATCTGAGAGACCTTGGGATAGTGTTCTGCAATCTGATTGTGGAAAATTGTCTTTCAAGAGAGGTAATGCGCCTACGTATTACCTGTGTTGTGAAGTGCATAAAAACACCATCAACAGTATCCTGCATCTCCATTCAATTCGTTGATGATCATATATAAAAATGCATCATTGACCCTTCTGAAATGAGTCTCAGCAACTTGAAGAGACAACTGATCATAGTGCTCCCATACCCTCTTCTGGCCATCCAAGGCTCCCATTATGCCTACTCTATTCAAACCTAGGAAAATACCCAATCTTTCTATTGCATAAACAATGTAAGAGGTCATAAAGAAAGATTTAGTCTACCTGATCATGTATGGCATCAGAGACAATCATCAGCCAATCAAACTGCTAGGCTCCATTTAAGATTGTCTGGATGAAAGGAAACATCCATTCCTTGAACCGAAGTGTATCTCTCTTCCCGAAAACTCTTGATAGCATCATGATTAAATCGAACACCTCGTTATAAAAATTTGCCCTCTTTGGCTAGTCTGCAAGCTTGCTCAGAGATTTATTTTCCGTCTTCAACCATTTTTTGTTTAAATGAGATTTATTGGAGTCCTTATGCTTGCTATACTTCTCCAAGGCCTCTGCCTCAGTTAGCTACACCAAGTTCTTGGGATCCGAAACACTAAATATATTTTGAAAAATTTGAGGAGTAAAATCAATGATCACATTATTCTTTGAATCCATGCATAGTCTTGTAGCAGGATTGTAGACACTAGCCATTGTTAAGATCAATTCCGAGCATTGGATTGACAAAGGAAACATAGTAATATGTGTCAGGCCAAAATCAACAATCCTTTGCATCCTTCCTGTTAGATTTTCTCGTTCTGCAAAGGTTTCTTCTTGTAACTCCTCAAAGTTGTACTGGCCCAAGTTCGTATCAATGATGTCTGACTAGTCTGATTCCACCTTGCTCATCTTCACAACCAGACTCCTGTGATTATACCTCAAGGTATAAGGCAGTTGTTCTGGCTTTACCTTCTTTTGTTTTAGTGTTGCCTTTGATGTCCCCACAGGCTGGTTCCTTCGAGCAACTTCCCCTGACATTCCTGACATTCTTTCAGTTTTCCTGTAAGCACAAAATATCTAATTAGATCTTTAAACATCATCATAAAACATGCTTTAAAGACCATACCTTTCATAAATGCACCAGAGACGGAACTAGGCAGAAACACAACCTAAAACAGTCTCTTTTACAATGCTGCCTGACTCGGAGCAAAAACCCATATAGATACTTCACTAACAATAAACGGGCTCCTTTGAGCAGCTTCCCCTGATGTTCCTGACATCCTTCAATTTTCCTGCAAGAAAAAACCTCTAATTAGATCTTTAATCATCATCATAAAACATGCTTTAAAAACCATACCTTTCATATATGCACCAAAGTCAGAACCAGGCAGAAACTCAACCTAAAACAGTCTCTTTTACAATATTGCTCGAATCGGAGCCAAAACCGATATAGACATTTCACTAACAATAAACAGGCTCGGAGTCGAAATTGGGAAGGTGATCGGAACCAGGATCGGAATGAAAAAAGGATTTTGTTTTCTTTAGATTTTTATATTCTCATATTCTATTTCCATTCCGCCTCCACTTCCGTCTAAGTTATCGTTATTTCATAAGAAGAGTTCTCATTATACGCGGAGCCGAAAATGGGATGGTAATGGAATTAATACCTTTTGTAAATAGAATTCTCAAGTTCACGATCAATTCCGATCCCGTCTCCGCCTAGATTGACCATGACATCATCAAAATATTTTATTGATTTAACACATAACTCCATGATTAAAACCAAGGTCGCATTAAATGAAAAGAGGCTTTCAAACACTATACTCATATGACCATAGGGAATGACTGTATTTTAGGGCATCATATTTTAATCATTTAAATGTGATCACAGAAAGACACGAAACCTTAATCGAACAAACCCGATAAAAACTAGGGCACGAATTTTAAACCCTACCATTTTACCAGATCAAAATACACGACATAACCCTAAGTAAAAATGATGAATCTAATCTACCTCACTGTAAATCCCTAACATTAACCAACACCATTTAAACCCCAATCTAATCTAATCTTCTGCAAATCAAAATAGCACGACGCGATCATGACTAAAACGTGAAAAAGACTGTGCTCTAAAAACAAAGAATCAAAACAAAAACAAAATAAATGAAGAACATAACCAATCAAACAAAAATAAAGCAAGAACCTACTCCAACAATCATTCCAAGAACCACAGATCCTTTTAAAAATGAAATGATTCAAAGTGTGAGCAAATACAACAATGATAAGAAAACCCTACCTCAAACGCAAAAGAAACGAGCTAACCTTCTAAACTGATTTTCACACAATATCCTTCCTCTCTTTCGATCAATTTACTCAAACGAACTCCGCTGCTGCTCTTTAATCTCTTAACAATGATAATAATGATTCATTTAACCCTTAATGAAGGTAAAAATGAGGATTTCTACCTACACAAGCAGTTGTCATTAATGCATTAAAACACAGTTAAGGCAGAGTCATAACTGAAAGAGAACAAACACTTCTCTATAGTGCAAATTCAGTCAAAAATTCAACAATCCAAAAATGGCGGGTGCGGAACCAAAATGGAAACTGACTCGTAAATTTAAGAAATTTCCAAACTTCATTCCCATTCTAGTTTCGGGTCTGCCAACTAAACACAAAACAAAACCAAACACAAAAAGTAAAGAAAAAGACCAACATAATAAAACTAGACACAAGGACTTAGACTAAAACCAAAAGTTAAAATAGCGGAGGTAGGGGCAGAATCGATTATGATTTTTCAATTTTCGATAAAGACCAACTTAACACCCATTCTGGCTCCAGTTCCGCTAAAGACAAAACAAAAGGCCAAAAGAAAATGCCGTCGGGATGGGAATCAAAACAATTTTCAAAAGAACTTTCAGAACCCGATTCATTTCCAGTTTCGCTTCTGACAGACTAAACCAAAATAAACAAAGTGTTGGAAGCAAAATGACTCCAAACTTTGTTTGAAAAACAACAAAAGATAAAGAACAAAAAGGGGGACCCATTTTGACCAAGGCAAAAGATGGGGTGGTTATGCAAGGCATAACAAATGGCAACTTGGCTGGGAAAATGGTTTACCAATTTTCAAGATACCCAAAGAAAATTTTAGTCACCCAAAAAATATTGGCTTAAAAACACTTTAACTTGAATAAGATCAGATATTTTTAGGATAAGTTTGAGTTGGAATCTCAGATGTATGTGCTCATGAGTTATTTCCAAATCTGAGTGTGTGCTTATATTGTGCATCATTCTTCATAGATACTTTCTCTACTCTTTGAACCACCATACCTAAAATTCAAGCTACATGAGTTGAGCCTTTTAACTATCATCCAGTAAAATCCTGGGTATTGCTCCACTGTAAGACAGGCGTCCATAGCCCCGATGAAGATGCCTCTAGTTCTCACAAAGCATTGCTCTACTACCAGCCAGGGGTCTATAGACCTAATAGAGATACTTGATTACCCACTTGATATTGAACTTTCCTTTTCTTTCTTTCTTTTCATTCTTTTTTTTTCACTTGTGGAAATTCTTTTATGCATCTCTCAATACTTAGATTCAATGAATCTAAAATTTGGGTTGAGAACTATAATGGATTTCATGATAGTCTTGGAATCGGATTTTTCACTTGAATCAAAGGTAGAGTAATTCTAAAATAGATAGGCATTTACTCATGTAGATGTTTTATCTAATTTGGTGACAGATTTTCGATGATAATGCATGAGATATTCACAATGCATCTTCTTATCTTTAAATAACTTTTAAAACCCAAACTAGAATGATCATAAGACATAAGTTTCAGAATGACATCCTTTTTAATGATGATGATGAAAATACCTAAACCAATTTCTCTCCTGATACCAATAGTATATTTTGAATAACAACCCCAAGTCTTGAGATGAACAAAATAAAGATCCCCAATGAAACAAAACTCAACAAAATAAATCAAAACAAAACAAAGAAAACAAAGAAAACTAAAACAAAACAACAACAAAAATAAAACCTAACTAAAACAAAGACTTAATTGCATATGATATAGTATAATACATTCTCCTCCAAAAATATCAGACCTTCTATGCACCAAAATAGTGCTTGAGAAATTGACCATTAACTGGTAATGGAATAGGCTCTCATGTTAAGGTATTCAAATGAAAAGCATTCTCACCTAATATTTCAGCCACTTGATAAGGACCTAACCAAATTCTATCAAACTTTTGGTGATCTCCCTTCTTTTCTCTAGCCTTATCCCATAATAACACAAGATCTGATATTCTATAGGCTTTTATCTTGGCTCTCTTGTCAAACCAGCGTTTGACAACAGCTTGATGTTTAGAGAATTGTTGCAAAGCAGCATCTCTTTGTTCTTCCATATTTAACAAATTAAGCAGTCCAACCTCAATCCTATCATCCTTGGAGTAAAATTCCTGCATAAACTTCAAAATAGGTATTTGTAAATGAATGGGGAAGATTGGATCTTGGCCATAGACTAACTTAAAAGGTGAAATCCCTAGGGCTGCTTTGATTCTAGTTCAATCTACCCATAAGGCAAATCTCAACTGGGTGTGCCAGTCCCTAGGATTACTTTCTAACAAATTTCTTGTGACTTCCAATAAGTTCTTATTTGTGGACTCAACCACTCCATTTCCCTTAGGGTAATAATTAAAAGAATATTTCAACACAATCTTATGTTCATAGGCCCATGAAATAAACTCAGCAGAAGAAAACACAGGGCCATTATCACATACCAGAGCAAATGGAACACCAAACCTGGTTGTGATGTTCTCAGTTAGAAACTTGATGACCACCTCCATGGTACTATTCTTGCAAGGTTGTGCCTTCGTCCAATGTGTGCAGTATTTAGTTGCAGTCAAGATGAATTTATGTCCTGCAAAAGAATTTGGATTAATCACACCTACAAAATGAAGTGCCCATTGAGAAAATGGTCTTACCTCATATACTGGTTGTAGGGCATTGTAGTATTTTTTTCTCTAGGTGCAGAAGTTTGACATACATGACAAGTCCTATAGTGTTGATGTGCATCTCTAAATACATAAGGCCAATAATAGCCTGACCTTAAAATTCTGATGTGCCAAAGCATCAGTTGATCCATGCCCTGTTCCGTGCCTACCATGAAATTCATTTATGGCATGTTTAGCTTCTTGCTGATCCAAACAACTTAGATAAATTCCTTGGAAATTTTTCCTGTAGATTGATCCCCCTTTAAGCATGTAATGGGCGCTCTTCATCCTCAGTGCTCTACTTTGAGTAGCATTCATTCCTTCTGGACATTTATTATTGAGGAGGAAGAAGACTAAATCTGCATACCAGGGATCCTTTGTGAATGATTGAACAGTGTATTGTTGACAAGTTATACTTTTGTCCACTTCAAGCATTGTCTTTGACAAACCTTGACCTTGAACAAGCTTCATTGTGTGAATATCCAAGTCAAACTCTTGTAATATTTCCATCCATTTCCCTCTTCTTTCCCCTAATTCACTTTGCATTAGGAGAGACTTCATAGCTGGATCTGGGACTATGGCCATAACCTGACTTCTGATTATGTAATGCCTAAACTTTTTTACTGCCCGTACCAATGCAAAGGCTTTTTTTTCTAATGATGAATATCTTATTTCTGCATTTTTAAATGGAGATCTCATAAAAGCAATTTGTCTCTCCTCTTTCTCTTCTCTTCTCTGTGTTAAAACTACTGCACATAAATGCTCAGAAGCAAAAGAATAAATGTAGAATGGTTTTAGATAATTTGGGCTTGTCAAAACAAGTGCCTTATATATAGCTTGTTTAATCTGCATGAAAGAAGACTTAGCCTCTTCACTCCATTCAATCTTTGCATCCTTCTTCATCATTTCATTGAGTGGTTTGACAATCTTTGCAAACTTTGTTTTAAATTTCCTAAAAAAATTGATCTTTCCAAAGAAAGATCTCATTTCCTTCTTACTTCCTGGCCTTGTCAATTTCAAAATGGCCTCCACTCAGTCAGGATCTATGGAAATCCACTCCTCTAATATAATGTGTCCTAAAATATTTCCTTCGAAAACTCCAAATACACATTTCTTTGGGTTAAGGGAGACACCATAACTGATACATTTCTTTAGCACCTTTTCCAAATCAGTAGCATGATCTTCTCTATTCTTAGAGAAGATGGTCAAATCATCAACATAGATGATTATACATTTCCCTATCAGATCTTTAAAAGCTACATCCATCGCCCTTTGAAAAGTAGCACCAGCATTGATTAGACCAAAAGGCATCCTTTTGTAGGCAAATGTTCCCCATTTTATAGTGAAAGCAGTCTTCATCCTATCCTCATGACTTACAAGGACCTGATTGTATCCTGAATACCCATCCAAGAAAGACATCATCTGAGATCCATTGACCTTTTGCAATACTTCATCAAGGGAAGGTAATGGATAGTTGTCCTTCTTAGAGGCCTTGTTTAAATTCTTGAAATCCACACATAACCTGATCTCACCATTCTTCTTCCTTTCAGGAACTAGATTAGCCACCCAAGTAGAATGTCTAACTGGAAAGATTATTCTTGCAGCCAAAAGTTTCTACACCTCTTTCTGAATCAGAGGCTCAATTAATGCATTGACCAAGCATTGCTTTTGGAGAAACGGCTTGGCTTCTGGCTTGAGAGGAATTGTATGTGTGATCATAGATGTATCAAAAGTTTTCAAGTCATCATAGCTCCAAGCAATTGCTTCAATATTCTGTTTCAAGACTTTGATTATCCCGTCCTTAATCTCTTGAGGACAAGTCTTCCCTATAAGAACATTCCTTTCTGGGCCTGAGTGAGCCAAATTAACGGATTCATACTTACCTCCCTCACTCTTTGTAGGAATTCTTTGATAAGCTCATGGATCTAAATCAAATATTCTTTCCAATGCTATCACCCCTTTTGGGATGTTATTTCTCTTTAAATCCAATATCACTTATGGGATGTCATTTTCTAGATCCCAATCTCACTGATCTCTGTCAAATTCATCAATTATCTATCCTTGAAATACATCAGAACTCTCCAAAAAGGCAAAAATGTGTTGATCATCATTAAACACATGAAAGTGTCTGACATTATTAGGAATAGTCGGGACTGAAATCAATTCCACAGAAAACATCTTTAGATTTGAATCTTGCATAGGCTCTAGTGTACTAGCAACAACAGCAAGAGCAACTGCAATTTGATTTGCTTCCCTTGGAATGAGAGTAATCCCAAAGGCATCAAAATCTTCTATTAAATTCCAAACCCTGTTTCTATATTGTCACGTATGGATTTTCGTTGATTGATTTAAATGCAGATATTAATTATTATGTCGAAATCTAGATAGAAATTGAATGATTATTTAATGATGGTTAAATTGAAATGGAAATCGAAATGCAAGTATTATGATTTGAATCGTATTTATATTTATTTTGGGGTTTTTCATTACTAATGATAAATCGAGTGCAAGTGAACGCAAGAACAGGTGAACGTGATTGAAGGAAAGAACAACGATCAGGTAGAGTTGTTTAGCCAATTGACGTTTACAAATAGATGGAATCTCACACACCACTTAGTAATTATTAATGTGTTTTTGAGATGATTATTATTTAGAGATTTTAAATAAGCTTATTTGATTGCTCAACTAAGTAAAAGTGAATATGATTGTTTTAAAATGACAACTTGATTATGTTATCGTTTTAAAATAGAAATGGTTATTGAAATATATAAATGTAAATTTGTGTTGTTTATTTAATTGTTATTTGCAAAAATAAAAATGTTTTAATTATTTATTTTAAATTATTAGATATTCCATTTATTGAAATAAATGTTTAAATAAGAAATATATATTAATTCAGATATTTCATGAGAATTAGAAAACACATTATGTTTCAAATTTGAAAATAAGAGAAAGAACTTCACTTATCAAATTGAAAACAATTACTTCTCAATTATTTAAGTATGCAATCAAGGAATGAAACATGGAGTGTTAACCACCATTTTCTGAAGATCAAGCATATATTGAGGATCGAACTCTTTGTTAACTGGGGGCATTTGCATGAATTAAGCATAAAGAAAAAAACAGAGATATTTTATCATAGATATTAACTCCCATGCGCCAACAGCTAGAGGAGGGGGTGTGATTGTTTTTATACACACTGAAGAAGGAGGTAGATCCATTTTTTTATAGAGGAGAGCATAAATTATGTTTTACATTATTATTATTATTATTTTTAAAAACCTCCCACATCCCTTAACTCCAAACGTAGCCAACAAGAGGGAGTTTTAAATGATGGTGGCCTCTTTTCCTAGAATCGCACCTATGGAGGTGGCAAGCAAGGAGGGCAGAGGTCTGCACACACTCCCTTATGCCTATGAGAAAGAGGAATTAAATGTGTGGGAAGTGAGGAAGGCCAAAGCAGAGTTCATCTCCCAAGTGTGTGAGGATTAAGGAGATAGTAGGCAACCAGTAGAAAGGAAAAGACAAAATTGACAGTAGAAACTAGTGAAGAGGTGATGCACATAGGCCAACATGAAGCTATCTCCACCATGCATGAGTGAAGGAAGAGGATAGGCACAAATAGGAGGAAAGGGGAATACAAGACAATATTCATCTCCCTTCATACGCAAAAATGAAGAAGACAGAGGAAGTGCGTGGAAAATAGAAGGGAGAAGAGGAGTTAAGAACATAACTCCACTCTTCATAAATACATAGTTGAAGAGTGGACAGGGCGTGACCAACATAAGATAATTTGTGAAGTGTATGGGCTGAAGAAAGAAGGAAGGAGTTTAGGAAACACATAACAGAATTTGGGAGATTAAGCAATATAGATCAGAAAACTCTTCATCATACACAAGCAAGGTTAAACAGAGAAAAGTTCCAATTAGAAACAAAAGAGAATTTGAACAGAAGAACAACTACAGAAGAGGAAATAAACAGAAATACTGACAGAGGAAGCAATAAACAATTTCTAGAATTTCCAAGTAGGATTTTGATTTAGAAATTATTAAACTAAAACTTGAACATAGTGAATCCATTAAAATAGATAATCTCTTGTTTTGAATGTCAAAATTATTAAAAGTACTTATGTATTTCTTAGAATTCTGATATTTAGATCTATTGAAAATCAGGAAAGATAATCACTACTATTTTATCAAATTTAGGAAAATAAAATAAAAATCAACATCAAACTGGAATTTTACTAGAAAACCGTTGAACAATTTGAAGCAGAACTTTGTAGAATAAATTGAATAGAAAATAATCAAGACAGATGATTTATTATTTAGGAAGATTCAGACTTAGGAAAGGATTCACATAGGAAAACATATATTTAAACTAGATCTGGAAACGCTCCAAAAAAAAATCAAAACCCTTCAGAAAAAGATGAACTTTTCAAATAGAACGAAACTGAGATTTAAGAAAACAAATTGCAGAATTATACAAATGGAAGATTATGGATTAAAATCAGATTCTAAATGTTAAGATGTAATATTTCTTTTAGTAATTAAATTTGATGAAAACTATAGTGAAAATTTGACAATTTTTGAGATAACATCAAACAGTTAAGAAATTGAATTGTAAATGAGAAACAATTATGAGTTAGATAAAGATTATATTTTAATACAAATATGAAAACCAGAAAATTATTTAAATTGGAATTAAATTAAGATTTAATCCAAAATGAGACAAAATTTAGAGAAGGTTTTAATTGAAGTAAACTTGAATTTTATGAGTGATTGAACTGAAAGAACGTGTGCTCATTTATTCTTGTTTTATTATGTTTTAATTAATACTTGAGATACACCTTCTTTTAAAATTACATTAATTCAATTAAATATTGAACATGAACATAACATAGTTATCATTTAAAACTATGATTTAAATTGCATTGAAAACCATGTTACTTGAAAATGAAAGTGCATTTCATGTGTTTGTGAAAGATTGATTATTTTATTTGAATGGAAACATGCATGCTTGATAAAGAATTCGCATGTTATGTAATTGGAAAGTTACCTTCCGGGATGGGTGCCGAATATGGGTTAATAGAGAGTGTAGTTTTGCTTTTCCAAAACTACTTCTATTTGTCATGCATGACATTTTACTTGGCCAAGTAATTTTTGTACCATTGAAATAGATGGATTATTGAACTCTCTACCATATCCTAGTACTGAACTTGCTTATTTCTTAAATGAATTAGAAAAATGAAAATGCTTGTGGTTTACTAGTAGTACTAGGCATGCACCAGATTCCATCTTGCTTGTAGACTGCTTTTTGCTAAGCAATTCATGCAGGGTCGGGTATTTCTTGATTGATTGAGAAATTCTAGGGAAGCATAAGCTTCGAGGTTGGGCGGAAAAAGCGCTTGATTCTTGTTCTCATCTTCTTATGGAAGATTTGATTTTGGATGGAAGATCGACTGATTGTACCTTCTTTTATGCTTTATTATTAATGATATATGTAATGACGAGCTTACGGCGACTGATTGCCTAAGTCTCAAATTGTAAACTGGATATGTATCATCCATTGTATTTATTATTTGAAATGTGTATTTCGACACTTGTAAGATTTAGACTGAATTATAATGAATATATATTTTTGACTTTTATGTCGTTGTATATAATTGACTTGTATTTTGAATGAATGAACGAGATGATGACTTTATTTGGAATATAATGGATCTTATTTTAAGTATTGTCGAATTTTGGATTTTAAGATTTATGTACTTTACATTTGGTATTAGAGCAACTAGGTTTTGCACTGCAACCTATGAGCTCATTACGCAATAATGCGTAAACCTTATCAGAAGATAAAGGTTGAAAATTTCTTATGCCAGAACGGAAAGAGAAGAGAACTTAAGGAAGTAAAAAGGAAGTAAGTATTAGTAACTTGGGTTAATTGGGGCTAGATAAAGATTCGTCCTTGGAATTAGAATTCCTAAACCATCAATTTTGATGAAACCAATTATTGCAAAAGTTTATGCAATCAGGTTATGAAGGAAGATTAGGAAGAATAACCTCCACATACATGACTAAGAAAAAGAGAATGAGTAGGAATGTGATAAAATTGAATTGTAGCAACCTACAATTGTGAGAGAGTCGGGAACTCTTGGATTAGTGTAATCACTATGAATCAAAATATGTAAGTCAAAATATCTTAGAATGTTCAAAGTAGGATATGAATGAAGGAAGTATCCTCAAGGATTGGGGAATTTATGACTAAGAATGTTTGTGTTAAGATAAAGATCTTGTTTGAAGAGAGATAGTATCAAGGAATTGAGAAAAGACCAGAACGGTCAGAAGAAACAATTTATAAGGTTATTGAAGTCTTGGAATCAAACAACTTATGAATAATGGTTCCAAAGGGGAATAGGAATGCAACATGGCTCTATGTTTCAGGACACTGGAAGTTGCAAGGAAAGCAACACTTTGAGTTAAGAAGTACATCAACAAAAGAGGTTAGCAAGTATGGATTTTTCCTTCATTAAATAAAAAAGGATATTAGAAAGAAGATGGAAATGAAAAGTCAACCTAAATGAATGACAAAACCTTTCCAAGAAGCAAGTAAAATTACTAAAAATTTCAACGTAAGAAGAACAAAAGTTGCAGAAGCATTAAGGGGTAGAAAGGAAGAGAGTGATTGACTCAAGCTAAGTACCCCACCTAACGAAACTTGGTTATGACTTCTTTGCAAGTCGTAAGGACAATTGAGTCATACATTTTATGACCACGAGGAGAAAATGATAAATGGGAAGGTTAAGAACTATGATCTTCATACCTTATGATTATTTGATCTAAAGATTAAAGAATATTATTATCAATGCATTAAAAAAAAAGATAGGCAGATAACTTGATTATGATAGGGAAGATGATCGTTTATGGGAATGATAAGAAAAGATCTGAGAGACTCATGATTGGAGGAAAGTGTCTCATTGCTCCTTTATATTTTATATAGAGAATTTAAATAATGATGTTATTTTTATACTCATGTCATGAAATGATTTGACACAGAAGTTTACTATGCTAAAAACCTACAGACGAGAAAAGGTTGGTTATCTAAAACAATTGAGATAAAGTGTATAATAAAGTAGAATGTGATGTTATGTGAACCTCACCGAAGTCTCGTAATGAGAATCATTAAATCACTTAATTACTACATACTTTTAAATGAAACCTTGGGTTAAAAATAACCTAATTGTGACAAGAAGTTTATTCAATAAAGAGAAATATCTAATGATGAGACTAAAACCTATTAAGTTGGATTACGTATTGGATTATTCTTTAAATATCTATAAGTAGGAATTAAACTTGAATGAGTTGTATATTGGATCTTGACCATAGTCATATAAAATGGAGAAATCTACAATCAATCAAACTAGTCAACAATTAAGGATTTCATCCTAAGAATTGGAAGGCAATATTGGGTTTAAAGTTTTGCCATATGATTGAATGTCATTGGAATTAATGAGACTCTATAAGGATAGAAGCATAGGAAAGGATGCATAGTAAGCTAAAGAAAGTTGTATTATTGACAAGACTTAATTTTAAGAAGCTCTTATATTAAAAGAAAAATTTCTCACTTAGCAAGAAATGCTGAAGATTTTACGGAGAAGAACATCTGAATTGTTACTTGTGCTCAGAATAGAATATTTAATTGAGACTCATCTTTATAATTAAGGAACCAGGGAGTTGAATGTTTATGCTTGTTGATTGATATGCAATTAAATTTGTTATTATCTGGAGAACAATGTTATAGAAAGAGGATTAACACTCATAATTATTATCAGATTAAATCAAGAAAATTGGATTGAAATAAAAGATAAATTGAATCTATGAAGATGATCTAAGAATAAAAAGAAACTCTACGGTATGAATGTCTTGAGATAAATGAGAATTCTCTTCATTAAACTCATAACTATTTAGATGAAGGTTAATGATGGTGTAAGATCAAATAGGTTATCATTTAGTCGAAGGATAGACTATTGTTTGATATAAAAGAACCTATGTGTCCAAAATTTGGAATATACGCAAATAGAACAAGGATAATAATGTCAGGGTTAGGACATTGAATTGACAAAAGGAACTGTCGGATAGGAATCCACTATCATTTGGAAGAAGATAGAATAAGAAGCTGCACATAATGTAGTAGGGTAATGTTTAGTATGTCAAGAAATAAAGACTTGAAATCATCATTGGTAGGACATGTAACTCACTTGAGATTCTAGAAGGAAAATGGTAAAAATGCAAGACAAATTGATCTATCTTTATTTAGTATAATTAATATAATGATCTAGTGGATGGATTCATCAAAGAAACCAACAAGTTTTGAAAACTCGACTTATAGGATTTTGATCCTAAATAATATATTGTGGGTAAGAAGTTGCTTAGTAAATCTGAAAAGTTATTTCAGTCTAGCAAATAATGATAGGGTTGTGTGAACCGAAATCTTACCAAGAGATAGTCATTTGAATAAATGTGCAATATATTATTTTAAATCAAATGAGTAAAAATGGTGGACTAAATCTAGAATGAGTTATAATTTCTCAAAATTAACGTTTGGACTATGATAAGGAAAGAAAGGAAACTCTATTAAATTTGAAAAGGCGTGAATATAATCATAGACTTGATAGAATGTTAAAAAGGAAATAATAGATAGAAGTGATCGATTAGACTTAATTGATAAGTGTCAAGGAGCAAGGTTATGCTCGAGATAGACAAGTAATTAAGGTAAAGTACTTTATAGTAAGGATAATGATTGTGTAAGTGGCAAATGGACTTGGATTATGAGTTGTCTAAAAGTGTAAGTACAAAGGAAAGGATTGGACCCATGATGTAGTGTACAATACATTGACATTCCTCTTCCATTTGGGTTATACTAAGGACAAAGGCATGAACCAATGAATTCTTATCACTAAGTATAGTTAATATTATATATATTGAATTTATTTATAGAATAAAATTCTTAAGGAGAGAAAGTATGTGTGAAGCATACAAAATTTCCATATGTGATAATAAGGATACTTGAAGTAAGGTCTAGAAAAGACAAGATTACTGTGTAGAGTAAATGTTTGTTAATCTTACGTAATTTGGGAAACCATCAAATTTGGCTCTGAGATTTGTGAGACTCTTTTGATGTACTGGAAGTTATGAATTCCGTCACTTATAGACTAGTGTTATTGAATGGAACCAGTAGACTGAGGATAGTGCTACATGGGAGGATTCTGTGACAATTGACCATCATTTTTCCTCATTGCTTTCCTAGAGTAGTATTTCCTTAAATGCATAAGATACTTGATACTCTGGTTTTTGATTCACATGTGGTGAACATGGATAGATGCTACTATGAAATCCTTATGTTTATGTGTTGAGAACTAAGATGTTAGTTACTATTTCAAGTGCTTGATTGAAATACTATGTATTAACCACTAAGATACTATGTTACTGATTGAAAAAGTATGTTTTAATGATGATGATGATGTTGTGATTATTGAACGACTAATAAGACATTGAGACGATGTCTCTTCCAAGAGGGGAAGGATGTCACGTATGGATTTTCGTTGATTGATTTAAATGCAGATATTAATTATTATGTCAAAATATAGATAGAAATTGAATGATTATTTAATGATGGTTAAATTGAAATGCAAGTATTATGATTTGAATTGTATTTATATTTATTTTGGGGTTTGTCATTACTGATGATAAATCGAGTGCAAGCGAACGCAGGAACAGGTGAACATGATGGAAGGCGAGAACAACGATCAGGTAGAGTTGTTTAGCCGATTGATGTTTACAAATAGATGGAATCTCACACACCACTTAGTATTTATTAATGTGTTTTTGAGATGATTATTATTTAGAGATTTTAAATAAGCTTATTCGATTGCTCAACTAAGTAAAAGTGAATATGATTGTTTTAAAATGACAACTTGATTATGTTATCGTTTTAAAATAGAAATGGTTATTGAAATATATAAATGTAAATTTGTGTTGTTTATTTAATTGTTATTTGCAAAATAATAATGTCTTAATTATTTATTTTAAATTATTAGAATATCCATTTATTGAAATAAATGTTTAAATAAGAAATATATATTGATTCAGATATTTCATGAGAATTATAAAACACATTATGTTTCAAATTTGAAAATAAGAGAAAGAACTTCACTTATCAAATTGAAAACAATTACTTCTCAATTATTTAAGTATGCAATCAAGGAATGAAACATGGAGTGTTAACCACCATTTTCTGAAGATCAAGCATATATTGAGGATCGAACTCTTTGTTAACTGGGGGCATTTGCATGAATTAAGCATAAAGAAAAAAACAAAGATATTTTATCATAGATATTAACTCCCATGCACCAACAGCTAGAGGAGGGGGTGTGATTGTTTTTATACACACTGAAGAAGGAGGTAGATCCATTTTTTTACAGAGGAGAGCATAAATTATGTTTTGCATTATTATTATTATTATTTAAAAACCTCCCACATCCCTTAACTCCAAACACAGCCAACAAGAGGGAGTTTTAAATGATGGTGGCCTCTTTTCCTGGAAGCGCACCTATGGAGGTGGCCAGCAAGGAGGGCAGAGGTCTGCACACACTCCCTTATGCCTATGAGAAAGAGGAAGTAAATGTGTGGGAAGTGAGGAAGGCCAGAGCAGAGTTCATCTCCCAAGCATGTGAGGATTAAGGAGATAGCAGGCAACCGGTAGAAAGGAAAAGACAAAATTGACAGCAGAAACTAGTGAAGAGGTGATGCGCACAGGCCAACATGAAGCTATCTCCACCATGTGTGAGTGAAGGAAGAGGATAGGCACAGATAGGAGGAAAGGGGAATACAAGACAATATTCATCTCCCTTCATACGCAAAAAGGAAGAAGACAGAGGAAGTGCGTGGAAGATAGAAGGGAGAAGAGGAGTTAAGAACATAACTCCACTCTTCATAAATACACAGTTGAAGAGTGGACAGGGCGCAACCAACATAAGAGAATTTGTGAAGTGTACGGGCTGAAGAAAGAAGGAGGGAATTTAGGAAACACATAACAGAATTTGGGAGATTAAGCAATACAGATCAGAAAACTCCTCATCATACACAAGCGAGGTTAGACGGAGAAAAGTTCCAATTAGAAACAAAAGAGAATTTGAACAGAAGAACAACTACAGAAGAGGAAATAAATAGAAATACTGATAGAGGAAGCAATAAACAATTTCTAGAATTTCCAGGTAGGATTTTGATTTAGAAATTATTAAACTAAAACTTGAACATAGTGAATCCATTGAAATAGATATTCTCTTGTTCTGAATGTCAAAATTATTAAAATTACTTATGTGTTTCTTAGAATTCTGATATTTAGATCTATTGAAAATCAGGAAAGATAATCACTACTATTTTATCAAATTTAGGAAAATAAAATAAAAATCAACATCAAACTGGAATTTTACCAGAAAACCGTTGAACAATTTGAAGCAGAACTTTGTAGAATAAATTGAATAGAAAATAATCAAGACAGTTGATTTATTATTTAGGAAGATTCAGATTTAGGAAAGGATTCACACATGAAAACATATATTTTAACTAGATCTGGAAACACTCCAAAAAAAAATCAAAACCCTTCAGAAAAAGATGAACTTTTCAAATGGAACTAAACCGAGATTTAAAAAAACAAATTGCAGAATTATACAAATGGAAGATTATGGATTAAAATCAGATTCTAAATGTTAAGATGTAATATTTCTTTTAGTAATTAAATTTGATGAAAACTATAGTGAAAATTTGACAATTTTTGAGATAACATCAAACAGTTAAGAAATTGAATTGTAAATGAGAAACGATTATGAATTAGATAAAGATTATATTTTAATGCAAATATAAAAGCCAGAAAATTATTTAAATTGGAATTAAATTAAGATTTAATCCAAAATGAGACGAACTTTAGAGAAGGTTTTAATTAAAGTAAACTTGAATTTTATGAGTGATTGAACTGAAAGAACGTGTGCTCATTTATTCTTGTTTTATTATGTTTTAATTAATACTTGAGATACACCTTCTTTTAAAATTACATTAATTCAATTAAATATTGAACATGAACATAACATAGTTATGATTTAAAACTGTGATTTAAATTGCATTGAAAACCATGTTGCTTGAAAATTAAATTGCATTTCATGTGTTTGTGAAAGATTGATTATTTTATTTGAATGGAAACATGCATGCTTGATAAAGAATTTGCATGTTATGTAATTGGAAAGTTACCTTTCAAGACAGGTGCCGAATATGGGTTAATAGAGAGTGTAGTTTTGCTTTTCCAAAACTACTTTTATTTGTCATGCATGACATTTTACTTGGCCAAGTAATTTTTGTACCATTGAAACAGATGGATTATTGAACTCTCTACCATATCCTAGTACTGAACTTGCTTATTTCTTAAATGAATTAGAAAAATGAAAATGCTTGTGGTTTACTAGTAGTACTAGGCATGCACCAGATTCCATCTTGCTCGTAGACTACTTTTTGCTAAGCAATTCATGCAAGGTCGAGTATTTCTTGATTGAGTAAGAAATTTTGGGGAAGCGTAAGCTTCGAGGTTGGGCGAAAAAAGCGCCTAATACTTGTTCTTGTCTTCTTATGGAAGATTTCATTTTGGATGGAAGATCGATTGACTGTACCTTCTTTTATGCTTTATTATTAATGATATATGTAATGACGAGCTTACAGTGACTGATTGCCTAAGTCTCAAATTGTAAATTGGATATGTATCATCCATTGTATTTATTATTTGAAATGTGTATTTCGACACTTGTAAAATTTAGACTGAATTATAATGAATATATCTTTTTTACTTTTATGTTGTTGTATATAATTGACTTGTATTTTGAATGAATGAACGAGATGATGACTTTATTTGGAAATAATGGATCTTATTTTAAGTATTGTCGAATTTTGGAATTTAATATTTTCGTACTTTACATATATGCAACCAATCTTTTTTTATGGCATGTGTATTGGCTACGTACCTATTTCACAATTACCTAAGAATCTCCCATTACTGTAAGAGCAATTACCTTCTTCTTATGAGCAAACATAAGCCCTCTTGCAAGTGCTTCATATTCTGCTACATTATTAGTGCAACCAAACTACAATCTATAAGAAGCAAAGTAAGTTTTTCCTTTCGGATTGGTTAGTTCAATCCTTGCTCCACTTCCTGCTTTAGATTTAGAACCATCAAATTTAAGAGTCCATAACTGGTCTTTGGCTGGGAGTTCTTTCTTTTTAGAAGCAACAGGGAATTTGTCACTTGTGACATTTGGCAGCTCGAACTTTTGTTGATCATCAACAATTATCTTGAGGCTAGACTCAATTGAAGATTCTCCTATGTTCCCAATTTGTTCAACAACTATCTCTTGAATGCTCTCTTGAGTGAATTACCATCTAATTCATCTTTCATTAACACCTTGGGCATTGGTAAAGCATCCAGAGCAGGGGTATTGAAATGAAACTGAGATACTTCCACTTCTTCTTGATCTGGAGAACCTAAAACCTGAGTTTGCTCTACCGGTAAGAGACCTTCCTCTTGAGAAAGACTAGCCCGTGTAAGAATAGTTTCATCCTTAACTTGGAAGGAGAACTCATTGATGGGAGTCTCAGATCCCTCTTGACATTTTTGTTTGGGCTGATCTACATGACTTAGAATATCTATGCATGACTGACATGTTAACTTTGAATGGTTATGATAGTGAATCCTACACTAATTAGGCAGCAACAAACTACTCAAATCAGTTTCTGCTCCTAAAACCAACCTATCTTGCTGCAATTTCCTTATTAGAACCTACTGGTTGATGTGAATCATTAGGTCACTATGATCTAAGGATAATGCATCATCAAGACTAACTACAGAGAAAATAAGGACTTCCTCTTGTTTGTAAACACCTATCTCAGTCTCAAAGAATGCTACTTCATTCAGAGTATCATACTCTATAATCATGTGTTTGAGTCCAGGTTCACTTTCTATTCTTATTTGGGTGGCAACTCCTTTCCAGGGTAACCACATGTGCGAAAAATCCAAGGATAGATATCCCCCTATGCTTTTCATTAGCTCTCAACTTAAGAGCATACCATATGTTTCTAGGATATCAGCTATTTGGATATCTATATAGGTCTAGATCCTTGGATTTGATCCAACCTGGACATGCATGTTCTTCAACTCACCTACAACATTAACTTCAGTTTTATTCAACTGAATCGCCTTTTTATTGGTTGGGATAGGACTTAATCCTAACTTTTTACAAATCAAAAAAGGCATAACATTCCCTGATGCTCCAGAATCTAATAAACAATTGTGTAGATTCTTTCCAAAGATTCTCAAACTTAACAAAAAAGGTGGTGTACTGGTCTTACCTTTATACATAGCTGCATTTGCTTCCTTTGTGGGAGTCACTTTACCTTTCCCTTTTAGGCGATCTGCCTCTTCCAAAGCTTTTAATACCACCTCTCGTTGAGTTGGGCACCACTTCATGATGTCAAAGAAAGACAGTGATGTCTTATGCCTCTGTAATTCTGCAACAAAGTCAAACTCCAAATCATTCCTAACTTGGTACTTAGGAAAAGAAGGTTGATAACCTCTATTGTGAGAATCCGAAGGTCCCTTTGGTGGAACCATGTTATTCGGGGGTGCAGATGTAGTGAATGGCCCCTTATTCTGATTTTTTAGAAAGTGGCCACCCTTAGATTGGAAACTTGAGCATCATAGACATCTTCCTTTGGCTCATTATCCCCTTGTATAGGGAATTGATATTTTTCTTCAATGGTTTCATAATTCATGGCAGTGCTGACTGACCCATTATCCTGATTTGAATTTCCTGTTGGAGGATGGGCATCAGCTTGTGCAATTTTGACAATTTTCTCCATTTCTGGGCAATTGACCTCAGAATGGGCTATTGTATCATGCAGCCTACACCAATTTATCATAAAATTCAAATCAACAACATTAGCAGTATGTGGTCTTTCTTCACTTGTTTGATAATTATGAGGAACTCCCCCATTATTAGGTCTAGTATTCCACTGCCTATTATTGTTGTTGTTGTTGAACCTTTGATTATATCCTCTATTCTGATTTTGATAATTCTGGTTTGAGGAGTTCTGATTTTGGAAATTCCTATTGGTGTTTTGATTCTGGTTCTAATTAGAGTAATTGCCCTGATAGTTATAACCTCCCTAATTTTTGTAATTATGGTTTTGATTATTGGGAGGGTTTTTCCTGAGCTGTGCCATGTCATTTGACATCTGAGAGAGTCTTTTTGAGAGTCTCTAACTCACTTGTGAGTTGAACAGTTTATTCATTTTGCACATTTTGGACTATGGCTAGGGAATGGGCATGGGTTGAACCTCCCCCTTGTTGTGGTTGATGTGAGGAATCTTGTACACCATTGCTAAAGAAGGGCACCATGGGTGGAGCTTGCAACTCAGATATGGGTCCATATTGGGAATAAGACATCCATGGGACAGTGTTGTATAACGGTGGATTAGGCATCTGATAATTCATTGGAGGAAGAACTGCTCCTAAACCTCCAGATTGCAGACTTATCTATTGTTGCAATTTTATAGCCAAATGATAAATTTTAGACAATGAGTCAATCTCAACTGGCTGATAAGTTCTTTGCAAGAACAGGCCAATCAAAGGATCAACAGCTCTCAAATATGCCTGTATGGCCATACCCTCTGGTACTAAGTAAGGCTCTTGTAGCCTACGATACATCCTTTGGAACCTAGTGTTAAACAAGGGCAATGGTTCATGATGTTCCTTCCTTATGGTGGCAAACTGGTGATATAATATTGCAGGATCGACATAAACCCTGAATTGATTAATGAAAGCATTTTCTAAATCCGTCCAACCCAGAATAGATCCCTGGGGCAGATTTAGATACCAATTATATGTCATATCTCCCAAACAATAAGGAAATAATCTACATACCACATTTCATGAGCAACTTGAGCTCTAGTGCAAGCATCTTTGAATGCTTGTATATGTTCTTCAGCACTTCTTGACTCTCCATGCATGTATTTCAGACAAAACCTCTTTGGATTCTTTGGTAAATCATGGAATCCCCCAGGAATAGTCTCTAACAGGGAGGGATTGGTTGGATAGGTGGTGATATAGGCCGAATTGGTGGTGACACAGGCCTAATTGGAGCTGGTGATGTAGGTCGAATTGGTGGTGGTGTAGGTGGATTTGGAGGAAATCCAGGTGGAGTAAGTGGTGGTGGTAGCATAGGTATCAAAACCCTACGAACATGAGGTCTTGGTCTAACCGGGATTTGCAGTTCTTGTAAAGGTTCAGGGTCAGTGGAGGATCTCAAAATCCTTCCATATTTCTCTAGTGAGAAACACCCTATGCGAGCTAGCTTGTCTTTTCAGCCCTCCTTCTAGTGCCAACTTCTGTTGATTGTTAAAATGACACAAACAACATTAAAACAAAATATTTCTACTTTATTTCTCCTGAAAAAGAAAGACAACATGTAGTGACCTAATTCCCAAGGTCCTGGTAGTTGGTTCTCAACTGTCTGGTGTCACTCAATCGGTTCATGCAACTGTAATGTTCAAGGGGCCTGTGCTGGTAACAAAAGACTCAAGCAATGACTCATTTTATCAAAATAGTTATTTAATATAAAGGGGTTTCAAACAAAAGAAAAAGATAGAACAAAGCGGTAACCACTAAATTTGAATCAAATTTATCTAACATTCAGACATATAGGTCTTCAATAATGAATGTTTTCTAGCAAATCCCAAAACAAAAGCATGACACAATCTACAGCATAAACTATACCATTGCATGCATCTAAGGTGCTTAATTCAATAACACTTTTCGCTTATCACAACTATCTCCAAGATTTCAAAACACACATCCATTCATTGCCAAGGTCATAGATCAACAGATTTTAATAACTTTAATTCAATGATAATCTAATAATACAATCCTTAAATCTGATTCCTTCAAATGACTTTCATCACTCAAGAAACTTTTATGTTCAACACAATCACTGCATACAGATAGATTATAACTTATCAACCTTATCACACAAACAATTTAACTCTAACACCATATTGCGAGAAAACCTGTAATTTTTATTAACTGTAAAGCATCTAGTAACAATGTGTCTCAAAAAGTGATCACTACAAAATTCTATCTCCTAGCATTAGGTAAGCCAATTCTATTCTCAA
This sequence comes from Sequoiadendron giganteum, assembly GCA_007115665.2. Classification (NCBI taxonomy): domain Eukaryota; kingdom Viridiplantae; phylum Streptophyta; class Pinopsida; order Cupressales; family Cupressaceae; genus Sequoiadendron; species Sequoiadendron giganteum. The sequence continues at coordinate 257,507,464 of CM021107.1, read as the reverse complement.
TTAGCCAACCTTTACAATATGATACCCACCGGGTATTTATAGATATACAAAACCTTGAACTTCACTTCTATTTTAGGTCATCCACCTTTCTAGGAACTAACAATTCTCTTGGAAACTCAGATCAATTTGATCTTGAGTTCTTACATTTAGACATTTAGTTTAACTAGAGAATAGAAGATAGGAGAGAAAAAGAAGTCATGTGCTCAAAAGTTGTCAGTGTTGCATGCAACATGCAAAGAAGAGGAAAAATATGCATGTAGGGATTCATGCATGTGAAGTTGGATCTACAATGAACTCATCGTAGCTGGTGAAGACTTGCTGTAATGTATCTATTTTCGGCCCATCAATCTAGCTATCTTCAAATTTGATTCAATCCAATTTTGCTGCAGCAAACTCCCTCATACCTTTTATTTTTATCAACTCTCTCCCAACAACTTTTATTTCTTCCTTGACATCTACTAGCCGATCTATTATCAAATTTTCTCCATCATCTTCTTTCTGCATGAGTCCTTTGAACCTTTCATCCCACTTCTCTTTTATTTGACTCAAAGGCATGCCTTCTTTTGTTAAAACATTCACATCTACAATGATAGCAATGACTACTTCTAGCTCTTCCAATTGCTCAGTCAAACTATTAACAGCCTTTTGAATCTCATCCTTATGTTTACTCAAGAAGTCGGTTCTAAAACAAAGTATATGAGAGGTCTTCTCCACAAAATCCTTATTGTCCTCAAGTATTGATTGTCCCAGAAGAGTAGTTAAAGGCAATGCACTCACTCTTTTCAATTTTTGAGTGTATTATTTTTACTCTTCTTCTCGCTTCTCCGATGCCTCAATGTATTGATGCATTTCTTTTATTAACCCTTTTGTGTCCTTGTAGGCTTCAAAATCTTTAACCAAAACTTCACCTACCTCTCGGTTCAACTTGTCTACCCATCGGTCTACCATCTCCGCTTTGCCTCTTACCTGCACCAAATCATCTACCTCCTTTTTGCTTAACAAAATAGGAGTCTCAATGGTCGTTACCTGTTGTGATCTTGGAGAGGAGACACTCTTCAAGAATGAATGTAATTGATCCAATTGAGCTTTAAGCTCATCCTTATTTTTCTTATCCTTGATCATTCTTGACTTGGTTGTTGAAGCCACCACATAAATCAAGCTCATTTGTTGATTCCTAGTGGGTTTTCCCAAGTTGACAGTACTCAACTGATAATTTTTTAGCTGCATGTCCCCTACCTCCTTTTCTTTCATTGGCATGGCACATTCAGCAACAATTTCTCCTTTGTCCATGAGTCAGGTAGAATGTAGAATCTTAGCCTTCTTTTTAGGCCTCTCTTGCTCAATTCCTTTCATCATATCCTCCCAATTGAGAGGTTGTGGAGGTGTTACTGCCCTCTTCTACAAGTCCAGTTTTAGCCAAGTAGGAGCACTTGGAGTAGTAGTCATCATAGAAGAGGAAGCAACAATTGTAGAAGGTGGTTGCATATCTACCTGAGGTTGAGAGTCAACCCTTGATTTCTCTTGTTTTTCTTGCAGTATATGCATCTACACTAGCTTGTCAGCCTCTTCTCTATCTTTCCATTCATGCCTTTTCTTATCTTCCTCTTCTTTCCTCAACCGATCTCTCTCCACTTTTTCCTTTTCCAACTTTTCCTTCTCTAGAGCTTCTTTTTCTAGTTTCTCTTTTTCCAAAGCCTCTAGTATTTCCTTCTCTAATCTCTCTGCCTCTAAGGCCTTAAGTTTTTCTGCCCTTTCTTCTTCATCTTGTTGCTTCTTAACCAACTCCTCAACATCCTTTTTCTTTCTTAAACTTTCTACTTGTTCCTTTTGGCGAGCTTCTTCTGCAAGTTTCAACTTGGCAACTAAGATTTCTCTTTCGCTTCGATTCCTTTCCTTTTCTTCCTCAAGGTCATGAATTTTCTGTATTAGCTCCAACTTGTCGTTCTCTTCTTTAACCTTGAGCTCATGTTATTGCTACCTTCTTTTTCTCTCTACTTCATCAACTACTGCCTTTTCCTTAACTTGTTTGGCTTTCAATTGTTATTGGTGCAATACAGCATCAGCTTGTACCTTGGCCTCCATTTCCTTTTATTTCTCTAAGGCTACAACCTTTGCATCAGAATCCCTTTTTGCATCTTCAAACAGCTTCCATTGATCTTCTTGTGTTAAGATCTGCTCAATATCCTCCTCTAGAGGCATGTTCTCTTGCATATCCTTTTCTAACATATTCTCATTTGAATCTATCTCAACTTCCAGAACTTCCTTCTCCACCTCTTTTCCCTTGGCAGCTTCAGCCATGCTATGAAGAGCTCCTTCTTGAATTTCTTTACTCTTCTTCCTTGTAATTGGGACTTGTGCGGATGATTCACCTAATGTAGGTGTCGAAACAGCAGATCCTACTGGAACATCTCCTTCTTGTGCTTCTTCTTCATCATCTACCACCTCAAGTTCTATTTCTTCAATGTCTAGAGGAAGGAATTCCAATGGCTCTTTAGGAGGTGTCTTTCTTTTGATCCTCTTGTATCCCTTACCCTTTTTAAAGACTGGTCCTTGAGGACATTGAGTTCTCAAAATTAACCACTGCACACTCCTATCCAATACTGTTTTTCCAATCTTCTTAATATCAATGGTTTCTTCAGCATCCCTGTCAATTGGATCCAGACTCTTGGTGCCAATATTTAAAGCTTCATAAGATGAATCCAATACAATTCCATCATCCACCAATGTGTCAGGAATGTTTTCTTTAACACCTAGCTCTGACATGAGTGCAATAGACAATATTTCATAGTTCTTCTTTTTTAGATCATATTCATCTTGCCTGTCACTCCAAAAGTCTTCTAACAAATTGAAATGTCTGGTAAACACTAAAGGCAACAAGGCATACATCTTACCTTTTGGATCAAAATACTTACGAGCAATGTATAATCCCAATTTCATTTGTATCAATTCACTACAAACCACCTTTGCTCTACCAAGTGTTGACAGCTATACTCACCCAACTTCATAGGAAACTTATGACATCTATTTTTATGCTTGATCCCAAACTGAGCATTAACTCCAAGAGCTTGATACACAAACTCCATCAACACTATTCTATTAGTACAACACCTTGGAAGTAAATGTGGGTGGCCTTCAAAACCAGCCAACCTAAAGTATGTAAATTTGGGGTATTGAATATACCAACATCCCCATTCAGCAATGAATGCCATGGCTTCTTGACTTAACCGGTATCCTGCATCTCCATTCAATTGATTGATAATCACATATATAAATGCATCATTGACTCTTCTAAAATGAGTCTCAGCAGCTTGAAGACACAACTGATCATAGTGTTCCCATACCTTCTTCTGTCCATCCAAAGCTCCCATTATACCCACTTTGTTCAAACCTAGGAAAATACCCAATCTTGCTGCTGCATATACAATATAAGAGGTCATAAAGAAATATTTGATCTACCTAACATTTGTCAATTGATCATGAACAACATTAGACACAATCATTGGCCAATCAAATTGTTGAGCTCCATTTAAGATAGTCTGGATGAAAGGAAACATCCACTCCTCGAACCTAAATGTATCTCTTTTCCCAAAGGCCCTAGACAGCATCATGATCAAATCTAATATCTCCTTATAGAAATCTGCCCTCTTGGGCTGGTCTGCAAGTTTACTTAAAGACTTCTTTTCTGTCTTTAACCACTTTTTGTTTAGATGAGACTTATTGGAGTCCTTATACTCACTATACTTCTCCAAGGCCTCTACCTCATCCAATTGCACCAAACTCTTAGGATCTGGGACATTAAATATATTTTGGAATGCCAAAGGAGTGAGATCAATGATCACATTATTTTGAGAATCCATACACTGCCTTGTTGTAGGATTGTAAGCACTAGTTGTTGTTAGGATCAATTCCAGGCATTGGATTGACAAAGGAAACAAGGTAATATGAGCCAAACGAGACTCAACAATCCTCTTCCTTCTTGGCGTTGCATCCTCATTAAATGTTTCAGCATATACCTCTTCAAAGTTGTACTGGCCCAAGTTTGTATCAGTAATGTCTACCTAGTCGGATTCCACCTTGCTCACCTTCACAACAGGACTCCTATGATTATACCTCAAGGTATAAGGTGATTGTTCTGGCTTCAACTTCTTTGGCTTTGGTACTGCCTTTGATGTTCTTGCAAGTTGGTTCCTTCAAGCATCTTCCCCTGATGTTCCTGACATCCTTCAATTTTCCTGCAAGCAAAAACCTCTAATTAGATCTTTAATCATCATCATAAAACATGCTTTAAAAACCATACCTTTCATATATGCATCAAAGTCGGAACCAGGCAGAAACTCAACCTAAAACAGTCTCTTTTACAATATTGACGGAATCGGAGCCAAAACCGATATAGATATTTCACTAACAATAAACGGGCTCAGAGTCGGAATCAGGAAGGTGATTGGAGCTGGGATCGAAATGAAAAAAGGATTTAGTTTTCTTCATATTTTTATATTTTCATATTCTATTTCCATTCCGCCTCCGCTTCCGTCTAGGTTATCGTTATTTCATAAGAAGACTTCTCATTATACACGAAGCTGGAAATAAGATGGAAATGGAATCGATACCTTTTGTAAAACATAATTCTCAAGTTCACAATCAATTTTGATCCCATCTCCGCCTAGATTGACCATGATGTCATCAAAAGATTTTATCGATTTAACACATAACTCCATGATTAAAACCAAGGTCGCATTAAATGAAAAGAGGCTTTAAAACACTATACTCATATGACCATAGGGAACGACTGTATTTTAGGGCATCATATTTTAATCATTTAAATGTGATCACAGAAAGACACGAAACCCTAATCTAACAAACCCAATAAAAACTAGGGCACAAATTTTAAACCCTACCATTTTACTAGATCGAAATACGCAACAAAACCCTAAGTAAAAACAATGAATCTAATCTACCTCACTATAAATCCATAACATTAACCAACACCATTTAAACCCCAATCTAATCTAATCTTCTACAAATCAAAATAGCACGATGCGATCACAACTAAAACGTGAAAGCGACCGTGCTCTAAAAACAAAGAATCAAAACAAAAACAAAATAAATGAAGAACATAACCAATCAAACAAAAATAAAGCAAGAACCATAGATCCTTTTAAAAATGAAATTATTCAAAGTACGAGCAGATACAACAAACGCAACAATAAATAAACAAAAAACAACAATGATAAGAAAACCCCACCTCAAACGCAAAAGAACCGAGCTAACCTTCTGAACTGATTCGCACGCAATATCCTTCCTCTCTTTTGATCAATTTGCTCAAATGAACTCCGTTGCTGCTCTTTCGTGCTCTTTAATCTCTTAACAATGATAATAATGATTCATTTAACCCTTAATGAAGGTAAAAATGAGGATTTCTACCTACACGAGCAGCTGTCATTAATGCATTAAAATGCAGTTAAGGCGGAGTCGAAACTGAAAGAGAACGAACACTTCTCTATAGTGCAACTTCAATCAAAAATTCAACGATCCAAAAATGGCGGGGGCAGAACCAAAATGGAAACTGATTCGCAACTTTAAGAAATTTCCAAACTTCATTCCAATTCTAGTTTCGGGTCTGCCAACTAAACACAAAACAAAACCAAACACAAAAAGTAAAGCAAAAGACTGACATAATAAAACTAAACACAAGGACTTAGACTAAAACCAAAAGTTAAAATAGCGGAGGCAGGGGCGAAATAGATTATGATTTTGCAATTTTCGATAAAGATCAGCTTCACATCGATTCCGCTGAAGACAAAACAAAAGGCCAAAAGAAAAGACCATCGGGATGGGAATCAAAACAAGTTTCAAAAGAACTTTAAGAACCCGATTCATTTCCAGTTCTGCTTCCAACAGACTAAACCAAAATAAACAAAGTGTTGGAAGCAAAATGACTCCAAACTTTGTTTGAAAAACAACAAAAGATAAAGAACAAAAAGGGGGACCCATTTTGACCAAGGCAAAAGATGGGGTGGTTATGCAAGGCATAACACAGTTATGACACGAATTAATAAATTTAGTAAAACGGTTATGCATGCAAAAGGAGATGTGAAATATATGACGAATCTAACTTTATCATATAATAAATATTAATATAAATATAAATATAGTATAATATAATAAAAATATATATAATATAATATAAATAATATAATAATGATAAATATATAATAAAATTAATATACTATAACATAATAACATTAGTATAATAATAAAACAATAATTTAATAATTTAATTACGCCAGAGGCGTTATACAATGAAAGCAACGAAGGAATATTCTGTAAACTTTTTGAAACTGCATTGAAATTGACACAGAGGTGGAAGTATGTGATGCATTGAAAATTGATTACCAAATTTTATGAGAGATGGTTATCCTAACCACCCTATACCCAACTTTGTTTTGAGTTTTGGAAAAAATTAAAATGTAAAGTAAAAATTTATATAAAATATTTCTAAAAATATGTGTGTTTTAATGTAGTTTACGATCTAATCTATAAAAGGAAAACTATTTTTTATACAAAATTGTATGAAAAAAATTAAATACATTTCAAAAAGAGTATATCTTTTTATTTAAATATTTGTATTTATAATTAAATAATAAATTTTGATAGATATGATTGTAAATTATATAATTTTATAAATTTTTAAAATTGATAACATAAATTCATAAGAATTGTATTCTAAAAATAGATAAGCCTTCTTGGGTGCTCGAATAGCATATATAGGAACAATAGTGGAGATGTCTTGAACATGAGTTGACTGAGCTAATGAATTGCTAGCCTTACTCTCTTCAGTTGTTCATATCCAACCCTTTCAAACTTCAAAATTCAATTTAGGCACATTTTACTGTACAACTCTTTCATTTTGGTTGGTCTACTAGTATTATTTGTACTTTCAAATTTGTAATTCTTGCTATTCCCTCATTGCATGCTTTCAGGCTTCTTCATTTCAGTTAAATTTTTGTCTTTCCTTTAAAATATTGTTTCCCTACGATGTAAATGAAGCCTCCGCATGCTCTTTTGCAACAAGGTTATCTTTTTCATATATATGATATTTTAGTGTATGTCATGATAAGAGGATATACATTATACAAAAGATCCTATTCAACAGATACATATTTAAAATTCAAGTGAAAAGAGAGACTTATAATGATGAACAGAGGATTAAATGCATAGTCATAAAAACAAAACAAAAATGATTATTCATCTGAGAGCAAAGCTTTATTAGATTCAATTGCAAAGCTACAGGTTTCATGACATTCAAATGCTTGAATTTATATAATGTTAACAATGTATTCAAACATTTCAAAAAAAAAACCAATGGATATATCTAAGTTAGTGAATGTCATTTTGATGTGATGTTATAATGTTAACAATGTATTAAAACATTTCAAAACAAAACCAATGGATATATCTAAGTTAGTGAATGTCATTTTGATGTGATATTGTTCTTTGATGTTGTCAATACTAAATTGAATGATTGATGAAAAATTTTGATTGTAAATTTATTGTTCTTTTTTTATTGTTGTAATATACAAGTTGGTATAATTTCAAATTTGAATGTGTACCCTTATATATGGAATAATGACAAAAACAATTATGAAATCAAATGTATTTCTTTTCAAATTCATATTCATTAAAATGTAAGCTTTTTTCCTCTAGACAAAAAGCATCTAGTAAAGATAACTCTTGACATGTTTTACATATATTAATAATTAATATAGGTATGCTAGTACTACAATTAATCATATTTATTAATAATATAATATTAAGGATAAATATAATTAACTAAGTATAATATTTAAAAAATCATATAATAAGAATAATAGAATATTAAAATAGTAGAATAATATAATAATTTAAATATTATTAATAGTAATTGTAATATATTAATAAAAATATTATAATTATATTATAAAAATATATAACAATAATAATATAATACTAACAATATATAATACCTAATCCAATCATTAATAAAATAATAATGTAACATAATGCAAACTTGATATATTAATAAAATAATAATAATATAATAGTAAATATATATAATAAAAACTAAATTAATAGTAATAATATAATATTATAATTTAATAGTAATAAAAATATTAATAATAATATATCAACAAAATCATTTCTTAAATGACCAATCAATTTCATCTTATGTATTGCACAAATGTATGCAAAAAAATAAAATCATTTTCTCCCTAATTAACCTTACATTCCATACTTCTTAGGCGTACCATTGCACACCAAGATACATTGCTAGATTACTTATTTCAAAAATATCATCATAATAATTTTGAAAAAATAGATTAGAACAAATACAACCATAAACTAAATCAAAACTACATATATTATTTTGAACTAGACAATAAATATTTTAATAATATTCTAAATTAGAATTATACAATATTCTAAATATAAATCAATCAAAATCATATATAAAACAATATATTTAAAACACCACACAATATAATATAAAATTTACAACCCCTAACTTCCTTGCACAAATGTACACCCAAAATGCTATAAAAAATAGTATAAAGCAGATTGCCTCCACATTTTTAGCCCATGCAACAAAAAAACGCAAAATAATAGACAATATCATCATTTCCTTATCCTCCTCAACGGTTTGGATTTGAAGGCCATAAACGACAAATGTCAGGTGGCGAGTTTGTAGCACGTTAATTAGGAAACTGCCACGTAGTTGCAACGTGCTGAGTAAAAGAAACACGTTTCCTGTTTCATTCTCGTCATTTCCTGCAAATTCCTTGGCTGATCAAACCCTAAAATTTTATGTTCAAGAGACAAGCAACTGGAAAGTAAAAAGATCAAATCTTTGTTGTGGAATAGCGAGCGGTAGGCATGTCTTCAGGCGACAACAATAACAGTAATGGCGATTCAGCGGCAGAATCGATTGGCCAGTACACCACCTTAAAACCGTCGGTGAGTGCCGTGCAGCCTACCAAAATAACGAAGCCGAGTAAAGAAGAGGAAAGCAGCGAGAAAATCGCGGCCGCCATGGCCGAACGCCACTCCGGCGATCCCTCCGCCTTCCGCAGGATCGATCCACCGCAGGTTTAGAAATATTTTCTTTTCATCTTTACAGTTTTGCTAAATTTTCTTTGCTTTCTTTAAATTTGGTGCTAAGGACCCTGGTTTGCTGGTTTTGGTTTATTCTTTGTGGATTTGTTTCTGTGCAGGGTGACGAAAAGAAGGAAACGGCGGAAGAGGGAGAGGAGAAAGCCGAAGGCGGTTTTATGGATAAGTGGAAGATCGGTCTGGCCGTTAGCGGCATTGTGGTGGCCGTTCTAGGGGCCGTTCTGGCAGCTTGTACTAAGCTGAAGGGAAAAACCCCGAGGGACTGATTTTTTTAATATGGTTTGAAATAATTTCAGTCTGGTTTATCGATGTATGTGGAAAGAATGAAAGAGATCTCCGTCTCTGTACAGAAGTCTCTTTTTTGTTTTTGTTTTCTCTGTCTGGTTTTTTCCCTGGATAATATATATGTTTGATCTGGAGATAAAGCCATTATTATTATTATGGTGCTGAGATTTTACCAGTCATGTGCAGATTGCTTACAATTATTGATGTTGTGGAAAGATATATTACAGTTGTCAAACCGATACCCATGTTGGCTGTCCATATGAATAATTCAATCTTGAAAAGTAAAGATATCCTCCACCAAAACGAAAGGGAGAACAAGCCTTCTAAATAAATCTAGGGTTTATAAAATAACAAAAGAATTCAGAATTTTTCCAGATAAGTTTTCTTCAGAAACGTAATAAATGTATTGAATTGAAGTTATTTTGCAGATATATATATAACACTAAACGCATTCAGGTAGAAATGTTTACTCCATTTGAAGAATAAATAAATAAACATATTTATCTTGATTCTATCAAATTGTGATAGATGATAGAATGTCGATCTATCTCATGGATCCAGTCTCTTTGCATTAAAATTGGTATTGATGATATTTAAAATTGGTATTATGACATTAAAATTGGTATTGATGATATTTAAAATTGGTATTATGACATTAAAATTGGTCTTGATGTTTTTAATAGTTCCTTTGGGTCTTACCATGTAAGAAAATTGATTTAATGACTATATAATCAAAAACAACCTTCTCAATGTTCTAGATGCTTGTTCAATGCAGATTTCATAATCAATAAGATTAAGAACAACATTCTCAATGTTCTAGATGCTATTTTCTATAAAATGTATCTATCATAAATGTCCTAATAAATGTAATGCTTATTCAAATTAAATGTATCATCATAAATGTTCTATAAATGTTTTGTTAAGAATATTCTTGATAATAGTAATAAATGGTTGTGTTCTTAGAATCGTTGAAATGATAGTTCTGAGAATTGTTGTAGCCCTCTTATATAAAATTTGTTGAGTCCTTACTTTTGAGTTACATGCAAACTATTATAAAAATGCATGTTATAAATACAAGTAGGCAATAGTAAAGTAACATACTCATAAAAAAGGATATTAATATAGCTACCAATAAGCATATTTGTAAACTTGCAAATCAGAAATGAAAGCAAAAATAAGGAAAAGAAAGAGATGCATATGGATAGAGATATATGGTGGGTAGGTACCGTCTTGGGGGCACTTTAAGAGGTGTGATAATGTGTGATATGTTTACAGACAGATTTTAATCATAGCATCCTCCAACTAAAAATAAATTGGCGGGCAAATTATATATAACAAGATAAACCCAATAAAAATTGGGAGGGTAAATTATATATAACAAGATCCAATAAAGGTTTAGAGGATATAGTAATAGGTGTATAAAAGCCCCATAAATGATATGTGAGTTTTAATTAAGGGAATAATATAGTAGGAGAAAATAATCTTATTTTCCCGCACAAAAGGTTATAAAAGGAGGGTTGTTTTAAAAAAATGTCTTCTTGCTCATTCTATCAATTCAATTTTCAAAAGGATGAACATGAGATCTGGATTAAAACACTTTGGTATAATGGTTTGGAGGACAAAAATCCTCCTAGTCTTTTAGATAATTTTTTCACATGGACTGTCATTGCACTTCAATTATCAAATATTTTTATTATTTAGTTATTGATTATTCCAAATTTTAATATGAGAATTTTATATTTAAAATGGAGTATTTATGAGTTATTTTCTATTATGGGGTAGTATCTATGAAAAACAATAATAGTAGAAATAAAATTGAGTGTTTATGAGCTCTATCAACAGGTTGTTCTTTCTTGTGCGAGACTCTTCTCTTACCTATCTTTGCTCATTTTTTCTTAAATGTTCTCAAAAAAGGTATTTTCTCTTGATTTTTATCCAAAACAGACTTGATCTAATATTCTTTTATCCCTAGAAACATTTGGGGTGAACCAAAGTGAGAGATAGGAAATTCGAAGGAGAGTAGTATTTTGGCATGTTTTCTTGTTTTTTTATAATGTTTTTTTGTTTGATGTTTTGTTTAATTTTTTTTAAATGTCCTATGATGAAATCAAGGATTTTTTGTTTTACATGTTTTTTAAAATATATGAGATTGTAATTAGGAAGAGTAAATGAAAAAAAATATTTATATTCTATTTATTTTTTCTTTTTCTTAAAATAAAGCATAAACTAATTATTTGTTTACTTATGACTAACTATTTCTATATGAATTTATTTTCTAGTCTATATGTAAGATAATTTGAATCTAATTCTACTTAAGGAACTAAATTAGTATATATATCTTAAATATAATCTATATAAAATAGGTCAATATATAATTTATTATTATATTATGTTTTTTGTGTTTTGGTCAAATAGTATTATATTATATTATTATTACATTGGGTAAGTGCATGGATCTGTGACACAAAAAAGCTCTTAAGATGTCACTTTAAAAAAAAATATAGTAAAATCAGATTTGCACGAGAAAATGAAGATAGTTACGCTCAAAATTTTGAAATGCAAACAAGAGTTGAAGTGCTCCGAGTTGATTTTCTAAGCTATTAATTTTTTTTGAAATTAATGAATATTAAGGGTATAAAAAGGGGGGGCCAAAATAGGTCCTGTTTTTATCAAAAAAAAATAGCATAACGTTTAAGGGCCTTTTTTTTTTTATTAATTTTTTTCAAAAAATTCAAATATCCAAACGGTGAGAAATTAGCTAACACCATGTAATTTATCCCCATTCTTTCGGTTAATTTTTTTAATGAATATATAATATTTTATGAATTTTTGAAGTGGACGCATTCTGAAAAGTTGAAATTTGAGTGTGCTCTCCCCTAAATTTTTTGAAAACTAATCGAAAATTGATTTTTTTTTCATCATGTGTAGAATGGAGTCTATTTTTAAAAAATGTAATTTGTTTCATGATTTGGTGAACGAGTAAAAATATATCCTAAAACTAGCACATGTTGGTTTTTTACAAAAAAAACAAAGGCAATAACAAGAGAAGTTATGGATGAAAACCTTAACTTAATCAAAATGTAAAAAAAATTATAGATAGTTAAGAAAGAGCTTAACGTCATCTCATTTTTTTATAAACGTGCATTGAAAGACGTACAAATGTGACAGTGAGCACGACCAAGAATGTGTGAAATTTTGTTACCCAAGTTTCAAAAAATGACTTCTTTTGCATGAAATGGTTGTCCAAACCTTTGGGTCGGATGCCCACTACAAAATCCAACCCATTGGGTTGCTATTTCCCAATGCAACCCATTTGGCAAGCGCCAAATGTCATTCATGATTTTGGAATACATTTTTCTAAAATCTTTCATTTTCTCTTTCTCTACAGGGAAACTATATACATGAAGTATAAGTTGACATTTACATATGGACATTTAATTTCTTATAATTTAAGTTATATTTCATGTATATAGTTTCAAGATGTTTGAGAGTGGTTTCAAATCTCTAGGAGTTATAATGCAAATTCTAGTTTTTGGAAGATTTTAAAAAATTCAAACTTAGTCAAATTCCATTAATCAACATGTCAAATTTCAATAATCAAGAGGTCAAATTTCATCTTTCTCTCTATTTCACTCATTTTCATTTCTAATTCTCTAGACCTCTCTCTCTCTCACTATCTCCATCCCTTTATCTGACACTCTCTCTCGAGCTCAAGAACTAGATCTCTACATGCCCATCTCTCTCTCCTTCTCTCTCTAATATATATCTATGTCTCTCCCTCCCTCCTTCCCTCTCTACATTTCTCTATCTCCCCTCCCTCTCCTTTTATCTCTATATATATCTCTCTCTACTCTCTATATCACCTCTCTCTATCCCTACCTATCCCTCCCTCCCTCTCTCCCCTCTTTCTCTCTCTTTGATTCCCTCTCTCTCCTTCCCTCTCTACTCTCTATCTCACCATTTTATCTCTCTCCTTCCCTCGAGCTAGTTCTCTCTATCTCACCTCTCTCTCCTTCCTTCCCTCCCTCTCTAATATTCTCTATATCCCCCTCTCTCCCCTTCCCTTTCTACTTCTCTCTATCTCACCTCTCTTTCTCCCCCCTCTCTCTTCCTTTCACCCACCTTTGCTCTCTACTTCTCACTATCTAACCTCTCCCTCTATACCTCTTTCTCTCCCCCCCTCCTTCCATCTCAATCTCTCCACCTTCCTCCTTACCTCTCTA
>CM021107.1:257246982-257493709 GCA_007115665.2 Sequoiadendron giganteum | reverse complement strand
TCTCTACTCTTTCTCTATCTCAATGCTCTCTCTACCTACATATCCCTCTATGCATAATTCTTTCTTTCTCCCTCCCTCCCTCCTCCCCTCTCTACTTCTCTTTCTATCACATCTCCTTATCACCTCTCTCTCTCTCTCTCTCCCTCCCTCTCTATTCTATCTCAACTCTCTTTCTCCCTACCTTTTTATCTCTCTCCATATCTCTCCTTCCCTCGCTACTCTCTATCTCAACTCTCCCTACCTTTCCCTTGCTCTCTATATCTATATATCTCTTTATCTCTCCCTCCCTCTACCCTCTTTCTATCTCTCCTCTCTCTCTCCATCTCTCTATTTCTATTTCTATCTCTTCTCACCCTCTATCTACCTACCTATCTCTCTCCTATTTATCTCAACTATCCCTCTTTACCTCTCCCTCCCTCCTCTTTCTCTTCCACCAACCTCCTTTCTCTACTTCCCTCTATCTAACCTACCCCTATATACCTCTTTCTCTCTCCCTCCCTCCCTCCTTCCCTCTCTCTCACCCACCCTCTCTCTCTTCCACCAACCTTTTCTCTCTACTTCTCTCTACTACCTCCCTCTATACATATTTTTCTCCCTCCCTCCCTCCTTCCCTCTCTCAATAAGATAACTTACCATCAACCTAAGGTTAGAGAAATACTACCTTTGTTACATGTCTTGGTTTACGTAAAAACTTAAAAAATATACAAACCAACTAAAGTACATTTTGATAAATGATTATCTTAATATTAGAAAAAAAGGATAAGAGAACATATCATTGTTGTGTGGTTCAATGTATACCTAGGTTAACTTGCTCCCCTCTACCTTCTCTCCTTTTTAATGGTGTACCACTTCACATCCTTTTTCACTAGCTTTAAAAAACCCCAAAATGGTCACAAATGGCCTTGGGTGCCTCCAAGCATATTTTGGGAATTGCAACTCCCAACTCCAAAAATAGGTCAACTTCCAAGAGGTATAACTTTTGATTTGGCCACCCAATTGAGCCCATTTTTTTAAATAAAGAGCTCAAAGTTCTCTACACCATTCTTTTCCTCAATCAATAATTGATCAAACATTCATCAAATCCATATTAGATCATTTAAAGGTCCAAAATTAAAGTTGAGTATTTTCTATAGGATTTTTGAACCTTGAAACTTTACTATATCACTATCTGCAAATGATCTTTATCTAATTTCTTTTACCAGGCTAATTTACAATTTTGAAGCTCTAGGTAAATTGTCAATTTCATACATGCTCGAATGTACACTTTATAAGAATAGCAAGTTACTAAAGAGGCCTACAACACTAAATTTTTTGGGTGATACAAGATTGCTCTTACACCTCTAGATGCTCTTTCATCACATTTTTAAGTGGGTGAATAAATATATCATGTGAAGTATCATTATCAAAAACCTTCTTCAAGCTATCATTATAAGAGGATTTGCATACATCTTCTAAATTGAATATCTCACACTCACATAAGTTGAAAAAATCAAAAAAATGATCAATTTAAATAATTAAAAATATAGATGTAGCATATATATATATATATCTTCATATGCCCCTCTTATGCAACTTGAGACATCACACGAGCATCCTTTTCAAAAGCATATGGTTGAGTATATTTAATGGAATAACAAGACTCTTTATACTCACTTTTCACCATTTCATACTCATATCAATTTGGTTCATCTCCAAATTCATAATAGAAACCAACCAAAAAGGCCTCCAAATTGATTAGATTAAATAAAATTAGCATTCACATCCTAGTTAAATGTGTGAAATTTAGGTAGTTCATCTACATGAGCTTTACAAAATGAAACATGATGATCATGAAAAGAAGCAGTTCACCCATCTCCTTATCTATGAAAAATACAAGAAAATACTTTCATAGGTGGGTTAATAAAGATATTATGTGCAATATTATCATTATCAATAACCTCATACAACTTATTGTTGCAAGAGGCTTCATATAAGCCTTTTTTAAAAGGCATGCTAAGGAATCTTCTAAACTAAACATCTCAAACTCATATAAATTAAAAAATAGAAATTTGATCAATTTCAATATTAAAAAAAATAGATATATGGCATTTCTATCAAATAGAACAAGTACATCTTCATATGCATCTCTTATGTAGCTTGGGGCTTCAATATGAGTGCATTTTTAAAAAGTAGTTGGTTGAATATGTTCAATGGAATAACAAGAATCTTTACACTCATTTTCCACATTTCACACTCATTACAATTTGATTCATCGCTAGAATCATAACATAAATAAGCACACTCTCAATTTCAAATTCACCTTTTCCCATAATACACTTTGAAGGGATGAAAGATATAGATTCTACACTTTTGAGTAGGCTAGCATAATTGACATATGTAATAGTATCATGAGAATAAACAAATTTTATTTTGACATTGGAGTGGACAAGTTCATATACACTTGATTCCTCATATTATTTCATTAATGTATCAAAAATTATTATATTTAGTTGCATGAGTATCATTGTTGCAATCATATGTTTCAATTGTATCCACAATACCAAATTCATCCTCTTAAAATTTATCTTTTGTAGTACAATTATTTAAGACATTTCACATATATCTCACTTTGAGGCATTATTTCACTACAAGTTGCCACTTGAGTTATTAGACTCATAATTCAAAGGTGTAGACTAAAAAACATGTGTAATTTTTAACAACAAAAAAACTAATATTTGAAACCTTTTAGAGTTCCTTAATATGGTTTAATCCACTATATGTTTGTTATAAAAAAATTAGGCTTAAGCTCTTGGAAAATAACACATAATTCAAGATCAAATGCTCTAAAATACAAGGATATACATACTAATTAATCAATCTCCATATGATCTTACCTTAAAATTTAAAATATAATATTTTCTCTTACTCCTCTCTTTATTGTGTAAATTTTGCAGGAACCAAATATAACTATATCTCTTATTTTTCCTTTCCAATACAAATTTCTTGTACAAAAATATAATAAAATCCATTATAAAATCACTTCCCTTATCACTCCTATATGTATATGTATATAAGAATGTATATTATCCCCTTAAATTCTCCCATGAAATATTTCTAGAAATATATATGAAATCCTTAAAGCTTCCTAAACTTTACCCCTACAACTCCCTCTAATAAGATTCATCACTCTAACTCTCTAGAGAATCGTCACTACCGAGGTCATCATCACTACACGTGTTAGACCAGTAAGAAACATTTATACCCCAAAGCTCTTAATTCTACAACCTATGATTCTAATACCAAATGTAATTCCCAAAAATTACCAAGAACATTGATGGATAAAAACACAACCAACTAATTTTTCACATTAATATAATTAAAACAGAACCATGTGATAAGGCACACATGCAAATGATTTTATCACACATGATAAAAATGTACAAAAGCATAAATAGAATACTTCAACTAGTGTCATACAACTCACCACAAGGTTCAATGGGGGAGATAGGGTATCACCCTATAGTGGTTGTTTAATGTCAATGAGTATTCTACAGTGGCATCAAGGAGTCTCATGCCATTACCATGTATTTTTTTTATTAGATAAGCAAGGAATTTGAAAGGGCCCTAACCCTTTTACATCACAAAATATTTAGCAGTTAGTATAGAAATACATGGAAAAACAACAAGACAAGACAACAACAAGAAACTACATTCGTAGCCAGTTAAAACAACAAAAGTAGGACAAACAACAATGCCAAAAGAAAAAGGCCAATAGGCCAAAATAAAGCAACAGAACAACAAACAAAAATAGCAGACACCCCAAGGGTTAAAAGACTAGATGGTACACAATCCTTACAAATAGAAATAAATGGGACCAAACAATAAAACAGGCCTCATAGCCAGCAAAACAAGCTTACAGGGACCTGAACCACAAATATTATTCAAATCAGGCTTCACAGCTAGCATAATTAGGCCAACAAGACACCCTCCTTGCTTCCAAAATAGAAGCCTGAAACATCAACCACCCCAAGGGTGGGTAAGACAAACCATACTTCAAACACTTACCAGTAGGATTTAGCAGATCTTGAAACCCAAACCACCAAAACAAAACTAAGCCCATCAAGACACCTTGAGAGAACCTAGGGCTAAGAGCATAGCTTACATAATAGGCTTGCAAGACACCTATCATGCTATAAAAGAAGCAACCCATAACAACATCCACTCCAAGGGTGGCCAAGAAAACATGAACTTTGAGGCCTCCATAAACTAGCATCTTCCAAATAACATCACCTTTAAAGCAATAGCTCCTGTAAAAACTCTTGTCCTTCACAAAAAGGGATCCCACGAGCACAACATAACTCAAAGGAACAATAACCAGCTTGAAGCACCACACCTCCCAACACGCCAACTCGATCTCCACCTCAATAAGAGAGAGCTCCCCTCTATAGTAGAGGATTAAATGAGAAACAAAACTATGAGAGCCAACAATCTCCTACCCAGATAGGCTCCCCCTCAAAAGGAATTGACAAAAAGAAAGGGGGAAACTCACTACAACTACAACAACCATCTCCACCTCAATAGGAGAGGGCTCCACCTCAGTAGGATCTATCTCCACCTCCATAGGAGACCCCAACTGTAGCACCCAATTTAGGAAGCCGACACTTTGGTAGAATTGAAACCCACCTCATCCCAAGGCAACACAAGTAACAGGTTCCAAAAGAAATCAATATGAAGCAGCTCAACAAGCAGAAAAAATTAAGCTAAAGCACCCTCCAAAGGGAAATCACCCCTCAACAATAATAGAACCACCAAGATGGAATTTGAAAAAATCCCCATTAGTACCATAATGTGCAAAATTGGGGGATCCACAACACCCTTAGCACTCAACACGATTCCATCCACAAATTAAACCAGTAACTCAAAAAAGGTTTGCCTCTACAAAAAAACTTCAAGGATAGCTCCAATATGAAACAAAACAACCTCCACCACAGAAATAGGGCACCCCCATCCAAGCTCAAACACCAAAGGGGAAAGATCCAACCTGAGAGAGCAAAGAGAGCACCAAAACTCCAACAAGGAAGTGTAGAGTCCTAGAAGACTACATGTTGGAAAAACGAGGATAGATAACTGAGAGGGGGGGATGAATCAGTTGTTTCCAAAATCAAACTTATTCAACATTAATCAACCTTAAATCTTAGATCTGATAATTAACAATGCAAGCATAAATCAACAACACATCAAAGACACATGAACACCAATATTTTATACGTGGAAACCCTGTTAGGGGAAAAACCACGGTGGATGTTAGTCCATAAGATTATACCCTGTTAGAAGTATAATGAAGAATAAAAGAGGAATGCACTTGCATTCAAGCACACTGCTCAGAGGAAGGCTCACTTCCTTACATACAATAATCAAATTAATTCCATCTGATGAGATTGAATTGAAGTAATAGATTTTACAAAAGCCTGATTACAATTCCGATTAGGCACACAAAAACTTCTACACACTCTTCCACACTCTGCACAAACTTCTTCGCACTTTTCTTTGCTCTTGAATGATTTGACCTTTATTCACACATGCACACCTCTTGCACACACTGAGAATTGCCTCTAAATGAGGAAAACAATAACTTATATATATCCGCTACACGGATTTACATCCACTATTCAATCGGCCTCAAATAAATAATAAATAACAACTATCAGCCTAAAAACATGAATAAATTTTAATGCGCACCAACACAAGTCAGTCACAACATAGTGAGGACCCAAAAAAACACCTTAGAACATGCCAAACAATAAAATATTAATCTTCATGGATCCACAAGACACTACTACCATCATGTCGTCCAAGAACATGAAAACTCGAGCACACATCGGAAAAATATCTGATCATGAACACTCTAATCAATGCGTACGTACAACAAGGATAGAGTACGATCTAGACTCATCCATTAACGTCACAGATACATGCACAACACATGAAATTACCAGAATTTCATCCTCTTCATCCAAGAACACCATCTACAGAGATTGAATAACTGTAGGAACACATATCTTCATAACTTCCACAAATCTTGATGTGAACCTCTAAAACTTTTGCACAACATACAAGAAATATTCAACAACAAACCCTTTTAAGAACACCTTCAGATCTTCAATGTAAAAAACTTTCCAACCTTCTGACCTTCTCAGCTTCACTGGTTGCCTACAATATTATTTTTACAATTTTCTCAATATCCTTGACATATACATCCTTAAGCATCATCAATGCTAATAGTGTTGACATCAATGACAACCACATATCAGCAATGCAATGACAACATCCAACAATCTCCCCCTTTGGCATTGATGGAAACACATGATGTGAAAAATAATGCCACCAACCCAACTAGCTCTTCTCCAACAATCTACCCCTAAGATTGTGCACTCTTTTCATGTTTCCTTCTTCTCCCATGATTTTCACATTGCTCTTATCTCCCTCTTTGACATCAATGGAAAATTTACACATGCTCTAATCACATATTTGAATCATCAGACTACTCCCTCTGAGTAGTAGCCACCACAACATCAATCTAGAATAAGATATGGCTATGAATTCACGAATTGATGCAAAGACCTGCATCATAGTTCTAATCAGGAGGGGAAATCACCCCTAACTTTCCTTTGAGGTACTTAAAAGTATCCTTAGGCAATGGCTTAGTAAAGATGTCTGCAATTTTCTCCTTGGTAGGTATATACTCTAGTCTAACTTCTTTGTCACTTACTTTATCTCTCAAGAAGTAATATTTGATGGATATATGCTCTGTCCTTGAATGCAGCACTAGATTCTTAGAAATATTAATGGCACTTGAATTGTCACAAAATATGGCAATGGGTTCTTCATACTCAATTCTGACATCTCTCAACATTTTCTTCATCCACAATACTTGGGTACAACTGTTTGCAGCAGCAATATATTCTACCTCAACAGTAGACAATGAAACATAATTCTACTTTTTTCTTAGCCAAGATACCAATTTCTTCCCTAAGAAGAATGCACCACCACTAGTAATCTTCCTTTCATCCACATCTCCTTCCCAATCAGCATCAGTGAAAGCACTTAGGATAAGATCATCATCCCTAAGATACCAAAGACCAAGATCAACTATCCCTTTCAGGTATCTGAAAATTATTTTCACAGTAGTCACATGAGACTCTTTAGGATCATCTTGAAATCTAGCAACCATGCATACAACATTCATTATATCTGGCCTGGTTTGAGTCAAGTAGAGTAATCCACCAATCATTGACCTATATCTTGTCTGATTTTATTTAGGAGAATCATCATTATGTGTAAGTTTTCATCTGGTTATCATAGGTGTACCAACTGGCTTTGAATCTTCCATGCCCAACTTTTTCATTAGTTCTTTCACATACTTAGACTAAGATATGAAAATTTCATCATCTAACTGAGTGATTTGCAGTCCTAAAAATAATTTCAGCTCTCCTATCATTGGCATTTCAAACTCATTTTTCATTTCATCAGCAAACTTCATACACAAATCATCATCACCTTCAAAAATAATATCATCAACAAAAACTTCAATGATCAATTCTTTGTTTTGATCCAACTTGAAATACAGATTGTTGTCAGCAGTCCCTTTATTGAATCCAAGCTTCAATAAGTATTTATCCAATCTAGCATACCAAGCTCTAGGAGCTTGCTTAATTCCATATAGAGATTTCTTCAATCGGCATACCATGTCTTTTTCATCAATCAATTGAAATCCATCTAGTTGTTCAACATAGACTTCTTCGTCTAGCTCACCATTTACAAATGTTGACTTTACATCCATCAAATAGACTTTATAATTCTTGAAAGTAGCATAAGCAAGAAGTAATCTTACAACTTCAATTCTAGCAACAAGGGAAAAAGTTTCTTCAAAATCAATACCTTCCATTTGTGAGTACCCTTTGCAAACCAGTCTTGCTTTATTTCTGACCACTTCACCTTGCTCATTCAGCTTATTTTGAAACACCCACTTGGTTCCAATCACATTTTTCTTCGGAGGTTTGGGAACAAGATCCCATGTACCATTTTTCTCTATTTTCATTAGTTCTTCTTTCATGGCTTCCATCCAATGTTCATATGTGCATGCTTCATTGATATTGCTAGGTTCAGCTTTGAAAATTAGACAATAGTCTTCCAAAATTATTCTTCTAGTTTGCACACCTTTGCTCTTATCTCCTATGATCTAACTATCAAAGTGATTTCACCTTACATATTTGGAAGTTTTAGGATTTTCTCTAACTTCTTGTTCTTGTGTTCTTTCTTCTGCACTTTTGCTAGTCTTTGCTTCCTGATTCTCTTGGTTCACTAGAACAATTTGAAGTTGATTCTATGTTTGAACATTATTTCCATTGTTAGTATTATCATTTTGATCATCTAAGTCATATCCACTACATCTAGATGGTCTAACAATATCTTCATCAACTTTGACATTTGCACTTTCAACCATTTTCTTTAACCTCTTATTAAAGCATTGATAAGCTTTACTTTTAGTAGAGTAACCCAAAAAGATTCCTTCATCAGTTCTAGCATCAAAATTGCATATATCATCATCTCTCTTGATGTAACATTTGCTTCCAAAAATTTTGAAATACTTGACAGTAGGCTTATAACCAAACCATATCTCAAAAGGTGTCTTACCAGAATTACTGTTGACATATAGCCTATTAATGGTATACACAACAGTACTTATAGCTTCTCTCCAGTAGAAATGAGGAACATTTTATTCTAGCATCATGGTTCTAGCAGTGTCTAGAACGATTATGTTGTTTCTTTCAACTATATTTTTTTGAGGGGTCTAGGGAGTAGATAACTGTCTTTGGATTCCATGCTCTTCATAGAAGGAATTGAATTGTCGGGATGTGAATTCACCACCTCTGTCTGACCTTAGACACGTGATCTTTTGACCTATCTCATTCTCTACCATAGCTTTGAAACTTTTGAACTTTTCTAATGCTTCATATTTTTCTCTTAAGAAAGAAACCCATATCATTTTAGAATAATCATCAATGAGAAACATAAAATACCTTTCACCTTGTAGAATTTTGATTTTGGATGGGCCACATAGATCAGTATGTATCAAATCTAGTACTCCATTAGAGCTATACTGTTTTCTCCAGAAATAATTTATTGTCTACTTTCCCATCTGACATTCCTTGCACATAGTGTTAGTAGGCTTCACTAACTTAGGAAGATCTTTGAATACTTAAGTAGTGCTTATCTTGAAAATGTTATC
This sequence comes from Sequoiadendron giganteum, assembly GCA_007115665.2. NCBI lineage: Eukaryota > Viridiplantae > Streptophyta > Pinopsida > Cupressales > Cupressaceae > Sequoiadendron > Sequoiadendron giganteum. Next base: position 257,484,441 of record CM021107.1, on the reverse strand, counting down.
AAAGTTCACATGACACAACCTCCTATGCCATAACTAGCTTAAATCAATTTGAGAAATTAAGCAACTTTCACTAACAACACTCAAATGAAAGATATTACCTTTTGTCTGTGTACCTGAAGCAATCATATTTCTAGAACTTCCCCTTATTCTACACTTACCATCCTTGAATTGTAGAGTGTAACCCTTGTCTACCATCTGTCCAACACTTAACAAGTTATGCTTTAATCCTTCTCCATAAAGAACATCATCAGTATTATGCTTACCACCAAAATAAATAGTGCCTTTTCCACGAATCACACTAGAAGTGTTGTCTCCAAATCTTACAACACCACCATCATAGTCTTCCAAGCTTGCAAATATTCTTTTGTCACTAGTCATTTGATGTGAGCATCCGTTTTCAATTACCCACTCATCTGTTTCTTCAATTTTTGCTGCAAGATCTTTCTCAACATTCACATTACTAGTAGATTTAGTGGTCACCTACCATTTTCTTTGATAGCAATAAATATTGATTCATCTTCATTTCTAGTTTCTTTATCAGATTCTTCATCAATTACACCTTCAGCATAATAGCACTCCCTCTAAAATCTAGTCTTCTCAGGTTTGTACTTAGAAACTCTTTCAGGACATCTAGATGTAAAATGACCTATTTTATTGCAAGAAAAACATTTAATAGGTAACTTTCCTTTGTACTTACCATGACCTCTGGCTTCTCTTTTCACAATCAATACTTCCAGTTCTTCTAATTCTCTTTCTTCATCTTCAATATTTTTCATCTCATCTTCATATTTGAATGTCCTTTTGGAACTCTCACTCGGATTGTATCTTTGTTGGCTTTTTCAGGATACTATAGCTTTGAATGCAGATTCAGTCTTAGGAGTAGATTCACCAAATTCATTTAACTCAAAGGCAGCAATTTTTCCAATCAGCATGTCTCTTGTAATATTTGTCACTGTCTTGAGTTCATAAATAGCATGAGCTTTTGTTTTGTAGGAGGGAGGCACAAATCTAAGTATCTTACCCACAATTTCTTCTTCATCCAAGGTTCCATCAACACATATGATGCTCATCACTAGTTCATTTATCTTTTGAGAGAAAGAGAGGATGTTCTCATCTTCACTCATCTTCATTTCTTCCCACTTGCCTTTTAAACTTTGTATCTTAGCACTTTTCACTAGCACGTCTCTTTCAAACAATGTTTCCAGCTTTTTCTAGATCTGGTATGCAATCTTCAATCCTTACACATTTGTCATCTCTGAATCTGTCAAAGCACTTAACAAAGCTTCAATAGCCCTGGTATTAGCTTTTGCTTGCTTGATCTCATATTCAAAGGATGGACCATTCTGAGGAATAGTATATGCACTTTGTGTAATCTTCCAGAAGGGTTCTCCAGTGCACCTCAAATGACACTCCATTCTGACTTTCCATAAAGAGTAGTTTGTACCATCGAATCTAGGACTATCCTTCTTGTATGATGCCATCTCGAATCACCTCAAGATGTTAGGCTTCTTCAAAGGAACTAGCTCTGATACTAATTATTGGCAAAACAAGGATAGAAAACTGAGAGGGGGGGATGAATCAATTGTTTCCAAAATCAAACTTATTCAACATTAATCAACCTTAAATCTTAGATTTGATAATTAACAATGCAAGCATAAATCAACAACACATCAGAGACACATGAATGCCAAGATTTTATATGTGGAAACCCTGTTAGGGGAAAAACCACGGTGGATGTTAGTCCACAAGATTATACCCTATTAGAAGTATAATGAAGAACAAAAGAGGAATGCACTTACATTCAAGCACACTGCCTAGAGCACACTGCTCAGAGGAAGGCTCACTGCCTTACATACAATAATCAGATTAATTCCATCTAATGAGATTGAACTGAAGTAATAGCTTCTACAAAAGCTTGATTGCAATTCTGGGCACAAAAAAACTTCTACACACTCTTCCACACTCTGCATAAACTTCTTCGCACTCTTGTCTTCTCTTGAATGATTTGATATTTATTCGCACATGTACACCTCTTGCACACACTGAAAATTTCCTCTAAATGAGGAAAACAATCACTTATATATATCCGCTACATGAATTTACATCCACTACTCAGTCGGCCTCAAATAAAGAATAAATTACAATTGTCGGCCTAAAAACATGAATAAATTTTAATGTGCGCCAAAAAAATCCGGTCACAACATAGTGAGGACCCAAACAAACACCTTAGAACATGCCAAACAATAAAATATTAATCTGCATGGATCTACAACACGCTACTACCATCATGTCGGCCAAGAACATGAAAACTTGAGCACACATCGGAAAAATCTTTGATCACGAACACTCTGATCAATGTGGACGTACAAAAAGGATAGAGTACGACCTAGACTCATCCATGAAAATCATAGATACATGCACAACACATGGAATTACCATAATTTCATCCTCTTCATCCAAGAATACCATCTACAGAGACTGAATAACTGTAGGAACATAGATCTTCATAACTTCCACAAATCTTGTTGCGAACCTCTAAAACTTTTGAACAACATACAAGAAAGCTTCAGCAACAAACCCTTTTAAGAACACCTTCAGATATTCAACATACAAAACTTTCCAACCTTTTGACCTTCTCAGCTTCACTAGTTGCCTGCAATATTATTTTTACAATTTTCTCAATATCCTCAACATATACAACCTTAAGCATCATCAATGCTAATAGTGTTAAAATAAATGACAACCACAAATCAGAAATGCAACCACAACATCCAACACTACAAACCAATCCAAATGCCCAAAGCACAAAGACTATATAGACCATAAAGGCCAATGGCTTCTCCAAAGCAAGGGAACAGAGGAACAAGAGCCCCGACAAAGGCAGAGAGAAGAACAACCCTAAGAGTTCAAAAAACCTAACTTTATCATGGTCCCCAACCAAGTTTTGGGGAGCAATAAAGAGAGGTAGAAGAACAAGAAAGGGGCTCAATCTCTCAACCATAGACTAGAGAAAAGAAACAATGGAGAACCCCAAAGTAGGGAAGAAGCTTGAGCAAAGGAAAAATAGCCCTCCCAAAACCAACAAACCTTTAGCAGAGCAACCGCAAAACACAAGGGAAAAACCAAACGAGGTGAGGAACACCAAATGATAGGGCCAAAGAGGAGACACAACTCCAATAAATAGGAGGAGACAACCACCATGAGCCTAAACTTAGCCACGAGCCAACACCAAGGACCAAGCCAAGACCAGAGACAAAATAAGGAATGTCAACATAAAGGATTGCCAGCAACCATAGAGAGAAAGAACCACCCCTCACACAAAGGCCCAAGAAGCCCAAACCTCTCCCCAAGGAGCCCACATTGTAGAAAAAATGAGGAACCCACTTTGAAGAACCAAAAAAGAAGAAAAGTGTTTCAAGCCCAATAGGTGCAACCAGAACAAGATCCTCAACATCCAAATAGAAAGCACCACTCCACGACCCCTTAGCACCTAAAAGAGAGCAGAAATCATCAAAACAAGGAGGAGAGAAGCACACAACAACACAAAGATTAGGGAGAGAGCCATTGTCCTCATCTAGATTACCCTCAAAAATTTTGAATTCAACCCCCCTTGTGCCCTCTCCTGCCCACACCTATTCTCGACATAACGTTCATTTTTAAAAACTAAACCACAACTAACATATCTTTAAAAACTAAAAGTATTAGATAACTCTTAAGTTAAAAATAGCTATAAAATAAATCTTAAGTAAATAAAATAAAATAACTCATATTCTTCAAATAAAAATAAAGAACCTGGACGGATGGCTTCCAGGTGTGCACGGGCAAGTCTATTACAAGTCTGTGGCTAGTTTATGGCCACAACCTGCATGTTAACACCTCCCTTTACATGTGTGTGGGGAGTGGATTTTTGAGCCCAAGGTGGAGTTTTTTGCTGAGGGCTAGGTTTTTGTTTTCATTTGAGGTTGGGTCTTTTTCATGGGGGTTTTTGTTGGGATTTTTGTTGTTTGAAGTCAGTGTGGCCTTGGGTTCTGAGAGGGTTTTTTGTAGGTGATTTTTGGCTTCTTTTGGTGGTTATGGCTTCAAGCGAATCCTTTAGACCTAATCAGAGTATGGATTTTTGGGCATCCATATGGGTGAATAGTTTGTCTTCTTCAAAGTTTGCAACTACTCCTAATTTTTTGAATATGGTTTTGAGGATGGAGGGGATGGCTCTGTCGAGGGGTACTCATATCCTAAAATCAAATGGTTGTTTGGAGAGGATCTAGGTGAGGCATGTTCTGGTTATTAATCTTGACACTAGTGTAGAAGATATTGAATATTTTTCTAAGCATGCTTTAATTTGTAAGTTCGTGGGGCTATGGGTTTCCCTTCCATTTTTGGAATCCTGGACTAGCCATACTTGGAGCCTTGAAGGTGAAATGGAGGTGATGATGATGGACAGAAAATATTTTATGGTCGTGTTTAACTACATGGTTGATCGTGATAGATTTTTTGAGTAGGGGCCTTATTTTCATAACCAAATTGGTTTGTTCATCAAGCCATGGCATGTTGGGTTCAAACCTTCGGAGGAGCTCCCAAATCAAGTTTTTATCTAGGTGCACCTCTTGTGGTTCCTGGTGGAATTTTGGAAAAATGATGTTCTGCATATGGTGGCCTTGTTGCTAGGAAAGTTGGTGGGTTCTTATCAAAAAACATTGGATAAAAAGGTACTTACATTTGCATGCATTTTTGTTGAAATATATTTTAGTAACCCTCTTCTAGGTTCTTTAGAAATCTGTGTGGGAGTGTCTTCATGGGTGCGACATCTTGATTATGAGTCCCTTCTATTTTGTTATCAATTGTGTCATGAGTATGGCCATTTGTAGAAAAGATGTCCTAGGGTCTATTCTTCAGTGCCCTTTCCTAACCACCCCCCTTGTAATCCTCCTAAGGAGGATAAAGGAAAGGATCCTATTTCAAGAACAGTGAAAAATAAAGAGGGTTTTATCCATGTTAAACCATGTAACAGGAATCCAGGTTAAAAAGTAATTTTCAAGGAGCATCAAGAGGAGGAATTTTTCAATCACTTTGATGTACTAGATGATCTTTGCAAATAGGAGGTAAACCCTAAGTTTTTGGCCTTGGATTCAAGTGTCTTGGATGTGGATCAAGAGGGTACTAAAACTGTGGATTATTAGAGCATTCAGGTAGATGGGATGATTTTAGCCCAAATGGATACAGATACAAACCCTATGGTTTCTGAAGATCATGTGACCTTTGTAGCTATGGAAAGGTTGGAAGATTCGTCTTGGTTGAGAAAACTTCCCCTTAGGAGAAGATGGTATCATATTTAGAGAAAGGAAATAAAGCTTCTTCTTCCTTAGGGATTCTTTATAAAAATTCAAAGAAAGGTGGTCCTAAGAAATCTTCCAAGGTTGGGAGGAAGAAGGATTTGGATAAAATCAAGATGATGGGTGAAACATTGGTTGAGTCAAGATCTATCAAAACTCTTGACTCAAACTTTTCCAACTCTTAGATATGATTATTCTTTCATGGAATATTAGAGGCTTGAACAATAGACCTCGAAAAAAAGTTGTTCAAGATTTGGTGTGAAGCCATTCGCCTGATATGGTTTTTATTCAGGAAACTACACTTTTTAAGGATATTATGTGTATTTTGGTGCCTAAACTTTGGCGGCAAGGATATTTCCAGTGCATTGGTTCTCAAGGTAATGTTGGGGATGTATCTTTCTTATGGAACCCTTTGAAGATCCATCCTCTATGGTGGATTTCTAGTAAGTTTTTAATGTCTATGGCTGCTTCGAGTCTGGAGTCTGGAGAGACTGTTCTTTTATCTAATATTTATGCCCCTACTAACATGCCTAGAAAACATAGTCTATGGTCTCATATTTGGTTAATGCAGAGTATTTCCCCTTTATATCCTTAGATTGTTTCAGGGGATTTTAATGCTATTACTGATTTGGAGGAAAAGAGGGGAGGAGTGTTGAGGTTGGAGCCTTTTACCTTTCTCCTCATAAATAATATTGATTCCCTAAATTTGGTGGCTATTAAACCTAGTATTGGTATTTATACTTGGAATAACAAGAGGTGTGGTAAGGATTGTATTACTAAGAGGCTTGATAGGTTCTTCATTTCTTGTTTCTAGATTGGAGGATCCTAGACTACTAGGTCAAAGATTCTAGATTGGAGGGGACCTTATCATTGGCCAATTAAGCTTTTTGCTTCTTTCGCTTGGGTTTCTTGTAATCCCTCTTTCAATTTTTAACTTATGTGGTTGTGGGAGCCTTCTCTACAAGATCATATGGATGAGTGGTGGCACCAAGGTAGACCTATTTTTGGCACAACAATGTATTCTTTTGTCAAGAAGCTACAATTTTTAAAGTAGCAGCTCAAGAGGTGGAATAGGTGGTGTTTTGTTGATATCTTTCATGCTAAAGTTGTTTCCTAGGCTACTTTGGATGCTATTACTCGTGAGATTAGATATCATAGTCTTTCTAATGATTCTATCTAGAAGGATTCAAAGTATTTGAAAGCTCCAGAGGAGTGCTAGCTATGGGAGGAGATTTATTGGAAATAGAAGGTGTGAATTGAGTGGTTGCGAGACGGGGATAGAAATACTACCTTTTTCTTCAACTCTATGAAGGCCAACATACATGGTAATTCGATCCCTTATCTTGTCAATTCTAGGGGAGATCATATATCCTCTCAAGGGGATATTTCTCATGAAACTTCTCAGTATTTTTCCACTTTGTTCAAGGAGGAATCCCTTGTTGCAAGGGAGAAATAAAATCATATTATCACTTGTATTCCTTCATTGGTTTCTAGGGAAATGAATGAACACCTTATGAGCCCTATTTATCTAGAAGAATTGGAGGATTTTTTTTTTAGATGAAGAAATGGAAGGCTCCTGGTCCTAACAGGTTTTTGATTGAATTCTTTTAAGAATTCTAGGAAATCATAAGTTTAGATCTTTTAGAGGTGCTACGTGAATCTCAAGAGAACAAACAGATGTTAAAGGCCTTGAGCTCTACTTTTCTTGCCCTCATCCCCAAATATGATGGGGCTGATCGATTGAGTTTGTTTAGGCTCATTGCCCTATGTAATATGATTTACAAGATTTTGTCCAAGTTGATAGTGGAAATATTAAAGTGGTGGATCAGTAGGCTTGTCTCTAAGGATCAAGGGATTTTTGTGATTGACATGAAAATTTTGGATGGTGTGGTCATTGTAGCGGAGACCATTCACTCCATGGTGACCTCAAAAGACAAAGCCATGTTTATCAAACTGGACATGGACAAGGCCTATGACAAGGTCAAATGGTCTTTTCTTCAGAAATTGCTTGGTGCTTTAGATTTTGTTGAGGAGTGGGTTTTGTGGGTGATGAGTTGTATCACTTCCACTTCCTTCTCAATTTTGGTTAATAGGGAGCCTTCCTCGTTTGGGGCTTCTAGAGGCCTTCGTCAAGGGGACTCTTTGTCTCCTTATTTATTTATTCTCTTGGCTGAGGGTCTGGGGAGAGCTATTGAGAGTCATGTTAACCAAGGTTTGATACAAGGATGAAACTGGGGTAATGGCTTATCTCCTCAATATCACTTGTATTTTATTGATGATACTGCTCTAATGGGTGTAGCTAAAATCGGGGAGGCTTCCAATGTCCACAAGGTATTGTAAATTTACCTCATAGCTTCTTGACAACATATCAATGAAGGTAAATCTTATATTTTTTTCCTTAACACTCTTGTGTCTAATCAACAACGGATAGCTCGTATCCTAAGATTTTAGATTGGCCAATTGCCTTTGACCTATCTTGGCAAAATATTATTGATTTAAGTTTTATGTGAAAGTGAACCAATGGACTCATAGGTGGTTATCCTTTGTGGGTCGAGTACAACTTCTAAATTCAATGGTGCAGGCTCTTCCCAACTACAGGTGTATGCTTCAGGTGGATCCTTTTGGCTTAATAAGGATTTGGACTCTCTTGCTAGGAAATTTTTATGGGCTAGAAATTTGGCATCCTCAAAGTGGATTTTGGTGAAGTGGGAAACCATTTGTAGATCGAAACAACTTGGTGGCTTGGGGTTGCGCTAGACCAGTTTCATTGGCTTGGCTTTATCTACTAAGCTATATTAGAGATGGCATACTAAACAAGACCATGTTTGGGCTAGGATTATCTCTAATAAATACTTGTAGGGGGTGGAGAAGGAGGAGGTTCCCTATTTTCCACTTCTAGGTAAAGATTATGTGATTTGGGAAATGCTTAAAAAAGGAGCTAAGTTGATCAAGGAAAGTTTTTTCTAGATTTGAAGGTTTGTTCTAGATTTGAAATAGAGGTTATGATGTTCTCTTTTGGTATGACCCTTTGGATGGTTCCTCTCCTATTTTTTCCAAGCATCCTAATTTATAATATCTTTTTCATCGCTTCTTGGAGGTTGGCTGGTCCTAGGTTGCAGAGTTCAAATCTACTCATTTTTATGGGCAAGTGGAAGTGTCTAGATGGAAGGATTCTAGTGAGTGGCCTATTGGGGGTTTGGAAGAGGATCGTGCTAATCTTATTATTATCCTTTCTAGTAGGGAGTGTAGCTCAATTGGGGAGAGGGAAATTTTGGCTTGAAGCCATGACCCTAAGGGGGTCTACACAATGGCTTGTTTCTATCAAGAGTTGATATTTTAGAAGTATGGAGGGATGGAAGTTTCTTGGTGGAAAAAAAATTGGAATAATTTTTCTTGGCCGAAGTGCAACTGCTTCTTGTGGACTTTAGCTTGGAATAGATGCCTGACTTGGGATAATCTTCACAAGTGAGGTTTTCAGAGTCAATTTGTGTGTGCTCTCTATGGATGTTGGGAGGAGGATTTGTCCCACTTGTTCTTTTGGTGCCCTTTTGCTAAGATTCTTTGAAATTATTGGTGGATCATTTGGTGATGTCTCTATGTTAATGCATCTTCATTGATTGAATTTTGGAGTAGCTTGGGGAGGCCTCTGAAAAAGGATCCTTTTCTCCAAATTATTTAGAATATTTGTCCCATTTTCATTCTATGGTGGATTTGGAAGGAGAGAAATTAGAGTTATTTTTGTGGAAGTAATTTGATGATTCAAGAGGTTTGGCAGAGAGTTGTTAGCATGATCCAAGAGACTATGGAAGCTAAGTGTAAGGTTTTATTCCCTTTGTAGAAGGGAGATGAAGAGATTGTGAATGGTTTGGGCTTGCATGGACCAAATTTTCTCTTTCTATGTTCGAAGGGGTTGTCATGCCAAAAATAAGGTTCAAAGATAAGGTGGTTGGTCCCCTCCTTCAACGGATGTTTTAAAGATAAATACTGATGGTTCTTCAAGGGGTAATCTTGGATTTTTTGGCATTGGGGGTGTTGGAAGGGATAGTTTTGGAAAGGAAAAATTCTTCTTTTCTATTCATAAGGGGCAGAAAACCAATGACTTTATGGAAGGTTTGGCGATGTTGTTTTCTATTGAGAGAGCTTGCACTCTTGGGTGGTGCAAGCTCATCTATGAATCTGACTCCCAAATCATGGTTAATTTGTTGAATGGGAAGAAGTTGGATAGGTTTAATTGGAAACTTGCCTCAGTTGTCAGGAATATTCTACAACTAAGTTCCATGCTTGAGTTTGTTTCCTTCACTCACATCCCTTGGGAGTGGAACAAGGTCATTGATTATTTTTCCAAGTGGGCTTCTGAGCAGAATAGTGGCTAGAAGATTGAAGGTTGGGAGTAGTTATCCCCAGATAATTCCCAATATTTGGAGAGACTAATCTTGGAAAACATGGGTGGATATTGTTTCATGATGGTTGGTCTTACAATGTGTATTGCCTTTGTGGCTTCTTGTTGGTTTTGGTTTTGTTATTTCCTTCTAGGAGTCATTTTTGGACCCTGATTGCTTTGTATTGCTAACTTTCTAGATGCAATAAATTTTTGCCCTTCTTTTTTAATAATAAATAAATAAAAATAAGGTAAATAATGTAAATTAAATTAAATAATTCTTAATTTTTTGTAAAGTAAAATAAAATAATTTTCCAGTAAAAAATAACTCTTAAATAAATAAAATGCCTCTTCAAATAAAAATAAAATAAATATATACATAAAATAAAATAACTCTTACATTAAAAAATAATTATAAGGTAATCTTTAAGTAAATACAAATAGTTCTTCAAATATAATGTAAATAAATAGTAATAATTTTTAAATAATTCTTAAGTAGGATAAAATAATTCTTAAGTAAAAAAATAATTTAAAATTGATATCTCTCAATGTTTTAGATAGATATATTTAAAATATATATACTAGGTAGGTACTCATACCCACCATCTAGATATGCAAACCAAGAATTGAAAAAAAACATTATCCAATTACTTAGTTCAACTGTATATAAAAAAATACATAAATTAAACAAAATCTTATTACAAGATAAAAATCTATATTCAATTGATCAATTAATTTCAGCACATAAGACTGTAAAAAAGAAAGGCTAAATTAGAGTATCATTCCAAAAATCAAGAATAAATTTCCAAAACATTCACAACACCCCAAATAAAGTTAGATCATCACTAGAGCTTTCCAAATATGTAGAGAAAATGGTTGAAACACTTATTTAGGAAGTAATCACACATCAAAGGTTAAAATCAAAACTTTGTTAAAAATAGAAACAATGAAAATTCCATCTAGAAAATAATCGTAGAAATAAAAGGCTAATTTTGCAAGAAATGGACCTTAAAATTTTCATCAAAAAATTATATGTTTTAAGGATTCTACCTATAAGATTCATCCAAGATTGAGACTAGACCATGATCTAGATGAGCAAAGTAAATTTCAAAATTAGATGTGTTATTCCAATATGAAAAAATCTTAAACAAAATATGAAAAAGAATATGGTATTCCACAAATTCAAGATTACAATGATGTAGACTCAATAATCAAATGTGAGCAAGAGTGGAGCATTTATAAGGAATATTCAAAAATATTCCTATCACATGACAACTAGGTGAATCACTATGAATGAGACCAAGTAAAATATTTCTTGTTAATCGTAGAATATGGTTTCTATGAATATGGCACATGTAGACGAAATATTATACTCATCACAATGTACAAGGTAATACTTAATAAAACTTAATCTATTCTTAATAAACCTCGGATAATTAAATAAATATGCAAATATAGTACTCACTCCAACATCCCCATAAGCACGACTTAGGAAGGTATTAAATATGATGATAATGGATTCCAATAACAAGGTCATGTTAGGTACTCATGTACATAGCGATCTATCATAAATGAATAAATAGAGAAAACCCATAGAAAAAAATATCCTCCTAAAAGAAAAAAATAAGAGAAGGTTGAAGATGGCCTACTCAATACATCAAGGATAGTAGTGTGAATGTGCTAAAGAAGTACTCGAATTTGCACTCTGAAGATGGAAGTAATAGTGAAGGAAAAATAAAATTATGAAAGAGAGCTAGAAAAGGTTAAGAAAGAAAGCTCTAATAAAATAGAGATGTATTAAACATGTGCAATGCTCTATTTTGAGCTATAGATTTAAATTGTGTTGTAAGGTGAGCGAGAAATAGGTCATTTCCATGTTAGATAGAGAAATGGTTTATTGGCACCCAATCAAGATCTAGTTCTTGTTAAAAAGGTTTATTTTTAGTTATAGATTAAAACATTCTAAGGTGAGCAAGATAGGGGAATGGTTGATAATAATAAAAATTGAATGAAAAAATTTGATAATCAAGCTTAGATAATACAACATGAAATGGAATAATCTAAGTATTCTTGACAATGTCCCTTGTCCTTTCCCTTATAAAAATAAAACATATATATATATATATATATATACATCACCCCCTATAGTTTTCATTCTATAATACAAGAACAATATCAATCCAAAAGGGAAAAAGAAATCCAACTATCTTTGATCTATTATTTTTATCCCCCATTCTCTTTAGATTCATTAATATTTAATTTGATATAGATAATTCTTATTTCAAACCATATGCATATCCCTAAGAAAGAGAATCTAGTGATAATAAATGACCTAAAAATGTATAAAGAGACTCCATTACTAGCTAACTATAGAAGATGGATAGACATAATTTATATTTACAAGATCTACATTTATCAAGCATAAAAGCATGATTGTGTATAATCACAAAGAGGAGAGAAATCTAACCATTGATACTTTTAAAATTTGAATTGGAGGGAAAAAAGGAAGAGGTCTTGCATAGATAACTATACCATGTGAAGGAATTTTTTGATTAAATCTCTTTGAGGGATGGAATCCAAAGCATAAGGCACATGATCCTTACCGCAAATTAAGTATGATAATCTTAGGAAATGTGTCTCAAAATTGTTCCTAATGTTAAAACTACAAAAAGTGTGATTTTCAAGTTAAAAATAGAAAAACTCTTTTTTTAGGCTATAAAGTTGGTTTTTGGCTGAAATAAATATTCTAGGTTCTTCAACACCAATTCCAAGGTGTGATATTTTCCAATATCTCTAGACAAAATTCCAATCTTTCCCTACAAGCTATAAAATAGAAAATGTAAAGAAACACATGAAAATGGATCAATCAACATGAATTAATTAGCTCATGAAATGGAGATGTACATATAGGAGAAGGAAAGTGAAATTTGCACCAATAATAGCAGAGAATACAAGTAAATAAATTCCCACTAACAAGTACTAGAGGTGAGTTAACTCCACAAGACTAGCTATCCACAAAACTAGCACACCTAAGAAATCTTAACTCCAAATGTAGGAATAATCAACAATAAAAAAATGAATATAAATATTATCCTACACTAACTCCCCCCTTAAGTACATCTTAAGTGGGCAAAAATAAATTGGGTTGCAGCAACTAATCCCAATGAGGTACCCAAGAATATTTCAATATCTCATAAAGTGGAGAAAGGGATAAAATCCAGTGAGAAAAACTCCTACCAAAAGAGAGAAAAGAAGGTGAAGAATATAGTAATCATGATGACCCCCCAAGTACTACTTCTATCACATAAGTATAGGAAATAATCCACTCATAGGAGAGATAAAGAGAGAGAATGGAACCCTCCATAAGATGATAGATCTTATAATGATTAATGATTTTTGAAGAAGAATGCAAAGTATGATCTTTAAATGTCAAACAACATTTCCCCCATGGAAGAAAGTGAATTGCAAATAGGTGCATAAAATTTTCTCATGTGAGAAGAATGGAATTCTCTAAGTGATGCACAAGATCCAAAGAGAATGATGTAATCTCTAAAATTTTCTCAAATTCTCCACATGTAGGATAATGTAGAATGAGAACCAAATATGTATATGTGGTGATAGTAGCATTGATTTGGTTGTCATCATTTAAGTTCCTACCAACTCTATAAAATGGGACTCACTAAACAATTATGATATGCATGTCAAATAAGTATACCTATCAAAGTTATAGTGGAAACATAACTATGAAGCTTCTATTGTCCTAAATCATGAGAAATCAAAATGCAGAAACAATCAACCCTAAATAATCAAGAGGTGAAGGTGATATGATATCAATGTGTAGTGTAGGAGCCGATGAGGAGGATAGAACTTTGAGGTTCAAATAACCAAATTGTATTTCCTTATTAATGGTGAAGGTATCAATTTCATTTATATTCAAACCATCATCAAATTCAACAAAACCAAAGGAAGACAAGGAATACAATTTGGAATTATGATCAGCATGTCCTATAGTAATGATGTCTCTACTTTGTAAATCTCTAATGATCACTAAATGTGGTGTAAACTCAACTATTTTCCATGTACCACTATGTGTGATCTGATAAATGGAAATAATATTATTAAATAATGAAGGAACATAAAGTACATCATTGAATTTTCCTTCGCCAATCTCAATAGATCATTTTCCATAAACTAAAATATAGATGTTATGTGTCATCAAAATTAGTGGAAATGAACAAGGCTCAAATGTAGAAAATAATTCCTTGGATGCAGCCATGTGATGTGATGCCCCATAAAGAAGAAGCCACTTTTGTGATGTCATGTTTACATAAGCAAATATTTCCATACCTTTTTTCTTACCTTTATCTAAATGTGTAGATGATGTAAATGGAGAAGCTTGGAAGAATCGCCTATCTTGGATGTAGGTAACTATTTTTTGAAGAAGATGCCTCAACTCATCAATTTTTTTTTTATAGCATTAATTTTATTCATGCCCTTGTTTCTTACAATAACAACATGTGGGTCTCTCCTTAGAATTTTTCCCTTTTGATGATGAAGATGGAGCCTCTAATTTTGTGTCTTTATCTTGATCCTTATTTTGTGTCTTTGCTTTAGATTTTTGAAACCTTTTTTTAGTTGCAACAAGAGCTTGTGCCTTTGAAAACTTCATTTTACCCATTTGAATTATTTTATCTTTCTCACTAGTCAATTTGGTAAAGAAGTTATCTAGAGAATGCATTTTCCATGTGATTCCAAGAGCCCTTTTGGTGGATTAAAAGGTAGATACAAACACAAAATAATCAAGACCTAATTTGAAGAGTATAGAAAGAAATAATTGATCCTCCTTTTTATCTATTTCACATTATTTCAACCTTAGTGATTTTAATTTAGTGAATAAGTTCTCTAGGGTGTCAAATAAAATGGGGCTCAAACTTACGAGCCCATTTTCCAACTCATGACCTCTCATTTCATCTTCCTTCCCAAAGATTTTTTCTAATGCAAATCATACTTCATTATGTGTTTTCAAGGCTTCTACATGAAAGAGGAGTTTGGGAGACACAATAAGACACAAAAATCTAAAGGCTTGATCACATTTTTTAAACCATTTTTCTTGAGCTTCCTTAGCAACAATTTTTTTCTCAATGTTCATTGTTACCCTATACAACTCTTTGCTCTCTAACACAAGTTGTACTTTTAGTTTCCAATCATGATAATTGACGGGTGTTAAATATGTTAAAATATAATTTGAATCCATTCTCTAAAGGAAATGTTATTGCAAAAATAGAGATTTGGAAGAAAGGTAGGAACTGCACAAAGAAATAATACACAACTCCCTCCCTGATTAAATATTAGATCCCCCCATATTTTGTGAATTTATACTTTTAGTGCATAGACATGTCTAATGGAATAAAAAATAGAATTATATTCTAGTGTGATGACATTCCCAATGGTCAAGCATAAAAAAATGTTTATTTTCAAAAAAATAGCACTCAATTTCAAATTGTCAATCAAAAGTTACAATAATTTTAATATTTTCCTATGTTGTCTAATTAACTTTCACTTCACAATTTACCTTTCAAAGTAAAAATTAAGGAGCTGAATTTTAGCCCCCCAACCTAACTTTTTATCCCTCATATGACTTTGGCTAGGGGCTAAACTTTTGGTGGTTTCTCCTCCCCCTTTATATTGCTGTGATTGAAGGGTGAAAGTTGATGTCAACTCATTTCAATGAAAAGAGTTTGGTGTTTAATTTCACTCCCACAAGGTCGTCAATGTTCCTTTCTTTCCTTGAGTTTTTGTTGCTCTCCTTGATTGTCCATTTATCTCCTTGCATGCCTTTGATCACGTGAATATGTGGTTTGCATCTATGTGAATTTTGGATTGAGACTATGTGGAATAGAATTGTGGAGAATAGGTTTATGGTTTTGTGGTTATCACTATTCAAACATTGAGGGGACTCAACAAATGCCCACATCATGGCCTTCTTTGCACACAAAAACCTCTACACTACTGCCCTTCTCTATACATAATGACATCTACACTACCCACATGGAGGGGAAATCATGGGAGATCAACCTTAATGCACTAGCAAATTGGTCTCAATCAATGAGAGAATGGAAATAGAATATCACATCTATGCATGCATGACAAAGACGCATAGACACAAAGCAAAAATTATATACATAACGAACCACAGATTGCATGCAACAAATATTTTCAAAGGAATATTAAGACAATATTGTATCTGACACCCAAATTTCACAATGGATCTAATACCATGTGACATTTTCTAAAAACTTTGGATAGAATTCTAGTATCAATACACCCCTACAAGTTAGAAAAGAGAATATGTAAAACAACATAATAAAATGGATCAATAAACATGAATTAGGTCACAAAATGGAGACACACATATAGGAGAAAGGAAGCACAATTGCCACCAAGAATAGTGGAGAAGACTAGGCAATGAAGTCCCACTAACAAATATTGGTGGTAAGTTAAATCCACAAGAATAGCAAGCTAACTCCATGAGACTAGCTAGCTAACCCAATAAAATTAACACACTTAAGTAAGCTTAATTCCAAGCATAGGAATATTTTGTGTGTAGAAACAATCCACAATAAAAATGAAGATAAATAATATCCTACACTAATGTAGGGTGAATTTTGTGTAGTTCTCTTTGAACTCTATAATTTTTTAAAATGATCAATCAACATCCTCCTACACTAATGCAGGGTGAATTTAGTGTAGTTCTCTTTGAACTCTATAATTTTCAAAAAGGCTCAATCAACATCCTGAATCAAAAGTTATGGTCTATGAAAGTTGGGTCTTTTGTATAAGAAATATAAAAATGTGTTGGACACATAAAAGAGTTATAATGGGGAGTTACACTTGTTAATCAATTTATGATGATTTTATGACACATCATAAGGAATAATTGGTTGGATATAATAGAATCAAAATAGAAAAATTTGGTGAGTGGATTATAAAAACGTTATAACAAATAGAAGGAATGTGTTGTTTTTAGCCTATGGACTCATGTTTATATGTAGGTGTTGGATTTATTATCTAACATTTTGGATGTCACTTTTTATGTAGTTTTAGCTCATGGTTTTCTAAGTATCATTTGATGGTTTCATATATTGTAACTCCTATATATTAGGTGTTCAAGATAGAGGTTGAGTGAAAGTTTGGTAGATATTGTTAAGCTATTAAAACTCTTCTAGATCTCTAGCTGGTGATACTATTGTGAAGGTTTGCTCTATAATTGTATTGTAATTGTGTAGTAAATTGAATAACACAATGGGCTAGTTTGGAGTGTGGGATTTTTCTCCTAAAATATTTTTCTCCACATACACATGTTATGGTATATTATTTATTCTATGCTTATATGTGTTTCTTTTGTATGTAATTGTTAAAGATTAAAATTTATACAATACCTTCATAATTTTAAAGTTAAAGCATTTTTACTTACCTTTCTTTCATTTTCCACCATAGCCAATGTAAATGATAATTGATAGCAAATATTTTTTTCATTTACAATGACATTGATAATTGATTTTTTAAAGAATTTTGAAAAAGAATAAATAAATTTGGTACAAGTTTGAGTTATTGTTTAGTACAATGCAATGCATACAAGTAACTTTAAAAGGGACTTTAAAAAGGCTAAAGCATGTGCTAGGATTCCTAATTATCTTAATATGTTGGGATGGTAAAAAAAAAAAAAAAAATTATATAAATTGGTGACCCATTTCACATGATATCAATATTTTTACTTGCATGAATTAATTCTCTTGGAATTCATAAGTTTTGTTCAACAATTTCTTCCTAAGCAAAGTTTAGTTTTTTATTTTTGGCTTGGTCACTTGAAAACAATGTTAGTGTTTAATTTGCACATGTTAGTGCAACACAAAATGAAATAGATGTGCAATAGATTTTCTCTTCAAACTAGAAGGAGAAGCTCCATATAACATAAAAATTAATCTATTATGAACAATTTGTACTTTTTTTTTCAATCCTTAGAGTTTTCAAGGGATTTTGATAGTATGTAATATAATTTCAATAAAGCTTGTGTTTTTTTCTTAATCTAGAGCATAAGGAAATATACCACATAGTACTAGATAAGTGATTTTAGGCTTTTTTGATTGAAATAAATCTATATGACTTCACAATTTTGTTGTTCAATTAAATGTAGAGATTGAATAATTTAATTATCCGTGACAAGTTTGAATAAGTTAAAGCGCATAAATATGAACATCATAGTAAATTATATGTAATAATTGGTACAAATTCATGATCAACACCTTTGAGCTCACCTACAATTCAAAGCTTTCAAAATTTTCAAAGCAATTTAACCCTTAGTACACATAATGAGATGCCTCAATAAACATGTATAAAAAAAAAAAAAAAAAATTGAGTGAATAAAAATATTAGGATAATAATAACATTAAATAGTCAATCCAATAATGTGCAAGCATAAGAATTACCATTGATGAAACTAAGTATAAAAAGGCACTTATTTATACTATTTACAAAGTTTTTGCATGAGAATAAATGAAATAAAAAAATTGAAACTCAACTATAACTACAACTATTTGCATGATTCACAAGCTTTATTACAAATTATTCCATTCGTTAATTATAATATTACATGTGATTGTTGGTTCAACTAACGATACAAATTATAAAAAATTACCTCTTTTGATTCTCATTTCTCTTGCATGATGAGATAGATAATCTAAAAATAATGAAATCCAAGCTAAAAATTGCATGGGCTTAGGTCAAAAAATACAAACTCAAAGTATGCTTTTATTCAAAAAATGGTGACAATATTTTTTAGCACAAGCTAAAAAAAGACTTATTTGGAAGGCAACTTTGGATGATTTCAATAAAAAAAATTATGGCAAACCTTTTGATGAAACTCTAAAACTCTTAATGTTTTTTCAATCTTGGCGACTTAACTTTGAAACCCTCATATTAGTTATGTTGCCTCAATTTTTACATATTATAATTATAGCTATTTTATTGTGAGTCTTTATTAACTTTCTAATAATGTTCAGTGTCATTTCTACTAACACACTTCTACCTTGGAAAATATTTATAGACACAATAGTATTTCTAGGGTTTTATTCACTAAGGTCGAATTTTCTTATTATGGCTTTCTAACATTGAATCTAGCTACAACAAAAAGTCTGTTAATCTCTCTTTCACCATCCTAAATTATTTTTTGGTTCATTCTTTTCAATCTCTTTATTGTGAAAACTTCCAAATGTTTCCTCTTTATCTAACATGGGAGCACCATGGAACCTTGGAGAGGAGTGAGTCAAGACAACACCTAAATGCCTCTCTTGTTCTTGTAGAATTTACCTCCTTTCTATCCTCTCTCTACCTTTTTTGTATTATTTGTTTAATTAACACAACATTTATATCATTAAAGACTCATTTTCAATTTATGAAGTGGACGTAATGTCTAATGAATCTTCTTTGCTATTATTAAAATTGAATGTGTTCTTTCCAACCTACATGCAATTTTTTGAGCTCCATAATAGAACTTTGGAAAAGGTGTTCTTTCCTTTATTAGTTTTTTTTGTTGAGCTATAGCTCATATGGACCAACTAGGACTCAATCCTAGGACCTCCCATTTGTTTTTGGAGTGCTCTATCAACTGAGTTGATGGAACCTCTTTGGCCAGCCCATCTTTGGTCTAAGAGTGGCTTATTTCCGACACCCCCTTAATTCACACTATTGGATTGAGTTATATCTCACATGGACCAAATATAGCTTGAACCTTTGACCTTCCATTTTCCATTGGAGTGCTCTACCAACTGAGCAACTAGCCCTTCTTTGGCCAGCCTATTTTCAGTTTTGGTGTGGCTTATTTCCAAAAATTACCTCAGTGACTAATTATTATGCTTATGAAGTGTATGGTAACATGTATTGATGGTTGTTGATTTTTTTGTTGACTGAGCATCTAATTTACTTCTCAAAAAGTATCTTCTAAAAGGTGCACTCCTTTATGTTGGCTGATATGTCTATTTTTTATTTTATCCTCTTTGATTTTACTTTTACAGTGGCATGCTTTCTTGAGGCTAATAACACTTTTTAATCTTTTTTATATTTTCTACTTTATATTTTTTAATTAATATTTTTTCACAAATAGGTTTAATTTTATAATATCACTTAATAATTGAAATTAAAATTGACAAAAAATCTGCAATGGTTTAGTAATTCAAGCTTTTGGACATTGACATGATGAGCTTGTTACACGATTAAAAAAAGTATAATAAATATCAACACTCAATTGATGAAAATGATAAATTAATGGCATAAACAACTAGCCTTTGATGACAAAGGAGTTTAATGTAACACAATCAAGTTTTGGATTGGCTACAATAATTGGGTCTATCTAGGGACCATTGAATATACTTGTGGCATAAGAAGACTTCATAATCTTTAAGAGTTTATAAGTATATTGGTGTCTTATCAATTGGGAAACAAATTCATATGATCCTAAATCACCTAAATATGGAACTCTTCGATTGCCTAACAAAACATGAATTTTCATAATCCATAAAGGAAATACAAGACTACATAGAAAATAATTCACAAATTAAAAAACACAATACAACCATTAACACAAAAACACTCAAACACTCTTTTAAAAGTAGAAACTAAGTAAAGCAAAATGGGTTGCACAAAACTATTTGCATATTGTGAAAAGTATCAGTCTCTCCTCATAATTTGAGAATTCAATCATAATAACAAATAGCTTTAAAAATATCACAATATTTTCTCAAAGAGCCATGGTAGAGGTTGGTAGACACAGCCATGCAAAGAGCCATGGTAGAGGTTGGTAAACACAGTCATGCAATGAGAAATTCATGGTGAACTAATTGACATGCATTGGTCCCAATTGGTTTTCTTCCATGAGAAACCTCTCTAGCAAATGAAGATATTGGGCCTCCTGAAATTATCTAGCGAGATCCTACAATATAACATTATTGTAAGAATAACAACTACCATATATGGGGACACATTCTCCCACCAGTCCAAGCCAACTTCATTGGAATCAGTAGCCACTCCAAGGGTGGGCAAGGAAATCATTTATTAATAAGAGAGCAATGAGTAGGAAAGGGTGTGAGCAAGGTTTTTTGAATTCCTCAGGGATTGCTGAAGATGGTGGTTCAGATTTGGAGGACGAAGATGATGATGATTTTCGCTCGTTGGGTGTCTAGCTCTGGCCAAATTTGGTGGTCTCTTCCTGGTAGTCGCCTTGTCTTGTCAAGGTTCTTGTTGCTTCGAAAGTGTGGTTTGTGGATGCCATGCATCCTGTCTTGCTTTCTTTCTCTCATGGTGGTCTGTGGGAGTTCTTTTTGCTGCCCTTGGTGCCTTTTGTAGGAGTTTGTCTGGTTTTCTCTACATTTTCTTTGGTTAGCAGTGCTTCTGCTGAGTCTTTATCGCACTTGTTTGTGCTGTCTCTTCATGCCCTTGACAGGTTTAGTGGCTCGTGTCTTTCGAGGGAGTTTCTTGTTCGGTTGGTTGGAGTGTTTGCTTTATGGGGCTCCTCCTTTTCCTTTCCCGACTTCCAGGGTTCGCCGTTGGTCTTTTTCTGGGTTGGTCCTCTTGCCAGTTCCTCGTTTTGACTTGGTCTCCTACCTCAAGCGGGGTTTGGGGATGTCTCTGCCCTGGAGTCGGCTCTAGCTTGTTCTCTGCCTTATGTCTTCTTGTTTGCTAGTTTTTTGGAGGTCGTGGGACCTCTGTTGTTTCTTAGTCTGGGTTGTTTTGTTGCAGGGGTGTTACCTTATGCGGGTGTCAAAGCTCTACCACTTTCGCTTTTCTTGGTGATTTCTTGTCTTCAGCTCTTCGCCTTGTTTGTTGAAGTTTTAGGTTTGCTTTCTGGCCATTGTTGTGTGATTTTAGTCAGCTCTCTTTGGAAGTTCTTATAGGGTGGTGGGGGCTCTGCCCTGTTTCAAAATCTCCTGTTTCTTGCTCTATAGACATCAGACTTGGTGAGATTGTTTTTTTTTCATTCTACTGTCAGTCATTTTTCTCTATTGGCCTTGGTGGTTAGGAGTTTGGACAACACTGTGCTGCTCCAAAGGCTCTTACCGGAGGTTTGTGGAAATTTGTTTTCTCAAGTTTTGACTGAGGTGCTTCCAATAGCTCTCTTTTTGTACCAATTGCTCGAGCTACCAAGGGATGAGGTGTTTACCCTTTCTATTGGTGTTTCGGCTTCCTGATGGGTTCTACAACTGAGGTCTTCTATGGAGGTGGAGACTGCTCCTTCAGAGGTGGAGCCCTCTCCTATAGAGGTGGAGTTGGATGTTGTGGTCATGTTGGGAGGCTACCTTTTCCTCTATCTATTCCTTTTGAGGTGGAGTCTTTTTGTGTAGGGGAAGAGTGTCACTGGTGGTTTTGGTTCTCACTTCATCCTCTCTTATAGAGGGGAGCTCTCTCATTCTAAGGAGGAGACTAAGTTGGTGATTCTGGCTGGGTGGTGCTTTAGGGGTTGGTGTTTTAAAAAATTTACTGTTTGGGAGACTTTTTTGTATGGCTATCTTGTCTCCTATGGAGGTGGGAAGGCAAGTTGGTCAATGGGGGCACTGTGCTTTGTCAGTACTAAAGTTGAGTATGGTTCAGGATTGTATTCTCTGAGTATCAAGCCTGATGTTGGTTGGTTCTATTGTGGAATATTGATCAACTTTGATGTTTTCTATAGGTTTGGGGATCTTTGTTCCTCCAATACTACCATTGATTTTGGCTCTCAGAGTGACAAGTTCGCCACTGAATGGTTGTTTCAAGGAGCGTTGATGGGCTCAAATTATTTTGCATATAACATTGTTTCTTTGTGGGTGGCTTCTTGGCTTGTTCTTCCGGCCTTGAGGCCTATCTTATTAATGGATTAGTTCTTTGGGTGTTGTTTATGCAACCCAGGGGGTGGCCAACTAGTTATTGGTTCTACTAGCATTTGGACTTGGAAGAGGGTGGCTCTTTGTACCTTCAGTGCTACCACTGATTATAGCTCTTAGAGTGATAGGTTCTCCATAGTGTTCGGATTTGAATTTGGTTCTCTAAGAGTTAAGTTTGTTGTGAGATGGTTGTCTCATGATTTGTTGGTTTCAAAATGTTTTGAAATCTAAAATCATTGGTTGTAATTTCAGGTTGTTTTGTCCACCCTTGAGGAGGTTATGGTGATTGGGTGCTATGTTGTTGCATTATGGATGGTTTTTTGGCATGTTCTGTTAGCTATGAGGTGAAATCATGCGGTGGAAGAATATGAAGGTAACCAATGGACTCATGTGTCGTGCCATGTTGAATGCAGCCTCAAGACTTATCTTTCTTCTCTAGTTATATGGCTACTATGAATCTGCTAGTGCTTAGTTTTATTATCATGGACTGCTATTTCATGATAGCTATGTTATGGTTTTGTACCTGTTGGACTTTGGTTAACCTCATAAATGGTTTGTACACTATTGTGGGTATTAATTTGGGGATTTTGTTTTTTATTATGCTGATGATGATTTTATGGTTGCATTTTTGGTTACTTGACATGCGTGCCATTTTGATGTTGTTTTCTAGTAGGGGTTGGTGTTGTTCTTCCCATCCTATTTCTCTATTTGTTTTTCTAGCTTTGTAACCATGAGATCATGGACCTTTCCCTACTTATCTAATCAAAAACAACTACCACATATCAAATTAAATCTTCTTCACCCATGTCTTTGATATATGCAACCCTAAACTTAGTCCAAGTATCATCATCTAGGAAAGGTTGAATTTTTTCTAATAAAATCTCCATCATTTGTTCTTGAATTTTTAGATCTACATCTACAACTAATAGAAATTGTGTACCTTATGATGCAGACACCTCTTCATCATTCTCATCAATTGTGCATTCACCTAATAACTCATCAATTTTTAAATTTGAGAGACCATAAAATTTTGGATCTTCAAAAACCAATTTATTAAAAAAATACACATTTTAAAATACCTTCATCGCTAGCAACAAAATTTTCTATCCATCATCTTCTGACACACAAGTATGAGTAGGAACATGAACTATTTTTTGTATTTCCTTTGCCTTGGTATCTTCTTTGCATTCTCCATATTTTGTATTCACTTTTTTGTATGTTTTATTTCCTTCACATATTACTTCCTCAACACACTTTACCATGAAATCATTGATATTTTTTTGTCTTTTCAATACCTATGTCTTCATTGATCGTAATTGAATGATCTATAAGATTTGTTACTCCTAGATGTGTTGAAACATAGAAGTCTTGTGTTGATTTTATCATCAACAAGAAATTATCATATCCTTCATTGATGTGTATAGAATCTATTAAGGATGAGAGTGAACATGAGTTGAACTATAAAATAAAATTCATTGTATCATTCACTAAAGACTCGCTCTCTAAGTGATGCAAAAAATTGTTAAAAACTAGTAATAAATATTCTACATGGACTTTTGATTTGATGAATGACTTCAAAGCTTAAATATCTTCAATAAGAAAAAAATCATGTTCTTGATCTAATTGTGATGCTTCTTTGATGTCCTAAACAAAAATACCAACCCTTTCTACTCAATTAATTGCTTCTTTCACCAATATCAGCTAAGATTTTTCATCATGAGTGCTTATGGAAAAAAATTATTTGAAGTTGAAAACTCCTAAGAGATAAAAATATATTTCTCTTCTTTGAGTATATTTAATTTAGGATCTTTGAAGAACCCTTCAAATGATGAAAATAAACCATTAGATTCTTCATCATCCTCTTCAATGCATTTGACTTCTTCATGTTTTAAATTTTTCTCATAAAATATGTGTGTGACTTCATCCTCCTCAAAGAACATATTTTTATAACATTAGGTTCTTTCATTAATTGTCCCACTTTATCCTCAAAGAACTTGAGTAAAGTTATAAATATTTTTCATATAGTAGATTTTCTTGTTCTATATTATCAAGTTTGTATCAAATATATCCCATCATAGAGTCTTTATTGAATTTTTCTAAAATACATTTAGGATCATTTCAAAATTTACTACTTTTATTTGAAGCTATCAATATATGTGTGAATCTTTGTATCTCTAGACAATATTCTCTACCATGTTCACTCACTGGATGGAACAAAAATATGTGTATACAAGAAAAGACACTATTTCCACTTGTCTTATTGGTGAAGTGGGCACATGAGAACTATCACTGACATAAATAATAAAATAATATTTTATTACTAGATAAAATAGAAATTGTTGAAGTGGTGAGACACTCAAAGGAACTAGAGGCCTAATTGAATTTTTTGTATATTTCTTGAAGTAATCCTATGTTCCTCCAACTTGATAGCATATTCTTGAGCATCCTATAATGTTATATCATTTATTTTCTTGAGAAAAATGAAACTTCTAAAGGTAGATCATTGATGAAGAAACTTAGAATAATCTCATAATAAGGATTTAAGTGTCAACTCTAGTAACTAGATTATTGAATATTGCAGTGAACTATCTCATTAGTTCACTTTCATCTTTCTTGGCATTTGATATTTGTATAAACAAGCTATTATTGTCTTCCAAAGGTTTAAAACTTGCAATAAACTTAATACACATTGATTCCCAACTCATAATAAAACTAGCAACAAGGTGGTGAAACCAATTAGCTACTATAGCTTGCAATGTCTCCACAAACTCTAAAAACTACATCTTCATGTGCAACACTTAAAATTCCAAATGTAGTTGTAAAGGTTGAAATATGTTCATTGAGATATTTTTCATCACCACAAAACTTGAAAATTTTCTTGGCCCATAAGTAATCTCATGATTTTCTATCAATACCAATAGGCCAATCTAATTTATCCATGCTAACAATGGAAGTGAAAAAATGTTTTTGATGTAGTTAGCCTCCTAATTAGCCATGGTTTGTAGTGATTCTACTTCTAAAGCTTGAAAATATGTATATGAACTCTAGATTCTTTGTGCCAAATTAAATTAATAGATGGATAAGACAATTTTATTATGTCATTCCCTAGTAGAGTTTCCAAATTTTGGCTAGTGTTATAATTAAGTCCTACATCTAGAAGATTTGTTGTCTTGTTTGAGCATAATTTGATTTGGTTTTCAAGCTCTGTTGTTTATTTAACTAGTTCCTATTGTTGGCATAAGTAGAGTGTTTAGACAATGGTTCATGTTGCATCATTTGGTATGATTGTTCAATACAAATTTAAAACCCTAGGTGTCTCTCTTGATTTGATGGAGTTTTCTTTCACTGTATTTATGGTGATAACTCATAATACCTACTCAAGAATCATACTAACTTCACATGTGCTCACTGTAATGATCTTTCATCATATTTTTATGAATGCGACTTTCACTTCAAAATGTTCATTCACTATTCTTTATTCTTGACATTTACCACATTTTGATTCTCCATTTTGGTCATATCATCATATCACCACACCTTAATCTTGATAGTCACCTTGGTGAATTTTGAATCTTTCAAGAATAATGTCACTCAAACATTGTCTCCCTCTTCATTTGACTGTCATTGATTATTATCACACTATCTACTCCTTTTTCAATTTATTCTATCACTTTCCTTGAAGTATATCATTGGTTGTCTACACTATTTTAATTGTGATGTTTTGACTTGTCTTGATTCCCTTGGACACTGTCTTCATGGGGTTGCCTATTGAATGTCATATAAATACATATGTTGACTTAATACTTTATAATCTTGACCATTCTTCTTACCTAGCACTACTTCTTAGTTTCCCTCCATGTCTAGTTATTACTTCCTTACTCAAGCCTTATGTTTTGGAATGATTGTCCATTTCATATAATCACTAGGATGTGCATGTTTCCCATTATCATTCTTTGAAATGCAATGTGGAATGTCATTGTGCTTGGTGTGTAGGTCTTGATCTTCATTAGGTTATCATATTTTACTCTTCCTTTGGTCTTACCATTTGTATCCTTGTGATTGTCATTTCAAAAAAATTATTCACTATCACTTGAACTACCCTCTCAATAGTTTCCTAGAAAGAGATATCTTCATCTATAGGTTGCCTCTTATGGTATGTGCACTATAACAATCATGTTTTTCATTCAAGCATTGAGAACTTTGAAGTGTTCACTAGATTTTGATCATTACAGACTATCATTAAACCTTTTGAAGACACATATGCAATATCATATTTTATGCTTCCTTGAGGATGATAAATTTGATGTAATCATGTCATTAAGACTTTATTATTTATTCTCTAGATCATAACTATCCTAATCTTCAGACTGACATCTTTTGCTAGTTTATGAATATTCAAACAATACCTTACCATCACTATTCAATAGCTATCTTCATTCTTCCTTGAATATGTACCTGTAACTGATGTTGACTGTGGTATCACTTATCAATAATTTTATTATCATTATCATACATGATCCCTTATTGACTGTCACATGTGCTATCTTGAGGACTTCTTTCTTCTTATCAACTATCATTAAGTTCTTTGTCATTGTATTCACATTCAATTAGCCCCTATAGACTACCCTCTACCTATACCTTCAACTAGCATAGCAATTGTAGCATCCATTAGTCTGAGTACCTATGGTTATGATTATGATACCTTTCAATTAGTGGCCCTTCAGTTGCCAAAAGCTTTGTCATAATCATGACACTTTATCCACATGAATGTCATGATTCCCTTGAATATTGTATGCATTGGTTTACCTTCAAAGACTCTTTGTGAATACTTAGACATTAACTAGGGGTCAAATAATTTTTTATATACATCATGAGAAAGACAATACTTGGAAGACCCTAATATTTTAAGTAGGAAATAAGGAATATTGAAGGTTTAATGGAATTTGGGAAATCTCTTTTTGCATATATATCCAACTCAAATATAAAATGGTAAAAGGTCATGTGAAAAAGGGAGACTCTTATTCAACAAAAGTATTTTGTAGGCATGTAATACATGAAACCCTCTAAACAAACCTTAAATTAAGCTAGAAGAGGATACCTAGTAGTGAAAATGAAACTATGCATGGATGTAATGTGGGTGAGACTTAATCAACTCTTGGAACCTCTCCATTCTCAATTTGGAAATGTCCCCTAGCTTTTCTAGAAACATTTTGTAAACTAACAATGACAACTCCCTTGGATTTTATCAATTTAAACATGCAAAACAAGAATGAACCACTCTATTACAACCAAAAAGAGGATAAATGCAACTTGTAATAATAAAGTACAGTCATATAAATCAATGTACCTCAAGGGTGCACCCCTAGGGTTTTTATCCTATCCCTGTAAATGGGTATGGTTTGGGAGCTCAAGGATGGGAATGAAACATCCCCACTACATTTCCCCAAACACTGAAAAAAGTAGAGATGTAACTTCAATATGGATAATTTTTAAAGGAATGTCCCCAGATCATGGAACACCAACAGGACACAAGGATTTTTTCAAAACATTCTCTTGCTAAATTTCAAAATTATTTCTTTTAGACAACATGTGAGGGAAAAACAGAAGATTACAATGTCAATTCATTCCTAGAAAAAAGCATTGATATTGCATGCTTGAATTTCAAAGAATACCCAATCATGCATTAAAATTTTATCATAGATCAGATAATTTGTATTTTTAGAATTGTTGCAGGCTATCAAGTGTTGAACTAACAATAAATTTCAGTAGTAGATATGGGTCATCTATTTGTTACCTTTGCAACCACTTTTTGCTCAGCTTTGAGAGTTTCTTTCTGGTTAGAGAATACAGATGTTTCTTTAACAAGTTCTTTAGAAAGCTTGTCTACCTTTTCAAATAGGACTTTCATGTTTCCACCCACCTAATTCTCTTTTTCTGCACTTAGATCTGATATTTCCTTTTCCTTATTATTTATTCATAACTTTAGTGATGCACCCTTGCATAATGAGAAAATGCAGGTTGTTGGCATTGATCTACACAGAATGAAAAAGGTTCCATACATGTGAGGGTTGTGCAAGGTGGCCATTGATCTGGTACTTATTTCTCCCACCCCCAACAATCTGCAAAAATAGTATGTATCAAGCCATAGATATACAAAGATTAAAAATAAAGCTTCCCAAACTTGGGATTAAATTAAGCATAGGCTATTGTCACAACTTCAAAAGGTAAATTCTCTTCTATTGAACATTATCATATTTGTGGTCAAACTACATCTTGATATCTAGAAGAATTCTTGAGCAGGCTAAATTTCTTTGATTGTGTTTCAGTTTGACCTCCACTTCATTTTAATCATCCAAAATTCATGGATGCTTTATTATCATTTATCTACTCCTAAAGCATTTTCATAAATTAAACTACTACAATGACAAAACATCAAAGTTTCCGAAAGGAAATCAATCCCACATTCAAGCATCTAAAATTATTGCAATTGTCGACTTCTATATGAACTAAAGCATTTAGTATATATCAACCATTGAGACAATTATCATGCCCACCAATAAGTAGCATGATCTTCATATTTGCAATGTTGCATTCAAAGTATTTTGTCTTCCTATATTTTCTTTATTTTATTCATACATACATTTTCCTTGTAGCTACATGAACTATCAATTTTACCATCAATTGACACCCTTTGATCCCCCATATATTCTAACCATTCACCATTACAAACTATATTGATGATTTTGTTCTTGGCTAGAATTGTTTCCTATACCTGGCTTAAGTTCCATGTTACATATCCAGTTCTTGGTGTAGAAAGTAAATAATTGTTCCCCAAAAATATGGGGGACTTAAAACACATCACATGTTCATACCTATGTTGCAACTTCAACCTTGAAGGAAGCACTGATGAGAGGAAAATCCAAATTCTGGAACCCTAGTAAGATTATGTGTATAAGGATAAGAAAATTCAAGAATCCTTCATATACGAAAGATAGTCTATCAAAGTCACACTTGTTAGGTCCCAGTAACATGTAGATAGCTGACCTCCCGCAAAATATTGATAATGATTGTTCGACAATGCAAAGCACTACAAAAAGAAAAATAAGTAAAGACAATCTAAACATGCCCATTGTACATCAACATTGAGTTTGTCCCAACTTTGAAAAAGTATTATCTTGGTAATGCATACAAACTTCAATCTACCATAGCTATAATGATATCTAAGGAATATACTCGGAGACCATATCTCATGCCTTGAGAAGAGTCCATTGTAATAAATTAGCTTTCAACACATCCAAGTAATATTGTAAACAATTGCTCAATGTCTCTTCCCAGAATATCAAGAGTCAAGACCATATATTTTTCCTAGATTTGCAACTAGCACTTTCTAAGAAAAAATAGAATCAAAAAATCCACATAGTAATTTCCTTAGGATGAAATCAAAAAAGGATAAAAACTCCTCCCAAGTAAAGAACATTAGGAAAACATAGAAAACACTAGAAGAGAGAACAAATATTAAATTTAAGACCTCAACTAAGAATCTAATAGGAAACATAAAGAACATATATGACGATAGAGTCAAAATGGAAAAAGAATGTGGGCCAAGTAAAAAATCATTTTTACAAGAGAGAGTGTATTCCCTTGTTTTTCTTTTAAGTACAGGCCTAGGAAAAAGGCCTTACAGTATTCTTAAAAAGCAAGTTGTGGAGCTCCTATTGGGTCTAGGTTTTAAAAGAGATAAAAATTTGAGAAGTCAATGCTTTAGGTTCCCTTGCACTAGTTGCATTGATCTTGTAGAAGATGTTTGTTGTGTCTCTTACACAATTTGAACTAGCACATTGTTCTACACTAGATGTAGGTTTGCAACCATGAAACTTAGGAGAGAAAGTTGTAAATAAAATGAAAATCACTTACTAGTCAATAATGAGTCTTTATCATGCTACCGAGGGATATTATTATTCAAAATCTACTTATCATAGAAATACAATTCATTCCTGAACTACAATGCCAATCTTAATTGTACCTAGATGTACAAGGTGAATGGATGGTGTCCTTTGATGGGTGTCAAATGTGTTTAAGTTTCATATCCTTTTTCCTTTACTTTATTCCTATTTTAACCTTCTCCTAAGTCCTTCTTGCCATTAATTGTTAGGGAAATAAAGAATATTTGGTATGTTTTCAAAAATAAGGGAATACTTTCAAAATGCTGAAATTGTTGAGGAAGTAATGAATTTTGGATGGTTTTGCTACAGGAACTAAATATGGGAAAGGAAACCAATCCTATAAGTGACAAGTCCTGAGTGGCATGAGATGGGAAATGAGGGATACATGTGAAAGAAGTTTATCTATTTTTGTTTTTGTTACTTATTTCAAACTTGTTGTTTTGAACTATTTTGGGTTTGTGGCCTGCAGCCAACCCAAAAGCTACAATCATCCAATTTGTTGGCCATCGGCCATAAAAAACTGTGTTTCCTTTATCATTTTTACTTGATGGTGACCGATGGACATCTACTCCTATATATGTGTGTTTTGATTTAAAATAATAATAATATACACAAAACCTTCATAATTGTCAATCAATGTTATTATTGAATCTGGATGTGTTGATCGTGGTTTGAAGTAGTGTAAACGCTTTTGCACGCTCACCTTGTGGACCAAAGGAAGGGCCCCCTCTCAGAAAGCTTGGTGAGATTTTTGTATGGTTTTTTAGCTTAGATTTCATATATCTCATAAGATCTACTTTATGTTGAATGTGTATCTATGATCAGTTTAATTTATGTTCAAGATTAGCCTAAGTGATTAGTTTGGTATTAAAGGAATTGCAATGAATTCTCTATGGAATATAATTGTGGTTTGAGGAGCAAGGAGCATGTTTCAGTTGTAGGAAAACTATTGTATTTCTCGTTCCAGATTATGTTGTGCTTCATCCTATAGAACTTTTGATCGTGTTCCATTCTCTTCATATCTCGTCACTGTTGTGTTCCAACTTCCTGTCGCACTTCATCTTCCTTTCGCACTCCAACCTCCTATCACAATTTAACTTCCTATCGCCTGCACTTGTTCAATACATCTTTGGCAATTGAATTCTTTCCTTTACTATTGAGAAGTTTGTTGTTAATGTCAATATATCATAATGTATTGAGTTTTTGTTGTTCAAGATCAGAAATAGATAGATTGGTTAAATTAGGTAAAAAATAATTTAAGAAAGGATTTCATTTTTTTTAAAGTGTGCTTTTGAATTTTAGATTGAAGAGTGTGTTTTCAATTCTAGTTTGCATCCATCGACCCTTAGTTTATTGGTTTCAGCACTTCGGCATACTGCCACAACATGGTTCAAAAGCCTACATTCTCGAATTGACACTTTAGGATGAATTGAGGAAGCTATTTCTAAGAATTAATTTAGAACCATTATAGGAACAATTTGAAACCATATTTTAATCCAATAATTTTGGCACCGTTGTCGGGGAACAGTGTTAAAGGCCTTCATTTCTAGTAAACCGAGCTAGGAGCATTGCACTAAGGATAAATTCCACACGATGGTCGACCTCATTTGGATAATTACCCTTAGTTTGCTTTTTCATAAGTCATTTAAGCGCATGAATCGTAGTAGGGATATTAGAGGAAGATTCATTAGAAAAGAAAAGGGAAGTAGTTCACAACTTGGAAAACCTAAAAGTAAATCAAAACCATCCATTGAGGGTCCACAACCTGAAGAATCGCAAGACAAGTCAAAATCACCCTTTGAAGGAAGTATCTCAACTCAGGATTAATTGAAAACTAAGTTGCAATCATTAGAATTACCCAAACCTAATCTCAAGAGGTGTTCTATTGAGACCACTATTGTTCAGACACCCATAGGTACTCAACCAAGCTCTTCTGAGATATTACACAAAAAGGTTGAAATTTGTTTCCAAGAGTCTTACGGGGCTAAAGCTGGTCCATTTTCAGAAACCCAAGAGCCATTTAAAACTTATTTTACCCCTTGGGCATTAGAATTCATGGATCCCAACAACAATAATGGAAACAATGATAATCATAATAGGGCATTGGCCAAGAATAATCCAATTACCTTTAAGTTTCCAATCACACATCCCGAACAAGATGCTTCTATGAAGAACATTCCTCATTTTGCTTTGCCTATTTTTTGTGGTCTTTCGATGGAGGATCTTTACATTTTTTTGTTTGAATTTGATGTTTTGTGCCATAGCTATGACTATCAAAGAAACACACAGAAATTCAAACTATTTCCAGCTACATTAAAGGATGCCGCCCTACAATGGTTTATGAACCTTAGAAACATTAGAACGTGGGAAGCTATGAAGGAATTATTCCTAACCAAGTACCAAGAATATTGAAAAACAAAGGAGGTTTGGGATGAAATTTTCTACATGACTCAAAAGGAAGATGAGTCTGTGGATGACTATCTTGAATGCTTCATTTTTAGTCTTCAACGGTCTCACCAACAGGGACTAAATGATGATGCTATTAAAATTTTATTTCTTAGAGGGATAAGAGATGATGTTATGGAAGCATTAAATTTAATAGGAAAAGGGAATATCTCCAAAATGGGATTTGATGATATCTATGATATTTGCAGGAACTATTCAAGGTCTCAGCATTCGGGAAGGAGCTATCCAAGTAAGCCTTATACCATAGGCAATGCGACAGGTATAACGAAGCGGGAAATAGGCAATTTACTTGAGGATCTTAAAACAGATTTGTTGAGTCATATGGGGAACATATAGACACTCTTTATACCCATAGGAAGCAAGAGGAAGCCGAGAAGGCCGTGTTTTTTCCAATGTGTCACAAGAGACACAGTAGTGAGGATTTACCATACAATAGGACAAACATCTCATCCCTAGAAGAATTCAATAGGA
Source organism: Sequoiadendron giganteum (assembly GCA_007115665.2). Taxonomy (NCBI): domain Eukaryota; kingdom Viridiplantae; phylum Streptophyta; class Pinopsida; order Cupressales; family Cupressaceae; genus Sequoiadendron; species Sequoiadendron giganteum. The sequence goes on along the minus strand of CM021107.1, from coordinate 257,450,945 downwards.
GTTCTACCTTGAGGCCTCTTCTTGTAGGTGTGCTTGAAATGGAATATTCTAAGGAACCCATCTATTACATGGCCCCTAGGCGACCTTTTCCACTCCGAGTCATGCACTCTAGCATGATGAATGATTATCTTGCCCCTAGACCTAGCCAACCCAATTCTTATCAACCAGGATGGTATGGGGGTTGAAAACAACCCCCATACCCTCAATGTATGCTACAATATAAGTACACTTCACAGTCGTGGCAACATGCATGGATTCCACAATCACCACAACCATCACCATACCAACAACAATCATTTATATCACAATCACAATTTCCAACTCCTCCTATGATCAACCCATACCAGCAATCACAACAACTTCTTTTGGCCATGCCATCATCGACTGCTTATCCCATCCATCCAACAAACCATTCAACGCAACCACCAAGAACTACATCAATGCTAGCCCAGCCAAACCCAAACCCCAACAATAAGGCAACCCAACCTATGTACAATAATGAGGCAACGGGTTACCCCACCTATCCCATAAATACATTATAACTAGATGGAGTTCAATTAAGGTCAGGTAAGTCTCTTCAAGAGCCCACCATTACAGAAATCAATGAAGAGTCAAAATTAGAGCCAACCAAATAACCTCCCTTTTCCGAACGATTTCAACCTGAACCAATACAAAGGGAGGACTCTCAACCTGAATTTGATTTTTTTAGTGAATTATGCAATGTTAACATCAAGATTCCTTTATTACAGGCTATCAAGGACATGATCCCCGTCTATACAAAAACAGATAGAGATCTATGCACTCGAAAGTATAAAAATAAGAAAGACCCGAAGACCATCCAAGTCATCGAACAGTTGGCAGATCTTATGCTCAAGAATATAACCATTCCAAGGTACTCAGATCCAAGGAGTCCTGTCATTAAGGTATCTATCGGTAAATTAAGTATTCCTAATACCCTTGTGGATTTGGGTGTTGCAATTAATGTTATGCCAAATGAAACAAAGGAAAGACTGTCATTAGAGGGACTTGGACCTAACCCCACAGTTCTTCAAATGGCAGATCGATCCTTGGTCAAGCCCAAAGGAATGATTGAAGATACAATCCTTTCTATTGATTCATGGGAATACCCAACTGACTTTGTGATTTTTCAGCCAAAAATTAAGCTGGGGGGATACCCCCTGATTTTGGGACGACCTTGGTTAGCAGCCACAGATGCATCTATCAATTTTTTGTCAGGGAACATGATAATTTCTAATGGAGAGCACAAGAAATATTTGACTCTCTACCCGCTAGTGCAACCTTTTTTAGAAACGGAGGACCCAGTTTGGATTGATAGTGACTTAGATGGGTCGTTGCCAATTCTGAAAATTGATAAAGCGTTAGATATGGAGGAACCTAATGAGGATAACTTTCTTGTTAATTTCCTTTATAATAGGTATATGTTTAATGAAATTTTTGAAAGCATGGTCCTCCATTCATGTATAAATACTCAATGTCCTTTTGGGAACTTTTCGTTGGTGGGTAGTTCATGTTTTGTTCAACACTTTCATATTGCATCAGTTGTTGCCCCATAATTGCTTGTATGGTTCATTTTTATCTTCTGCAAATTCAAGTGATATGCCATCCACCTCCCAAGTCTTAGCCATTAACTCACCTGCACAATCAGAAGCTATGGAAATTTTGCCTAATCACACACTTAACATTAATCCATAGTTAACCCCTAAACAAATCCTTGATCTTATCGCCATGCTTAGAACAAACAAAGATGCATTCGCCTGGGAATACCAAGACATGTGTGGCATTCATCCTGACACCTTCACCCACTATATTTACATTGAATAAGGTAGTCGTCCAATTAGGCAACCACAATGTCGGCTCAACCCTGCCTTGTGTGAAATAGTTAAGGAGTTACAAAAATTGTTAAATGTCGGGTTTATATATCCTATTTTAGATAGTCAGTGGGTTTCTCCTTTATTTGTGGTTCCTAAGAAAAATGGTAAATGGAGAATTTGTGTTGATTGTAGAGCATTAAATAAAGCTACTAAAAAGGATCATTTCCCATTACCATTTACTAATCAAGTATTGGACACTCTTGCAGGTAAGAAGTTCTTCTCTTTTCTGGATGGGTTCAATAGTTACAATCAAATTCGTATAGCACCAGAGGATCAAGACAAGACCAATTTCACTTGCCCTTGGCGCACCTTTGCCTACAGTGTCTTGCCATTTGGTTTATGTAATGCACCTGCCACTTTTGAAACAGCAGTTTTGAGCATTTTTTTGGATCTTGTAAATGATTGTGTTGAGGTGTATATGGACGATTTTACTTTCCATGGTAATACTTATGAAGAGGCTAAAAAAAATTTAGAAAAGGTACTTAGGCATTGGATAGGTACCAACTTGTCATTAAGCCATGAAAAGTGCCATATGCTTATGACAGAAGGGATAGTGCTTGGCCATTACATCTCCTCTAAAGGTATCCAAGTGGATCCTAAAAAGATCCAAATTATTCAAGACCTGCCTACACCTTCTAGCCAAAAATATGTTTGTAGTTTTCTTGGTCATGCAGGGTATTACCAGAGATTTATCCAAAATTTCAGCAAGATTGCCTCTCCCTTTTTTGCCTTATTAGCTAAAGACGTTTCTTTCTCTTGGACACTTGAGTGTCAAGAAGCCTTTCAAGCCATCAAGACAAAACTTGTAACCACACTGGCCCTTAGAGGTCCAAACTAGGAACTACCATTTCATATTCACACTGATGCCTCAAATTGTTCGATGGGAGTTGTGCTTGGACAAAAAGAGGATAATATCTTCTATTCCATCTACTAAATTAGAAAGAACTTCACAGGAGCCAAGGTAAACTACACGGTGATTGAAAAAGATTTTTTAGCTGTTGTGTATCCAAATAATATTTTTTGTCATTATATTACTGGTTATAAAGTATTTTTCCACACAGATCATTCAACAATTCGGTTTTTAATGAATAAACCTGTTGTAACTGGTAGAGTTATTAGATGGTTTCTTTTACTTCAAGAATTTGATATAACTATACTTGATAAGCCTGGTCGAGAAAATGTGGCTGCAGACTTTTTGTCCAAGTTACAACAGCTAGAAGATGAACCTACTCCATTTGATGATGCCTTTCCAAATGAGCATCTCTTTTCTATATCAGCAAAGAGCCAATGGTTCACCAATATTGCAAACTATTTGGTTACGTGCAAGTTCCCACCACATTTCTCTCCCAAGGAATGATGGAAGTTGGTTGGACTCAGTGGACAATACACATGGATCAATGGATTTCTCTTTCACACCGACATTGACAATATCATGTTGTGTTGTGTACCTGAAGACGATGTCTTTGATATCCTTTGTGCATGCCACATAGAAGCATGTGGAGGACACTTTTTTGCTCAGAGGACTACTCAGAAGATTCTCTCTATAGGCTACTATTGGCCCGCAATCCACAAGGATTGTAAATGCTATGTTCATCATTGTGACAAATGTCAGTGTATGGGCCGCCCTACCCACTCCGACGAGATACCCTTACACCCGTAGTTGTCCATAGAGCCATTTGAGAAGTGGGGGCTTGATTTTTGTTGGCCCGATCAACTTGCCATCAAGAAATAAGGAATACATCCTTGTGTGTACCGATTATGTAACCAAGTGGGTCGAAGTGGTAGCCCTGAAGCATGCCAGAGATACAAAAGTAGTAGATTTCTTGTACTTTAATATTTTCACAAGGTTTGGTGTGTTGCGAGAGATAACCATGGATTAAGGACCATAATTTACATCTAAGCTCATTTATGCCTTAGTTCATGAGTATGAAATTCGTCATTGCAAGTCTACACCTTATCACCCTCAAGCCAATGGGCAGGTAGAAGTCACCAATAGGGAGATTGAGAATATTCTTACTAAGACAGTTGCTCTTCATAAGCGTGGTTGGGCTACATGACTCCCTAAATTTGTGTGGGCCTATCGAACAATGTGGAAGACCACCACTAGTCTAACCCCTTATGAACTTGCCTATGGTAAGAAGGCAGTTATTCCCATTGAGTTTGAGATAAAACCTCTTCACACTGCACTACAGCTGGGTATGAGTCTTTCTGATGCACAAAAGGCACGCATTGATCAACTACATTCCTTAAATAAATTGCACCAGGATGCACTCTTCCACATCAAGGTTTTTCAGAAACTTTGTGCTCTATGGCATGACCATCACATCTGACAATGGTCATTCCAACCTGGATATTGGGCACTCTTATACGACTCCCACTTCCAAGACTTTAAAGGAAATTTTCACACATGGTGGTTGGGACCCTACGAGATCCAGACAGCATATGATAATGGCATTGTTCGTCTTTGTACAGTGGACTCTAAAAGAAGAACTCTCCTTCTCAATGGTCACCGCCTCAAACTGTACAAAAATCCTCTTTCCAAAGAAGCTTTCTTTTTAGAGGTGGTGCAGCAACTTACTGTTGTTCCTTTTGGCCTCCTTCAGAATTGATCAATAAACTTCAAAAAAAGGGCAATAAAAGATCCAATAGTGAAAACCTTCAAGCTTTATTGGCCAATTGGGGTTTGAAAACCAGTTTTTGGCGAACTCTAACTGCTACAATGACTTAGAGGTGAAAATTGGATTACCGATACCTCAAGGTGGCGGTGGGCTGAAAATCGGGTCACCGGTGGTCTACTATTGTAATAAAATATATATATATATATAAACAACAAAAGCAGAGTACATCTAGTGATTAGTCAACAATATCTCTTGTTGCTACCTATTCTATGGTGCGATAGGAGCATCTTATAGTTCTTGGTGCTTTCTGGGCGGAAGGAACTTCTTTTCTTCTTGTTGTTATCTTTTCTCATAGGCCTTAAAGTCACTTCGATTTGGCGGTAGGACCTTTTCTTCTTGCCACTTTGCAAGCTCCTATCGCTTGACCTTTGTGTGCTACCATGGGTCGGTTCAGTTTTGTGGGTCCTAGAGTCTTGTCATCGCCTACCATCTCCTTCGCATTGATGTTGTCGCCGACTTCTTTTCCATCACATCTGCTCCACTTCCGCTCAGCCTCTCTTCTTTCATACTGCTACATTATCATTCTTCATGGTGTGAATCTCTTCATATTTTTATGTGATGTCATCACTAGCTTAGATCGCATGCCACCATTCCTCCAGTCATCCTATCACCAGCCATTCACCTCATAGTTATCGGTATCATGGATTATTCTCTCTTTTTTAAAACTTATTTAATGTTTTTTTATTTCTCTCATAATTATTGGCATGACCAGGACGGTTCACCATTCAGCTGGGGGGGGTATGAGTTAACTATTCATTATTATATGATTTGGTCAAACCTTACCTAATAATAATTATGCATCACTTTCCACCTCACACAATTATCGTAATCCTTTACCTGTTGTTACTTGTAACCTACCATTGATAATTCCTGAATTAGTCATCTCTTGCTATTTTACTTGCCACTATAACCTATGTCAAAGCTCCTACTGCATTCTCAACACCATGGGAGGTGAACATACTAGGCATGAACCCTTATCTATGAAAAAACTCCTTTCCATTGAAGAAGCATATAATATTTTTAAACAGGTTGGTTGGACGGTATACTTCGAGAAATTATGTGGTTTTGATGAGGATGTTGTTGTGGAATTCGCAGCAGGGTTTCATAAAAAGAGTGCCACTTTAAGGGGTTTGCAGTTTGAGGTCACAGTTCAGATGGTTGCTCTGGTTATTGGTCTTCCCCAGACAGGAGATTTTTTCTTTCCCAACTCCAGCACGAGGGTCACAGATCTTAAGATCCACTGTAAGTAGTTTCAGCAACAAGGAGAATCCTCTGAGTATGTGCAAGGCCAAGGAAACAAACGGAAATCTTTTCCATCTCCATGGGATGAGGTAGAAAAAAATTGAATGCAATATATTACTTGTGAAGGTAGATATGAGTATATGGGTGATCCCACAATACTGGTTTACAATTTTTGGGCAAACTGGACACCGAACAAATTGTTTTTAACTAAATCTTCACTTTTGGGATCATATAGCGGCTAAACCGTGAGGAATTTGAAGATGATGAAAACTGGTGATTTGTGATGTTTTGTCTATAGATTCTAAATGTATTTTTTTCCATTTTTTTGGAATCAGATTGCACTTATTTTTCCATCTCCTTCAAAAACTAGTTTTTTTTTTAAACATTTTTAAGGAGTGACGCTCACCGTATACAACATAAAAAATTTTGTATGAAGGATAAAATTCTAATTTTTTTGAATTTAGATTTTTAACTACAATATCTAGCACTTTCATTTGGTTTTATAGTTTTTTATTGAATATTGTTTCCTTAATCAAGTTTCAAAGTGAAACCAAATACAATTCAGACATAGGCGGACCATATACAAGATAACTTTTTATGTATGTATCGAAATTCAAAACAAAAAAAAAATCTGGATCAAGGATATCAATACCTAGCATGAACATATTTTTTAGAATTTTATTTTGATAATATTCTATTTTTCCACATGTGCAAAATAGAGAGCTTGATTTTCGGTGAAAAACCTATGTTTAATAAAACTAAAAAAACAAATACATAATAAAACTAAAACATATTAAAATTATATTCGTTGGATAGCTCATTCTAAGGACTACCATCATCTAGTTGGGCATGTGAAGTCTCCTCCATTTTCATCCTCAACCCGAGCTTCAAAGGGAAAAAATTTGGAGTTTTTTGGTGCCAGGAGAAAAGAATGGGGGAAAATGGGGGTTCTAGCAAACCCCTGGGGGTTCATTCGAACCCCTAGGGGTTCACTCAAACCAGGGTTCATTCGAACCCCCTTTCCATAAGCCCTTTTTTTGCTTATTTTTTCGGGAAATGTGAGACCCGACATTAAATGTGTTCGCTCGAAGGGGGGTTCTATCGAACCTTATTTGGATTCGCTCGAACCAGAAGTTCGTTCGAACCCCCAAAAACAATTTTTTTTTGCATGGGGTCATTTTTTGCAACTTTTCCTTTCTCACTCGAATTGTAAACCACTTTTGTGGGTTCACCCATATTCATGTACATCATATTCGTCTCATGTTGCATTTGATAAATTCCTAGCTTGTTAATCTTCCATATTACTTGCATTGTTCACTTAAGCGTTCATGTAGGCAGTTTCGAAAAGTTCATGTGAATTCCCTTGCCCATCATGGGTTAATCAAGCTCATAGTCATGCATGGGCTCCGCTATGTACAACCTCCACTAAACTGGGATGCTTTTGTGAGTCATGAACACACTAGAAGCCCTACTACACAAGAAACCCTAGTTGGGGAGTCTTCAAAAAGAAAAAAACTAAAAAGACCAGTTACAAAAGAAACCCTATCTTCTAAAAGAAATAAATCAATGGAAAATCCTATCAGAAAAACCCCCAAGAAACCTAGCCCTAGCCCTAAGGTTGCCTCGATCTCACCTGTTGTGGAAACCCTAATTACCATTAGGCGGAGCACAAGAAGAACTTCTAGTAGGTTGGATAAGTTAGTGGAGGTAGCTCATTCCCTAACTGATGTGGAGATTATAGAGACGGAATCCTCTGGTAAGAAAACTGGAAAAGCAGCTAGGGAACTTAAACATCAGAATCGGCATAAAAAGATACAACAAGCTGAGAGACCTCAAACAAAGACTCTTCCTTCGGAAGAGACAAAGGATCCTACATTGACAATTGAATATCCTGGTGATAACTCTCCTAGTCATAAGCCACAAAGCATAGACCAAACAGGTGAGGGTGAGGAGAACCCTGAAGAGAACTCTGAGGAAATATGGAGAAATGAAGACCTGAAGGCCAGTATAGAAATGGATTATACCGTAGGTGAGGACACTCTCCCTAAAATAGGAATGTAGCATAATGAAGAAACTTTAGAGAATGATGAACATACTATGAGGGATGAAGATAATACTCAGGGTGATATAGATATTGGTCAAAACAGGAATGTCGAAGAAACTAAAAGTATGAAAGAAGGCCTTGTTCCATCTCAGGAGATTGCTACTAAGCCAGAGGCATTAAAGGCTCTTGTTGTTGTCCCTGATGAAACTTCAAAGGAAGATTTCTCTCAGCCATTCATTCCATTTGAACAACTTTGCAAAATCATTGCAAATTTATAGAAATAAAATCAACAATTGAAGACCCAACTATTGAGTGTAACAAGTAGTCAACAAACAGATAAAGTTGAAGGGGAAACAACTGGGCCAAGTCAGGTAAACTGGTGCAAGTTTATTCACCTAGTTGCATGAGGACATGCAAAATCCTAAAGTTGGGGGGAAATGATGGGTGTCAAATGTGTTTAATTTTCATATCCTTTTTCCTTTACTTTGTTCCCATTTTAACCTTCTCCTAAGTCCTTGCCATTAATTGTTAGGGAAACAAAAAATATTTAGTATGTTTTCAAAATAAGAGAATACTTTCGAAATGCTAAAATTGTTGAGGAAGTAATGAATTTTGGATGGTTTTTCTATAGGAACTAAATATGGAAAAGGAAACCGATCTTGTAAGCGACAAGTCTTGGGCAGCATGAGATGGGAAAAGAGGGATATATGTGAAAGAAGTTTATTTGTTTTTGTTTTTGTTTTTGTTACTTATTTCAAACTTGTTGTTTTGAACTATTTTGGGTTTGTGGCCTAGAGCCAACCTATAAGCTACAATCATTCAATTTGTTGGCCATTGGCCATAAAAAAATGTTTTTCCTTTATCCTTTTTACTTGATGGTGACCGATGGACATCTACGCCTATATATATGTGTGTTTTGAGTTAAACTAATAATAATATACACATAACCTTCATAATTGTCAATCGATGTTATTGTTGAATCTGAATGTGTTGATCATGGTTTGAAGTAGTGTAAACGCTTTTGCATGCTCACCCTATGGACCAGAGGAAGGGCCCCCTCTCGGAAAGCTTGGTGAGATTTTTTTATGGTTTGTTAGCTTAGATTTAGTATATCTCATAAGATTTTCTTTCTATTGAATGCATATTATGTGATCAATTTAATTTGTGTTCAAGATTAGCCTGAGTGATTAGTTTGGTATTAAAGGAATTGCAATGAATTCTCTGTGGAATATAATTGTGGTTTGAGGAGAAAGGAGTGTGTTTCAGTTGCAAGAAAACTACCGTATTTCTCATTCCGGATTATGTTGTGCTTCATCCTGTAGAACTTATGATCGCATTACATTCTCTTTGAATCTCTTCACTGTTGTGTTCCAACTTCTTGTCGAACTTCATTTTCCTGTCGCACTCCAACCTCTTGTCACAATTGAACTTCCTATCACCTGCACTTGTTCAATACATCTTTGGCAACTAAATTCTTTCCTTTATTATTGAGAAGGTTGTTAATATTTTTATATCATAATATATTGAGCTTGTGTTGTTCAAGATCAGAAATAGATAGATTGGTTAAATTAGGTAAACAATCATTTAAGAAAGGATTTCATTTATTTTTAAAGTGTGCTTTTGAATTTCAAATTGAAGAGTGTGTTTTCAATTCTAGTTTGCATCCATCAGCCCTTAGTTTATTGATTGCAGCCCTTCGACATACTACCACAACACGGTTCAAAAGCCTACATTCTCGAATTGACACTTTAGGATGAATTGAGGAAGCTATTTCTAAGAATTAATTCAGAACCATTATAGGAACAATTCGAAACCACAATTTAATCCAATCATCCTTTACTTTTCTTGAAAGATTTTGGCTTTCACTAAGAGTCCATCTATTGCTACAATTGGACACACTCATGGTAGTTGTGTAGAGTGATATCTAGCTACATTAGTAGGGTGTATGAAATAAAGGTGTTCATGCAATTGGACATCACTATACAAGACTTTGTGCTTATGCATTTTGTAGAAGATTCATGGTGTTTTGGGTTGTAGATCTATTTTAACTTCAGGAAAAGAGAGCTCGACCAAATAACCATATAAATTGAAGTTTGGAATTCCATTTTCAATGTTGCATTCAAAGAGAAAACCAATGCCTCTTCTCACAGACTTTTGTAAATCTTTCACTTCCATGACCAAAAGATCATTCCAAAACCATGTTTCCCTACTAAAAAAAAGACATGTTGTATAACTGTCCTAGAAAATGGCACTAAACTTTACCATTTTATTGCACTATCCATCTCAAAACTTGCCACAAAATGACAACTCTAATAGGTAATCGGACTGAGCTTCATGTAAAATTATTCCCTTTAATCTTTATTTCAAACTCAACACTTGATACTTCCTAAGACTGCCCCTTGGGATCTTCTGAGGCTATCTTTTCTCTTATGATACTGTCATCCTTTGATGGACTTCTATTATGGTTATTGACAATAGTTTTACATTTATAATGTTGTCCTATTGCTTTCATCAGGCCACTGCCCTCCTTTTCATTATTGAGCAGAATGTTTCAAAACTTTGGGTAGTGTTATGCATATATCTAGCACTTTGAAGGAAACAAAATAATTTTGAAAGAGCTCAGTATTTTATTTGCTAGGTCCTAAAGGTGAATGACAATGCTGAGAGGGAGATCTAGGATTTCCCTACATTAGTCAAGACTTTTTACTAATTCTAGAAAAAAAATTACAAAACTTAGAAAACCCAAACTCATGCATGTAGGATTTGAGAAATGCAAATCCACAGAACCCGATCAATACCTGCATGCAAAGAACTTGTCACAGAGAAAGAGAGAGATCAAGACGAGGGTTTGGCTCTCACAATGTGCAAGATGTATTCCAGAAAAATGAAATAGAGCATTGAGAAAATACAAGAGATCAATCCTTATAAAAGGAGATCAAAACCTAAAAGGAAAACCTAACCCTAAAGGTGAGTGCATTTAATAATTAATATTAATTATTAAATGACTAATATGTGTGCAAGGCGAAATCTTAAGAGGAGAGTAAAGTTAATTAATTACTTTACTCTAACACCCCCGCTTAAGATAAGCAAGAGTGCAGCTACAGACTAGTGCAAGAAAGAAAAAGAACTACAGTGCATGAAAGTAAAATTGGGTCTCGGCAACAAGGCCTAATCAGGTACCCAAGTACAAGGAAATCTCTATGAAATGGAGAAAAGGAGAAAACCTAGTGGGAAAAAACTCCTCTCCAAAAAGAGATGCAAAAATGAAGTACAAATGAAATGTCTCAAGAGACTCTCTCAAGAACACATGCAGATATACAATCGGATACCCCCCCATGAGAGAGAGTGGAGACTCCAAAGCCCCCCCAGAATGAGAGAACCCCTGTGCCAATGATCAAACCGATGTGTCGCCTCGGAGGAAGAAACAGATCCAACGGTCGAAGAAGAGGAAATCCCTGGATGTAAGGTGAAAATGGAAGTCCTAGATGATGCGCACTGAAGAACGAAACATCAACATGAGTGTATGAAAAAAAAAATGGTGAATCAAACAACTCAAGATGATCCTGAAATGGAATCTCCAATGAAGAAGGGATAACAGGTGTGTTGAATCTATCATTTGTGAGAGAAGGAATATCCTCTGATATGGCCTCAACAAGTGCACTTGATGGCTCGATGAGTGGAGCAACAATGTCAGTCACAACTGAAGAGGTATCCTGCTGAACAAATGTGATCTCAACAGGAGGAAGAGGTGTAGAAGTCTCAACACTAGTCTCATGAACAAATGGAAGAACACATAAGTTCAAGTGACTGAACTTCTCCTCAGATACTGCATACTCTCTTGTAGAAAGAGAGGGAGATGGTGGACCAAAGTGTGTAAATGCATACAATCGAGAAGAATGATCAACTGTCCCTGTTGCAACAATGTTGCCAGTCTGAATGTCTCTAATGTGCACTGAATTAGGTGCGAACTCAACTGTCTTCCCTGTCCCACTGTGAGCAATCTGATAGATGGAGAGAAGGTTAGTGGACAAAGATGGAACACATAGTACATCATTGAATGTACCATCATCAATATCGATAGAACCTTTCCCACATACACTCATATAAGTGTTATTACCCATCAATATGTGTGGTGAGGACGCAGCCTCGAAAGATGAGAACATGTCCTGAGAAGATGCCATATGGTGTGAAGCACCTGAATCCAGTAGCCATCTAGATGAATGTGAACTGGTGGTTGCACATAATGCATGACCCTTATGTGGGGCCTGTCCATCTATCTGGAATGATGGTGAAGAAGAAGACCCGCCTGAAGTAGATGAAGAAGAGTGATGAATATGGTTCTTCTCAAGAAGAGTTGTCAAATCTGAAACCTGTTTTGCATATCCATCTATCTTCTTCTCATAACACTTGGACTCATCATGTCCTAGCTTAGTGCAATAATCACACTTAGGTCTATCTTTCTTCGATGATTCCCCCTTAGGAGAAGGTGAATCAGAAGTCTTCTGTGAACTAAAATCCTTCCAATGCTCTGTGGTCTGTGGTTTTTGTTTCTGCTTCTGCTTCTGCTTCCCCTGATATGACTGTGCTACCAATGCTTGGTGCGGTGATCCTGTGAGAGCATCCAACTGTGATATCTTAGCCTGCTCTCGTGTCAAATGATCACAAAACACCTCAAAAGAAGGCATGGTAAAACGTGCACCCAAGGCATCCATAGTGGAATGGAAGGTAGATGAGAATATCTGAAAGTTCCCATGAAGTTTTGACAAAATCAGGTAAATACACTCTGTATCAGTCTTAACCTTACCACAACCCTGTAGAAGAGATCTCTGTTGTTTGAATTTCATCAGAAAGTCCTCAATGGAGGGAAAAGAATCAGGTACAAGTGAAGTCAACTCTGCCTCAATCTGCAATGCTCTAAACTCGTTGATAGTGCCAAAAAGTCCCTCAAACTTGGTCCAATAGGCCCTAGGTGTGAGACACCCTTCAAGATGAAACAGGAGACTGTCTGAAATGTGCAAAGCAATCAATCCCATAGCCTGATCCATATTGTTCCTGTGCTGCATAACCTCAAAGGCGCGAGTCAATGGAGGTTGAACCGCATCCAAACAGGACCATAACCCTCGAGACTGAAGAAGTGTCATCATGCGACCCTTCCAAGTGTGATAATTATGTGGTGTGAGAAGCTCAATAGATCTGTCGGCCATGCTGTGAACTGTGCCTCAACTGCTCTGAATGTGTTTTTTTTTTTATTAAGTGGTCTTTCAGAACTAGACAGAAGATGCAGAAGGGTTTTTTTGTTTTTGTTGTTTGTAGATTCTATTTTTTTGATGTAAATAATAGAAAGTAGGAAAAAACACCCCCCCACAATGCAAAAAACTAATCCCCAGTACAAACTGAAAGCCAAAAAACTATAGAAAGTAGTATATGATGGAGACAAATCTTTGTGTACCTAAAGAATTTTCTGGTGAAATAAACTGCAAATCTAGAAAGATCACAGAACCACCTTTCTGACACCTATTCGCTTTCGAAAAATGGAGCAAAATTGAGCAAGTTATGCCCCTCGGAGTGCAAAAATATCATCTGACTTTGACTGCAAAAAACTGCATACAAACTGAATATTTTTGAAGAAATTCCTACACCATCAGAACGGGCTTGGAACCAGCTTTCTGACAACTATTTTCGTTCGAAAAAAGGAGCTCAAACGTCCGAGATACACCCGATTTTGTCTAAGTAGCTCAAAAGGTTTAAAAAACATTGCACAGCCCTCAAGGGCTAAGATCTTCGGCCCATGGTCACATGGCCGACCAGGGGGCTGGCACGCAGGAGCTAGAGAAGAAGCCCTTGGTCACCAATGTGACCGCAGGCTAGTGCTGGAGTGGCCGCCGGGCTGGGCGCTTAGCGCCTGGTCACCACATGACCTCAGGCAGACGGCTTAAGCCCGCGGGGGCTAAGCTCTGCGGAGCGGCGGGTTGGGTGGAGCCGCCGGTGACCGGTGGCGGACGGGAGGCCGCCGGGCGGTGCGTGGGCAACGAACCCTTTTACATTGGGCGTGCAGGATTTCCTGCTAAAAACTTTGATTTTTATTATTTTTTTTCAATTTTTGACCTCGATCTGCGTGCCCTGGGGCCGTACGGTCGTAGGGTAAAAAAAATTTTGCTTCCCTGAACAACTGTAGTCAAAATCAATGAATGAACAGTTGATTTAGGGGTTTTTGGACGCTGCAAACTCAACGGTGAGGTCCGTTTGAGCTCAAAGTGTACCAAAAAAAAGGAAACCCCCTATGCCAAATAAATCTGAAAATGAAAAACAGATCTAATGTAACCAAACCTAGATCTCTAAATCTTTCAAAAACTGAACAAGCTGCAGCAGATCTAGCTCTGATACCATGTAGGATTTGAGAAATGCAAATCCACAAAACCCGATCAATACCTGCATGCAAAGAACTTGTACAGAGAAAGAGAGAGATCAAGACGAGGGTTTGGCTCTCACAATGTGCAAGATGTATTCCAGAAAAATGAAATAGAGCATTGAGAAAATACAAGAGATCGATCCTTATAAAAGGAAAACCTAACCCTAAAGGTGAGTGCATTTAATAATTAATATTAATTATTAAATGACTAATATGTGTGCAAGGCGAAATCTTAAGAGGAGAGTAAAGTTAATTAATTACTTTACTCTAACAATGCAAACCCTTCCAAAAGCTCAACAATGGTTAAAACTCAGGTAACACCATTCATACCTGATATTTATGAAGCAATAATGCAACTCTATCTCTGCTCACCATGCCATACTCTCTCTCTTTTAAACTGCAGCATGTATCTTCATCTGAAATGAAATTTTTTGATTCCACACCAGGCATGATGAAAGTTTCTCCAAAACCCTATAACATGCCTTTCAAAACTTTGCAACATGCCTCTAGCTTTTAGGAGGTACTTTCCCCTTTGTTGTTGCTTCCATGGAAAACTCCTTGAAACACATATCTTCATCTGAAATGAAAGTTGTTGATTCCATGCTAGGCATGACGAAAGTTTCTCTAAAACCCTAAACCTCCTTATCACGTAGGTGTAATGAAGACAAAATTGAAACCATTTCCCTCTTTGGAGCCTAATCTTTTGACATTTTCTATTTTCCAATATCTTTTGATTTTCCTTTTCAAAAAAAAATGTGCTTTCATTTATCGCTTAAAATTTTAACAATATGCTTTTCAAAATTGCTTCTTTGAAGACATAATAAAAGTGTCAACAAGTGATTAATTATTTAGTCATTTTTATTTGTGTGACTAAATAAATGACTAATTATTTACCCGACAATCAAATTAGTCATTTATTTAGTCATTTATATCTTTGTTGCAAAAAATAGTAGAATTTAGTCATTTTTAGTTGTTGTGACTAAAAATTTAGTCACACAGTCATTTATTTGCCAAATTCCACTAGTGTGAAACTGAAGGGAAAAATTTTCCACAATGGCCCTCTGAATTTTGATAAACACACTGTCCACCATAAGTTTAGAGTCACGAAAAAAACAATTATTTCTTTCTTTACAAATTCCCCAAGCAATATGCGGGGCCATGAGCTCCCAAAGCCTTCGAAGAATAGAGGACAAAGAAGGACACTTCCATTGATCAGAAAAGCTACAAAGAGACCCCAGGAACACCTAGTCCAAATTCCAAAGAGAAAGAAACTTTCTCCAAATGAGAAAGGAAAAATCACACCCAAGAAGGAGGTGAAAATCACTCTCCACATTGCACTCACAAATCACACACCTATTAGGCAAAGCAAAAACCCTTCTACAAATATTTTCATGTGTCAACACTTTACTTTGCATTAATAGCCAAAAAATGTTCACCTTCAGGATCAACATCCTATTCCACAACTTCCCCCAAAAAGGACAGGTGTCAGGCTTATCCAAAGAGTTGACAAAGGCCAAATAAATAGAAAAAAAAAAATTTAGCATGAGGAGCCCAAATAACACAATCCAAATTCGAGAATAGGGGAACTCGAATATGAGAAAGGAAGTTTTGTAGAACAAGCAACGAAGGATCCCAATTCTGGAATTATTTCCATGCACCATTATGAATGTAATCAACCACCATATGACCAAAATTATGCTTGCAAATGGCCACCAAAGGAGGAGCCAACATAAGATTCACCAAGGGACCACCATCACACCACACATCCTCCCAAAATAGAATCCTAGTTCCGTCAACCAGCAACCACTTAACACCTTTAGCAAATAGGTCCCTGCAAGGGACAATATTCTTCCAGAAGCAAGACCCCAATGGGATATAATCAGCATGCAGAAAGTCCCAAATTCTCCCCACCCCAACCAAATATTTATTCCTGACCAAAGAGGACCACCCCACCTCCCTAATAAAAAATATTTAGATGTTCTTCAAAACAAGGGTCTTATTAAAAGATCTGATGTTTCTCAGCCCCAGACCACCCCACTTCTTTGTCTTACAAACCAGGTCCCAAGAAACGAGAGGAATTCTATATTTTTCTTCCACACCTAACCACAAAAACAATCTCATAATCTACTCCATCTTCTCTTTGAATTTCGTCAGAATCCTGAACAGACTCAGAGCATAAAAGGGGAAGATTATACAGAGTAGACGAGATAAGTTGAGCCTTACCTGCCTAGCTAAGGAGGGCACCCTTCCACCCCGCCAGCTTTCCATTAAACTTATCTAGGAGCCCAAGCCGAAAAGAGTCTGGGATCTTGGACACACACAAGGGAAGCCCCAAATAAGTCAACAACAAGTCACCACAATTGCAAGAAAAAATCCTTGCCAATTTTAATTGAAGAAACTTTGGGGTGTTGAGAGGGTGTTGATAAAAAATATTTGACTCTTAGGGAAGTTGACACATTAACCAAAAGCCTTCTCATAACCGCCAATCACCAACTTAATATCTCTAATTTCATGAACCGAAGATTCACCCATCATAATAGTATCATCAACAAATTGTTGATGAGTGATAGGCTCACACCTAGAGGAAGGGATTAAACCTCTCAAAGAACCAGCCACTAACGCCTTTTGAATATTTTGACCTAACACCTTAGCCATCAGAATGAACAGTAGTGGGGAGATAGGGTCCCCCTACTTGATGCCACAAGAACTCCAAAAGAAGGATAAGGGGAGCTATTAATAAGAAAAAAAAATAATGGAGCCGAGATGAGTTGCTCCACCAATTGCAAGAACTTCAGGAAAAAGCCAAAACAAGCCAAAACCAACAATAAGAACTTCCAGTTAACCTAGTCATAAGCCTTGAGAAGATCCAACTTAAGGAAGAAACCTGGCTTCTTATTTGAAGCAAGACAATGAGCCACCTCATGGACTGTAATGATGGAATCCATAATTTGATGACCCCAAACAAAACTGCTTTGATGCTTAGAAATAAGGTCAAGAAGAATTTTTTGAAGCCTAGCAATCAAGACCTTGGAAAAGATCTTGTAAATGGAATTGCACAAACTGATCAGTTTATAGTCTTTGAAACCATTAGCATCCGTAGATTTGGGAATCAAAACAATGAAAGTAGCATTCAACTCTTTAAGCAATCTTCTAGAGCTAAAAAAAATCATTACTTACATTGATAACATCTATTACAACAATGTCCCAACAATATTGAAAGAACAAAAAGGGGAATCCATCAAGCTCGGGGGCCTTGTTACCTTCAAAGGAAAACATCTCTCTCTTGATCTCATCTGAGGAAGAAATCGCAACAAGATCCTTGTTAATGTCCTCAAAAACCATATTAACAATTACCTCCAGCAAAGAATCCACACTTTGTTGGTCCCAAATCACATCATCCCTGAGAAGGTTTTCATAAAAACCAGCGGCAACACCCCTAATAGCCTCGACATCTGTCAGAAACAGTCCATCAGCCATGATGGAAGAAATCCTATTAGAAGACTTATGCCCAAGGGAAGTAAAATGGAAAAACTTATAGTTTTGATCCCCAGACTTAAGCCAAACAGCTCGAGAGCATTGTCTCCAAAAATCCTCCTCTTTGGAAACAATATCATGCATTTTAGCTAAAAGAGAGTCTTCCAGTAGCTACAACTCCAATAAACCTTTATATTTAATTTCCCCTTGAACCAAATCCAAATGTCAGTTAAGAGAAATATTACTATCAAAAATGTGTCCAAAGGATTCCTTATTCCATCTCTTAACGTTTCGTTTCGCAATAGCTAGCTTTGGATAGAAATGTTAGTAAAGATAGAAGAATGAGATAGAATGAGATGATTAGAAGAATAAGATGGATAGATTAGCATTGTTATTAAGATTGACCAAGATACCAACAAACCTATGATTATTTGAGATTTTATTGGATATGTAATGAGATAGGATAGATGATATCACTTTTTCTTTTAGATTAGGCTTAATTTCATCATAGCAATCCTTATTTTTGATATAGAAAATAGACACGATGCACTGAGGTATGAAGAACCAAGATGACATTGTATCTAATGCATGTACTTTGACTTTGGAAATAGATAGGGGTATCCTTGTTCATTCTTGACATACATAAACCTTGTTTGATCATGTGAAATAATAAAACCATTGAAGTAAGGAGACTAATACACAAAAGGTATGAAGAACCTAATATGTCTTAGCCATTATTTTACTTGAGACTACCCCTGCACATGCAAGGCAAGTATTCGTTGAGGTCATATTACAAGAACAACCAACAAGCACAAAAAACAAAAGCAATGATCAATGCTCCATTCCTTTCTCTCTAAATCATTTTCGACATCATCAAGAGATCATCAAAATAGGCCAATAAGATAAATCCAAGAAAAGATCAAAATAAACAAATTGCCAATGTTATTCATATCTCTTGTTGAAGGTGTTATTTTAGGGTGATATCTAATGATGATGTCTATTGTAGGAAAGATATATTTGTAATACATTTTATTATATGTTGATTGATTCTAACTATTTTATAGGTTGTGTTTTGCATTTTGCTAATTGTTGTATTTGTTTCTATTTGAGTTACCAAAGGTTGAAGGTGACAAATAATTTATTATGGTTGAAATTTTATTGCAGGTGAATGTGAGATGGGATGGGTGACTTCTTTTTCAAATGCTTTTGAATTTTTGAAATGCTTTGAGGCTATTGTTGGCCTTTTGGGGTTATTTGAATGTTTAAAATTTATGAATGTTATGAGGTTGTTTTGGGTTTTGTGTGATGTTTTTGAATTGTTTTAGTTTTCAAATTTTCTAAATGTTTTTGAGTTTTTTAAAGGTTTGACCAAGAGAAAAAGACCTAAGGGGGGATGAACCTATGCCTCGAGGGCTCATCAGAGATGGCCTTGCATATGTAACTGTGTAGAGGCTTCGTAATTCAATTATTGGACTTGGACATTAGCACATGATGGCTAATATTATTTTGATTTTGATATTTTTGACCTTTTTATGGAGTTTTGAACTTATTTGGATGTTTTTGGATTTCAAGATGTTTTGGATGTTTTTGGATTTTCTAAATGATATTTAGATCATGATGTTGATATCACATTGTGGGCTATAGGACATGGATCAATATTTATTCAAAAGAAAGATGCAAATACTTTCCCCCAGTTTCTAGCAATGTTTGTAGTTCCATGAATGAATGCATAGATCAGGACAATGGATGGATAAGCATACAAAGGATGAAAAATATTTTCTTGTGATAGGATCATTAATATAGTGCTTGGATATAGGCTATGGGACTGTATGGGATAAAATGGGATCAATGGTAAAGACCATGTCAATATTTTTCCATAAGCAAGTTTGAAGTGTACTTCAAACCTTTGTCAAGATCAAGATAATTTTGTAGATTTGGATGTAGATGGATTGAATGGATGATGGAATTATTATGATAGAGGGGATGAGATGCTTCCACCTGAAATGTAACACATAGATTCTTGATTCTACTCATGATGCTCATTTTCCAATTTTTTATCATGGTACTTGCCCAAAATGCCACCTAAATGGTTTTCACTAAGGACAATTTTTCTCTTTACTGTTTTCTTTTTTCTTTTTTTTTAATGATTTTATGGTATTTTTGAAAGTTTATGTTGGACCACCTATTGGTGTTGATGTACATGATACTGTTGTCAAGATATTCCAACGATATCCTACTTGGAGGAGTTGCTTTGCTAAGATATGGGCACTTGAATGTAACCCCTAAATTTTCTTGTCTTCTTTGTCGATACCAGAATTAACCTTATCTAGATGTGCACATTGTGATAGAGTGCCCTTAGAGTCCTTATCATAAAGTGTTGCTACCAAGACACAGTCAATGCAATATTTGGATATCTTTGATGTCAAAGTGGATGGTGGAATGTGATGAGGAATATGAGATGTAGATGGGTTGATTGACAATTTAGAATCTTTGATTCTCCAAACTTGGGATGATGAGAAATTATGGGTGTATAGATATTTGATTGCAATTAGGACCAAATTCTTGATATACTTTGTATGTCACTCCTCAAAATTTCTTTTATATCAATGGATAGTTTTGATGCATGAAATTCCCTTTTTTATTTTGCCCCATAGTTTCTTTGACTAATGGAGTTTGATAGGAATTTCTTTCTTTCTTTGGCATCTGTTTGAATTTTATTTTTCTATTTTGATTTGTCAATTCTTTTTCTTCAGTGACTTGCTCTTTTATTTGATAAGTATTTTCCTCTTGTGGTTGGTTCCAATTTGAGGGTGGGAAGATGTGAGGATCATGATTCATGATATGGATTGTTGAAGTGTTGGTAGTGGTTTTACCATAAGAACTCTTCATGCTCCCCATGTTGATGTTTGAATTAGGTAAAGTTGTCCTCGATATTATGGAGGTATCACTGGCATGTTTAGATTATGTGATTTCTAAATAACTGATACCTTGATACCGAGAATTGTTGATAATTTGTAGCGGTTCTAGGATACCATGTTCATGTAGGCCTAATCATTTTCCCTAATAATGCATCCACTAGCACACTTTTTTTTCCACTGAATATGATTTATCTTGGAAACAAGGTACTAATCCTTCTCTGATATGTTGTGGATCTCCAAAGGTGATAGTTTCTTCATTGGTAAGACGAATTGCTCTGACAAATGTAATGGTCCAAGTTTATAAATATTAGGTTCTTCAATATGTTGGTTATCTTCATGCTCAATTTCTTTGATCTGAGTTTGTGATGTGTCTGATTCTAATTGTTCTTTAAGGGATGAAAATGATTTAGAATCGATGCAACAACTTTCTTCATGATGACTATGAAATTATGTGGGTTTCGCTATGCCTTGATCATTTGTAAGGATGTTAAGAGTAGGATAATCTTGTTTTGGAAGATCGTCCATGTGTCTCATGGGTGGACGTAAAAGTGCTTGGCATATGGATATGATATTCTTTTGAAAAACTTTATATGGCTTGGAAGATACTCACTAAGTCATTGTAGTATTTTAGTGATATGGATTCTTGGTCTTGACTAATTTTTGAGCTACCTTCGTTATCAAATTGAATTAGACCCATTAGATCATGAGAAGATGTAGATTCTTGATCTTGACTTAGTTTGGAACTTTATCTTTAGTAATGGATTGGAAAAGACCCATTTGATCATGATAATATGTAGGAGATATGAATTCTTGATCTTGACTTAGTTTGGAGTTATCTTCGATATTTTTTGGATTAGGTTCTTGACATGGATCAATTTCAAAGAATGGATTGCTTTAAAATGGTTCTTGGATGTCTTCAAAATGCAGACGTGGGTGATAGCTCTTGGCTTAGTTTTTCTTCATTTGGTATGAGTATCGGTTTAAGGATTTCTCAATCCTCAAGTGGATTTGAATCAATTGTTATATTAAGGATCTCTTCAATATTTTCAACCATGAGATTAAATGATGTTAATATGTCTTGAAATGGACCATTGCTAGACATTGATGGAGGATGTTTATCATGCTTTAGAAAATATTCTTGATGTATGTCAACTTTCTCATTGGGTGAGGTAGAGGCATCGTCAATGTGATTATTTGTGGATGAATCTTGAAGGTTTTCCTCAACAGTTATTGTTCCTTTATCAATGAGGTCTTGTATGAGGTTCTTGAGTTTGATGTAGTTTGTTGTTTCAAGAAATTTTGTTCTATGGTATTCACAATAAACATTGTCATTGTACCATGAGAATTGTATTTGAGGTTCATAATCACCTAGTGACTTTGGAGGATTGATAAGATTGGAATGGACTGGCTTGTTTAACACCAACTCAATTGGTGGTGTTGTTGAATTTGTGTTTGGTGGTGTTGTGGAATTGTAAGGCTTGTTGTTATTGAGGTGATTTTTGATATTGTGGGGATGGAATTTGTTGGAGTTGATATGCAATATTTTGATGTATTCTAGGGTCATTTGTGTGCATGATTTGTGAACCTGTAGCTTTGTGAATGGATCCATACCATAGTTCATCATATGTGGATTCAACATGTTTAGGTTTGATATGTCCATGTTTGGGTTGTTCATGATTGGGATGTATTGACTTGGTGGGATGATGTTGTGTTGGTGGAAACTCATGCTTTGATTGTTTCGTTGATAGACTTGTAAGTTTTGACATTGATTAAAATCTATCATGTGACAAGACATTCCAAAGTTTTTACTAGGGATACCCATAGTTGCTATGTCATTGAAGCTAGTAGGATATCATGACCCCATGTATTGGATTATATGGAATTAAATTTGGATATTGGATTGATATTGACATGTTTTCATGATTTCAAGATTGGATTTGTAAAGACCTCTAAGTGTTCTAGGATCAATGTTTGGTTGATGAGTTGTAATGGATGAATGGAGGATGTGAAACCTTCAATTTTGACAAAGTATGGACTAGATATTTTGTTTAGGATTGTTTGAGGATGATGATGAACTTAAAAACTTTGAGAGTAGAATTATAACTCCAAAGTGGGTTTGATCATAACTATGTTTACTAACTCAACCAAATACTTGAAAAGAGATTGTTTTCAAGCATAAATCCAAACTAGGTGATAGAATGAAAATTGAATTCCAAATGATCTATGTCAAAATGTTAAGCTGCTTATTTGAAATGGAATGGTTTTTATGGTGAAGTTGATGGATTAATGTTTATTGAGTTGATCCTAATGACAACCTAGAAAGTGTTTTAACAAGCTCAAAGTGATCTAGTGAACAAAGATTTGTTTGTTGGTGTTTTGATGTTCTTTGTTTTTAGTTTCCATCAAAAGTGTTGTTCTATTTTTGCATAGGAATTGGACTATTTACTACAAAGGCATCATGGTATTTAAAAAAGGTGTTGATGTTTGATAGAAGCATCGGACTATCCAAACAAATTCATCACTCAAAAAATGTTTTTTTCCCTAATAAACATGTTGAGATGTGCAAAGGAATCGATATGCAAACAAAAGCGTTGTTTTAACAAAAATAGAAGCATCAGTTTACACAAAGGCATCGCATTATTTAGAAAAAGGCGTTAGTCTATTAGAGGATCTTTGATGTGCAATTTAACCTAAGTGTTTAAATTTTTTTATGTTGATAAAGAATAGAAAACATGTAAACTAACTCAATTGGTATTTGGTTGATTTTCATGTGTTATTCCACAAGATAACACTAATGGAATTCACAAGTTTCCATGATAAAAACATGCCATAGAACACAATCCTAGTTGTAGTGGTAGATCAGGATTATCTTCTAAAATTGGGCCCATTGATAAAATATTGCACAATAAATAAACAACTAGAGTATGTCAAGGCCATGTACCACCTTGACACCTCTAACCTTGGAAGTAAAATTTTCTTGTGAGGGGTTTTATCGCCTCAACAAAGATTGGTACATAGTACGTAACTTCATGTGTTGATCTCGTTGTGTTGCACCACTAAGAGAAGACAGTCTACAAATGGACTTTAGGCTTCTAAATTATACAAGGTTTGTAATGGAGGTACTTTTTAAACACCACCACATACACAAATTTTATATGGAAATATCATCTCCTTGTGCCTGGAATCACTCAGGACCACATAGGAATACTTTGCATGTCATGAGTGGATTGAGCTACAACTTTTGCTCTCGCCCCTTTATATAACCCACCAAAAAAATGTGCTTGAGGTTGAACCCTAGGGTGATGAAATCCATAGGTGCATCCCTTAACAATAAAGGAAGGATTCATATTTCTATTTATCATCACCCAAGATGACACTAGACATAAGGGGAATGGATACATAGTCAACTCCTTCAGTGTACAATGATAAAATGTAAACTAGAGATATTTCTCATCACACAAGTTTGGATGAAGTGCAAGGGGAGAGGATATGTATCTCTATCTTACCAAGCATGATAAACAAAGAACACATGTTAATTTTAGGTACAGCAAGGATTGAAATGTTTGATTCATGTTTAAATACCAATTTGAAAGTGTGTGAGTTGTATTGTTCAATTTTAAGCACCAAATTTAAGTATTCAAGTAGTGATGTTCAATTTTAATGCACCAAGGGAAAATGAGTTCATTTTATGCACCAAATCAAATGTGAGGATTGTGTTCATTCTTAGAGAACTGAAATTAAATTTGAATTCATTTTACGTGCACCAAGGGAAAATGAATCCTAGATTAACCCTAAAAAACAAACATTAGCATCCTTTCTCCCAAATTCCACATGTTGTGAACTACTTCAGTGAAATCAAGAATGGAGAATCATTAGTTGAAGATCAAAAACTAAATCAAATTGATCCTTAAGAATTTGTCACTATTTCACCTTGAAAAAGTGTCATTTTGTTGTGCAAAGGCATCAGACAGAAGCGTCACACTACAAATTTACAAAAGCGGGGTAGTTTATTGCAAAGGTGGGATATCCTTGCAAAGGCATGGAAATATTCCTTCAAAGGTGTTGGAGTTTTTTCACATGCCCTAAAATGGGTTTTTAGGCTGCAAAAGCATTGGACCTTGTTGCAAAAGTGTCACCCTTTGACTTGCAATAGCATTCGACCTTTGAAAAAGTGTCAGATTGCCCCTGTAACCTGCAATGGCCGACAAAACTCAAAGAAAACTAATTAGACATGGAAGTGGGTCCCACCGAGCATGCCAAAATATCATATGGTGAATTCAATTGATCAATGCAACATAATTGAACTAATTAACAAGATAAATGGTCAACTAAATTCCATACTCAATGAAATTAGACTATCAATCATTAATAAGATTCAATTATAAGCATTAAAACATCAAAATCATTGCAAATGAACCTAATTAATGATGCAAACCTACAATCCCATTGGGGGTTAGTCTCAAAATGAATGTGGATTTCTCAAGTTGAACCTAATCCATGTTGCAAAATTTTGGTGAAGATAATTGATGTGGATGATTCACCAAATGTTCTCAAATTGCTCACAAAAAAGCAATCAATTTAAGAGAGTAAGGATGGTTTAGATAAATGTGAATGAATTGATATGAAAAAGGCTTGGTATTTATAGAATTTTGGAATATTGATCAATGGTGAGGATTCAAAATTCTAATCAATGGATGAAATTGAATTGAGGGTGTGAGTGTGGATCAAGAATTGAATCAATGGTCAACAATCCTTGAAGGCATGGATTAAAAACTTAATCAAAGGTCTATAATCCATGAGGATTCAACAACATCCCTAAATTTTAGGAAATATGTTGGATATATTATTCATGTGGAGGGAAGAATTTGAATTTGAAAAGGGAATATTTTATGAGAATATTCCTTATGCAAGCTGGAGGATTGGAGGAATTATTAATTAATTAAACAATTTAGGAAAATCATTTAATTGTGCAAGTTGGAAGAATTAGGATCTTTAATTAAACAATTAGGAATTATTTAATCAAAGAGGAAAATGGAATTTAGTTAAATAATTTAAATTTATTTAATCAAAAGGGGAGAAATCAATATGAAGGTAATGAATTAATAAAAATTAATTAATTATTCAATTAATAGGAGAATAAAGTGAATTTGATTAAATAGATGAAATAGGTGAATTATTAGAGAAATGGTATTAATAAGCGAAACCAATGTGTGTGATCTACTCGAGACATTTTCAAATGTCTACATAATCAATTAAAGATTAATTAATTATTAGCTAATGAATGATTATTGTAACACAAATGTAGTAGTAAATTAAATGAAAGGCTCAATACCAAGTCACAATCAACACCTTCGAGCTCACCTGCACACATAATGAGACATCTCAATAAATAATTATAAGAAAGATAGGCATAATAAATGTCAATGAGTGAGTAAAAAATTTAAGATAACAATAACATTAAATAATTGATGAATAAAAACTCTAACAATAAACATGTGTGAGAATTACCATTGATGAAATTAACTACAAAAAAACCTTATTTATACTATTTACAAAACTACAACATCAAAATAAATGAAATAAACTAACTAAAATTTAACTCTACTTACATCTGCTTACATGATTTGCAAGCTTTATTATAGATTATTTCATCTATTAATTCTAATAATACAATATGCAACTACCAATTTAATTAATAGTACAAATTATTATGAATTATCCCTTAATGTTCATTTCTCTCGCATGATAAGATAGATGATCTAAAAATAGCCAACTCTAAGTCAAAAATAGCATGGGCTTCGGCAAAAATTGCAAACTCAAAATATGCTTTTAATCAAAAAAATGATCACAAGCTATTTCTAAATGAAGGGAACCAAAAATGATCACAAACACCCACTTGGCTATTAATTTCTATGGAAGAGTTAGAATGGTGGATGAGGGTTTTAGTTCTTTTGGGGAGGATGATGGGTTGATAAATGATTGCCTTAATTTTATGATGCAAATGTGTACTTAGGTTAACTATGCAACTACAAAAACCTATTATGAATTCAAAAAAGTATAGAACTATAACACAAAAAGGATCACAAATAAGTAGAGTGTAGAGACAGAGGAACCTAGAATATAAATTTGAGCTCAAATTGGGTGAACAAGGGCACTTGCATCCTAGACCTAGAAATGCAAACCTTTAAATTAAAAATCAAATCGCAGATGGTCACGGTTTGGAGGTTCTTCCCTTCTGGACATAGCTTTAGAACTTCATCTATCGATGATTAATTCCACTTTCCCTTATTTATTGACATAGGAGGCTTGAATGTTGGATCTTGCAATTAGGTCTCCAATCCTTTCCCAAATGCACTTCAGATTTGTCACCTACACACAAGAGAGGGGAGACAAGGTTGTATCGTATAGGGGCTTGCCTAAGTCAAACCCTATTTTGGTGTTTTCACATCCACAATAGCTATGATGATGTAAAGAGTGCTTACCTTTAGTTGGGAAAAGATAAATGGATAAAAATGAATGATAAACTAACAAGTGTTGCAACTTGCCACTCAGATTGTATTTCCTTGATGGACTAAAGTCATTATACTCATATCACACAAGAAGAATTGGATGCTTGATTGAAGGTCTTGCAGCTTTATTAATCACAAAACAAATGAACATAAAACATGAAAAACTCACATATAAACTTGATACATGGCTAATATGACTCTTGACTAATAATAAGTGGTAAAACTCTACTAATTATCCTCTTGACTACCTTTTAGGATGCTCAATTGTGATTCCAAAATATAAGTTTTTGCCTAGGAATTTTATTAGGATTTCAAATGGTGAAAATCTTGAATTTGAAATGTGGGGAAAGGGGTTCCATAAACAATAAGGGGGTATTTTCTCTATTTCTATCTTTCCATAAGGTATTTCATTAGGAAAGAAATCACAAGGTGTAAATATTGACTTTCAACCTCAATGGTGAGTCAATCATACCTAGATCTCAATCCTTAAGACAATAGGAAATATCTGAAACCAAATTAAAATGATTTTCAATGAAAAAAATAAATAAATTATAAGACCTAAAACATGAAATACAAATTCTTGAAAGTACAAAAATTGAAATCACAATTTGCAGGCAGATCTGAGAAGGGTAAGGACACATGTACCAGTCACCAAAAGTTGGTTTTGAGCTTTGTTGAAGGACAAACACTTTTTACAATACTCTGATGATAGATTTTATCTTATGTTTTGCATAACTTCCACTGTCGAAAAGTTAGAAATAAAGTCTGCAATTGAGTTTTCATGGCTCGACAACAATGATAACAACTTATGCAACAATGCAAAATTTCTCTTCAAGATCTTCAATCCTTCAACCTGTAATCTGTACATACACAAAGACAAGAAAAATTGTTTGTTTTGAATGGGGTTTGCCTTAGTCAAACCCCAAGTTAGGTAATTAAACCTTGATAGAAAGATAATGACAATAGAGAAGGAAATGATGAATGAATGCTTACTTGTTACAACTCACCAAACTTTCAATGGCTTCCTTTATAGGATTAAAGACAAACACATCACTCCAAGAAAATTGATCTTGCTTTGCTTGATGGATTTGGACACTTGAAAATGCTTGGATGCTTTAAGATCAACAATGCATGTTAGCCTTCACAAGATGACATGAACAAAAATAAGCTTGAATAGATGTTAGGATCTTGAATGTTGCAACAAATGACTAATAAATTTTCTCTTGAATGCTCTTGAAAATAATATTTTCTCATAGGAAGTCTTGATTGTGTGTATTAGATTTGAATTGATAAAAAGACTATGTATTTATAGGTGTTTATCTAATTTACCAAAAATTAGATTCCAAAAGCCGAAAATTACATATTGAATTTGAATCATTAAAATGCCACCAAAAACATATTTAAAAATACATCCAAGTACTTGAAGGGGATCCATTTTCCCTTGAGCGTATGGGTCCTGGCCTATAAGTCCAAGACAT
This sequence comes from Sequoiadendron giganteum, assembly GCA_007115665.2. NCBI lineage: Eukaryota > Viridiplantae > Streptophyta > Pinopsida > Cupressales > Cupressaceae > Sequoiadendron > Sequoiadendron giganteum. The sequence goes on along the minus strand of CM021107.1, from coordinate 257,422,301 downwards.
TCACATTTCGAGGTGATTAATATATTAATTGCACTAATTAAATATTAGTTTTTCTTTTAGAAAATGGGAAAAATAAGGCTTTAGAATGCATAATTTGGCAGATTAGAAGCTTTATTAATTCCAATAAATTAAGGGACCCAAATATAATGTGAAATTGTAAAGGTTATACAATTTTTTATAGTACATTTAGTCCCCACTTTAGTGAGAGTATGAACTTACACTCAGACTCACACTAAAGTAGAAAAATATGCATCAAGAGAGGTCCAAGTGTACAAATATCAAAAAGATAGGATGACAAAGATCAAGGAGGATGATCAAGCCCCCAAGCTCGAAGATCCCATGGAAAACCAACATATGGAAAAAGGGACACACAAGATATGTAAGCTACATGTAGAAAGACAAGATACACAAGCATACAATGTCAAAGCTAATGCAAAAAGAAAAAGGAAAAAGGATGGGCTTAAAATTTGCATTATGCTATGTCCATTAAATACACTCACAAGGGCTGGTGTAATCCGGTATACTATAGGTAAGACCCAAAAGAAAAATGAGAAACACATACTAGGTCAACAAGGTGTGTACCCATAAAATAAAAAAGGGTGGAAAATGGGAAGGTCACACCAGGCCTACAGGTATCCCATACGTCAACCATACCAAAATATATACTCCTTGGTAACTTTGATAAGGTGCAATAAAATTATCAATGTGCTATGCAAACGCTACACTAATTCCAACCTCTATGAAAATAAGTGAAGCCACAAATGTCAAAATGTGAATGCCAAAATTAAATAATGCCAATGTATGCCCCCACTTTAAAGGAATTTTTAAACACCATGTTGTGAGCAATTAATTCAAAGTAGAAATTGATAAATGTTGATTAATTAAAAGGGACATGTTTCCAAACAAATTTGTGTCATTAAAAAAGACTTTTCCCCCACATTCAATCCAAAAGGATAACACATAAGGGATCCATAGATTCGGGATCATTTCATGTCTTTGCTATAGTGATATAATAGAGCTTGGAAACAACATCATTCCCCAAATACTTTGTGGAACAAAAAACACAAAGGAGGAATGACATATAGAGAGAGAAAACAAAGAAAAGCCTTTTGGGTCAGCATGGAAGAGACTTGGATATCTCGACGCCTTGCATCATCCCCAAAAGGAAAACACAAGACAAAAGAAAAGATGTTTTTATGAAAAATAGAAGAATGCAGGTACAAATAGAAGAATGTCATGATAGATTCACTTCCTTTGTGTCCTTGCACCAACAAAGTAACAAGGTCATCCAAAGAAAACTCACAAACATAAAGGCACACCAAGGTGCATGATACGGAGGATCACATTACATACACACAATCACAAAGAACATAGAAATAAAAAGAAAGATATAGATAGTATGTCACATGTGAGCCAACCTATAACAAGTCATCCACATCCCAATCTTATTCATCATATATAGAAGGAGGATAATTAGCCAAAGGAGAAATGACAAGTGCCATACTAGGACAATCACCAGGTTGAACACATGGTGATTCACTCTTTTTAGGAGGATCGTCACGATTGCACCTATGCGGTGAAATTTTCTTAACCTGAAGTGCAAGATGCAAAAAAAATGCAAGGAAATAGAAATCACAACCACACCTCAGATAGGCCTGACTTGAACTTGAACAAAAGCAAGAAGAGAATGATGTTACCTTGTCCAAGTTGATCGGTTGGTTGGCCCTGTTGGTTGTTTGATGTGTGTGCTCCTAGATCGATTATGGCAGCATAATGACTTGTAAATGCTTGATTTGGATGCAAGATGGCTATGGAGATTGAAGGTTTGAGATGGGTTGTGATAGATTGGCTTGAATGTGGTTAAGATTGTTAGGGTTTTGGATGAATATGAGTGAATGTGATGAAGGTTGCCAGAATGGTCGCTTGGGTTGCATGAATGATTAGGGTTACAAAATGGCTAAGTGTTAGTAATTTAGCAAAGGGAGATGGAATGAACAGTCAAGATTCATTCTTGGTCAAGGACAATAGATCAAGGGTGGAGATCAAAGGTTGACCAAAAGGAATTAAAAATTCCTTTTTAATAGGCATGGGGAAGACAAAAGGAATAAAATATTCCTTGGTAAGCCTTGGGTTAATAAATGGAATTTAAAATTCCATTGAAAAGTACATTGGGATTGTAAATGGAATTAAAAATTCCATGAAGAGTGTTGGGAGAATAAATGGAATTAAAAATTTCACTATGATGTGACAAGAGTTGACCAAAGGGGGTGATTAGACTAGTTAATGACAGATTAGAAGAGGATTAGGTGGGTAATGGAGATTAGAGGCCAACTTGAAAAAGTTGGAGGATGTGACACTTCCTAGTCATAGATTAGGAATGTGCACATCCCTAATGATGGAATTAGGCAAGGGGGATTAAGGCTAGGAGTGGATTAAGTGTGGATGGGACATAAAGGGAATTAAGTAAGTGGGTTATTTATTTAATTCTTTGGAAGAAAGGGATAAAGGGTTAAGGTATTTAACTATTTAACTAAATACCTTAGAGATTTAGAGGATTTTAAGGATATTAATTAAATAATAGAAATATTATTTAATTAATGTGGGTTAAAGGATATTTAGATGAAAAAGGGAAATTTGACCAAATATAAGTGGTCAAATTTAGATGTCTACATTTTGCCCCTCTTTGAGATGGTGTTAGGAAGTAGCATAATTTCAAAGAAAATTAAAAGATAGCACCAAGAAGAAGATGGTTAGATTGGGGAAGATGCCCCAGTCATCCAAAGGAGTGACTAGGAGGAAAGATGATGGAAGTGAAGATGAAGATTAGGGATTGAGGATGCCCCCTCGAGAGGACATGCAGGTTTAAGAGAATACGGGTGTGCTCTCGAAATGGATGAGATGATGAAAGAGTAGAGGGAAGATGAGATGAAATGATGGATAAGAGAGGATGATAAGAGATAAGAGATAACAGCAAACGCAAGTGGATTTAAGGACAAATATGATGTTTCCCCAGTCAAGCTACAAGCCAGGATTGATGGATGAAAGGATGGAGTGTTGTTGATGGGAACGATATATCCTTAAACAAAACAAGGGTAGGGAAGGATACATCCTGATGATGATGATGATGAGAGTTTTGTTGATGAGGGAAGGATACATCCTGATGCTAATGATGAGAGTGTTGTTGATGAGGGAAGGATACATCCCAAAACAACACAAAAGGATAGGGAAGGATACATCCCAATGATGACGATAGGGAAAGATACATCTCAATGATGATGAGGGTGTTGTTGACAAGGGAAGGATACATCCCAATGATGATGATGATGATTGGGTCAAGGCTTGTAGCAAGGTAGGGAAAAAGATCAAGGATGTGATTAGATGATTTATGCTAGATTGTACGGATTAGGATTGGATGGAGATGCGAGATTGTTAAAATGCATGAAGATGATGGAGGGAAATATGCTTAGAATAAAAAATCTATATTATCCTAAGAAGATGGATGAAAAGATGCTTAGAATAAAAAATCTCTATTATCCTAAGCAAATTGGAAAGAGGATGAAATGATGAGAAGGATGGAAGAGGAAGGATGAGGATGGATATGATAGAGAGATGAGAGAGAGTGATGAAGGATGAATGGATTAGAACCAAATCAAACAAGTTAATGGTTACACATTATGTTGCCATTTCATGAGCACTTAATTTGATATAGCACAAGACACAAGATGCCAGGGTGTGAGGAAGCAAGGCAGACAGGTGTCTAGTGCATGAAACAGACACAACAGACAAGAAGGTTATCTCAACACCCCAAAGTCACAAGGACATTGGTCGGGCCAGGCATTAAGATAACCACAAGCACAAAGGATGCCTCGACATAACACAAGACCACAAGGATCTTCATGGGTACTACATGGGACAACCAAGAAGATAGAAGCAGACAAAAATATCAAGATACGCCCCTATGTTGACCAGTCAAAGCACACCATGATATGATGGATCATGGTGACCCTGACAAGGTATAATAGGAAGCTCAAATGATAAAAAAAAATATCAAAAACACCAAAAGATCACAATCAAATTTCAAATGTCCTTTACCACAGGATTGAGAGAATGTATGGGATTGACACGGTCTGTTAGGAAGGATACATCCTGTTGAGACCAAAGATGGAAACTAAACTAAAGAGGGAACATGACGTAGGATATTTGAAAACAATTGAATCTAATGATAGTAATGACCTTTGTTTGTGAATACCATCTAGTATAGGGATAGACTTGACGACACGACAAGATGACCAAATGCAAGACAGAAACACCCTAAAGACCTAGGGGATACAAGATCAACACACCCTAAAGACCTAGGGGCTCGGGGGTTGATCAAAGATCATCCTTGCCTACATGAAAGCGTAGAACCCTCGTAGTTTGACAAAATACCATGGATAAAAGTGGAAAGAGGACAATGATGACCATGATGGACGACAAAGATTGGATAGACAAATGCCCTGGGGGTAGATCAAATGATCGACCTTTCCTACGTGAAAGTGCAGGGGCAACGTAGTTCGACACAAGGCCAAAGATAGATGATGGAAGATGATAGGACAGACAAAAAGGCAGAGCCCCGAGGGTGGATCAAATGATCGATCTTGCCTATGTGAAAGAGCAAGGGCAACGTAGTTCGACACAAGACCAAAGATAGACCGGGGACAAGGTATGATGAGATGACCATGATGAATGGATAAAATGATGGAGCCGATATGATGAGCTAGGATAGGCCGTGTGGATGGGATGGTTGATATGCTAGATGAAGCTCAAGGATGGGATAGTTATCTAAAACATCAAAAGATGAAGTGGGAGGATGAGACGATGGATAGATGAGAGATAAAAAAGGATAAGATATTAAGAATATGTAGGAAATAGATAGGAGTGATGATAGTCAGATGAATGGCATTGGATTGCATGAGGGCAGCCTATAGCTTGATACCAATGACAAGGGATTACGAGATGGAATGAACATGGAGATGATGGATGGATTGATAAAGATGGGGAGATAGAAAGATGTTAGGATGGATGGATAGAGGGATAAGGATTTGGAAAGATGGATAGGAAGATAAGGATATGGAGATGGACGGGATGTTTAGATAGATGGATGGGGAGATAAGGATGAAAGGATGGAAGAGGACTAGTGGATGGGTGGATAGGAATATAAGGATTTGGAAGATGGAAGGGATTACTGGGATGGATAGATGGATGATGTTTCCAAGGACTATGGCACAAATAAGGATCTGCCCCACTCTAGATATGTCATGTGTGACGGGGCAAGAGGGATGGCAAATAACAGGATGGTGGATAATAGGAGATAGACATATGTGGATAGGATGCATGGATAAGGAAGGTAGATGGATGGCAATACGAATAGGATAGTGTATGGATGATGGGAATGTATGCCAAGAGTTTTCCAAAGAATGTATATAGGTTTACCCCGATTGAAGTCAAGATCGCAAGGAAGATGGAGGAACTGGATAGAAATGGGATATGATGGGTAGGATGTAGAAGATAGGTGGACATAAGGGACGAAGGAAGGGGATATATAGATGGAAGTTTCCCCCAATTGTGGAAGTAAATTAGATGGGGGATTTACACATGATGCCTATTTACCCGGTTTTCATCATGGTACTTATCCAAGGTGCTTGTTTTCTAAGTTTTCACCATTGGACAAATTATTTCTCTTTACTATTTTTTTGGATTTTTTTATTTTTTTGACTTTTTTGGACAGAAATGCGGATGGATATGGATAAGGATAGGGATGCGGATATGTGGATTTATAAGATAGGTGATAAGGAGATGGATGAAGGACTCAAGCAGCAAGTTCCATACAAGGTAATAAGAGCCCATGTTTGGAGCGACTATTCTGGTGTTGGTACAACCTTATTAGAATGGATGGATTATGCAAGAGGATGGATTAAATGGATTTGATGGGGGAGATATGGGGAATAGTGGATGGTATGTTGGAAAGTGTATGGATGGAATGATGGAGTGGATGTGTGATGGGGGGAGGTGTTCAGGACCAACATTGGAAAATGTGGTGGTGGATGTGAAAGGATCGGAGGATGAATGGATGGAGAGTGTGGAGATAATGGAGGAGTTGGGATAGTGAATTTTGGGACATAAGCACCCAAAATAGATTTAGGAGATGGAGGATGTGAATGATTTTTTGGTGGATGAGCAACTTTGGATGTCGTTATGGATGTTTCATTTGAAGGAATTGTATCTTTTTTCTTGGGAATCCACATGGTTTTGAGGTTTTCTTTGGTGGGCCTTTGTGGCCTTTTGGATGGGTTTGACATTTGGATTGTATTTTTCTTTTCTTCAACATGTCTTTTGAAGGGAACATGAGGAGATTTTGATGCATGTGGATGTTTGGATTTATACATTTTTTCTTGGGCATCCAAAGTGCTTTTAGTAGCAATGGGATGGGTAGGAGGAGATGGATGATGTGGAGGAGATGTGGATGGAGTGATAAAGGTAGGCTTTTGACGATGATGTGTGGATGAAGGATGTGGGATAGTATGTACAGAGGGGTGCCTTTGCTAGTCCTAATTAGGGGTTTTGAATTTAGGATTTTTGTGACGTGTGCAAGGGATAAGTGATGGATGGATGAGGGGATGAAGAGGATAAGATGGAGGAGGTGATTTTGGGATATAAGGGCCCAAAATGGAGGATGTATGATGGTGGATGGGAGGGGCATAAGGACCCAAAGTAGATGTAGTAGATGGAGGATGGAGGGACATAAGGGCCCAAAATAGATTTGGAGGAGGAAGATGGACCATTTTTTTCAGATAATATGATGGAGGAGGGGGGATATCAACAAAGGATCTAGTGGAGTAATGATAAATGCCTCTTATTCCTTTGGAAAAGCCTCACTTGGGATGTATGGAGGTTGTACCAACATTTTTGGAATGTGAGTCTTGGGAAATACATCCAAGAATGTGTGTGCCTGGATGTTCTTTGACCTAGATGGGCTCTAAATTACCTTGCTCATGAAGGCCTTAACCTTTTCCTTGATAGTTCATGTTCTCGAGCATGTGATCTATGGTAGGATGTTTCTTATTTTGGAAGCATGATGCAAGTCCTTTAGTAAGTGGAGGAGGAAAGGTGGTGCATATACTTTGTTTTTCTTCTACAAGAAGACCACCATGGAGGAGTGTAATGTTACCAAGGTGATATAATAGTGGTGTTGGTATGGTAGAGCTAGGCGGTGATGGAGGATAATGCAATAGAGACGATGGGATGACAACATCCTCATTGGGAGGAATAAGTAATAAGGGATTAGGAGAAGCATTAGGTGGTACAATAGGATCTAGATTTGTGACAGTGGATGATAAGGGCTCATGAGATGGAGGGATTGGATCTTGAATGCAAAGGGGATCATGGGATGGAGCGGATGAATTAGTGTGATCTTGAGATGGGATGGATGGGATGGTAGGATCTTGATTCGGAGGAGGGGATATGCTTGTATGCTTTGGATCAAGCTCTCGGCATGAATCATCTTGTGTGGGAGGTATGATGAGGGAGGAGTGCTGGAGGAACTCCTCAACTGGGGAATATGGGAGGATAGAGGATTCATGAAGGTCATGGGATTGGATTTTGGTGAGAAAATGGCTAGGAGGGGCAGATTGGATTTTGGTGTCTTCACTGGTTTCATTGGTTCCAGGAGTAGAAGATGGAAATTCAATGGATTTGATGGGTTTGATGGTGTTAGGAGCGATAATAGGGGTGATAGACATAGGATTGGGAAGGGCCTCATCACTAATGACTGTACATGATAGAGTGGGAGGACATTGTTCCACAACATCAAGATGTGGATTTGGGGATGTCGCTTTTGTCATGAGTCCTTGGACGACATTTGGAAGGGATGTAGGATTAGGTGGAGTGATGGGAATGGATGGAGGATTAGGGATGGTTGGAGGTCCAAGATTAGGGATTGGTGGATTAGGATTAGATGAGTGGATGGGATTGGACAGAGGATTAGGGACAGTTGGAGGACTAGGATTAGGAATTGGTGCGTTAGGATTAGATGAGTGGATGGGATTGGATGGAGGATTAGGGATGGTTGGAGGACTAGGATTAGGGATTGGTGGATTAGGGTTGGATGGAGAATTAAGGTATGATGGATTGGGGGGAGGATTATGATAGAATGCACTGAAGGGGGAAGTGATACGGGAGGATGTGGATGCTAAATTAGGTTGTGGATATTGGGACTGTGGATTATAGTAGGGATATTGGGATGGTGATTATGATAGAAAGGTGTGGATGTTGGATTAGGATGGGAAGTTTGATGTGGTGGATTAGGACAGGAGGTCATGGATGGTGGATTGGCATAGGAGGACATGGATGGAGGAGTAGGATAGGGAGATTGAGCTAATGGATTAGGATAAGAGAACATGGGTGATGTATTTGCGTAGGAGGATATGGGTGGAGGATTAGGATAAGAAGATTGGGATGTGGGATTAAGGTAGAGATATTGTGATGGTTGATGATGATAAGGATAGGAGTATGGGGATGGTGGATTACTATAGGAGGATGTGGATGTTGGATAGGAGAGAGATGTAGAGGAAGGACATGATGGATATGTGGATGGTGAGGGTACTAGATATCCCTTGTCAAGGGTAGCATAAGGACTATTATGAGAGGTGGATGAAGGCATGGGGGATAGCTCGTAGGAGTGATTGTATTTTGGGAGGTGGTTAGAAGAAACTTACTAGCAATGATAGCATTAAGGGGATCTATGTTATACTCATCTTGATCAACAAGACTTTCGTTATCGTCTTCAATGTAGCTGGGATGCCCCTTGACTAATATTTTTGGTTGCATAGGAGGTGGATAAGGATATATGATGCTAGATGGAATGAATACAGATGGAAAAGATGGGAATAGATGATTAGAAGGAAAGGATAGATGATGAAATATAAATAGGATGGATTGGAAGAAGATGGAAGAAGATATAGGTGGACTAAAGCTCAAGTTGGGATTCAGGTTAAGCTCAGATGGGGATTGGATGGAAGCTCAGATTCGGATTGGATGAAAGCTTAGATTAGGATGAGATTAAAGCTCAGATTATGGCCTGAAACAGTCCAGGGGTGATAGGATTGAGAAAAAATAAAAATTAATTTTTTCAATTTTTTTTGGTTTTTTTTATGTCGTAGTGAATTGCATTTTCAGAGGCCTTCGAAGCGTAATTTGGGGTTGAAACTTGCATCCGTCCCTAAAATTGCGACATTGAAGGCAATCTATTTTAGGGATTGAATTAGTACTCTTGGAGACCTTTTTGACAATGTAAACGGTTTTAAATTTTGAGCAACGAGTAGAAAGTTATGACCCCGACAAGTCAAGGTAAATAAATTCCTAGTTTTTAAAAAAAAAAATTGGATGGTTTGGGGATGAATAGGAAGAGGAGAATTGATTAGATTATGGTTTTGGACTGAGGAAGATGTAGGCTAATTGTGGCATGAAGGATTGACCCTCTGTATTTTGTATGGGAAGTGAATCTGGTTGAAGAAGCGGATTTGGGCATCCGTAAAAGCGGATTTGGTCGTTCGAAGGAAGCGGATTTGGTCATTTGTAGGAAGCGGATTTGGTCGTCTATAGGAAGCGGATTTGGTTGTCCGTAGGAAGAAAATTTGGCCATCCGGAGGAAGCGGATTTGGTCGTCTGGAGGAAGCGGATTTGGTCAACCGGAGGAAGCATATTTAGTTGTCCGGAGGAAGCGGATTTGGCCCTAAAGGCAAATTCGCCCTTTCTAGAAGATTCACCCAAAAAGACTAGGCATAATCGCCCTTTCTGGAAGATTCACCCAAACAAACTAGGCAAGATCGCCCTTTCAGGAAGAATCGCCCTTTCTGGAAGATTTGCCCAAACAGACTAGGCAGAATCGCCCTTTCAGGAAGATTCGCCCAAACAGACTAGGCAGAATCATCCTTTCTAGCAAATTCACCCAAATTGGCTAGGAAGAATCACCGTTTCAAGTAGATTTGCCCAAATAGACTAAGCAGAATCACCCTTTCTGGTAGATTCACCTAAACAGACTGGGCAAAATGACCCTTTCTGGCATATTCGCCTAAACAAACTGGGCAGAATTGCCCTTTCTAGAAGATTCGCCCAAACAAACTAGTTCAGGAAAATTCGCCCAAATAAACTATGTAGAATCGCCCCTGTGAGAAGCAAAGAGGGGATTGTGGAAAAAGATGACAAGCACGAAAAACGACAGACAAAAGGCCAGACTGACTTGACTGAAAAGAAAAGCAGGCAACATGATCCTAAGACTAATGATAAGGATGTCTATCTAGGCTGAACAAGGCTATCTCATGAGTCCCCATTATATGCACGGTACGTGGGGCACAACTATGAACACCAGCCCATCACAAGCATGAGTCGGGAACCCCAGTGTGGTATTGGAGGCTCAAACCAACTCTTCACGTCTTATCTAGGTATCACCCTAGCTTCGACGCTCTGCCAAACACAACGTGACTGGATTGAGGTATAGCTTTCGCTCTCCCCCCTTTATATACCTCACCGATAACGTGTGGTTGGGATCATCCCTGGGGTGATGAAATCCTAGGTAGGTCCCGCTAAGGGGAAGAAGATACTAGACGTCTTGGTTGGTCCCCAAGCTCGCACAAAGTGCAAGGGGAGAGCTTAGACGCACTAGCACTTCCTAGGAAGACTCAACTGGACAAGAGTGAGTTGTGATTTCTCGTCACCCAGGATCGCCAAGAGGTGCAAGGGGATTGGATACGTCAATAGCCCACTCACAAACACAACAAACAGTTTTATATTGACCCTCTAATTAGAGCTACGTGTGCCTAGCTAGTGTGAAAAACAATAGATAGATTACCTAAGGCTCTTGGACCGATTGTTCTACAGAAGATGCGTTAGTATTTTTGGACCACCAATCTTGGACAAACGAGAAACAACTGCACAAATTGTTAGATGGAAGCAAGGACACTCACAAACTGCCGAGTTAGTGGATCAGTATCTAAAAAATAGAAGCAAAATGACAAAGAAAATAAAATATTAGGGTTTCATATTTCACCTCAAATTCGCCTCTATGTGAGGCAAGCTCGCCCCTTTGTTTACAGGTGTAGATTCGCTTGTTCTGGGGTGCAGAAATGCATGTCCAAGAAAATTCACCCTTTTTAGCAGATTCACCTCTACAGAGCTAGTAGATTCGCCTCTTTTAGTAGAATAGCCCATTCAGAGCAGGCATATTTTCCCCTTTAAGCAAAATCACCCATTCAGAGTAGGCAGATTCGCCCCTTTAAGCATAAACGCCCCTATAGAGGAGGCAAATTCGCCCCTTTAAGCAAAAACGCCCCTGTACCAGATCAAGTTTGCTTCTGATTGCAATTTTTCCTCTGTAACTGAAATCTGAACTTACAAAAAGGCAAACAACAGAGGATGTGAAAGAATCGACCCATGACGTGGGTCCCACCAAGCATGCCAGAAATGTGTGCAGTGAAATTTTCTTAACCTAAAGTGCAAGATGCAAAAAATGCAAGGAAATAGAAATCACAACCACACCTCAGATAAGGCCTGAGTTGAACTTGAACAAAAGCAAGAAGAGAACGATGTTACCTTGTCCAAGTTGATCGGTTGGTTGGCCCTATTGGTTGTTTGATGTGTGTGCTCTTAGATCGATTCCGACAGCATAACGACTTGTAAATGCTTGATTTGGATGCAAGATGGCTATGGAGATTGAAGGCTTGAGATGGGTTGTGATAGATTGGCTTGAATGTGGTTAAGATTGTTAGGGTTTTGGATGAATATGAGTGAATGTGATGAACGTTGCCAAAATGGTTGCTTGGGTTGCATGAATGATTAGGGTTACAAAATGGCTAAGTGTTAGTCATTTAGCAAAGGGAGATGGAATGAATGGTCAAGATTCATTCTTGGCCAAGGATAAGAGATCAAGGGTGGAGATCAAAGGTTGACCAAAAGGAATTAAAAATTCCTTTTTAATAGGCATGGAGAAGACAAAAGGAATAAAATATTCCTTGGTAAGCCTTAGGTTAATAAATGGAATTTAAAATTCCATTGAAAAGTACATTGGGATTTTAAATGGAATTAAAAATTCCATGAAGAGTGTTGGGAGAATAAATGGAATTAAAAATTTCACTATGATGTGACAAGAGTTGACCAAAGCGGGTGATTAGACTAGTTAATGACATATTAGAAGAGGATTAGGTGGGTAATGGAGATTAGAGGCCAACTTACAAAATTTGGAGGATGTGACACCTCATAATCATGGATTAGGAATGTGCACATCCCTAATGATGGGATTAGGCAAGGGGGATTAAGGCTAGGAGTGGATTAAGTGTGGATGGGACATAAAGGGAATTAAATAAGTGGGTTATTTATTTAATTCTTTGGAAGAAAGGGATAAAGGGGTACCTTAGAGATTTAGAGGACTTTAAGGCTATTAATTAAATAATAGAAATATTATTTAATTAATGTGGGTAAAAGGATATTTAGACGAAAAGGGGAACTTTGACCAAATGTAAGTGGTCATATTTAGATATCTACAACACCCATCTAAGTTCATAGAACTAAAAATAAAAATCAATTCATTATGCACTTCTTCATCAATTTTAGCAATCTCATCATCATCGTCCAAGTTAATCACAATAGGAGGTCTAATGACAATTTCCATTGTATGTACTTATTTTTGTTGTGGTGCAAAAGTTTCATGTTATGGCAAAGGTGGAGAATCATCATGCTTTGTTTCAGTTGATTTTTAATTTTCTTCTAATTGATGAGAATAGCACAACGCCTACACCTATGTTCTTTAGCATTTTGGTTTCTTGCACGGTTTTCAAGTTGTGATGGTGTAGGAGCGGGTTTTCCAACCATTGATTTATTTTCTTCCCTTAGGGGAGGAATGGAAGGGACCTTAGTGGGTTGTGAAACCACTTTCTCTTTAGTATTATAAACTTGTTTGGTTTTAAGAGGCGCAAAAAGAATTGTAAGGTTATCTCTTGGCCTCTTGTAGGATATAGGTGGTGGAATAGCATCATACTTTCCAAGGTTCAAGCATAGGTTCATCCATAATATTTGGAGTGGGAGGAGCAGCTATGGATCTTTCAGTTTTAGGTGGGATATTGGAAATGGATAACTCTACTATACACTTCACTTTGAACTTTTGGTAGGGTTTGAAAAATAAATCTTCACAAGGTTTTATAGGTTTTGTAGGTTCGGGCCAAAATAAATCTAATAAAAAGTTCCCTCGAGAAGACAAAGGATTAAATCTACTATGATGTATTATAAAAATTTGGTTATCAAATGGAAATTTCAAGCACTTGTGGATGATTGACAAGATGTCATTCATGGAGTGTAGCCATGGATAGCCTAACTTCACATGAAACTGATCTGACTTCAGGATGATAGAGAATGATACATCTAATTGCTTCGGTCCAACTTTTAATGGGAGAGTGATCGAACCTATCGTAGGGTGAGAAAAATAATCATTTGTTTTGATCCATGATTTCAATTTTTCATAAGAATCTTGGTAAAGTTCATGCACAAATAAGAATTCCTCTGCGATCACATTCTTTACACACACATGATCAATTAGTATCCCATTTGTAGGCTTGTCATTGATTCTTTCATCTATGTAAAGAGGACCATCGAGTGTATGTTTAATTATATCACTATTTGAGAAAGAAATGTCAAGAGATAAGTTGGTTTCGCCCTTATGAGGTTGAACCTCAATGAATCCAATCATAGCATCTAGATCATCTGCATTATCACTCTTATAATCATCAGTTATATCTTGTATCTTGTTAACATTCATCACATCATTCTTGTTATCACTAGATTTTACAAATGATACGAAAGGGTTTGGCATTGCATTGGTAAAGATTTGCAAATTTTGGTTAGGTGGGGCAATGGATTTATTTAGATTTGATTAGAATCAATGAGGTCTTGCACTATATGTTTAAATGTATGCATCATTTTGTATCATGTTCAGCTTGTCGATGATATTGAAAAAAGACATTTGAGTTATAGTTTTGAGGTAAAGGCTTAGTGGTATCACGAAGTCTAATGAGAGGTAAGGTGATTAGGTTTTTTCTCAAGAGTTGCAACATAATTGAATGGGGGGTATCAGGTAGCGGGGTGAATTGTCTATTCCTATCCCAAAATTGGTATGGAGTTATTTTTATGGTAGCTACCTGAGGTTCAATATGGTTGGTTGGTTGATGTGGATTCATATGCATAAATCCCTTGTTTTGTTTCTTGAATGGTTGAAATTTGTTATGAGGCACAGTTTTAGAGTTTTTAGGACGAGTTGAGGTAGCTTTTCCTATGCGTTGATTAAGTGAGTTATGATAATCACATAGAGTTGTGCATAAATGTGTAAAGGAGGTAAATTTCATCATCCCAAGCTTATCTTAGATATTTGTTTGTAATTTTTCAATTAAAATTCTTTGAAGATCAGCATCGGGAAGTTTAATGTTGATTTGTGAGTAAAGTAGTTGATAACATGCTATAAAATCAGTGACATTTTCATCTGCATTTTTCTTACATTACATCAAATTGGGTAGGGCCATCTTAGGAACAATGTGCACTTGTAAATGGTTAAAAATTCCATCAACAAGCTCATAAAATGAGTGGATTGAGTTATTCGGTAAGGAACAAAACCATTCCAAATTTGTATCTTTTAATGACCCGAGAAAAGTCTTAGCCAAGATCTTATCTTCAAAAATGAAGTCACTACATAAGGTTGTATATGTTGACACATGGTTGCTAGGGTCTCGTTTACCATAGTATTTCTCAAATCTAGGTATCTCTACGCCTTGTGGAATTTTTGCTCTCAATATCTCCAATGACAATGGGTTTCTTTTGACATATTGTGAAGGTTGTCCGGTTTGGTTTTTGTTCAATATTGCTATTTATTGTTGGAGGGATGTGACATTTTGCAAAACTTAGTTTATGAAGGAATCATTGGTTGTGTTTTGAGATGGAGGGGAATATGGTGGAGGTGTATATGTGTTAGGTGGAAAACTCAATTGTAAGTTTGTGAGAGGTGGGGGGCTAGGAGATATGATGTTTGAATTCACAAAGCTAAAAGGATTCCCAATGGAAATACACAAAGTTGGAGTGATATTGTTGGTCAGTTGAATTGTTGTAGTAATAGTTGGATTAGTATATGTAGGAATAGAAGTTATGGTTGTAGGGAGGGATTTGATTTCCTCCTTGACTTTGAGTGTATCCAAAAGTTTGAGCACAACTAGCCATTGTAGGAACATGATTATCAATAATGTGGGCTAGGCTATGCACAATATTTATTCATATTTTATGATCAAGCATTCTCCTCATGTTATATATGATAGGAATGACAATGCCAGCAATATATTTTGTACTCACATAGTCTTGATTCTAAGGATTTATCCATTTTTTGTAAGTTCTCTTAAGGGACATGAGAAACAATGGTTTCAACATTAGTAGAAGTAATGGTCATAGGACATGTGATATCAGGGATGGATTCCAACATGGGTTGTCTAGTGTCAACACTATGAGTGAGAGATTTGGAAAACCAAAGATCCACAACGGATGTATTAGCATGGGATTCCATGAGTCTCAAACTATGTCTCACTAAAGTATTAGCAGTAGGACACCAAGTTGTGATACTCATACAAGGATAGATTATTGGTTGGATATCAGGTTCACCAAAATGAAATGTGGGGAAAGGGGTTCCTTAAATAACACAAGGGAATTTTCTCTATTTCTATATTTCCCTAAGGCATTTCATTAAGAAAGAGATCACAAGGTGTTAAGATTGACTTTCAACCTCAATGGCGAGTCAATCAGACCTGGATCTTAGTCCTTAAGACAATAGGACATATCTGAAACCAAATTTAAATGATTTTAAATTCTCAAACTAAATGAATTATAAGGCCTAAAACATGAAATGCAAATTCTTGAAAGTACAGAAACTTAAATCATAGTTTGTAGGCAGATCCGAGAAGGGTAAGGACACATGTACTAGTCACCAAATTTGGTTTTGAGCTATGTTGAAGGATAGGTTCACCCTAGGGAAAATGGGTCCTGGTTAGGGATTTTGAAAACACTTTTTAAAGTCCTTTGATGATGGATTTTAGCCTCTGTTTTTCATAGGTTCCACTATCAGAAATTCAAAAATAAAGTCTGTAATTGAGTTTTCATGGCTTGACATTAATGATGACAACTTATGCAACAATGTAAAATTGCTCTTCAAGATCTTCAATCCTTCTTCAACTTGTAATTTACACATACAAAAGGAGAAGATTTTTTTTTGAATAGGGGTTTACCTTAGTCAAACCCCAAGTTAGGTAATTAAACCTTGATAAAAAGATAATGGCAATGGAGAAGGAAATGATGAATGAAGAATTGCTTGTTACAACTCACCAAACCTTCAATGGCTTCCCTTAAAGGACTGAAGACAAACACATCACTCCAAGGAACTTGATCTTGCTTTGCTTGATGGATTTGGACACTTCAAAATTGCTTGGATGCTTTAGGATCAACAATGCATGTTAGCCTTCACAAGATGACATGAAAACACATAAGCTTGAACATGATGTTAGTGTCTTGAATCCTACAACAAATGACTGATAAATTTTCTCTTGAATCCTCTTGATAATAATATTTTCTCATAGGAAGTATTGATTGTGTGTCTTAGATTTGAATTGATAAAAAGACTAGGTATTTATAGGTGTTTATCTAATTTCTCAAAAATTAGATTTCAAAAGCCGACAATTGCATATTGAATTTGAATCATTAAAATGCCACCAAAAAAATATTTTTAAATGGGTCCTAGGACTTGAAGGGGACCAATTGACCCTTGGATGAACGGGTCCTAGCCTATAAGTCCAGGACATTCACATTCCAAGGTGATTAAAATATTAATTGCATTAATTAAATGTCAGTTTTCCTTTTGAAAAACGAGAAAAATAAGGCTTTGGAATGCATAATTTGGAAAATTAGAAGCTTAATTAAGTCCAATAAATTAAGGGATCCAAACATAATGTAAAATTGTAAAGGGTATACAATTTCCTACACTACAATATTTATATGCATTTCTTGATTTCCTCCAAAATTAATTATCAAAAGCCAACAAAATAATTTAAGTTTATAAATGTTGAAATGATGATAATAATACATTTTAAATTGGGCCAAAATAGGTTGGACAAGGGCGCTAGAGTCCAGACCTATTTTGGAAAATAAATATTAAATATTATTCCCAATTTAATTCTATTTTTTTGAATATAATCATAAAATGGGCAATTTAAGAACACAAATGGGTCTAAGCACATAAGGGGAGCTAAACCTAGTGTGAAATTGTCAAGGGTGAACAATTTACTTTGATGCTCATCTCATTGTAATATTGAATTTCCCATTTTGCACATTCTTCTGCTTTTTAATGTTTTCTCTTTTGTGGAAGGTGTTTAGGTTTGCAATCTAGGGTTTTCTAACAGTTAGGATCTTGAATCCTACAACAAATGACTGATAAATTTTCTCTTGAATCCTCTTGATAATAATATTTTCTCATAGGAAGTATTGATTGTGTGTCTTAGATTTGAATTGATAAAAAGACTAGGTATTTATAGGTGTTTATCTAATTTCTCAAAAATTAGATTTCAAAAGCCGACAATTGCATATTGAATTTGAATCATTAAAATGCCACCAAAAAAATATTTTTAAATGGGTCCTAGGACTTGAAGGGGACCAATTGACCCTTGGATGAACGGGTCCTAGCCTATAAGTCCAGGACATTCACATTCCAAGGTGATTAAAATATTAATTGCATTAATTAAATGTCAGTTTTCCTTTTGAAAAACGAGAAAAATAAGGCTTTGGAATGCATAATTTGGAAAATTAGAAGCTTAATTAAGTCCAATAAATTAAGGGATCCAAACATAATGTAAAATTGTAAAGGGTATACAATTTCCTACACTACAATATTTATATGCATTTCTTGATTTCCTCCAAAATTAATTATCAAAAGCCAACAAAATAATTTAAGTTTATAAATGTTGAAATGATGATAATAATACATTTTAAATTGGGCCAAAATAGGTTGGACAAGGGCGCTAGAGTCCAGACCTATTTTGGAAAATAAATATTAAATATTATTCCCAATTTAATTCTATTTTTTTGAATATAATCATAAAATGGGCAATTTAAGAACACAAATGGGTCTAAGCACATAAGGGGAGCTAAACCTAGTGTGAAATTGTCAAGGGTGACAATTTACGATGCTACATTTATCCCCCACTTTAGTGTGAGTATGAACTTATGCTCATGCTTACACTAAGGTAAGGATAAGCCAAGAAGGGTTCATTTATTTGAACATTGAAGAGATAGGATGACATCAAATCTAGTGGATGTGCTAGCCCCTAGGCTCAAGCTCCTATGACACAACAATGTAAAGAGAAAGGAACACATACACATGATGTGCAATGCAGCATGAAAATTACGAAGCATACACAACGAAAGCATAAAATAAAACACAATGAAGACATAAAGAAAACACAAGGAAATTCATGAAGTAAACACACAAAAGACACAAGGAATACACATAGCAAACAAGACATAATAAAAAGAAAACACAAGGTTAGTAAACTAAAAAGGATTTGAGTTGATATCGTACAGAGACCTCGGTCTTAAATTTGTCTCAAATACCAAATGTCATCCATCGAATATGATGTTAGACAAAATGGTCCTCTCATAAGGACTAGCAAGTTGTGTTATGCTAAATCACTCATGAGTTACATAGATAAACTAGCTAGCAAGCTATGTTATGCTAGGTGTCCATGCAATATGATGGGTTTCACAAGGCTAGCAATTTGTATTATCCTAATTTATTTATGAAACACATGACTCCATTGGAAAGCAAGTTGTGTTATATTAGGTGGCCATCTAAAAATGCTCAAGTTCATGAATCAACAAGCTCCTCCATGCCGAATCCATGAACTATTTTTCCAATCACACCTCAGGAACGCATAAAATTTTAGTGTCACAGGGGATGAATCACCTCAGTGGGTGTATAAAAGTTTAACATCATGAGGGATTGTTTAATGTCACAGGGGATGAATTACCTCAAAATTTTAACGTCACGGGGGATGAATCATAAATCATGCCTCAAGGGATGTAATAAATAACACCACCACAAAGAGTGTACATGAATAAAATAATGATCATGCCTTAGGGAGTATTATGCATAATGCCACCACCAAAAGGGCATAGGACACAATTGTGTAGAGCCTCACCTTAGGGGATATCATGCCTAATACCATCACTAAAGGGGTATCATAAATGAATTGCAAGGCCACACCTTAGGGGATATCATGCATAATAACACCACTAAATGGGCACATGAACTAATTGCAAGGCCACACCTTAGGGGATAGCATGCATAATACCACCACTAAAGGGGCACATTAATGAATTGCAATGCCACGCCTTAGGGGATACAATGCATAATACCACCACTAAAGGGGCGCACGATTTCTTAAAAGATGCCATAATAGATGGGGGATATGCCCCCCTTAAAATGTTAGTTTACTTGTTACACTAATTTTAAGGATATATGGATGAAGAGGGGCAGAGAATTAATTTCTATTGGTGAATCTTTCCTTTTCTTCAAAAAAAATATTAATTTTATTGGTGATTTTTTACATCACTAAAATTTTGTAGGAAATTTTGGTGAATCTTGGAAAATAATAGGAAAATGCACTATTATGATGGAAAATCCTTCCATTTAAAATAATAATTCTCAGGGAAAAGTAGGGGCTCAAAGGAGGAAATGATTGATGGGTTTAAGGGGTAGAATTTATAATGTTTAGTTGCCACCATTGATTTTAAATATACCTAACACCCCTCATTGTATTCCACAAGGTAAAATGTACCTGTGATCTGTAATGCTCATGGGGCCCAAAGTTTCTTCTATTTTGGGCCCCATGAGCATTACATATTGTAGGTACATTTTACCTCATGAAATACAATGAGGGTTGTTAGATTATATTTTAAATAATGGAGGAAACAAAAGATTTGAAATATGGCCCTGAAGCAACTAATAATTAAGATATACTATTGGCGAATTAATTTAGATTTCTACTATAACATCAAATTTGGGTGAATCTAATCTAACCATGTATCAAATACTATAGAAAAATTTTGAGTTAAAAAGTAATAAAATAAATTCTTTGGCGATTTAAATAAAACTAAAATAAAATTTTGTAAAAATGTGGCAATTTAGGTCCCATTATAGTTTGAACTATTAGTCAAATTTGGATTCCCAAATTTCAAGTAATAGTCAATAGGCGAATATTAACCACTAAAAAAATCACTAAAGATGGGATCCTTTAGAAAGGAGAAACACCTCCCAAGTGTATGGACAAGGACAACCATTGCGGATATTATCGTGTTGCTTCCTATTGATGAAGTATGGTTGCACAAAATTTTTTTGTGCCACCATGCATGGCAATGAGCATCATATGATACTATGAAAGCCACATAGCAAGGAGCAACACCATAATAACTAATTTATAATTTTGTATGGATCCACAATGATATCATATAATTGAATTAACCATTACAGTTTTCCTTTTAAAGAACAACACTCATCAGTAGAATGCCCAAACATTTGATGATATGCACAAAAGGAAGAATTTTGTTTTGTTTGCTTGTTAAAGCTTCTCTTGTGAGGAGGTGGGAGAGTGATTAATTTCAACCTCAAAAGTGTGCATAATGTGTGTTTTATCTCAAACAATGGATGTGGAGCGAGGAGTGGGTCATCTCTTCTTGAGCAATGAGATAGTGGTGATGGGGTGGAAGATGGAATGAATGTCTTATGGAAAGGTGGAGGGTGTTGACAACCAACTCTTGTTGTAGAGGAATGTGATGTATGTTTGAAGAGAGTATGAATTTCATGTTCCTTATTTGTATCTAAACATTGTTTAGAAAGAATCTCAAATCCTTGAACATAACACTTTTCTAGGTCAATAGGAGCATTGTTAGTTCCACTTGCATGAGATGGATGAATACGTTGTGGCAATAGAGTGTCATTATTGGTATGTGAAGGGAAATTATTTATATGTATACACAATGGGTGAGGGATGAATTCTAAAGGTGTCTCTTTATGAGAGGAAGAAAACATGTCAAGTGAAGGTATGATAGGCTTTATGAACTTTTGGCTAAGGTGAGTAGGTAATATTGAAGGATGGTATATGGATTCTTCATGCTTGGATGTTATGTTTTTAAGAAGAATGTTGGTCTAAAGAGTAGGTAAGGTATTTTTTAGGGAGATATCAATGATATCCTCCTCTTGCACCAAGATATCCTCGCTAGGAGGGCATGAATTGGGAGAGAGGGATACATGAGCTTCATCTTCTATTGACAAACTATTACCAAAGGCGCAAAATAAAACATCAACCAAGGACTTCAAAGAATACATCATTTTTCAAAGCACTCAGACAATTTGAAAGTTCTTTACCAAAAGTAACACAATTATATATACTAAAAAATAAAGTAATGAAACAAAAATTGGGAATAGATCTGGACAGAAAACTTAGAGAGACTATTGTCACTAAAATCTAGTCCAAAACAATCTAGACAAGAGCACTAGCGCCCTCAACTAGAGGAGTTAAGTTTCAATGCTTTAAAAATCTAGAAATAAATTTCAGTGTCTGAGGATCTAAGGTTGTAGAGGTTGAGGTCTAGATGAAGACAAATTTTTGGTAATGCACAAAACCCTAATTTTTCTATGTGAGATACAATCATGCATGAAATTTTATGTTTTTAAAGCAATGTAAAATGTTCAAAGATAATTTCCAAGATTCAAAGTGCAATAATTGACTTAGTTTTTCTCAAAAATGTCGAAAAGCAACACTTTTTTATCTTTTGAAATGAAAAACACAATGCAATTCTTTACTTTTTTAATTAATTTCACCAAAATATGCATGCATGCATGACAAATTCAAAAAATCTAAGATTGCACTCAAATTTTAGAATGATAAATTTAAGTTTTCAAAAGGTTTTTAAAGTGTAACAAACATCGGGTCCACCAAAATGTGATGTGGGAACAAGGATCTAGGGTCTAAATCACACTTTCTCCTACATCATATTGAAAGGAACCAAAAATGGTCACAAACATCCACTTGGCTACTAACTACTATGAAAGAGTCAGAATGGTGGATTAGGGTTTTGGTTCTTTTGGGGAGGATGATGGGTTGATAAATGATTGCCTTAATTTTATGATGCAAATGTGAACTTAGGTTAACTATGCAACTACATCAAACTATTATGATTTCAAAAAAGTACATAATTGCAAAATAGAAAAGGATCACAGAACAACAGAGTGCAAAGATAGAGGAACCTACGTATAAATCTAAGCTTAAACTGAGTGGACAAGAGAGCTAGCACCCTAGACCTGGAAATTAAAATCTTCAA
Organism: Sequoiadendron giganteum; assembly: GCA_007115665.2. Classification (NCBI taxonomy): domain Eukaryota; kingdom Viridiplantae; phylum Streptophyta; class Pinopsida; order Cupressales; family Cupressaceae; genus Sequoiadendron; species Sequoiadendron giganteum. The sequence goes on along the minus strand of CM021107.1, from coordinate 257,399,822 downwards.
AATCATAAATTAGATCTCAAATGGTCATAGTTTGTAGGCTCTTCCCTTCTGGACTCAGCTTCAAAACTTCGTATGTCGATGATTAATTCTACTTTCCTTAATTTGTTGACATAGGGGACCTGAATGTTGGATCTTGCAATTAGGTCTTCAATCCTTTCTCAAATCCACTTCAAATTTGTCACTTGCACACAAGAGGGGAGAAAGGGTTGTTCTACATAGGGGCTTACTTAAGTCAAACCTAGTTTTGGTGTTTCCACCTCCATAACGACTATGATGATCTAAAGAGTGCTTACCCTTGGTCAAGCAGAGGCAAATGGATAAAAAGGAATGATAAATTGATAGTGTTACAACTTACCACTTAGATTTTCTTTCCTCAATGGACTAAAGTCATTGTACTCATCTCATACAAGGAGAATTGGATGCTTGATTAAAGGTCTTGCAAGTGTTAGTACTCACAAAATAAATGAACATAAAACATGAAAAAACTCACATATAAACTTGATGCATGGCTAACATGAATCTTGATTGATAATAAGTGTTGTATAACTCTGGTAATTTTGCTCTTAACTATTTTTTAGGATGCTCAATTGTGATTCCAAAATGCTAGCTTTTGCTTAGGAATTTTATTAGGATTTCAAATGGTGAAAAAGACATGTATTTATATATATTTCTCGATTTCCCGCAAAATTAATTATCAAAAGCCAATAAAGGAGTTTAATTTATAAATGTTGAGATGCCAATAATAATATATTTTGAATTGGGCCAAAATAATCTAGACATGAGCGCTAGCTCCCTAGTCCAGACCTATTTTGGGTCTTTAGGTGTCATTAAATAAATATTTTAAATCATAAATTCCCAATTTAGTTCTGATTTTTCAAATATAATCATAAAACGGCAATTTAAGAGCACAAATGGGTCCATGCACATAGGGGGGAGCTAAACCTAGTGTGAAATTGTCAAGGGTGACAATTTATGACGCTACACTAACATGGGATCTTAAAATAATTTTCCTAGAAGACTACTCTAGATGATTTCGATGAAATTTTCATAATAGACATTTATACAAAACTCAAACTCTTGATAACTTATCAATCTTGATCACTTGAATCTAAAATCGTCTACATGAATTACTTCCCACAATAGTAATTTTCTTGTGGATCTTTATTTTTGATAATGCTCAATGTCATTGTTACTAACACAATTCTACCTTGGCAAGGATTTATACACATTATTATTTCACTAAAATGTTTGTTTATTTTTAATTTTTTGAGGGGCTTTCTAACATTGAATCTAGTTGTAGTTGAAGACCCATTAATTTCTATTTGACCATCCTCAATTACTACTTGGCTCATTCTTTTTAGTCTCTCTATTGTGCAAACTTCCAAATGTTTCCTTCTCTTGATCTTGTAGAATTTACCTCCCTAGTAGCCTCTATATTACGTTCAGTTGATGAGACATTTATATTTGTTACATAGGACTCGTTTATATTGTATGCAATGTCTGATGCAGCTTCTTGCTTTGTTGTTAAAGAAACAAAATGTGTTATTTTTAACTTGGATGTGGTTTTTGAACTCCATGGTAGCATTTTTAAATAATGAAAACTTTGTAAAAGGTGCACCGCTTAGGCTCAGGGATATGCCTTTTTTTTCCTTTCTAAATTTTCTTTGGCTATCATGCTTTCTTGAGGTTAGCCATACTTTTTTTATCAAATAATTTAGTTTTAAAATAATATTTAATAATTAAAAATAAAACTAATGGATAGTTTATAAAGTGATAGTAATTTAAATTTCTAGATTTTGACATGACACCTTGTCACATTATCGAAAATAATCACGACAAATCTTTACACGTAATTGGTGACAAAGACAAAATAATGGCACAAATGACTAACCTTTGACAACAAAAGATATTCATGTAACACAAGCAAGTTTCATATTTGTGTACTACAAATAACGAGATTAGGACATTTTATTCAATACTTTTGGGTCATTTTCAAGTTTGACCAATCTTATGTTTTTGAAAAAAATTGACTAGTGAGTTTCTACTTCCAAAGAAGCCAATCTTTAATTTCAATTTATATTTTTTTCATCTTGTTGAACCCAAAAATATCACCCATCTTCATATTTAGTTTTCTTGTATTGTCTTAAAGAGCACTTTGCAAATATTGAAAAAGAAAATGCCACCCTTTAATAAGGAATTTGACTATGCCAAGAAAGCCCTACCAATTATTAATATGACAATATTTTGTTTTCAATTTAGATTTCTAGGTAATAATGAAAGGAAAGATAAGGATTTGTAAAGAGAATGATGAATAATTATGTCATCTTTTATTTTTCTAGTTGGTTCAGGATTGGTATCTCATGGCCATTAAAAAAAGGTTTTTATATTTGAGACTTATATGATTCTTCATTTATTACAGGTAGTGTCATTACATATGATTAAAAAAAAAATTAGAACATTCATGTCAAAATTTCATTGTGAAAGGATTGTTATCAATATTTGGAATTCTTTGTCTTATTTTGATGAACCCACAAGTGATATTCATGACATTAGACTTTGCATTGGCTATAATTTTGATATAGTTCAATATTTGAATGGCATGCTAGTAAATTTGATGATATTGGTGATATTTGAGATAGGTGGTAATATAAATTTGATGATATTGGTGATATTTGAGATAGGTGGTAATACAACTTAATGATCTCCATGTCTCTATACGTGTTTTCAACCATTTGTGAAGTGTGTTGTAGAAGTTATCTACACTTCTCTTTGTTAGCCTATATTTGATGTTTCGAAATGATTTGGAATTTATTTTTAATATTAAAGAAGCGATAGTATGGCCCATATTTTGAAACTACTAAGATATTATGTTTATGTATGATTCCTTATTCCTTAAAGAAACTAATGGTGTCAAAATCATTGATAAGACAAGACTCAATATGATCATTAAGTTCTAATAAAGTAATCTATTAAATTTTATTTAACTTCACTTTATCTTATTTTCCTATAATTGGTTCACAAACTTGAGGTCTTTAAATTATTTTAGGCTAACATCTTATTCAAATATAAATTCAAGGCTTAAATTTTAACTCTATTAATGATCCACGTCTGGTTGAAATGATGTTGACAATTAATTAAAAGATAGTAAATGACCACCTCCAATTGCCAACATGCAAGGCTCTACCATTTGTGAGCTACCAAATGCCAACCAATAAACATTATATTAGGCTTATAACTTGAGAGGCTTCTTGGAAAAGATTTGTGTTTTCACAAGCAATCAATTTGTGGTATAACTCATATATTATATGTTGAATGCTTGTTAATGATGCAGAATACAACCATACTCTTATTTTACTATATCTTTCCAATACTTTTACTTGATCAATATTATATCAAATACCATCTAAAACATTGAAAACCACTAAATATATGCTGTACCATGCTAAATTAGCTAAAGACAATGTTAAGAACTTGCTATGACCATGCTAAAATACAACTTAGACAATCCTTACATGACATTAGAGTTTAGGTTTGTTTTGTTTTAATCTTAATTTGTAAAAATAGCTAACTATTTCTAATGATATTTTACAACGTGTTTTTATTTTTGGCATCTATGGTGGAAAGAGAGCAGAAAACTCACTATTGAGCATTGTAGATTTATGAGAACACTAGAATCTTAACTTTCAAACTCACTTCAATGTTTGTCCAAGTTGTACATCTTCAACATGTGAAGACTAATGTCCAAGCTCATACAGTTGACTAACATGTGTCATCACCAAATAAACTAATTTCCAAACATTTTGCAACAGGGAGAATTAGCTACTACACAACACACATATTTAATTCTACTTTTAAACGTGCTGCAATGGTAAGCTCTATTTGCTATGCAACACTTGTTTAACATGTAATCTCTGAAAAAATGCTTCAAATGATGCACCCTGCCTTTTTTTTGGTCTGCTTTTATGGATAAACCTTAAATGTCAAGGTTTGTGTCTCCACAAAATAGAGTTGATGTGATTTTACATGTTCCATGAAATTCCATCCTGCAAATTTAATGGTGAAGAAGAGGAAAAGGGAGAGGGAGAGGAAATATAAGCATGGAAGGGCTAGTCCTGATCCAAGTATTTTAGAAGGAAAGAGTTTCAGATTACATCTAAAATCATTTTTGCATGAACTTATCCCAGCATTGAAACTGGTTTCCACAAAACGTGATACAGGCAAATAAGTTAGATTTGTTTATAAATTATTCGAGTTCAAAATGGTGCATTCTATGCTAAGCAAGCTTTAAAACCCTGCTCGAGAGAGCCTACAATAAGTTCATATAAATGCCATAATACCACACCTAAAAATGGCTTCATGAATGTCAGCCTTCTGACTAGCATTATAACAAATCGATTGGCCATGATATTGAATAACACTCCACGTTATCCCTCCCACAGAAATGAGATCACCAAAGAATTATGACTAATAACATACTCTAATAAATGATACTTTTGCGGCTTATTCTGATTAATTAATATTAGAACTCGTGAAATTTTAATCAAAGATATTCGACCATCTTGCTTTGAGTTAGAGAATCACAATCAATACCAGCTTCCACGCAACAGCAGCCATCTGCAGAAATTAGATCTACTCGAAAAACCCCAACATCACAGTCCAAAATTAACTTCATGACTCTCAACCAGAGCAGAACAACGATTCCAGGCATAAAATATATGGTACCATAACTATATCATAGTTTTTGGTTCACAAAGCGTAGCAAAGAGGTCCACGTACAAACTATCACTTATATTGCCACCAATAGCACTAAAATGTGCAGTATCAATCACCTGTTCCTAACTGATTCTCATACATTAGTGAGAACCATCAAAATTAAGTGGCTCTAGGAAAATTCATCGTCAGTAATTCACCGTCATGGAAAATTCACCACCAAGTAAGATTCACCGTGAGCAATTACCGTGGCGGAAAATTAACCGCATTAATATTTTTTAATATATATTTCAAAACATTGATTTTATTAAAAATATTAATGCGGTTAATTTTCCGCCGCGGTGAATTTTACTTGATTGTGAATTTTCCGTCAGTGAATTTTCCATGGTGGTGAATTGCTGGAAGTGAATTTCCCTTCGGTGAATTGCTGACGATGAATTTGCCGGATGCCAAATTAAGTAGTTCAAAATCTTATTGAACTCTTAAAATGCAACATCATAAATTTAAAATTTCCCTTCTAGAGGAGCAGAGCTTCTGATCTAAACGTGTGGTTTGTCAACATGGACATTATGCTGCCAGTCAATTTTGAAATTCAAAGCGGCTAGCGACTATTTGTTTGATAAAAATTCTCGAGTCCTAAAAATCTCCCCACCACTCTTAGTTACGAGCCAAATGCAGTCATTAACATATGGAAACAATCATCTGGAAAGGTGGTACACTTGGATAATTCCTAAAGACCAGTTGCACCTAACTGTTGTTAAAAGTCATTTCATCCCAAATTCCTTATAGAGAAAGCATGCTGCTACATCTTTTAAGCCTAGAAATTGCTTGCTGCAACCTGCTAGAAAATTTCCAGTTTATTAATATCCAATTTGTTTATTAGCTTAAGAATCATTTGTTTCTTCATCATCTTCTTCAGGTTTCACAAAAAATTCAATGTATGAAATACGATTCTGCTGCTGCTGATTGCCACAAGAATCTCCAGGCTGCGAATGACCTGGTGCTGGACGCACAGATACCAAATGTTGAATCTTCAGTAGTCCATTCCTCCCAATTGTTAGCTTGCTTCCTCTGTTATCCTTCAAAACACCAGTTGGAATATTTGCAGTAGTTGCACGAAGAAACTTATATTTGTACCTGCAGAAGTAACTTGTTGAGAGAAACCATTTAAGGGAATTTTAATTTTTTCAGTGCCAAATTCACACTGAAGAAAGTGCTCTTAAAATTAAAAATTTTGTGAACTGTTGCGAGGAATTATGTGATGATATCAAACAAGAAGTAACCAAGTTAGTTTTCTATATAAGGACATTCCTCAGTCTATCTGATTGTTACCTGTAAGAGACATAGCGATCACACTGAAATGCAATGAAAAGATCGAATTGAGTATTATAAAAGAAGTCAATCTGTAAAATAGAAACCCAAGAGTACATTCTCAGTACATGGATCTTGAAAGTAAAACTAAAAAATGAGTCAATTACTTATGACACTAAGAATTTAAAACTTTATATTTGATACCTGCAAATCGCCATGACCTTCACCTTTAAAAGTAACCATAGGAGGGTCTGGATTTATAGACAGTTGGATGCTTGAACCAGGCCATTCAAGGTCATCTATCGCTTCTTTCAATGCAGCAGACTAGAACACACCATCAGAATTAAAATACACTTTAAATGATCTTCCTTTTACTCGAAGAAAGAAATCATACGTCTCAGTTCTAACAACTACATTTTCCAAAAAAATCACATAAAGGCAAACTGTTACAGATTTATTATATGCTGGTAATCTAAAACTGCATATCCAATTCCAAACTTTGACAGATGTAATTGGAAGTTTTCTTTAACCAGATGTATGCTCTGCATGCCTCCTAAAAAATTTATTATACAATCCACTCTCATAAGCTTTGCGAGAAGTATTCAGTAGATTTCTTTGATCTTTAAAGTCTAGTATTATCTAGGTCAACCATCTTATCTAGCTTGTTTGTGTCCAGACAAACATTACCTTAACTGCAAAGCTTACTGGCACACCAACCATATTCTCTGCATTGTAATCCCAAGGAATAGTATCTGGAATCCTTGTCCTGATTTCAGCATATATAGAGGCATTGTGCAAATCACTTGACCTATAACATTAAATGACAGTAGTCTCAGTTTATTTTTTTGGTTATGGAGATTGACAAAGTGAAACACTAAAACATTTTATTGATATGCCTAGTGTAAGGGCCTTTCATGTGTCTTGTATAGTGAAGAAAAACAGTTCTGATGCCATAAGATTTGCATAGTAAATTGAAGTGCAGTTGGGAGATTCCTGTATATATCAACATAAACATTAGAGCTATTCCACCCTCTACAAGTTTTCTTACCACAAATCATTCATAACTAATGGTAACTAGAACCCCATTTCAGTACTTCCTTGAGCATTACTAACCTAGCAATGTCCATAAAGTGAAAGATAAAGAAAGAAACTTAGAACTTATAGACTAATACGTAGTTGCAAAAATCTTTAAAAAATCACAATTACTTGCAATAAATCGGCACTAGTCCTAGGGCACCATTTTTTCTGCCAGTTTTTAACAATTTTTTTGAATACATCATGCTCTGAGATATTTTTTTCGCAATTATTTGTCATTTAAGTGTCATAAAAACGTGATTTAAATGTATGAATCACAATTACTTGCAACTGGAATGAGTTTTTCACAACTTGGGCAATTTTTTTGTGATTTTGGGCAGTTCATTCTACATTTAAAAGTGTTTTCCTTTTTTTGTTCACTTTCTCATTCAGCAGGTTTTTGACCTTAAACAGAGCAATTGCAGGGCATTTTAAATGGATTTTAAGTTGAACCAGAGCATTTTTTACCAGATTATAAGCTAAATCAAAACATTTTTTGACATTTTGAACAGGAATCAGATTATTGTGGATGGGATTTTTAGCTGAATCAGAGCCTCCAACAATTTTTGGAGCATTTCATCCTTTAGGGTCAAATTTTTTGATAAAAATTCCTCCTTTTATTCATATAAGAAATTATTAAAAAAATGCCTTTTTTTGAAAAAAAAAGACCTAACCCCCAATGTTTTTTAAACAATCAAGGTTAGGAGCAACTTTTTTATGAAAATTTTAATCAAATTCCTAAAAATATTGATCGAACTACGAGAGGATTTACCCAATGAGCTTCATCATCAAGACCTGCAAGACTCTAATGTAGCATACTTCACAGCAACAAGAATCATTGACTCACTCCATTTTTTGTTATTTTGTAATTCAAAATTCAATTATGTACTTTGCAGTATGTTACTATATAGTAATGAAGTATAATACTATATTACTATGCATTGTGTAATGTAACCAGGGATCTAGAAATTAATGAAAAAAATTATTCAAAAATTCCGAGTGTAAACTCTCATTTCTCTTCACTCTCTATTTCAATGCAATTATATTGCCTTCAAATTTAAAGAATAGCAGTTTTTTTACTTTTTTTCAGCATTTTTTTGGACTCTTGATTTTTTCCCAATTAAATCCTATTTTTTCTTTTTAATTTTTATCTTTTGGTTTGCCAAGTTATTATTGAAAGGAAAGCAGAGTGCAGATACGCTTTTCTAATGCAAATCAATCAAGAGAGGGTTGCAAAACTTTGTTTCAAATCTACTAACTTTTACAGTTTCATTTAAGAATGCACATTCAATTAGTTATTTCATATTTAAAGGATTAAACTACCCAACACAAAATTTACATGGGAAAACCCTTTCAGGAAAAAAACCAACACACCAAAGCACAGATCAATTGTATTACTATAGAAAACTATTACAATACAACTCTCAAAGTCTATGCTCTTGCAGGTGTTGATTCACTGTGATACAAGATTCTAGAGTGAATCTGACAACATAACGATATATAAATATTACAATCACACATTCTAACAAATGCACTAAGGCATCAATATATATCCTTCTCATACATGGACATCCAACGCCATGTGTCAATCCCTCTACCTATGCATGCATGCAAACTGAAACCGACAACATGCACAAGTCCCTAGTGACCCAATTAGCAACCACCGCAACATGCAGCTAGATGCAACCACATGCAAGGCTTGCAGCTCCAAAAATCAAGCAACCTCACATGCTAGGCATCCCATAAAGAAAATCAATCCCAGTGACAACTCAATCTCCATTTAGCAACATTCCCTTCCGAGCTTTAGTCAACAAATCAAACACATGCCACATGGCATCATCGTGCTCATCCTAGAGGTTTTCACAATGCTCAAGGCTCAAATGAGCGCCTAGGTGACAAATATCACCCTTCTTTGCTTCCACTTTTCCGAAGAGATAAACATGCTCACAAGTGGGCCCCACCAAAGCCTTGCTTCCAAATTAGACTGTCACATGTCAACATGGCACACCTTTTAGAGGTTTTAATCTTTGCTTCTTCCCAAATGAACACCCATTTGACAAGTGTCACAATCTTTTCCTTTTGCACCTTGCATGTAGGATGCCAACTTCCCGCTAGGTCCCACAAAGTGACTTAACAACTGGAAACATATATAGTTGCATTTAATAAATAAAATCAGCAACTTAGGGGCAAATAATTAATCATGGGACTCACTAAGGTTGAGACACCTTAATCCCAACATTCTTCCACTTGTTGAAGACCTTATAGGAGTCTTTGTATTACTGCTCAGGCCGCAAGGCCTATAGAATCGGCACACCATTTGAACTTCTTTGTGCTCACTGGCTTCGTCAATGCATCTGCAACATTTACCAAAGTGTCCACCTTTTCCAAGTTCACTTTTCCATCTTCCATCATATCATGAACAAAATGAAATTGCACATCAATGTGCTTTGTTATAGAATAGAAAGTTGGATTTTTCACTAAACATATAGCATTCTAGCTATCACAACATATAGTAATTTGTCCTACATCAAAACCAATATCCAAACACAGTCTCTTAAGCCAAATGGCTTCTTTACAAGCATGAGTGGCTACCATGTACTATGCTTTTGTAGTGGACAAAGCAACTACAACCCGCCGCTTACTCATCCAACTTATAGCACCACCAAACAACGTGAAAACATATCCACTAGTGGATCTCCTACTATCAATGTCACCCACCCAATCTAAATCCACATATCCACTAATACTCATTGAATGTCAAAGCCCAGTAGGATAACCATGAAAACACAGGGCATACTCGGAAGTACCCCGCAAGTACCTAAACACTCTCTTCACCACATCCCAGTGCACTTATCTAGGATTAGCCATAAACTAAGGACTCCCACTTTTTGGGCAATATCTGGCCTTGTACAAACCATAGCATACATCAAGTTGCCAACAACACTCGCATAAGGAACTTTGGCCACGTCCTCCATCTCAGTACGAGATTTGGACAATCCTCCACAACAATCTTCATCCCCTGTACAACTAGAACAACCATTTGTTTGCAAGTAGTCATGTTGAATCTCTCCAACACAGAGTTCACATACTTACTCTAGCTTAGCCAAATCTTTTTGTTAGCTCTATCTCTTTTGATCTCAATCCCCAAAATATACCTCATTGCACCTTGATCTTTCAACTCAAACTGTGCTAACAACTAAGACTTCAAATCTGAAATCATACTTTTGCCATTCCCAATGAACAACATATCATCCACATACAGGGCAATAATGAGAATGCAACCATTATTAGTCTTGAAATAGACACAATGGTCAGATTTGGATCTCAGAAATCCCAAGGACAACACATAGGTGTCGAACTTTTGGTACCACATCCTAGGAGATTGTTTCAAACCATACAAATATTTTCTCAACTTGCACACTAGATTCTCTTTACCTTTCACACGAAATGCTCTTGTTGTGACATAAATTTCCTCCTCCAAACCACCATGAAGGAAACTTATCTTCACATCCACTTGCTCGACTTCCAAGTTATAAGCTACTATAAGTGATAACAAGAATCGAATGGATGACAGCTTAACTACAGGAGAGAAAATCTCCCCATAATCTATTCCCTTCACCTAGGAATATCCCTTCACGACCAACCTTGCCTTATGCTTCTCAACACTACCATCTGGACCCATTTTCTTCTTGAACACCCATTTACAACCAACGGGTTTCCATCCTTCTGGCAAAGGTACCAGATCCCATGCAGCATTCTTTTTCAATGCAGCCATCTCTTCATTCATGGCTTCCATCCAAGAATCTGCATCATGCATACCCATAGCCTCTCTAACAGTTCCAAGCTCATCAGTGTTAGCAATCAAAGCAAATATGCAACTGGAATCCAACATAGAATACCCAAATCTATCTGGTTGCCGCCTTTCTCGTGTAGACCTCCTCAACTGTTGAGGTTGAGGTCCTTCCTCTTCTTCAGAGCTGTCAAAGCTGCTAGATCTCTCCTCATCATTAAGTCCACCAAGAGTACGTAGTTCATCTCTCTCAGGAGTAGGTGGAATTTGAACTACCTCCTTCTCTTCCTTCTTTGGATGTAGATCAACTGTGGAAGGTTTCAGCTCACAAAAGATCACACTTCTACTGCAGAGCACCTTCTCTACAACTAGATTCCAAAGCTTGTACCCTTTCACATCGACACCATAGCCGATGAAGATACACTTCACTGCTTTGTTCTCCGACTTAGATCTCTTTACATTAGGCACATGAGTATATGCCTCACAACCAAAGACTCTGAGATGTCTCATCAAGAACTTATTGCCAGACCATGTCTCAATGGGTGTCTTTTCAACAAGTATTGAAGTAGGAGATCTGTTAATTAGATAACATGCAATGGCTACAACTTGAGCCCAAAACTTTTGTTCAAGGCCAACACCACTCAACATACTCCTAGCCCTCTCCATCAGCATTTTGTTCATCCTCTCCACAACTCCATTTTGTTGTGGGGTGTATGGAGTTGTCTTATGTCTCTCGATCCCATGGTCCTTACAGAACCTATCAAAATCTACAAAACAAAACTCACCACCGTTATCCATTCTCAAGCACTTGATTTTCCTACCACTCTAGTTTTCAACCAAGGATTTAAATTCCTTAAACCAACTGAAAACTCTAGATTTACTTTTGAGAAAATACACAAATGTCCTTCTAGAATAGTAATCTATGAATGAGACAAAATACACAGATCTAGACAACGAAGGAACATTAATTGGACCAAACACATCAAAATGCACATAATCCAAAATGCCCAGATGAAAGATCCCCAACTCAAATCTGATCTGATTTTCCGAGTTTTGTCTTTTCAAAGTCTTTGACCCAGCGAATAGAAAGGGTTTTGTTTTTGCGTTTTGCTGATTTTTTTGTGTGTTTTTGTTGAATGTTGATGTATGCAACAATATTGCAAACTAGAAGGAAGGAAATTGCCACTAAAACTTAAATAAACCATACAATTTAAATAGAGAGCAATAATGATGAATTTATTGGCTCAAATGTCATTGTACATACCACAAATCTGCATATTTTAATCTGATATAAACTTCAACAGCAAAGACAAACCCTTTTCAGCTCCTTCCCAGCTTCACAAAACTGCCCCAGGGTCTGATATGAATTTCCAGCTAATTGAATATGCAAATCAGATCCAATAATGGGTATTAAACCCTTCGTAGCACCTAGGGTTTGAAGCCTGTGATCTTGAAATGATGCAGCAAGCTGAGGTATGGTATAAAATGAGTTGCCAAGGCCTTGAGAAGGCCTATATTGCTTATGGCTACTCCTGATATGTTGTAATATGTTGATATAATACTGCTGCAAACTCAGATTTGAAAAATATATACCTAAAACTCATCCAATAAAGCCCAAATGAAGAACCCAAGGTAGGCCCTCCCCCCAAAGGTGAACTGGGTTCTCGTCCAATTCACGATAGCCTTTGAGAGTTTTCATTCCCAAAAGACTGAAACAATGCTAAAACCCTTCTCCAAAGCTCAAACCTGCAAAGTGTTTTGTAAAAATGAGAGTAGAATGCTCAAAAAGGAGCCCAACAAATTGCTTTATAACCTCTCATGGACTTTTTAATAAAAATCAATAAAACATTCCCTCTCAAAAGGCTACACCCAACTTGAAGGTCTTTCCTCATCCAAAGAAAAGGGCCACTTTTTAAAAACAACTTGATTTGCTAGGATGGGGGCACTTTTCACCATTCACCTTATGATTTTCTATTACTATTCACCTTTTACTATTCCATTAAAGCAAACCTTAATATTTTCACTTTAACCCTAGATTCATCGACTGAACTCCAAACTGAAAGGCTCATAAGGCTCCCAGCTAAACTCCACAGCCCTCGGTTGGGTCCCCTAACCATTCTGCTGACCTACGGAAACCCTAGTAGTAGGCCAACCTCCACTAAAGACTGAATTGTCTAAGGAAGGGACATTACAGTCCTCCCTTCCTGGGATTGCTTGCCCCCAAGCAACTGCAAAGTTGGATGCTAAAGTATCATCTCTCCTTCCCACATGGCATCCTCCAATGGCAAGTCTCTACAACAAACCAAATACTCTTTGATCACTCTGCTCCTCAACTTCCTCTCCCTCATGTCCAAAATCTCTGCAAGAATCAAAACCAATCAACCCTCCTCATCCAATGGAGGCAACTCAAGTGAAGAGACAACATGTTGTCCAAGAGCCTTCTTTAGACAAGATACATGTAAGACATTGTGTATCTTACCTTCGGAAGGTAACTCAAGCTCATAAACTACCTCTCCAATCCTCCTCAATACTCTGTATGGACCATAAAACCGAGGCTTGAGTTTTTTTGCCCCACTCTTGTTAAGTGTACTATGTCTATAAGGTTGTAGGTGCAAGAAAACCATGTCTCCAACCTTAAATGTCCTCTCAATTCGATGCCAATCTGCATACATCTTCTGCTGATTTTGGGCGTGCCGAATATTATCCTTAAGTGCCTTAAGGATATCCTGTCCATCCTGTAACCAATCATGAGCTCTAGGCGCTCTACTATCACCCAACGCTAAGTCCACAAAAGATAAGGCATCATAACCATACAATGCTCGGAAGGGAGTCATAAGTCATACCAATAGACATGCGGTAAGTAGTATTATAACAATGCTCAGCCATATACAACCTTATACCCATGCCTTTAGTTGACCCGAAACATAGTTACATAGATAACCCTCAAGCAAACACCAAACAACCTGCTGCTCCACTCCGATTAAAATACCCGAACACCACAAACCGTGAAGCAACATATTGAAACCCAAGTGAAATAATGTACCAAGCAAATCAATACCTGGTTCCCAAATCATAATATAGAACCTATTGTATGAGATGTAGAACATCAAAACAATGTGAAAATGAACTCCCACATGCCAAGAAACCAACACAAATGGCCACCAAACCTTGTTGTCATAACTCAGACCAACAACATACATGTTGTCATCTAACCAAAGCAAATCAAAATTACCCATCTCATACCTTATGTCCCTCCAATAGACTTCATGCCACACACTCCCAAGTGACTCAAAAGCTGATGTGGACCATGCTAAATCTAGAAGTGCAATGGAAACCCCAGTAGGACAGCCACTAATCCGTGAAGTACCAAATAAAATGAAGTCACCTACCAACAAATATATCACTGCCATATCATAAGATATTGGTGACATAACCAAAGAGGAGCTATGGATGCCATCAACACCGATCAAAGACAACCCTTGATTGGCCGATCCACTATGAGTGTCATCAAAAGAATCTTCATCATAATCATGAAAATGATCAACAATAACTGAATTTTCTGAATTGGCCAACCTTTGCTCATCATCATCTATGGAGTAGTGAATGTCATGAATTTGTTGAAGATAAAGTTTAGCTTGTTGAGCTAACATCTTAGCTTGCTTTGCCTTTTCTAACCATCCTTCATTCAACTTCTGGGACTGCTCTATAACAGCTGCTCCAAAGTGTTTGAAATCAGTCTTATAAAAAAATGCATCATATAAATTACCATGACCAATGCATGCATCTTGTGTACCAACACTTATTGACTCTTCTTCACAAGTTTTTCCATGTGTAAAGGTAGCAATCTCATAAAAATGAGGAAGAATAATATCACTATCCCAAATCAGACCTTTGGGATCCTCTTCTATGCATGCATTGTAGTCATCAAAGAACATTGAGTCTTAATTCATCTCATGTTTTTCCCAAGTGATTAGAGATGGAAGTGGTTCAAAGAAATCTTCATCTTGGGTGCTATGATATTCAAAATCAGACTGCTTGCATTCTAAACTTGTCATTTCATTCTCAAGTGGGAATAGATAGTGGTTGTCTCCATATTGAAAATCAGAACCTTTGTCTAGCTCCATTGAAGTAATTTCATGATCCTTGTTGTACCCCAAAGTAAAAAATTTGCTACACTTAGGCATTTTGAAGAAATGAGTCAAGATACTGTTAAATCTATCGAAAAGGTCAAAATTGGGGTTTGAATGTCTTGCATGGGGGTCAAAAACTTGGAAATTTCAAAATCTGACAATCTGGGTTGGTTCAAAATGATCAGACCTACAATACCCAGATTTCAATTTTTCATCCCTAAATTTTAGAAAAAATTTCTATTAGTTTTTTAAAAATAGAAACTTTTTTTGGGTTTTTCTGGGTTTCTTACGAAACGGATACTTGTAAAATTTTCTAAAAATAGAAAGTTTGGCCGTTAGGGTTAAGACTGATTTTGATTGGCTTAAAATACTTCCCCATCAGGCTGGTGCAATCAGAATCACAAAAAGATTAGTTTTACCCTACTGGGTCTATTATGCTTTTTCAGAAGCTGTTTCGGAGATCCAAGGTCATCAATGGAGGTCAGTCAGCTACCAGGTGTCAGAATCAAACATTCGAGCATCAAACAGAAGTTGTCAACGAACAACGTGCACGAGGAACGAGGAACAGGCAAAGGAAATTGTCTAAGTCTGGAGACTTCAGGCGCCCCAGTCAAGAAGAGGCACCCATACTTCAATGCCTTAGAATATTTTTTATTCCGGCAATCAAAGACAAGGAGGGCACGTTTAACAAGGTAAAAAGTTGAAATTCATAAAAAAAATTCTAACTCTGCCAGCCATGGGCGCCCCTGAAGGAGAAAGGCGCCTAGCTTTTCAAGAGGTTAAAATCCAGAATTAGGGTTTCTGCCTCCAAGGCAATGTTGCTCAGAATCATCCCAGCTCCGGAACGAATCAGTCGACACGTTCGTCAAATCATCCAGTCACCGGCAAATCCAAGACAAACAAAGGTCACGGAGAGATGTTTTAAAGACTGAAGATGAAGAACTCAAATAAAATCTAAGTCTGGAGAAGATGGGCGCCCCTGAAGGAGAAGGGCGCCCAAGCTTTTGAGGTGCTAAACCATTAAATTTGCAGAAGGCCTCTCCAACGTAACTTCGTCAAACTAGACCCAACGTTCCAACGAATCCGTCAACTCATCCATCAGAGTTAGCAATCGTCAGATGTCGCAAGCCGAATAGAGGAGAAAAAGTGTGTGAAATGACAGGTTGGAAGCAACAGTGAAAACATTGAATAAAAACTAACTTTGGAAGCCATGGGCGCCCCTAAAGGAGAAGGGCGCCTAGGGTTTAGAGCCACCAAAAGTCAATTTCCGGAGATGAGGCATCCAGAAGACCCCTTCCAGAATCATCTCAGCTATCCAGTGAATCCGCCAGCCAGTTAGTCTGATCAACAAAGCGCCCGAAATCACGAATTCATTTGAAGGTCAGAAGACAAGCATAAATTTGAAAATCATTAAAATGGCTAACACTGGAGGAAATGGGCGCCCCTATCAAGGATAGGCACCTGACAATTCGAAGGGACAAATGAAGTTTTTAGCAGATGGCGCCTCCAGAATCACATTGTCAAATTCGATTAGGCTCCGTAATGGAATGTTCAGTTCGTTCGTCGGATCAATTAGGAAACCGGGAGACGGAGCTGAAATAGGGTTGAAAAATGAACAAAAGATGAAAATGATGGAAAAATGGCTAAGTCTGGGGAGAATGGGCGCCATACCTCAAGAAGGGCGCCCAACTTCTCATGCCTTAGTTAATTCTTTCGAAAAATTTCAAAATTTTCACAAGAGAAAAGAACGCCTTTGCTCAAGGCATGAAATAAATTTAGGGTTTCTTCAAATTAGGGTTTGAGAAGCTGTTTCCAAAGCAAAAACTTATTTAAGGACATCTCTATGTATCATTTTTCATATTTTCTTGCAGGTGCCTTCAAGGAGAAACAGAGCAACAACTTCAAACCTATATTTTTCAAGATTCAAGAACCCTAACTTGTTGGTTTCTCATAAAATTTCAGATCAGCAATCAAAGAAGGCCTCCTTTTTCATATTTCTTCATCAGGAACATCAAATTTGTGAAGAAGAAGGCTAATATTATCAAATTTCAGCAAACTGATCCATTTTTGTTCTATCTTCTGGACAAATTGTTGAAGGATTTTCTCTAAGTTGCAGCAGTTGCTTTTATTTTGCATGTCAAGGAAAACTTCAAATTCATCACTTTCTAATCTTCTAGGTCTATGCTAAACCTTCTTTTGGAAAAAACCCATATCACAACTTTTTTAGAGAAACTTAAAGTTGTTTTTTCAATCAGAAGTCAGGGTTTTCAAAATCTAATCAACTGGGTTCATCCAGAATATGCTCAAGAACAATACCCAGATGCCAATTTTTTCTGCTTTTTTTTGGAGAAAATTAGGGTTTGTTGTTTTTTCAGTCTTCACTTCAAATTTTCAAAAACGAACGATCTAGGTTGGCTTGTAACGAAATTCTAATCAAAACCCATATCTCAGAAAAAATTCCGAAATTTCATCCGTTTGACGAAGAAAAATCAGCAAACTAAATTTAGAAAGTTTGCTAAAAACTTGTCAAAACCTAGGCGTGTTTACTGTCAATCTTTAAGTTTTGCAGAATGGAGTACACTCCTGCAGAGTTTAGCACCAAATCAGCATTGTACCATGATTTCATTGAAACGGCCGAGACTAACTTGCATCATATCAAGCCAGTATTCAATTTACGTCCATTGGAAGATGCAGGCAACACCACCATCAGGCATCTTGGCCATTCAGGTCTTCTTGCAACAGCATCCATACCTTTCTCGGTACAAAGTCTAGAGTTCATAATTGCTTGTATTAAGCATTATAATCCAGCCACAAGGGAAATACAGTCAATTGATGGAAGAATCATATGCAGCCTAAAGCCAGACATGATTGAGAAATGCTTTTCCATCCCACCATGGCCAGGAAGTGTTACCATCAATATTGAAGAATGTGAAAGGATATGGGAAGAGCATCAAGAAAAATACAACAAGAAGATTGCACAAAGGTGGCTGAAAGATAAATACAATACATTGCCAAAGAACGTCGGGAGAGGAGAATTCAAGGACAAATTTGCTATAATAATCACTATACTCAGTCGGGTTACTGGTCAAGCGGATGCTACAAAGTTTCAGCCTTGGATGTTCTACGTGATACCTCACATAATGAAGAAGACTGAGTTCTATGACTGGCCTACATTGATCAGTGATTGCCTACATCATCAAATAACTGAGTATTTCAATAGACATACATTCCACATGGTCTCTTACCTAGTCTACTTGGTTGCTTATCAGGGTAAATTCAAAGGGTTAAACACGGAGGGTTCTCTAATGTTCAACATGTCTACAATTATTACACTCAGTTGGAGTTCACTACTGCATCACATTATTACAAACGGGTGAATGAAGCATTCTTAATCTACACAGTGCGTGACCTGGACAACGAACTACATGTTCGCATCTCATCTGTTGTCAGGGCTGCAATATCAGAATGGGCTGATTGGTTTATACAGTTTGCCACCTTCACTTACCTAAGGGTGTACAATTATTCAAGAGCTCCTCTTATTCCATCAGATGAAGTAGTGTGTATGCAATTCTTCAGACAGGTATCAAATGTTCACACTCGTCTGCGCAACAAAAAGAAACCGGCCTTCAGCTTTCCTTTTGCTTTAGGTATTTACACTTGTAGATCATCCACATAAGCTAAACTAATGGGTAACGAGTTAGACAAACTTGGTCTCAAGCCTTTCAGCGAGGAACGATCATATGACCCCCATGGCTTCTATGCAGCTCGACTCGGCCAAAACTATGCTCATGTGCCCGCACTTGAAGACTTTTTTTTGGGCTAACTGCAAAGACGAGTACGAGGTGCGAAGGAGAAGTAATAGTAGGCTCACCCTTCACCAAATGAAAGATTGTTTATCAGAAGACATTGAAGGGTTGTCAGATGATGATGGAGATGTGATTCTCCCAGCCTATACTAGAAATCAGGTTGAACAGCAACCTCTTCCACAGGTCAACTAGGCCAACAAAGAGTGCACTACAGTGGAAGAAAGGACACGACAAGTGGTGGATTACAGGAAGACTTTCTTAGTCCTTAAAAGAAGAGAGTCCATTCCAGTAGCAGAGCCACCAAAGAAACATTCATCTCTTCCCTCTTCTTCCAGAGCTCAAACGAAGATGAAAGAAAAAGTTCAGTCTCAAGAGGTTACAAAGGGCAGTAGATCAGCAAAGAGTGCCAAAAGGAGGTTGGACTACACAGGGATTGTTATACAAGAGCAGCCTACAGCTGAAACAAAAGTTCCTCCACCAGAGCCCATACTTCAAGAAGAAGTACACGATGAGCCTTTGATACAAAATCCTTTACCATCTCCTAGGTCTTCACCAATTCACATTGATTTGGAAGACGAGGAGATAGAGGTCAATGTTACAATTATTCCTCCCTTGGATGTTAGTAGAGATACCTGTTGTACCCCAAAATTAAAATTTTTGCTACACTTAGGCATTTTGAAGAATTGAGTCAAGATACTGTTAAATCTGTCAGAAAAGGTCAAAATGGGGGTTTGCATGTCTTGCATGGGGTCAAAACCTTGAAATTTTCAAAATCTGACAATCTGGGTCGGTTCAAAATGATCAAACCTACCATACCCAGATTTCAATTTTTCAACCCTAATATTTAGGAAAATTTCTATTTTTAGCAGTTTTCTAAAAATAGAAACTTTTTCTAGGTTTTTTTTGGGTTTCTTTCGAAATGGATACTTGCAAAATTTTCTAAAAATAGAAAGTTTGTCTTCTAGGGTTAAGACTGATTTTGATTGGCTTAAAATACTTCCTCATTAGGCTGGTGCAATCAAAATCACAAAAGGATCAGTTTTTCCCTAGTGGGTCTATTCTGCTTTTTCAAAAGCTTCTTCTGGAGAATCAAGGTTATCAATGGAGGTCAATCGGCTGCCAGGTATCAGAATCAGATGTTCAAGCATCAAGCAGAAGCTGTCAAAAATGAACGTGCAAGAAAAACAGAGAAAGGAGAGAAGAATTTGAAAAAGTTGAAAAATGCAAAAATTTGGCTAACTCTAGTGAATCCAAGCGCCTCCAGTCAAGAAGGGCGCCCAAACCTTCATGCCTTAGAAAATTTTCCGTTCTGACAGTCAAAGACAAAGAAGGCACGTCAAACGAGGAAGGATTTTGAAATTTGCATAAAAGTTTCTAAGATTGCTCAGCATGGGCGCCCCTGAGGAGAATAGGCGCCCATCTTTTTAAAGCATCAAGATGATAAAACCAGAAGTGCAGCTCCCAGGCAATGTTGGTCAGATCTATCTCAACTCAACAGGGAGCCCGACAGCGCAGTCATACGATCACTCAGCCGTCGGCAAAATCAGATCAAACAGGGGCCATGATGAAAGGTGTTTAGAACTTTGAAGTGAAAAAGGATGAAAATATTCTAACACTAGTAGACATGGGCGCCCCTAGAGAAGAAGAGCGCCCAAGATTTTGAGAAGTCAAATGATCAAATTTGCAAAAGACTTCTCCAAAGTGACTTCGTCAGACTTGATCAAGCTGTCCAACGCAACCATCAGCACGCCAATCAGAGTTAGCAGTCGTCAGATGTCGCAACACGAATAGAGGAGGAAAAGTGAGAAAAAGATAAAGTTGAAAGCAATAGTGAAAATCCATTAAAAAAAACTAACTCTGGAAGCCATGGGCGCCATACTTCCAGAAGGGCGCCTAGGGTTTTGAGCAACCAGAAGTCAATTTCCAGAGACGAGGTACCTAAAGGACACCTTCTAGAATCATCTCAGTTGTCCAGTGAACCCATCAGCCAGTCATTCTGATCAATGCAACACCCGGAATCGTGGATTCATCTAAAGGTCAGAAGACAAGCATAAAATTGAAGATCATGAAATTGACTAACTCTGGAGAAAATGGGCGCCCTTTTCAAGGATAGGCACCTGACAATTTGAAGGGTTAAATGAAGTTTTTAGCAGATGATGTCTCTAGAATCATGTCGTCAGATTCAATCAAGCTCCGTGATGCAACGTTCAGTTCGTTCGTCGGATCAATCTGGAAGCCGAGAGACAGAGCTGAAACAGGGTTAAAAAATCAACAGAAGTTGAAAACGGTGAAAAATTGGCTAAGTCTGGAAAAAAGGATGGCATACCTCAAAAAAGGCGCCCAACTTCTCATGCCTTAGTCAAATTTTTGGAAATTTCAAAAATTGAAGTTGAAGACCAAAGTCTAAGTTCATTGCACAACTTGAATTAGGGTTTTGAAGAATTAGGGCAAAAGAAAGTTGTTTTCTCAAGGCAAAGCATATTTAAAGCACTTTTGTGTTTTATTTTTCATTATTTTTGCAGGTGTTTTATTTTTCATTATTTTTGCAGGTGGCCTTCAAGGAGAAACAGAGCAGCAACTTCAAACCCTTATTTTCAAGATTCAAGAGTTTAACTTGCTGGTTTTTCATAATATTTTCAGATCAGCACTCAAGAAGGCTTGCTTTTTCACACTTTTTCATCCAGAACATCAAATCTTTGAAGGAGGCCATTACTTTCAATTTTCAACGAGCTGGTTTATACTGGTTCTATCTTCTGGATAATTTTTGAAAAATTTTCTCAAGGTTGCAGCAGCTGCTTTTTATCTTGCATGTCAGAGAAAACTTCAAAATTTACAATTTCTAATCTTCTGGGTCTATCTCAAATATTCTTCTGGACAAAACCCACATCACAGCTTTTTCAGAGAAACTTCAAGTGGCTGCTTTTTCAGTGAAACTTCGAGGTTTTCAAAATCTAACCAAATGGGTTCATCCAAAATGTGCTCATGAACAATACCCAGATGCCAGCTTTTTCTGCTTTTTTCGGGGAAAAAATTAGGGTTTGCTGCTTTTTCAGTCTTCATTCAGGATTTTCAAAAACGGACGATCTAGGTTTGCTTGTAACGAGATTCTAAACAAACCCCATGTCTCAGAAAAAAATTCCAAAATATTCATCCGTTTGATGAAAAAAATCAGCAAGTTATTTTTAGGGTTTGTGTTGAGCTTGTCCGAGCATAGTCAAATTTACAGTCAATCTTCATGTTTTTCAGCATAGAGTACTCTCCCATCAAATTCAGAGCCAAACTAGTGTTGTATCATAATTATCTGAACGGATGATGTTGGTAAATGCTTTTCAGTATCATCATGGACATAAAATGTCATCATCTCAGTTGAAGAACATGCAGAGGGAGTGGTATCGGTGAAAGGACAGGTGTCAGAAAAAGTTGTGCAAAACTCTTCAGTAGGAAAACCAAGAGAAGTGTCAAAATGCGTAAAGTTGCAGAGCTGCCAAGTTATCAATGAGTGAGTTATTTTTTGAGGCAGCGATGTTTTTCAAAGACAAAACTCATAAAGAAGCTGATGATGTCAAAGATTCTCTAAGTTTGATTGCAAAAGAGGAGAAGATTCTAGAAAAGCGAAATACAACTAAAAATAGTATCAACACTCCTGATAGAGGGGCAGTTTCCCGCTTTTTGGTGGATGTGTGAGAGATTTAAAGCGGCAATCTTCTAGAAGCTTTCTCCAAGCTTTCTTTCCATTCTTGTCTCACACTTTCTTTCTATTCTTATCCATTCTTTGAAGAAGAAGGAAAACAAGTGTAATGAGTTGGCATTTCCCTTTTTAGATGCTTTCTTAGGTTTTAGATGTTTTAATCTTGTTCTAGATTTAGAAATAAAGCTTGCATGTTGGCAAGCCTTAGTTGTAAAAACAAGGAGATTTTAGGGTTTCCTACTCCTCTGCTTAGTTATAAATAAGAGCAGCGTTTTCTCATTTTAGTTTAACCGTGCTTGTGATAACAAGACATAAGTGTCATAGTACCTTCTCTTTGTTATTCAGTATTGTTCACTTTGTGTAAAGAGCAAGTTTGCATGCCTCTTTAGCTGCAAATACTTGTTTAGTGCATGTGTTGTGTTGATTATAGTTAGGTTGATCGCATTTTGCAAGCGTGTTGCTACAACTTGCTGTCCCGAAATTGTAATCCTCGTTCCAAAAACTTGAGTAAATAAAATCTTGAGCGTGCTTTGTCTACCTTGATATAAACATCTCAAATTTCCGTCTCTTTGTTTTGTGCTAGAAGTATGAGTAAATAAAATCTTGAGCGTGCGTTGTTTGCCTTGAAATAAAAGTCTCGTATTTCCATAATACTTTTATGATCTCTTTTTCAGCTTGCCATAAAACGTGTGTTGAAGAATAGTTTATTTAAGTACCTCTGTCAGAAATCAAACTCATTCATTTCCAAACTCTCTTGCTCTGCGTTTACTTGAGAGGGTGGAAACGTTTTAAGCGTAGGTTAAGTTGTAGCTGTCTAGTTTCATTAAAGGGAAAACCTCAGCCGCAACATCTAGTGTTCTATAACCTTGTGTTCTCGCAGTTGAACCAAAAAGATGGGCGTAATTAAGTTTAGATTACTTTTCTTTATGCAACTCAGCAAAAGAGGGAGCTTCCCCTCCTAATTCGAAGAGCAGTTTACTGCACATAGCTGTCCGTTTCCAGAATGCATTCCAGAGGTGCGATTTGAAACGCCAACAATACCACATCTTGGCTTGAGAGCTCCTTGGGAAGGACAAGAAGAAGGCATTCGTATCAGGTGATTGATGATGACCTCAGTATATATCAGGAAGCACCCAAAAATAAGGCCAAGAAACAAATGCATTTTGAGAGGAATCTTGAGCGAGAAATGGTCATGGAGACAGCTATGCCTCTCGAAGATAAAATCAGGGATGAGGTGATGAAGATGATTTCATAATGGTCAAGGCTAACCTTGGTAAAAGTACTCGACATGTTGATTTGAGTTTGCTTAAGATGGTAACTGAAAATATCCAAGAAAGAGTGCAGAAGGATGGTGAAGACAAGGCAGCTCTCAAGGCTGAAAATCGTCAACTCCGGTTATATATATCAAATCTTATATAAGGCACCACACAAACAACACAGTTGCTGCCACAAGTTTTAGAAACACCAGCTGATCAGCAGCAGTTGAGGCAATTGGTTATTTGTGGAAAACAAACTCAAGAGTGGATTGAAGAGATCGTCAACAGAGGAAAATAAATTCTAACACAAGTCTTCCCGCTAAGATACAAAGCTCATGACTTACGTCAAGGTATCCAAGATTTTGAGAAGTTGATAGCCGAATTCAGGCCTATGCACGAAATCATAATTGCAGATTTAGAGATGGCTTATGGCTCTACAATGGCAAGAGAACACAAAAGACAGATCCTGGAGTGGAAAGAAGGTCATCTTTTCAAGGTAAATACATATGTTATAATATCTGAGTTTGCAGTGTATAAACAAAAAGTCATCGATACTCTTAAGTTCATCAGAGAATTTGTTGCAGCAATTCCTTGTCAATATTGCCTTGAGGACGGTTCATACATTGGGCTTGACGTAGTCCAAGCAGAGTTTCAAAGTGTCTTGCATAGCAACGATGGCAGTGTTGGAAGAATGAAGATGATTTACATGATGTCAGCATAGTTCGAGAAAGCGGCCAATAAGAGTGAAGATTTCTTGAGATCTATTGCAGATGGCGAAAAAATCTTGGAAAAGCGGCATTTTGCTATTAATAGTATTAACACTCCTACCACAGATGAAGTTGCTCGCTTTTTAGCGGATGTGATCAAGATTTAAATCTGCTTTCTTCTAGAAGCTTTTTCCACCCTTTCTTTCTATTCTTGTCTCAATTCTTATCCATTCTTTGAGGATAGAAAGAAATCAATTGTAACAAGTTGTAATGAGTTGGCACTTTCCATTTTTAGATGCTTTCTAGGGTTTAGATGTTTTATCTTTTCTAGAATTAGAAATGAAGCTTGCATGTTGGCAAGCAGTAGTTGTAAAAGCAAGGAGATTTTAGGGTTCCCTACTCCTCTGCTTAGTTATAAATAAGAGCAGTGTTTGCTCATTTTTCTTTAACTGTGCTTGTGATAACAGAATCGCTGAGCTTATGCCTTCATGTTTGTTATCAATTTAGTGTCAGTTCACTTTGTGTAAAGAGCAAGTTTGCATGCCTCCTTAGTTGCAAATCCTTGTTTAGTGCATGTGTTATGTGTCAATTAAAATCAGGTTGATCGCATGTTGCAAGTATTTTGCTACAACTTGCTGTCCTGAAATTGTAATCTTTGCTCCAGAAGTTTGAGTGAATAAAATCCTAAGCGTGCTTTGTCTACCTCGATATAAATATCTCAGATTTTCGTTTATTGTATTGTGTTAGAAGTGTGAGGGAATAAAATCTTGAAGCTTTCTTTGCTGCTCTTGAAATAAAAATCTCATATTTCCGTAATACTTTTATGATCTCTTTTTCAGCTTGCTTTAAACGTATGTTGAAGAAAAGTTTGTTTAAGTATCTTTGTCAGAAAATCAAACTCGTCCATTTCTAAACTCTCTTGCTTTGCGTTTACTTGAGAGGGTAGAAACGTTTTAAGCGTAGGTTAAGTTGTAGCTGTCTAGTTTCATTAAAGGGAAAACCTCAACCGCAACATTTAGTGTTCTATAACCTTGTGTTCTCGCAGCTGAACCAAAAAGATAGGCGTAATTAAGTTTAGTTTACTTTCTTTATGCAACTCAGCAAAAGAGGAAGCTTCCCCTCCTAATTCGAAAAGCAGTTTACTGCACATAGCTGTCCGTTTCCAAAACGCATTCCAGAGGTGCGATTTGAAACGCCAACAATCCTCAACACAATTTGAATGTTCATCAATTTGTTCAATTTCTACACTTTTTGCATTAGCATTTTTCTTTATAGAAGTAGCTGTTATAAGTGACTGATTTTTTGAATTATGCAATGAATTAGACATACACAAAAGAAGACAAAGTTCAACTATCTCTTTGTCCTTATCCTTTAGCAATTTGACCGCCCTGTCCTTGTGTCTAAGCAATTGCAAGTAATCCTCTTTCATCAACTCCAAAGCCTCCCTGAAAGAGTGCGAATGTGAATGAGAGATACCATGTCCCATTCCTTTTTGTCTTTCCTCTCTTTGGGCTGTCCAATTGAAGCCTTCTATGTGTTTGTGGGTGCTATCCATTCTTGACAATGCTTGAACAATTTCATCATCCTTCACCACCAATTGATCATGCAAGTCTTCCAAAACCAAAGGCTTTTGTTCCAACTATCTTTGGCTGCCATAGACTGATTTTTCATCATGTGTAGGGGAAGTAGAATCAATTATCATTCTAGAAGAAGCATTAAGATCACCCAAAGAATCCATACAATTGCTGTCCATATCACTAGCATGTGAATGAGAGATACCATGTCCCATTCCTTTTTGTCTTTCCTCTCTTTGGGCTGTCCAATTGAAGCCTTCTATGTGTTTGTGGGTGCTATCCATTCTTGACAATGCTTGAACAATTTCATCATCCTTCACCACCAATTGATCATGCAAGTCTTCCAAAACCAAAGGCTTTTGTTCCAACTATCTTTGGCTGCCATAGACTGATTTTTCATCATGTGTAGGGGAAGTAGAATCAATTATCATTCTAGAAGAAGCATTAAGATCACCCAAAGAATCCATACAATTGCTGTCCATATCACTAGCATGTTCCATGCTTTTGTAATCTTCAAGGTTAGAGTGCACTTGCATACACTTTGCAACCCCAATTCGTAGCATTTCAGGTCTTGAAGCTTTGTCCTCAACATATTCAGTCAAAGTATCATCATCATAAGCTGATATATTTTCCATTACTAACCAAACCTAAGATGTAGTATGCAAAACAAACCAAACATTATCAAAATGCAAGATCTTCTTAGTAGACAGCCTCTTAGTCTCCATAATCAGCTCTTTAAGACCAAATGCTTCATATGGTCTTAACAATTGTTCTTTTATTGTAGGTGATGCATGACTAGCCAAATTGAAATGAAATATGTTCCATTCTACACAAGTGGATATATCACTTGTGGCTGGTCCATCAAGTGTGTAACTGTTATCATCATTGTTTTGAGCCTTCAAGGAGCTCTCTAAAAGAGGACAATCATAAACTCCAGGATGCAAACTAGACCAAACTGAATATCCTAAATCATTCCTCCTTTCTTCTTCACACAACTTGAAATGTTCCCCTTAATTTTTTCTTTGTTTTTTAGTTCACGACCATGCAATCAAGCACCCGTTAAGAATTAGCTCCAAACCAAAAACACTGTTGAAACAACTCTAACCAAGAATGCGCCCTAAAACCACTTAAGGAGGATGGGCAAACATATGGTCAGAGGATCCCTAGGATCTAATAACTTGATAACAGCCGAAATAGAGAGCTAAAATCAACACCGAGAATGTGCACACAAGATCCTTTTGCAAGGCGAGGTGCTAACATATGGTGGAGTGCTAGGTATTAAACTGAAATAAAACTTCTTTTGTTGAAGCAGGCATCCACAAGCGGTGGGAATACTCCACTTATTCAGTGGGTGTGATTATTACAATTATTTGAAGGCGGCAAGCTAGCCAATTAACCTCACTTCCACTTAAACTGTGGGGGGTATACAATCCACACAACCACTTATTTTTCGTGGGGGGAATACAACAAAATAAATTGCAGCAAAGTAAACTATTGTTGTTAGTACTACTAATCAGCTTACAAACAATTGTCAAATAGCTACAATATGTCAAAGATAAGCTTTTAAAACAAGCAATGGTTAGACTATCACTTCCTCTAACATTTACAACTAGAATAGATGAAGAATTGAAATTCAAAACAGCATGATAATAAAACTTAACTAATCTTATCAGAAACAGAAGGTACAGAAAATCAGACCAACAAGCTATGAATTCACCAAGATGGACTAAACTCCTCTGAATCAGCTCGGAATGCTTCCAAACCACAGTCGATCAACAGCTGGAAGCAAGGCGTCCAATTCCCAATGGAAACTCGAGCCAGAAACAGATGAAAACAGCAGGCACGAATTCCAATGCAAATACCAAATGGTACAGCCCCTCAAACTCTTAAAAATCAGAAACTTGATGATTAAACCTACAAATTTGCAAAAAGGGGCACCCTCCATAGTAGAATAGCTTGGGCCGATATCCAGAATGAAACCAAAATCAGTGATGAAGCTATGAGCAGAAAATAGCTTCAGCCATGGCAAATCAGCAACTCAGAAAACAGGCTTTAAATCAACGACCTGTTTGATATTATCAATTTGAAGCTCCATCTATATTTCAAGGTGAAATACAGTCACAATGATCCACCTAGGAAGCCATAGTTTCAGACCTGGAGAATGGATTGAATTCGCTAAGCTTCCCCTTAGCCAGGTTCTGGATTCAAACCAGCAGCATAACTTTACTTTTAATTTTCCAAGATACGAATGAATGAGCAAAGCACCAATAAATAAGCTTCAATTGGCAAATGAAGCAATCTGTAACTCCCAACAAGAAACTGTTCAATTCTTCCAAGGGATGCCACCCTTAAGCATTTACTTTATTTAAAATATCAAAACATTCTCTATTAGGCATCCATTTCAAAAATGCAACAATAAACATTTAAATGCTTATGAAAATCGACCCCCTTAATGTCCCCTTCATTAAAACAACTTAAAGTCATCAAGCCTAAGCATGGGGTACAACTTTAAGATATGAAAATTGACTAAGTCTGGAACTCAGTCCAAGGAGGGATAGAAGCCAAAACCAAAGCCAACACTCAAACTGATTCTGCCAGAAATAGAATGATGACCTAAGCAAAACTGTCGATGGTGCCACTGCCACAAATAGACTTACTAAAAATAGCCAATGCCAAAAATAGTAAGTTAATCTTCAAACCCTTCAAAAACTCAGTTGAACAACTACACTACCCAAAATGTGAACTGCAAATGATTGAACTGCTGCTAGAAAGATACTGCTATAAATAGACTTACTAAAAATAGCAACTGCTATAAATAGTAAGTTTGCAAAACTTCATCTGAGCAGTAATCATGACTTACTATAAATAGTAAGTGTTTCCAAACGCCCTCTGAGTACAATCCGGAAAGCCAACATGACTTACTATAAATAGTAAGTGCCTAGAAAAGTTATCAGATAGAGATGCATGATACACCAATTTGAAGCTCTCTGAAAACCCACAAAACTCTACCAGACATGCATCAAAAACCCCTGCATGCAAGCCTTTAAAATTGCAT
This sequence comes from Sequoiadendron giganteum, assembly GCA_007115665.2. Lineage (NCBI taxonomy): Eukaryota > Viridiplantae > Streptophyta > Pinopsida > Cupressales > Cupressaceae > Sequoiadendron > Sequoiadendron giganteum. The sequence goes on along the minus strand of CM021107.1, from coordinate 257,370,721 downwards.
CTGAAACCTCCTAAAAAATAGGAAACCCTAATTTTCAGTTCTGCTTAGCCTATGAATTTCCAGAAATAGGCTAAAACCTCAAGAAGAGCGTAGGGCTAAAATGGGGACATTACACAACTCAACATGCTCTTCTTGTGGGCGTTATCGAGTTGATTGCATCTTTCCTTGAGCTCTTGCAAGTGTTGTCTTGCTTGGACAGCAAGCATCTTGGCTTTTTTGGCTCTTAGTGACCACCCATCACACAATCCTTGTGTCCTTTTAACATCTTTCACAATATGGTGAACCAAATCAAGACCTTTGTGGCTTGAATCCACAATATATATCTCATGTGTAACACTCTCAACTTGAGTACCATCATAGGAAGACTCAACAACATCATTACCTTCATGTGAAATAGATGCTACCTCATGATTAGAACTGCTGTTGCATAAATCAGAATAGGTGTCATACCCTGGTGTCATGTTTTCAACATCTCCAATGGGTTGATCCATTATTGTAACCTCTTCCACTTTGTGATCAACATGTTGACACAATGGTGTGATATGAATCTCCACTTGATCCAAATTTATTTCTTCTTTAGGACTCCCACCTGATGACTGATTTTCGCATTCATTGTGATCACTTGTAGGCTGCAAACTACAAACAAGTGATTCTTCCACCGTTCCTTGTTCTTGCACATTAAGCTCTTCACTTTTCCCGATGGTTTCTCTCATATCTTTTGATATTTCTTTCTTTTTTCGCTACTGATATGGACTTGAAAACATCAAGTCATCTTCATCCTCATCTGGTATACCCAAGAATTGTGTGAAAGAAAGCATGTCTTGTATATTTTGAAGAAGAGAGCGATACTTGTCATAGCTGGCCATAATTGTTTTATTTGTTGGTGAAACATGAGGACTCTTACTTGTTCTAATAGATGGAGATGATCCACTAGAGTGCCCAAATTTCTTTGAAATTGAATCATTCAATTGCTGCAATTGACGGTTGATCTAATGTTGTGACTGTTCTAACTCTTCCCACAATTGTGTATCCTTAAGCAACTTTTCCATGATGACTTGTCACGCTCCCCAACTGAAAACTAAACCAAACAGAAGTACACACACAACTTTGAATGCACCCAACAGGCTGGCAAGATCCAAGCTCTGATACCATTAAAAAATCCCCAACTCAATTGAATCTGATCTAATTTTCTGAGTTGTCTTTTCAAAGTCTTTGACCAGCAAATAGAAAGGGTTTTGTTTTTGTTTTGTTTTTGTGTTTTGCTGATTTTTTTGTGTGTTTTTGTTGAATGTTGATATATGCAACAATATTGCAAACCAAAAGGAAGGAAATTGTTGCTAAAACTTAAATAAACCATACAATTTAAATAGAGAGCAATAATGATGAATTTATTGGCTCAAATGTCATTGTACATACCACAAATCTGCATATAATAATCTGATATAAACTTCAACAGCAAAGGCAAACCCTTTTCAGCTCCTTCCTAGCTTCACAAAACTGCCCCAGGGTCTGATATGAATTTCTAGCTAATTGAATATGCAAATCAGATCCAATAATGGGTATTAAACCCTTCGTAGCACCTAGGGTTTGAAGCCTGTGATCTTGAAATGATGCAGCAAGCTAAGGTATGGTATAAAATGAGTTGCCAAGGCCTTGAGAAGGCCTATATTGCTTATGGTTGCTTTTGATTTGTTGTAATATGCTGATATAATACTGTTGCAAACTCAGATCTGAAAAATATATACCTAAAACTCATCCAATAAAGCCCAAATGAAAAACCAAGGTAGGCCCTCCCCAAAGGTGAATTGGGTTCTCGTCCAATTCACGATAGCCTTTGAGAGTTTTTGTTCCCAAAAGACTGAAGCAATGTTGAAACCCTTCTCCAAAGCTCAAACCTGCAAAGTGTTTTGTAAAAATGAGAGTAGAATGCTCAAAAAGGAGCCCAACACATTGCTTTATAACCTCTCATGGACTTTTTAATAAAAATCAATAAAACATTCCCTCTCAAAAATCTACACCCAACTTGAAGGTCTTTCCTCATCCAAAGAAAAGGGCCACTTTTTAAAAACAACTTGAGTTGCTAGGATGGGGGCACTTTTCACCATTCACCTTATGATTTTCTATTACTATTCACCTTTTACTATTCCATTAAAGCAAACCTTAATATTTTCACTTTAACCCTGGATTCATCGAATGAACTCCAAATTGAAAGGCTCATAAGGCTACCAGCTAAACTCCACAACCCTCGGTTGAGTCCCCTAACCATTCTGCTGACCTACAAGAACCCTAGTAGTAGGCCAACCTCCGCTAACGACTGAATTGTCTAAGGAAGGGACATTACACCAGAAGACTTGTGAGAACTAGAATAAAATGAAACACGGTGTTGTTTTCCATATATACTATGTTTGCAAAAATTGAACTCAAGATTACAATCATCAAGGCTTTCAACAAGGCTCTAAGACTCTTCTCACCAATATGGCCAAGCCTTTGGTGCCACAACATTGTTTTCACAACAAGAAATTTCATTTTTGTTGTGCCCAAACCAAATTTTTTTGCTTCATTAAGGCATTTTGCTTAAAATGGTCTAAACCTTGTAAAAATGATGTCAAAACTCAATTTTTGGGCAAATCAAGTATGGGTTTTTGGTCAGTATGATGTTAGGAAAATACTGGCAAAATTTGAAAATTTTGAAAATTAGGGTTTCGGGACCCTATTTTTAGGTCAAAAAACCCTAAAAAGAGAAAATTATCAGAATTGGCTGAAATTAATTTTGATTGACTTCTTTTGCATCATGATCGCAGTGGTGAAGTTGGTTTCAATTAAAAGTCAGTTTAAGCTCGGTGGGTAGTTTTCATTTTTTCAAGTCGAAAGTTAGGATCTCTGAGGTCGTTAATGGCAATTGGCCAGTACCAGGTGTCAAAATCTAAGCCTGAAACTCAAAGCAGAACATTCTATGATGAAAGATGTTGAAAAAGATGCTTCTCGACGGAGGGGATTATCAAATGGCAAAAAGTGCAAAAAATATTCTAAGTTTGGAAACATTTCACTTTGTAACGTGGGAGACGCTTGCACAATCAACATGCAAATCAACTTTACAGTGTCCGTAAATGTGAAAATGGTGAAATGCAATCACAAACACGCGTCAAAAGCAGTAATGCTTCTGCGTGGACAACTCAACAGCCGACACGGTGTTCTCAGAGCGCGAAACGGAGGAAATTATCAAGTCCAGAGCAAATTTGTGCCCCTGTAGCCCAAGGGCGCCCTTCATTTTGAAGTCTCAGATTTTGTTTGTTTTGGGTTGCAAATGCATTCAATCTCTTCAGTTTTCTGTCAGCTTTCCGACAAGCTATGGAGCGAGTCCGTCTGAGTTGCAAAACTCCGGCAAACGAAGGCAGAAGCAGAAGTTACGAGGAAGTTACATATCACAGAGGTAGTCAAAATTTGCAAATTTGCACCCCTGTAGCCCAGGGGCGCCCTTGACTTAGACCCCTCAGATGATGGAGTTTGCAATTTCCATTTCCAGGGAATCTTGGTGATTTAGCTCCGCTCTGCAGTGCATCCGTTTGCGAGATCGTCAAACAAGCTGAGTGACCGTGGCAGTGGTTCTAGTGAGCACGCACAACAAAGGATAGTATAAAATGAAATATCAAATTGTTCCTCTGTTGGCTAGGGGCGCGTTGCCTTTAGGCCAGTCATATGAGGTTTTTAGCAACTGTCGTCTTCACGAGACCTATGCGGAATCCTCCTAGCTACGCAGTGAATCTATCTGTCAGCCTTCGGGATGTGTCAATCTCCCATAGTCGAAGAACCAATGCAAAATGAGGACAAGTGGAAAAATGGCTAAGTATGGGAATTACACATTGCCTTGAAAAAGACGCCCTTCTTTGGCAGGCACTAAATGCAGTCTTTTCGCTTTGTCACTCCCAAGAACATCTCTTCCAAGTTCCAGCTATGTAACAAGCCTGTCAGCATGCAGATCGGAGCAATCCAGCTCCTGGTAGCAAAGGTCAAAGTAGGACACTTGGTTGAAATTGACAAAATGTAAAATCATGTTGATTTTTGTTTCTACTCCTCTACAAGCCAGGGGCGCCCTTGCATTTGGGCGTCTTAATCCAACATACAGGCTTTGCACATGCGGTCATCGGGTGCGTAATTCTTCCAGCTATGCAATGGATCTGTTGATGTGTGTTTTATGACAACACCAACACAGAATAAAATGTCCAATGGTCACTCTATTCTCTCTTGATCAAAGTATCCTGCATGCTAAGATCGTGTGAAAGATCATGCGTTCAACTTGAAGGTACCTTGTATTGCGAATAGGCTCAGTTGGTTGATGTGAATATGCTGAGTATTCCAAGGGGACTTACGTAATTGTTCAACTTCGCGAAGCAGTTAGGATATGAATGATTTGACAATGATGCTCTGATTTCTAAGTTAACTGGGAAAATACTAAATTTAAAGGGAATAGGGATAGGGAGTCTACAATCTATTTCTAAAGGGTGGAATGCAAGGATCGATTCGGACAATCTTCAAACTAGACTTTGCTTCGTCTCCCTTCGGACAACTCCGACAAAATTGGTGCAATCTTCAAAGGATGGGTAAGATGTTCAGATTATGATTCAGCATACACACACCATCACAACCGAAATTAAGTACTGATATTCCAACCGAAGTGAACATACGAATCACAACCGAAGTTAAGTACTAATATTCCAGTTGACCACGCAGGGCAGACTTACCATCAGCAAGCCCACTAGTGGTATGGATAAAGGAAGATTTTTCCCAAACCAAACGCCACACTCCACAATTAACAACTACTTGCATAAAATAAAGTCTACTTTACTTTAATCTACTTGAATTGGAAAGACGAAAAAGTCTCGTCAATTGCCCACAATGCAAGATAGAATCACCAATCAATGAAAATCCTTATATTATGAGAGTCTTACACAACAACCTTTTACAAAAGCCTTCAAAGGGAAAGCTTTCCTTTCCTTTCCAAACTAAGCTAACTCTTAGCTCTACTCACTAAATGCCTTCTCTACTCTCTAGCTCAACTCTATCTCTGATTTTTTTATTCTGATTCTAATCATTTACAAATGAGGGGGGATGCCCCTTTTATAATAAGCCCATTTCAGTGGACGGTTCAGATTGAATACAATGGAAGGCTCAAATTGAGCCACCTAAGCCTTGATTAGGGTTCTAGCCCTAAAAACCGCCACTGAGAGGAGTGGGATAATGAATGCGCAGTCTCCACTCCCCATCATGAACCACTATCCGTCATCAATGCACATCATCCCCTTCCATAAGATCATCATCCAGAAGGGCGTTTCCTTTCTCCTTTTCGCTGGCTGCAAATCTAATGAACCTGGCCAATACTGCTTCAACTTCCTGATCCGAAATGGGAGGAATGTGATCCAACTGGAACTCTAACACTGTAATTGTTTGCCCATGCCGGGCACAAGATTTCTTCCAGGCAACAAGGGCGTCCTGGGTGTTCTAAATGATGCTAGAGAACGTAGAAGTGTTCTCAAAATCATCCTGGACGAAGGTTTTCACCTCGGAAAAGAATGGTGTTAATCTATCCTTCAAACCGTCTGCAGTCACCTCCTCAAAAGTCAGCCTTCTGGCAAAGATTGCCTCCAACGTATTGAGGACCCCATCGAAAATATTTTTCATGGCCTTTCTAACCCTAACAGAATCTGTCTGTGATGCATCGTAGAATCCTCGACCTGTGACCACTGAAGAGTGCCATCCGGCGAAGTCATATCTATCTCCTTCCTGAATCACACCTCCCTCAACCAAAACCTATAGAGGTGTGTGCATCAAAGCTCCTAAACGGAGTACCATTCGGCGAAGTCATATCCATCTCCCTCCTGAATCACACCTCCCTCAACCAAAACCTGTAGAGGTGTGTGCATCAAAGCTCCTAAACGGAGAACAACTCTCGTCTGATAGATACGAGCCTCACCCCACACATGGTTAACTGCATCCGTCCTTGCCATAATATCAAAGGCTTGCCGATAGGCATGTGCAAGATCCTCCATAAACTTTTTTGTTTCGACACGGACGTTGGCAACCCATTTGTCTGCCTGTTGTGCCATTCTTTCAAATCTTCTAAACCATTAATTGATTCTCTGGAAAATTCAGCCGGAAGTTCAATCGTTGGATTTTCTTGCCCACAAGGACGGGACAAGTGTTGCACATAGCCAATCAATGTTTTGTGCTCTACCTTCAATTTCTTATACTTCCCCTCAATATAGGACAATCTATCCTTGAGTGCCTGATATGAATTATCACACTCCTCAACCACTTGTGCTCCAGTAGGGCGGCCAAGTTCCATAGTTGTAATCACATAGTTCTCTGGAAGGGACTCATCCCGATCACACTCCACCCTGGGCACTGCCACATGCAAAGTTCGAGAGCCATCCTCATCTGTTGAGATCTTAGAGAACTTCCTGGCCTTCTTCTTTATTGGAGGTGCACTGATCCTTTGCAACAACTCCTCCATCTTAGCTGCAGGATCAGTCTCATCTACAGGATCACGTCTCATCCTGTCCCTTAGCCATTCTGGCACCTCCTGCTGCATATCTGATATAACAAAAGGCTGCTCAACCTCGGCCTCTACCTCATGAACTTCCTCCCTACCTTCGTTCCGATGAGGCTCATCATCATCAATTGGCTCAGTATCTCCTGAGCTTTGGGCATCCTGATCTGAAGTGGCATCGTCCTCAAGAGCTACCTCAATCTCCTTTTGAAACTAAGTATCAGCTGTCGTCCCCTCATCTGTCTCTTGCTGATTTTCTTGCTGATTCCCTTCCCGAGGCATGTTGATGCTTTGGCCAACTGACTCCCTGTGAGATGGCTGACTAGCCGCTTGCACTACCTGTTCTGCATGCAATCTTTCTTTTTGATCTGCAAATAGTGACACTTCTTGCAAATTCGGAGAATGTGCCCGTGATGGTGTATGTGTGGATTCCTCAACTCTTAGAGGCTCAGGTCGAACTGGCTCTTTCCCTCTTGGCTCTGGCGTTTGATCAACCTGCCTTCTCTGCCTAGTTGCTGGTGATCTGTTATCTCCCATCAAATTATATGTGAGGGGAATTGATCTTCCCTTAAGTTGGCTGACATGCCTCTCTACCCAACTTCGTGTGAATGTTAAGACTGGGATACAAAGTGTATCCAAATCGGTAATCTCCGGTTCTGATCAATTCGGGAGTGGTAAAGGCGTATCCCTCACTGTTTCGTAATCAGCCTGTACAACATTTATATCTTCTTCAATCTGATCTGGCACTGGGACAATCTCACACTCCTTGATCATCACCAACAGTATCCGAGAAAACGTTCTCCTCCTAATCTCGATCTCATCCACTACACTTGCCCAAAAGTCTTCAATTTGTGCCTTGTGTCTGAACTCTTCGGACAATATCCATCTGATGTTCCTGTGGGGATCGTAGTGTTGTCTGCTGGTGTGATAGGAAAGGTGGAAGAATTGGAGCTCGTTTTTTGCCATTGTTGCTTGTAGTGATGGGCAGATTTCGTCAGAATTCCCCATGGTAATTGGGAATCCAAGTCCACCTTTCTTCTTCTTCTTTTGAATCTTATCATAGGCAATAAGTTGCCTAGATATCTCCAACATCACTATTTTGTTCGTGGGATACCGGGGCAATCTATAAGGATAAGAGGAAAATCCCTGCAGCCTTATGTAGGTAAACTTTGGAAACTAAACAAACCAGCATCCGAACTTCTCAATCAATTCTTGTGCTTCTCTAGATATTCTATGGTGAGTCCTTTGCTGCAAGGTCCTCGTTATGTGCATCATGAAGGTGTCATTGACCCTTTTGTAGTTGACGGTACTTGTCAAATGCAGCTGCGGACAAGCCTCATGTATTTTGAACTGATGGGAGCCACACCCGATGGGTTCCTTGTATGAAATTCCTCTATACTTTGTCATTCGAGCCAGCATGTAGACAATGTAAGAGCTCATGTAAAACGTTTTTGTTCTTCTCAAGCCACGGAGCTGCTCATGTATGTTGTCACTGATCATCAATGCCCAGTCCACGTAATCCTTGCCTTCCAGTACCAAGTTGACATAATAAAACATCCAAGGTTCAAAGATGAACGCTTGGGGGCACCCCCCAACTCTGCTCAGCATCATTATCAAATCACAAAACTCTTGCCTCAAATCTTCTGAGATTATTTGCTTGGGCAACTTTGTGCGAGTTGGCTTGGGCTTGTTCATCCACCTGGTGTTTATCAAATCAGCACATCGATCAGACGTGGATGAATACATCTTGTCAGCTCTCTCCCTTGTTTTATAAATCATCTTCTCATGGACTGGTATTCTGAATGCTTCTCCAATTACCTCAGGTGTCAAGTTGGCCAAAATCTTGCCATCTGGCGAAACGATTGTCCTTTGCTCTGTGTTGTAATAGTTGGCGCATTCCATGATTAGCTCTGGACACCGGATGGCTGGAGGAAAACTAGCAGTTGCATATAGTCCGCTCCTTACAATATTATGCGAAGTAACTGATGGATGATGACCTCCAGTCCCCATTATTCTTCTCTTGAATGTCTCCAAGTTAAACGAGCCCAAGTTTGTGTCAGCCAATTTGCCCAACCTTGAAGAAAATTTCGATTCCAATAGGAAGGACTTGCTCAATTTCTTAATCACCGCCTGTCTTGATGTGTTTGCCCTTGTAGATTCAGCGTGGTTCCCTCTGCCTGCAGCTCTTCTGCTTGATTCGGCCATTCTATAAAAAAAAAAAGCAAGAGTGTCATCAAAAAACAAGATTTTATAAAATAAAACATCACTTTTGAGGGTGTCAGCAGATTTTTAAATAAAAAGGCTGCAACACTTTGCCACTTTCTGCTGCAAATCTCAACTACGCCTGTCTTGTTTACTTCAACGTTTTTAGAAGCTTCTCAGCTTGCAGCAATATAATGCCAAATGCCTGGAGATATTTGCTTGCAGCAATTCGCCCTCAGCAGATTTGAAACTTCTTCTTTTAAGTTCGCACTTTCTTCCTAACTTTGCACTTTCAGCAACCTACTTTCCTCTCTTGAATTCGTATTTCACTTTCAGCAACTTCAGAAATTTCACTCTTCAAATTCGAACTTCAGCAACTTCAAGACTTCTCCACTTCAGATTTCTCAGCAACTTGGGACTTTAGAAGTTCGCACCTTCAACAGTATTCACTCTTCAAATTCGAACTTCAGCAACTTCAAGACTTCACACTTCAAGTCGCACTTCTCAGCCTCCAACAACTTGAGGCCTCTCCTCACAAATTCGTACCTCTCAGTAATAGAGAATACTTTGCACTCAGCAACTTAGAAATTTCTTTCTCAAATTCGTACCTCTCAGCAATAGAGAATACTTTGCACTCAGCAACTTAGAAATTTCTTTCTCAAATTCGTACTTCAGCCTTCAGCAACTTGTGAGAGATATGGAGAGGACTCAGAATATTATAGCCAGGTCGAAATCCAGGAGAGGCTATACTTAGCACATTTTCGAATTCCATTTTCCCCCCCTTTGGCCAGTTGCAACACTTGTCATCCGAAGCATCGGAATCTTGAGCTTCTAGAATTTCGAAATTTCATCACTCCTACACAGGCTTGCTTCATCATATTTGCTTCTTTAAAATATTAAATCAATCACCTCTTTGAATAATTTTAATTCATCTGGCTAAGTCATTTTTTTTTGCTTTGGCAAAATTACTTCATTCATCCAATTTGATTCTCAAGCAAAAACACTTTGTGAAGACACATTCTCCATATTTGCCTCAAAGAAATTTTTTAAATTTGCCTTAGGAAATTTATCAAAACAGGCACCGGGCAAAATTCTCTATCAAAACGACACAAGCGAGGTGCGGAGTAAGTTTAAATCATCTCTGAATTGAAAACGTTTAATACCCAGAAGAAGATTTCCTTCAGAACTCGTCGTTCTCATGTGTATCCGGATGAAGGGGTACATTTAATTTTATTATTTTGAAAAAATACTAAAATTGCTAAGGTTCATTCATTTTTACTCTGGACGTCTTCCACACCTACAATCCTCAATTTCTCTGCCTTGGCACTTTCCGTGATTTTACTGAGAATTTCTTCTTGTTTGGCTCTGGGCGCATTTTATCTTGTTCTTGAAAATTTCCAACTTTACCTCTTCGATAGGCGTAATTTTTTAATTTTTCTTGTAATATGCCTTAGACAAATTAATTTTAAATCACCCATGAAGGGCGCATTTGATCTCATGAATCAATTTTTGCATTCATCCCTTAGGCACTTTCATGCCTAGAAGCTTACACTTTATCTTACCTCACAAGGGCGCATATCACATATGGTGGAGGAATTTTCCTTACCCTTAGCATATTTCAAAATCACGCCTCCCTTACCTTTGCCTTAAGCGCATATAACATGTGGAGGGGAAAACACCTTGGGCGCATTTGATGTGTGCTAGAGGAATTTCATGGCACATTTCCCTTAGTCAATTTCCACTCTTGTGGCATTTGAAGTAGCCAACTTCCACCTTTGGGCGCATTTAGGGGGGGGAGAAAGAATTCCGCCCACACTTAGAGCATTTTCCATCTCTAGGCTTTCCTTCCCTTGGTGCGTTTTACATGCCTCTTGCCTTGGGCACAAATCACCCATGCTACTTCCACTTCTAGGCACATTTGAGGGGTGGTGAAGGAACTTCCACGCCTTTGATGACCTTTCATCTCCCTTGGGCGCATTTTAGCATGGCCCCTTCCAATCTTGAGCGCATTTAGCCTAGTCATCTTCCAAGTGAGGGCGCATATGGGGTAGCATGAAGGAATTTCCATGCCTTAGTGTTTTTTTGCTATGCCTTCACTCTTTGTGGGCGCATTTGACCCATGCTCAAGGAAATTTTGGGCGCATTTGAGGGGTGGTGAAGGAAACTTGAGGGTGCATTCCACCCTATGAGGGGGAATTTGCTTATGCCTTAGCATACTTTGCCAACTCCTTCACTTGTTGGGCGCATATGGGGTAGCATGAAGGAATTTCATTACTTAGAGAATTTTGCTAAGTTTTCTTACCCCTTAACAATTTTATACCTCCTCATCTCCCCAGGGCGTATTTGATATGCTTTCATGCCAGTTTTTATTCACCAATTTCTAATGCCCTAGCCAGGCCTTGGCCTTCTATTTTTAGCAAATTCGGAGAAATTAGGGTTTCCATGCATTTCTCTCTGTTCTGAGCTAGGGCAGGCATGGTTGTGCTTCCACTGATTTTGCCACCTTGTTTATACCCCCTGTTTGCACTGATATGCTATTTTTAGCAAACCCTAAAATTGATCAACCTTTGTAGCTCTGTTTGCCTTGAAATTCGCTCCATCAATCCTTGATGACCTAAGTGCCCTGTTCACACTTGTTTCGGGTACAGACCTGCTATTTATAGCCATGAGGTGACTTACTAAAAATAGTAAGTATTCAAATCGTGCTCAAATTTTGCTAGTAGGCAGCCTGAAAGATGCTAATTATGATGGTGTGCTCTGTTTTGACAATTCTGCATTTCATTCCTCCTATTTTTAGGCATAACAGTGGAAACCCTAATCTGACTTGCATGTGCCCCAGGCTGTTTCCATTTGACTTGATTTCTATTGCCTGTCATCTACTTGCTGAACTGAAGTGTTGGGTAGGTGTTGGAGTGAAACTGCTATTTATAGTAAGTGTCCGGAAAGTGACCCATTTGATGTCGGATGAGTTTGCATGTCACAATGCCCGTGGGATCTCAAAAAACCCAGAAAAACCCAGAAAACTGGTCAACATTCGGACACTGGCTAAAAATAGTGTCCCTGAAAATTGATCCATTCCGCTTGCATGTCGCATCACTGCAAAGCTCTTGCAAAACCCACATGGAATATCCAAACATGCACTGAAAATCTCTGCATGCAAACCCTAAAAATAGCCTCTGAAGGCTGTACCGTTGAAAGTTACCATCTCGATTTGCATGTTATATCATCACGAAGGTCTTGAAAAACCCAGATCCATTCTCCAGTCACATAGTGGAGAATCATATGTCTAAACCTTGAACTGCTAAAAATAGCCAATTGTCTGAATCTGTTCAAATTTCTCGTACAAGCACTCTGAGGTTGCCTAGATGCGTTGAAGTAGTTAGAATCCCGAAATCTTGAGGAAAAGGCGTCCATATTAGGTACTTACTAAAAATAGTAAGTTGTCAAATTTCAATGGGATCCTGCCCTGAGCCTTCTGACTGTACTGCTGAACTCAGATTTCACCATGATAATCATCTTTGACCTCAAACAAGCCTGAAGGGTAGAAACCCTAATTTCACAGACTTAAACAATATTTCAACCTAGGTCAAATGATGGGACATCCCCGGAAGGACAAAAGACCAAAGAGAGAGAGAACCAAAGCCAAAAGACCAGAACGGAGCAAAAATTAGGGGGGTCCCCATCTTGGATGGGGTGATGTGTGAAAAGGTCACAACCGGATCCAGCATCCAGTCAACGGAAGTCATCGTTCACCGGCAGCAGTTGATTGAAGCGTCAAATGGCAAATCAGAAAAATGGCTAAATATGAAATTTCTTACGAAATTACATATCTCCTTGGAAAAGGCACCCTTCATTTTGAGGCACCAAATTCAGTTTTCTGAGGTCACAGCTCCCAGCAGACATTTCATCAGTTTTGACCTGGCTACGCGATGAGTCCTCCAGTTCAGTTTCAGCATCTCCGGGGCACCTGGAAATCAAAGTTCAACGGAGGCTTCTGTGATGTTTTCAACGAGCTATAAAGTAGGAAGTTAGCAAAAAATCTCATTTTTTGCAATGGACACCTAGAAAGTCAAACTTTGACTTTTTGGAATCAGAAAAATATTCTAAGGCGACCCAAAAAGAGAGACTTTAGTTAACTTAATAAAACAATATTAAATTTCAGTTTCTGCATGTCAGATATGCCAAGGGTGAATTTCTTCAATATTTTAATATTGACGCCTATTTTGAGACTCAACTGAGTTTCGCATGTTGAGTGGAACTGAATATTTTAATATCTTTGAAACTTCAACTTAGTTTATGTTGCACAAAGTGGGTTCCAATCAGATTACTTCTTTCTAAATCAGGGTTTCTTCTTGCAGTTGGCGCCATAAACCTAAGATTTTCTCTATTTATTTCAAAATGGCGTCCATTTCTCTCATAATAAATTGAAGCGAAAGTGAGTTTTCTCTTGTGCAAGCATTCGAAGGAATCATTTTTCAGATTTTCTTGCAGATACAGTCCAAAATAATCAGCAAGCTTCAAACATAGGCGAATTTCTATAGAAGCAAAGAAAGCAAACAAATTAAACTTCTATGTTCTATCTAAATTTCTTCTATTTCTCGTCTTAGGTATTCTTCGCATGTCAAAGAAAACGGCAAAATTTTCAGAAACGGAGCATCTGGGTTCATGTATTTGAGCATCAACAACAATACCCATGTCTTAGAATATTTCGTGAAAATTGTCCCGCTGCCTCTATTCTAGAGCATTGTGCTTTTTTTCCGGGAATTCTCTTTGCATGTGGACCTAAAACGCATTTTTTCCAAAATCTATTGATTTGGGTTGTCATAGAATTCAGTTCTGCACAAAACCCATGTTCCAGATTTTTTTAGAAAAATTGCCCCGATGCCCCTAACTGCCAATTCAAATCTCGACTAAAAACCTTTTGCATGCGGGCCTACATCACATTTTTTCGAATTTTTGACGTTTTGAGTCATCTTTGAATTTGATTTTACATAAAACCCACGTCTTAGAATTTTTCGTGAAAATTTCCCTCTGACAGGGTATTCTTAGCCTCATCTAGAGTGATTTTTGGCTTTCTGGAGAAGTTGTCAGAACATAGCCATGTTCACAGTCAATAGGCGAGTTTTTCATAATGCAATACACACAGAACAAATTCAGGACCAAGTCGGTTCTAATTCATGATTTCATCGGAACAATTGACACAAACTTGCATAAGGTGCTTCCACAGGCCGTTTTGGATCCGAAAAAAGATAAATTCAACAATACTTCAGAACATCAAGAGGTCCAGGTTGCTCGAGCCAGCTTCTATCCCCATTTCAGTTCAGTGCATAGAATTTGTGATGTCTTGTATCAAGCATTACAATTCTACTGCCAGTGAAATTCAGTCAGCGGATGGACGGGTGATTTGCAGTCTCAAGCCACATGACATTGAGAAATTTTTTGGTATTCCTTCACATCCAAACAGTCGTGTCATTACCATAGAACTGTATGAAAAAGAGTTCAATGCTGATAAGGATGTATGTCAAAACAAAGTAGCAGAAAGATGGTTGAAAGAAAAGAAAGTCAAATTGCCACATAATGTGGGTCGTGGAGAGTTCAGGGATGAGTATGTGATTTTGATCACTCTTCTTAATCGTATCTCCGGTCATTCAGATGTAGATAAATTCCAGCCTTGGATGTATTATGTCATTGCTCAGATTGTTTCCAGGCGAGAATATTATGACTGGGCTTCTTTGATTAGCGACGTCATTCACAAACAGATTACTGGATTCCTTGTTGCCCATGAGTTTCACATGTGTTCTTATCTCATGTACTTGATTGCATATCAGAATCAGTTTAGAGGTTTGAACACCACAGGCATTCTCAGTGTGCAGAAAGTTTATCAAAACTATGATCAGCTTGAGTTCACGAAGTCTGAACAACATTTCAAGCATGTGCAGGAAGCATTCTTGATGTACACAGTGAGAGACCTAGACCGGGAACTACATGTGCGTATTTCAGCAATTGCTCATGAGGCAATGGCAAAATGGGTGGACTGGTTCATTCAATTCCCTACATATACTTACATCCACGTCTACGGTTATACAGGAAATCCAGCCATGCTCCCACGTTATCCTTCGGATAAGATGGTGTTCATGGAGTTTCTAAGGCAATTGTCTGAAGTCCATTCACGATTGCGTCACAAGCGTAAGCTGGCAGCCAGTTTTCCTTTGTAGATGGGAATCTACCGATGTAAAACAACAGTTGATGCCAAGACTGCAGGTCAGGAGTTAGAGAACCTCAAGCTCAAGTACCTTATCAACGCACGTGCATATGACCCTTGGGGTTATTATTCAACACGTCTTGGAGGTCGCCCTCATCACAAGCCTACTATGGAGGACTACTGGGTCAGCTGCGAGGATCATTTCGAGGTGCACCGACGCAGTTACAACAGGTTCACTCTCTCGCAGATTTCCCTTTACATGTCAGAGGATGTTGAAGGGTTGTCAGATGACGATGGGGATATACTTCCTCAATTCTTTAGAGAGTAGATTGATACACAGCCACTTCGAACTGTTGATTGGTACACCCAAAAGTATTCATCTGTGGAAGAGAGAACAGGTAGAGCTATTCAGAATAGCATACTATACCTAGAAAGCAAGAAAACAAGGAGGGCAGTCATGCCAAGCACAGAGCCGCCATTGGTGGAGTCTACACTGCCATCCTCGTCAAAGCCTAAACAAAAGAAAAGGAGTAAACCTCCTTAGAGAAACAAAGTGTCTAATAAATCAAAAGGGAAGGCATTTGTTGCAAAAACACGGGTGGAGGTAGCCACGAATACAGTTCAGAACATGCCAGAGCCAGAGGTACAGCCTCCTTTGCCATCGCCAACACCACAGCAGCCCCTAGTTCCAATTCACATTGATTTGGACTTGGACTCGCCACCGCGTAGCCATACTTCTACACTTTCCGCCTCATTAGGACCTCCTGTGACTAGCACCAATCCATCCAGTGAGATTAGTCGAGAATTGTCTTGACTTGAGAGTCAGCTGGGTAGGAAGAGGAGGCAACCGGCATATATACTGGATCACTCAAACTTTGATCACATCTACCAAGATCCATCAAATAAGAGGATTAAGAAACAAGTTCATGGGGAGAGGAACGCTAAGAAAAAGATCATTGTAGAGACTACATTACCTCCACCAGAAAAGAACTTGGATGAGTTAGAAGTTGAGGACTTCGAAGTTATCAAGGTTAACCTTGGCAGGAGTACATGCCAAACAAAGGTTGATTTTCTTCAAGTTGCAACTGACGGCATAATGGATAGAGTGACGAAAGACGGAGAAGACAAGGCCACCCTCAAGGTTGAAAACCAGCAACTTTGTCAATACATCTTTAATCTCATCCATAGGCTTGAGAACGTCATCGCTTCACTCCCACAAATGGTAGAGCCACCAACAGAACAGGGTCAGCTCAATCAGATGGTTGTATACAGGAAGCGCATGATGGATTGGGAAGGGGAGTTTATCACTAAGGGTCACTTTGTACTTGCAGAGCTATTTCAGTTGAGATACAACGCCCACGAACTTCGTTTGCAAATTCAGGATTCAGAGCGCAGCTTAGCGGTTGACAAACCTAGAGATGATATCTTGATCGCTCACCTAAGGATGGCATACGACTCTATCGCTGATGAAGAAGATAGAGAAGCTATTTTTGATTGGAGAACACAGTTAATCTTCAAGGCAGAGATACGAGAAAAATAACTTCAGAGTTGGTCGAGAGTAGAGAGCATGTGACTGTTGCACTTCATTATGTGAGATATTTAGTGTCACAAGTTTCTTGCCGATATCAGCGTGACGGTGGTGAGTATGTTCAGCTTGCAGACATTCAGTCAGAATTGCAAACATTCATCCATGGTATTTTCAGTGGAGATTTTGTTGGTTGTAAGTTAGATCAACTTACAATCATGTTAGCGTTGTTCGATGAGGCAGTTAGAAGAAGAGGTGAACTTCAGAGCCAGATCACAAGTGGTAAGGATATGCTACACAGACATCGTGGACTACGAAAGAGTATCAGTGCCCCGGATGGTGATTCAGTCAACGACCTCATGGAGGGGTTAGTTGCTCGAGATCAGGGCTAGTGAACTTCAATTCAAGGCGTCCCAACTTTTCCAAGATAGACATTAGACACAGGAGTTAAACTCGATGCTTCTTTCCGAGTTAACTCATTGTTACACATTGCACGCCATGTCTTTCTTGGAAACATCTTTGTATAGTTGGAGTTATTAGTTAGTTTTCATTTCAATAAGGACGTGCAAGTTGCACATGTCCATTTTGTTGAGTCTTGTTTCAGTTAACCGATGGTATATTTCCAATTAACGGTGTAGTTTATTTTCCTTAGATTTAGGAATAAAGATCTTGCATGCTCGCAAGACTCTAGTTGACTCAAGGTGATTTTAGGGTTGCCTACACCTTTGATGTCTATAAATAAGAGCTTTCAGCTCATTTGTAAATAACTTTTTCACGCGATAGCAATATATGTTGAGCCTACCTTGCCTGTAATATTGTTATTCTATATTTGTTCATGAGTGATTACTGTATTAATGAATAGTTGTGCCACCTTTCCTTCATGTTATTTCTATGGTGTTTATTTGAATCTTAGTTAAATGGGGTTGCTAGTTTGATCATTTATTGTATGCATGTTTCCCCTATGCAATTTGTTGTCCTAGTTGCTTACCTTGTGTTGTTAATGATAAGCCTATTTAGATGAGCAAATTGTTGAGCCACCTTGCCCTCATGTTGCAAATTTGTACTTAAAGCTTATCGTTTGATGTTTGTCAATAAACTTATTCAACCAAGCAAATAGTTGTGCCACCTCCCCTTCACGTTGTGAATTTGTACCCAGTTTATCGTGTATTTGTTTGTTTCTAATAAACTTCTTCCCAGCCGAGCAAATAGTTGTGCCACCTTGCCTTCACGTTGTGGATCTGTACCTGAAGTTTATCGTGTAATCACATTCCTGCTCCATTTCCTCATGCTCTGTTTTCTTGAGGAGATTGGATAATTTAAAGCTTTTAGTTTTTAGTTGTAGTTAAGACCTACAAAACCAGAGAAAATCCTTAGCTGCAATGTCCTTGGTTTTCTTAACCTTGTGCCTCTTCCAATTGATTCAAAAAGACAGGACTTAGAATAGTTTACTTTTAGAACGCATATCAGCAAAAGAGAGAGCTTTCCCTCCTAATTTGAAGAGCAGTCATTACGCACTGTGCATAGCTATCCGTACCAACGCGCACTCCAGAGGTGCTAATTGTAACGCCAACAATTTCCAAAGCATTGGCACCCTTAGGTACCCAAAAAACATGACCATTAGATGTAGACACCACAATCTTTTTCTCTACTCAACATGATGGTGAGGATGAAGAATCCAAAACCCTTTTCTTGGACTTCATAGAAGTACTATTGCATTGAACTATGCATGCATCCAGCTTATACAAGGTGCCAGTTCTAACACCCTTAGCAAGCACCATAGAACCTCTAGTCATCTTGCATCCACCATTCGAGAAAACAACTTGCACTCCCACATCACTCAACTTACTAAAAGCAGGTTTCGTGCCAAACTAGAGATATGCAATACACCATCAATCCCCTTCACTCTATCGTCAGGGAATCGGATTTTGACTCTTCCACGACCAACAACCTTCAGGTGAGAGTCATCACCTAGGTACACCTTCCCACTGTCATACTCTTCATACTTTGAGAACCAAACTTTGTGAGAGGTCATGTGGAAAGAAGCACCTAAGTCAATCAACCATACATCTTCCAATGCATGTGTTGCCAAGGCTACGACAAATGCATCTGCATCTCCATATGAGGATTCAAAATCAGAGGACTTGTCATTTTTCTTCTTTTTCTCCTCTTTGCAATCTTTCCGAAAATGATAGAATTTACCGCAATTCCATTATTTGGCCTTGGACTTTTTACTAGGAGACTTAGATCTCCCCGAAGGCTTGGACTTAGACTTCTTGTCCTTTTTTCTTGCCTTTCTCCTTCGATCTACCACGAATAGATAGAGCCTCCTTGGCCATCTCAAAAGATTTTCTCCGCATCTCTTCAAATAACAACAAAGCAACCACATCTTCCATCTTGAAAGTGGTTGTTGTACTTCCAATAGCCATCACCAAGTAGTCCCACGAGTCCGGAAAAGAACATAACAAAAGCATGCAACGGTCCTTGTCATCAATCTTCACACCAACAGAACCCAATTGAGCAACAAGCATATTAAATGCATTCAGGCTATCAACAACTAATCCTCCTTCCTCCATCCTCAAAGAATACAACTTCTTTCTCAAGAATAGCTTATTTACCAAGGATTTCCCCTAATAAATATCACCAAACTTCTTCCAAAGCTCAGTTGCAGTCTTCTCATGGGCATTCAAGAGCATAGAATCAACCAAACATAGTCTTATCAGACCCTTGGCTTTCTGATCCATTAGGTTGCAATCCTCTTGTGAGGTTGTTGTTGGTTTTATATTGGATATTGCATCCTATAGGTCTCTGTCTGCAAGCATGTCCTCCATTTTGAGTTTCCACAACTTAAAATTACCGCCATTAAATTTCTCCATTCTATTCTTTCAGATGAGCTTACCATCTTAAACTTGCAACAAGATTACAAATTTTTTCTCTACAAAACTCCCACTAAATCTAGATCTGCACCAAAAACCCTCCAAATCCAACAAGGATAACAAAGTTGGCCAAGCTCCGATACCAACTAAAAAGAAAGCAAAGTGCAAAAATGTTTTCCTAATGCAAATCAATTAGGAGAGGGTTGCAAAACGAATTTTTCAAATCTACAAACTTTTACAGTTTCATTTAAGTAAACACATTCAATTAGTTATTAACTTATTTCAGATTTAAAGGATTAAACCACCCAGCACAGAATTTACGTGGGAAAACCCTTTTAGTAAAAACCCCACACCAAAGCACAGATCAATTTTATTACTGTAGACAATACAACTCTCAGAGTCTATGCTCTTGCAAGTGTTGATTCACTGTGATACAAAATTCTAGAGTGAATCCGGAAGCATAACGTTATATAGATATTACAATCACACATTCTAACAAATGCACTATGGCATCAATATATATCTTTCTCATACATGGGCGTGCAACACTGCCATGTGTCAATCCCTCGATCTCTGCATGCATGCAAACTAAAACCGACAACATTAACGAGTCCCTAGTGACTCAATAAGCAACCACCGCAACATGCAACTACATGCAACCACATGCAAGGCTTGCAACTCCAAAAATCAAGCAACCTCACATGCTAGGCATCCCATAGAGAAAATCACTCTCCGTGATAACTCAGTCTTTGTTTAGCAACATTCC
Organism: Sequoiadendron giganteum; assembly: GCA_007115665.2. Lineage (NCBI taxonomy): Eukaryota > Viridiplantae > Streptophyta > Pinopsida > Cupressales > Cupressaceae > Sequoiadendron > Sequoiadendron giganteum. The sequence continues at coordinate 257,350,609 of CM021107.1, read as the reverse complement.
CTTTCGAGCTTCAGTCAACAAGTCAAACACATGCGACATGACATCATAGAGCTCATCCTAGAGGTTTTCACAATTCTCAAGGCTCAAATGAACACCTAGGAAACAAGTGTCACCCTTGATTTCGCTTTTCTAAAGAGATAAACATACTCACAAGTGGGCCCCAGCAAAGTCTTGCTTCCAAATTAGACTACCACATGTCAACATGATGCACCTTTTAGGGGTTTAAAGCTTTGCTTCTTCCCAAATGAGCGCCCATGTGACAAGTGTCACAATCTTGTTCTTTTGCACCTTGCATGTAGGATGCCAACTTTCTACTGGAGCCCACAAAGTGACTTAACAATTTGGAAACATATATACTTGCATTTAATAAATAAAATCAACAACTTAGGGGCAAATAATTAATCAATTAATCATGGGACTCACTAAGGTTGAGACACCTTAATCCCAACAATTGTCAAGAAAGATTTTTGCTACTATGGACTAAAAAAGTAAAAACAACTAATCTATTAAGATAGGGAAAAATGAGATGCCAACCAAATCTATTTTCCATATGCTTCCATACAAGAAAGGTGATCGATGTGCATGCATGCATGTTTTTCCTTAAGATGCCAATTTGGGTTTGGGTTTGTATTTAGCAATTCACTAATTTACTTCCTATGTTAGGGCTATGTTTATCTGTAATCTATCTATGTATCTATATTTATACATAGAGAACCATAATTTGTACAAAATTATATACAAAACAAAGCTGATAATTAATCATTCAATTTCAAATGTTAAAAATAAATCAAAATTGTTAACTAGTGCAACTGCACATAGAAAATCAACTCAAATCATCATTTTACTCTTTATTGAGAGACTCAACGTCATCAATTGGCTCATTGGAAATTTGGAACCACAAGCAACAAATAGTGCTACTACCACTAGCTACACAATGCAAGTTTTGTGTAGCAAGCTGGTGCCCCTCATCCTCAATTGTGACTAAGGAAAGTAATGCAACAAAAGCATCCAAGTTGGAATCATCTGGCACTACATCCCAATGCCTTGTCTTCCCCTATTTGTACTTGGCTTGCTTGTGTGAGAGGAACCATAGGTTGGAAAGCATATGCGTCAAGCCCTCTACCCATTTCACTACCAGCAGGCTGACTATAACTAAGTGGATAAAGAGGTATATAGTCCAATTCCACTAAGCTAAAGAGGAACTCCCTCACTATTGAGATTTGAAACAAATTCAATACAAAATTTGGAATCATAGTTGCCAAGAAAAATTAATAGTTAAAATTAAAATGCATACATGTAATAGAACTTTGATGGCAAGAAGGTGTATCTAAATATATCCTTGGCCATGGAGGTACCACCACATATGAGCACCCTTTTTGTACATGTTTGGAAGAGCACTAAGGCTATGACCTACGAAAGCTATAAACTTCCATAGCTCACCCACAACTATGTCTCTACATATATATCAGAGAAGAGAATAGTGAATGCCCCTTTGTACCCTTCACTAACTTTAACGTCTTTGTATGGCTCTTGGGCAAAACAATTTCTTTGTGTTATAATATTGAAAAGTCAAAGCCTAAGTTATTGGGTTCTCCTCTTAAGTGTCTGAATCTTGTATGCAATCGGGTTGAGTACCAATCTAGCTATAAGAGCACACCGAGAGAGGACAAGGCACATCCTTGCCTCCCTGAGCACTCCCACATGCTCTTGTGACCTCCAAGCGCAGAATTTTTTTTTAAAACCATCAAAAACAAAAATAAAGAGTATTTTTTAAAGATTTGAACATAATACAAAACCTAAAAAGTGCCTTCAACCCTAAAACATGCCCATTATGTTTCTTGTTTGACAAAAACAAACATATTTTCACACAAGCTCATTCTTGTTTTGCCATTTTTGCATTTTGGAAGACTGGTTATGTTTTTTGGAGGAAGATTGAAAAGTGTCAAAGGGACGTATCTAACTTGCACAAAGGACATATATTGATCTAAGGTAAGTAGTCTAACGCATTCTTTTAGTTTTTTAACAGATTTTTCCAAGTTTGTTATGAATTTTTTCAAGTTTTTTTCTTATTAAGTTCAATATATTTTTGAAAAACAAAACAATTTTTAGGATTTTTCAAAATGTTTTTTGGGGTTTATTTTGAATTTTTATTGGTTTATATATATTCTAGGGTTGCATTTTTTTAATTTAATTTCTTATAATAGCAATCTATTTGGAATGACCACTATTTCAAGTTCAATGAACCTTGAAGGAAATAAACAATTTAAATATGATCAAGCATCTCCTCTATAGAAATATCTTACAATGCTCGAACAACTTCTAAGAGGTGGGGCTTTTATTTGGAATTATAATCAATGCGGGGTTCGAGTTAAGAGTTCATATAATCAAGTGAAAGCTCACTTATGTGCAATAAGTGCACGTGGAATTAGAATATGTGAAGGGCGAGAACAAGGGGTTGTCAAAAGAGCAAATTATGACATTCATTAGAGAACAAGATGTCGATGCTTTGAGTGAGAGAAAAATTAAGATCTCGTCCTTTAGCCAAATAAGCATTATTGAAGCCACCTACAAATTCTCTTTCAATAATGGCCTCCCAACATCCTTTCTTGGAGACGCCCTTTATCCAAGAAGAAGATCCCTCTTCTTCTCACAAAAGAGGCCCATTGGTTGAGACATTTCAAAATGAAATAAGAAACATTGCAGATGAAAAAATTGCATGTTACATTTATGTCAATGGTTTTCCTTTGAACTTGGTGAGATCACCATATTAGCAAGAAATGGTTGCAGCAATCGGTAATGCACCTTCTAGTTACACGAGTCCTGGGTATGACAAAGTTCACACCACTTTATTGGTAAAACAAAAAATTGTAGAAACATCACTCAAACCAATTAAGGATTCATGGATTGAAACAAGAGTCTCCATAGTTTTTGATGGATGGAAAGATTGCAAAAACTGACCTTTAATAAATGTTATTGCAGTGTCCCCCAAAGAGGCAATGTTTTTAAAAGAGGTTGATTATGAGGGGAAAATTAAGGATGTAGAATTCATTTCCAAAATCCTCATTGATTCCATAGAGATGATAGGTCTTGATAATAGTGTCCAAGTCATTATGACAATGTGAAAAATTGCAAGGCAGCAACTGCTTTGGTTGAGGAAAGGTACGCGCGCATTTTTTATACACCATGTACCATACACTCCCTTAACTTGGCGATGCAAGCAATTGGCTCTTAGATAGAGTGGGTGAAAGCTATATACACTAAGGGTGAGGAAATCCAAATGTTTGTGACAAACCATCATATGTCACAAGGCATCTTTAGGACTTTCTCAAATTTGGAGTTATTGAAGATAAATTTTATTTATGCCATGCTTACATTTTAATGTGCTATTAACTTATTTGTTACACAACATTAGATTTCTAAGACCCGATTTACATCACACAATCATTTTAAAACAACTTGTGAAGGTGCAAGAGGCATTGGGCTCTATGGTCATTAGCCACCAATTGGGTATTTGGAAGCAATCAAATTCAAAGAGGGCCCAAAAGGTCAAGTCACTGATCCTAGATGATGATTGGTGGGCTCAAATGAACTATGTCTTAAGTTTCACCAAACCTATCATTAGTATGATCAATTTTGTTGATACAAATCAGCCAAGTTTGGGGGAGATCTATGATGGCATTGACTCCATGACAAAAAACCTAAAGGTTATAATAGCACCAAAGGAGAATGACCCTAAAGAAACATTTTCCCGAAGTGTGGAAAAAATCATTCATCACCACTGGAACAAGATGAACACACCATTCCATCTCCTTGCATAAACATTATCCCCCAAATATTACAGCATAGAGATACTTTCTCTACTAGGGAAAACTACACCATATAGAGATAGTGAAGTTGCTAATGGGTGCAAGTTGGCATTCTAAAGAATCTTCTCAGATCTTGAAGTAGTGGATAATGTTAGGAAAGAGTTTGAAAAGTTCATCTCAAGACGAGATCATAGTATTTGTGCTCTTCGATACCAATACAAGGAAGATGCTCATACATGGTGGTACCTCCATAGGTAGGATTATTTGCTCCTCCAACCTCTTGCAATCAATATTCTATCACAAGTAAGCATTTTTCGATTTTTAACATTTGTAGACTTTAGTACTTACCATTCTTTCGCATTTTTTATTTTTAAGTTGTCGGTTTTCTCTCCAACTTCACCAGGTTGCAAGCTCTTCTTTAGCTAAACAAAATTGGAGTACATACTTCTTTATCCACTCAATGAAGCATAACCAATTGGCTGCAAAAAAAGCAAAAGACTTGGTTTATATCCATTCCAACTTGCATCCCCTATCACATAAAGAAGATGACAAGGAAGGGGCAATGAAGAATTGGGATATAGCCCTTGAGTGTACCAACTTGGATGCACTATTGTAGAGCTTGCTAGAGTCAATGTAGATGATGACAAGGCTCTTACACATGATGTACCTAGTGGGAGTGGCACTCCATTTGCTTGTGGTTCAAATATTATTGAACCAAGGGATGACCTTGATCTAGATGCTTATGATGAAGATTGAAGACCAAGATACAAATTTTTTATTGTATTATTTTCAAATTTTGTAATTGTAAAGATTTTGATATGAATCATCTTGGACATATATGGTATATGACATAATATTGAAATTTTGACATATCAATTGACAATTATCTTTATCACTATCATTCATCAGTGATGAAGTATCATACTATCAGTATCAAATATTCAAATGTCATTATGTTAGAAATTAGGATCTTAGGATACTATTCATTATAAACAAAATATAGAATAAATAAAATGATAAATATACAAGCATAGAGCTTACACATTACACAAGATATACATGGGAAAACTTTTTCAAGTGAAAAACCCCATAGAGCATCACTTTATTAAAACACTTACAAAAATGGTCTTATTATAATATAGACCAAACTTGGGGACACTCCTCTACATACTTCCACATGGCCAATAATATCTCATGTGCATAGTGATATGATTCACTATAAAGTCTCCAAATTCTTCACCTCTTAAATGAGAGGGAACATCCTTAAATATAGGAGAAAGGGTGGCATAATACCTTAAGGGGTATTAGTCACACCTATTCAAAATAACCATTCATAAATAATTAATAGTCTAATAGTTATTAGACTAAAATTATTTCAATTGAGATATGCTTACTAAAGCATTTAATATATAAGGTTTAATAACCTTATATTAGTACATTATATAAATGTTACAAGGGTATGACCCCTAATAACATTATGTTCTAACACATTATTTACTATTTGCAATTTTGTATATTTTTCTAAAAAATTGCAAATATATATATAGCAATACCCAATCATATTGTAACCAAAGAAAAAAAATTGTACCGACATGCCAAAACCCCATACCTGTACCTGAACTAGCAATTTAGGTCAAAGCCAATGCTAGGAGATTCAATGAGGTGGTCATCGTATTGCACTATTCAATTGTAATTTTTGCACCTACTTGAAAAATGTTTCAAATGAGTTGATGACACTATATATCATGCCCAAACATGACTGATCTATATTAAGAAACTTCATCATACTCATGATGGACTCATTGAAACTAAACAAATATTCCATACAATCCCACCAATCATCATCCAAGAACGATACTTTGACATTTTTTGTCCCTCTATTAGACTACCTCCATACACTCCAAAGGTTGTCGATTACCATAGTGCTCAATGCCTCTGCTCAATGCCTCTTGCACCTTCACAAGTCATTTCAAGACAATTGTGTATGTGGCAAATCAAATCTCAACAACCTAATATGGCATAATAAAATTTAAACAAATTTAATAAATTCTGATTTAAAACATCATCTACATGAACCCACCAATTATTGCTCAGAACCAATGCTCTAACATTTTGGTCCCTCTTTCTATTAGACTACCTCCATACATTCAAAAAGTTAATTACCATAGCACTCATGCCTTTTGTGTAATATCCCTTGCTACTTCTGATCTGAATTTTTCCTTCAAGGAATATCGTCAGGGTTACCGAAATGCGAAACAAGGATCTTGGTTACTATGACCTGTTGTGACCTATTTCACATATCACCCCATTGCAAATGGGGACCCCCAGTTTCTTTTAGTTTCGCCTTCTGCGTTGCAATTTCGTGAGTTCAAAACTTGAGTTTTGAGAGTCACTCCGGCCAAGTTGAGATTTTGAACCCGTTTATGTGCCTAAACGTCATGGAAGTGCTCGGAAGGCCCAGAAGACAAGGATCGCCTGTGCTTTCAGTCATTTCTAACACTTCCTATTGTTTAGGGATTTTGCTTTTTTTATTTTTGGCGTTTTTAGGCCATTCTAGAGTTTCTATTTTTTAGGGGTGCTTTTTTATTTTTTCTATTTTTAGAAAGTTTCTATTTTGGGAAAAGTTTCTATTTCAAGGTCCCACTGATCATGAAGTCTAACACGTCTCCAGAATGAGAGAAATCAACAAGGCAAATGGTGAAGGATTGATGAAAAATGGCAAGCTCGCCCATGAGAGGAAATGGCAGACATCTTCCCAAGTCTGCCCTTGCCTCTGGCAAGCCAAAGGCAGGCACTGGCAGGCCAAGCTCCAAGTCTGCCCTAGCACAAGTCTTGGAGAAACTCGCCAATGGAATGGTCAAGTGTGAAGTCCGCCATGTCTTGAGAGAGGTCAAAGTCCGCCCTTGGAAGGAGAAGCATGAAGTCCGCCCTTGGAAAGAGAAGCATGAAGTCCGCCATAGAAGAGGAGTGGATGGCAAGACAAGGCATCAAGTCCACCCTTGGAAAAGTCAAGTCAAAGTGCGCCCATGGCATGAGCAAGCCCAAGTCCGCCATAGGCAGGAAGAACACCAAGTCTGCCCAACTTTGGAAGAGGAGAAAATTTTCTAAGCAATTGATCAAAATACGCCTAGAATAAGAGATGACCAAGCTAGTATGAAGTCCACCCCTCAGCATGAAATAAATTTCTAAGGCACGAAAGAAAGTATGAATGGCAAAGCTAGAATGAAGTCCGCCCCTCTCAGCATGAAGATATTTTCTAAGGCATGGATAGAAATGTGATTGGTAGAGAGACCATCAAGTCCGCCCAACCTAGAAAAAATCAAAATTTTGACTAAGTATGGAACGTTGGGAAATGTTTGGAGAAGCCTGAAGTCTGCCCAAGAAGTTGAAGTTGGCAAAGAAATCATAAAGTACGTCTTGGCTAGACGGAATAAATCAAACGACTGGAAAATTAAATATTTTAGCCTTGAGTAAATAAAATATTGCCAAGTATCAACCTTTTTTAAATGGGTTGGAAATAATTAAAAGGATTGGAGATTTAAATACTTTGGATATTTTTAATTATTTTCCGACACTTAGGGAAATTTATCTAAAATATTCAATGTCTGGAGAAAAATGAGAAATAACTTGGGGAATAATCAATTTGCCTTAGATAAAATTAAATTTTGCCGTGATTCAAAGATTAAATGAGTTGGAAAATTAAATTTAATGATTAATTTAATATTTTCCAATAATTCTAAGTGTTCAACACTTAGGCAAATTTTAAAAAGAAAAAACATTTGAAGATTTTGGTTGAAGGTGGCGCCTAGATAAAATTGGAAACTTGCCTCAAGGATTTCGAAAAAGATTAGAAATTTGCCAAACGAAGAGAAGAAAACAATTCTAAAATTGAAAAAACTCAAGAGAAAAGAAAGCAATTACTAAGAAAATCGCACTTCTCAGCCATATAATGAATTTCAGCAACTCATTCTTCACATGTTCGATTGAGAAGAAGTTTAGCTCTCTCAAATCTGCAAGAGATAAATTTTGGAAGAAGAAATATTGAGAGCAACGTCGATTTTTCTCAGTGGAAGAGGTAATTCTTAAGCTAGAGGGCATGGTTTTTGAGAAAGTAAATTATTTCTTGGCTGAAAGGCATACTTCTCAACAAGTTGGCGCACCTTTTCTTGGGCCTTCTAATTAAAATTTCAGAAGTTGGAATTAATTCGCAGCCAAAAGATATTCTCGAAGGTTTGGAAATCGATCGGCTAGGCTCTTCTATTCTTTTCTAAATCTTCTGCAGTCATTCCGGCACAAGATTTGTCAAGCACTTAGCGAATTTCTCCACTTTCAGCTTGCTTTTTCGCAGAAATTCATATTTTAAACAAGCTGAAAGTATAAATTTATCGGATAAAATCTCGGAGTAACCAGATTCTTAAAAGTTCTTATATTAATGTTAATTATTCTTTTTGCAGGTTGATGACCAACCGGGGAGAACCATCCAGACAAGCACAGATGAAGTTCGCCAGTAAGGGGCTGAAGCCAGAGTCCAAAGTTAGTTCGAAATGGAAAAATATCACAGACACCAACCGCGGACACGTTGACTTCAAAGAATTTAAAAGGAGGATTTACGGGCACGATGGATTCTTGCCAACACCCATTGCCAGACGGATGATGAGGAACGGAATTGTTCAAGCTATCGGGTTCCCACCAGTAGTTGAATGTGCCGAACTAATGGTAGAGTGCGCCCTTCATTATAATGCGCAAGACAGGCAGATTGTTGCGCCTGACAAGAGGATACTAGCTCACCTCGGAGAGTTAGCTATACAAGAAGCCTTCGGCATCTCAACATATTACAGAACTTCCTATAGAACTAAGGAGGATGCAAAGAAATTATATGATGACAAACTTGACCTTTGCGCCACAATTGTTAATAAATCGTGGCTTGAAAAACCAAGAGCTTCCGCCAAGAAGATGCCCAAGAAGCTATTGCGCACAGACTTTAAAGAAGATTACGGAGACATCATCATCTTGCTGAACAGAGTAGTTGGCAATCCTCAGGGTGCACCTTTCGAAACATGGATGTACTACTTCATCGAGGAAATCACTGAAGGGGTAAGGATGTTCAATTGGTCTCGTATGATAAGCAACAACCTCCATGAGCAATTGGTCAATCTGGAAAAGACGAAGACATTTTACATGAGCTCCTACGTCATTTACATGTTGGCTAGGACGTACCGATATGTAGACTTGATTTGCAAAGGCATGGTCGGCAATGGGGAGAATGAGTTGAAGTCCTATGACTGCTATCCACAGCTGCAACTAAGTGAGAAAGCCCATTTCAAACGAGCACATGACGCTTTCCTCATGTACATAACAAGAATACTTCAAGGAGGAACGCACCAAAGGCTGATTCACGAAGCCAAGAGTTTGATCGGCAAGTAAGGATCTTGGTTCATCCAATACCAAGGTACACGTACATCAGAGTCTAGGGATTCACTGGGAATCCCTACAGATTGCCCATCTTTCCTACCGACAAGATGGTCTTGCTTGAGGTACTGAGACAGTTGGAAGACTATCAGAGCTTCCAGAGAACAAAACAGAAGGCGGCAGTTACTTTCCCCTTTTTCATCGAGAACATGTTGGAATCATGTCCATCGGCACAAGCAGCTGAGAGTGCCAAGTTAGAGATACAGCGCTATCCATTCACTACATATCAGTCTATAGAGAACTTTGACCCGCATCATCATATCAAGATTGTGGACGGAAGAAAGTACAGGCATAGAGTCGAGTTGGAGGACTTTTGGGCAGATGTTGCGGACGAGTACGAGGTCAGACGGAGGTTGTGGTCTAGATTGCCGGTGAGTTTGATCAGGATGACTGAACTTTGTCGAGTACCTAATCAGCTTGAGGATGATGGAGAGCACGTACAACCATGCTTTGACGAAAGCTGGCCTCTTCCTGCTGTAAAGTGGTCAAAGCCCGAACATGCGGATTTGAACACCTTGATGAGACTAGTGATCAAATACTCTCAATGGTGGGTCGATCAACAGGTCCAAGAGCTGAGACAGAGGAAGATAACGCTTACCTATGACAGGTTGAGCGAGATGGAGTCTTACTCCTCAAATGCAGAAGCATCCCATGGCGTAGAATTGATGGAAGCTACTACCTCCAGGAAAAGAAAAGAAGTAGTTGTGAATGTTGAGCCTGTTCAAAAACGAACAAGGGTAGAGCCGTCACGCTCTGCCACGTCCAGGAACATTGACGGAATATTGGCCACCATAGATGATTCATTGGCCAACATTGGAAATCCTCCCCCAATTCCCGAGGAGAATATGGAGCCCATTCAGTTGGACGATGATGAGCCACCATCTCCCACCGGCACAAAAATACTTGGCTCAGATAATGAGATGGACGCCCAAAATGATGATTTTCAGGAGGGAATGATTTCAGCCCTCAGAGGAATTTTGGATGTTCCGAATGGAGAAAATGTGTAGGAGGATGATGGCATAGAACAACTCACGATTCCTAACTGGTTGAAGGAGAGAATGAAGATACAGGCACCAGTCGAGACGCAGGAAGAAGATGATGCTGCGGATTTCTTAGCTAGACTTGAGCAAGTTTCAGTTAAGAAGTCGGCCAAGAAGTTTTCCACTATACAGAGGGATGAAGCTGGCAACAGCTCTGTGCAAATTGCGGTACCAACGGTGGACAAGCCGCAGGAGGATATAGCTCCACATGAATATGTCGTCACTACCATCGACTTGGGCCCAACCACAAAAGGCCAAGAAGTTGAAGATTTGGACAACTCGGTGTCCACTATCAAGGCAAGGTTGGGAAAGGAAGTGGCGAAGAGGAAAGAATGCCAGAAGGAGATTGAGCGCTTGAAAGAATACATACAGCATCTGACCAAGCCGCTTGATCAAGATAATACAACAGCTCCTCTTCTCCCGAATCTTTCACAGGAAACAGCTAAGGACATGGAAGAAGACATGGTCACAGCCAGAGAAGCCAAAGAGTGGATAGTGGTTAAGGGCGCAGAAGCAGATACATTCCTCGAAAGGTTGACATTAGTCTATGGTCAAGCTACCTCATTGCTTTCCAGACTAGCTGCCCTAGCGGAAATGTGGGATAGTCTTCCAGATATTCAGGAGAGGATATTTTCGTGCCTCAAAGTTCTGAAGGGGACCCCAAAGCAAGAGTTAATCGATGGAGACATCATTGCGGCAAGAGCGGCTTATGATTTTCATACTTGGTACTAGGCTTTGACGGCATGAGGCGAAGTCTTAGAAAGGGCGAGGTCTAACGGGATCAAAGTGGAGGAACAGGCTAAGCAGATCCAGAATAAAATCTTTAACATGACTGCCGACATGTTAGACAAATAAGTCATACGGGAAAATGATTTACAGCTGGAAGGTTTGAAGAATAAAGTTCAAGAAAACTTCTTTTCTATCACGGGGCCTATCTTAAGGCAGAACTGGGTTAGAATGGCGAACTTCTTAGCCATCCGGGAGGCCTTTGTGAGGATTGAGCCAGAATGGGAAAGCATCTTTGCCAGGTTCGCCGAGAGCTTAGACGGGTTGGAGTTTAGGATCGGCATGCTCCCGCAAGTCACTATGGAAGAGGTTGTCTCAATTGTGTCCAGATTCCTCGAACACACGGCAACTCGAAAGGATAGGAATGTACCTCCTTGAAAGTAGCTCCAGGCGCCACCTCACTCTTTGTCAACTCATTGTTTACTGATGTCATTTGGGAAACCCTAATTAGGGTTTAATTGTTTTAATCTTGGCTGTTGACTTGTTTTAATCTGGGCCATTCATTTATTTCTGAAACTCTATATAAACTTGCGTACTCTCATTTTCAATTTGTGGAGTGAGTAGTATGAGATTGTTGTGTTATGCCATTTCTGTTAATAAAAGCTCTTATGCATGATTTGCTTTGAATTGCTTTTATTTTCAAGTGGTGTGCAAGGTTTACATATTCTCCTTCAACACTTAGATTAAAAGTTAGATTAGAATTTTCATTTGAATGTTTGTTAGCGAATGAAAGATCTGATAGTGGTGATTGGTGGAATCTAGCTCATACTTTCTTTGGATAGATGATTTGTATCCAATGCGTAAAGTTAGCCTAAGCTCTTAAATTGTGGATGCTTAACTTCAGTTTGAATAATTATTATTTCAAACATGAAAATTATTATCACACCCTTTGAAGATTGCACCCACTTTGCGTAGTTGTCCCAGGGAGGTGAAACAAAGTGTGGTTATTTCGTTTCACCCAATCATTGTCGTCTCTTGAGTTCTTAGGCGTAGTTTAGACTCCTAAACGCTTATCTTTTTACATTTTTTTGGAAATCCTAAAACCCCAATGGAAAGAGCAAACAACATCAAAACAGTCTAAGTCCTTAGCTTGTGAACAAATTCTAACGTAAGTCCCTTTGTGATACCAGCATATCACAACGCCCACTGATCTTATCCATGTGTCATGACCTGACGAAAGAAACCTTGGAGTTGCTATATGATCTTCTTTGCAATCTTAGCATACACAGCAACTTTGTTCAAGAGAGGATAAAGTGTCTTTGGGCATTTTATTTTGTGTTCGGTGAGTATTAAAACGCACACCAACATGACCTTCTAACACTTTAGGGTTTTTCACCTAAAGGAGAGGGATAGACCAAAATGACAATGCTCACACTTCTGAAACCACTGTAATATCCTTGCAAATCTGACCCTAATTCGCTGATTAAGACCTCAAGGAATATTGTCAAACACTTTGCATACAACCTTCTATCATGTTGATATAGTATTTCAGTCTGATTGCACTTGCAAGAGTATGTTTGGATGCTTGTGAATGTAGTTTAACTGCTCCTGAAAGATGCTTAAACAACTACCATGTAAACTGAGATGATATGCAATTGCTTTTGTAATCCTTTGATGCATATGGATGACTAGCAACATGCAGCTACAGCAACTAGGAATTAGGACATACACTTTGGATGCAACCTAAGATGGTAGTTGTGCAACTCAACCCAAGTGGCATTGATACAAACACTTGGTGTGCAAACTAGAGTTTAGAAATGAAAGCTACAGCCATAGGCATTTCATCAAACACTTGCTATGCAACATAAATGTTGACTTTCAGCTAGAGGCATTAAGACAAACAGTTGTCTTACGAACTGAAATGAATACTACAGCAAGTACAATACAATAAAAGTGTTTCAACAATGATTTGCCCAGTAACTTATCACTCCATTAATTAGATGTGCAATGTTCAATACAAAGCCAAATAAGCCAAGACTCTTGGCTACAATGAAAGATGCAAGTCTGAGTACAATGGCTGCCACCAACTCTAACTGCAATATGACTCAAAATTGGATGCAAAACAATGCAAAGAACCTGGAAATAAAGCACCCAAGGATGGAGATGATGTAGCAACAATGACAGTCCCAAAATATGCTTTCCCTTGGCCAAATTGATGCTCTACTCCAGCCGCCCCTGTTCTGGACCAAATCACCAATATAAAATAATTGCAGCCTCCTTTAGTCTCTCGCAAGCATCAAATATCATTGCCATGTCCTCAAGAGTGGAGCGCTCCGGCTCGAAGAGAAAATCAATGCAGGTGTAACCCTTGACAAGCAAAAGCGTGGTCTCCAATGGTGCCCTTGTATGACTGTAATTTTTTATCAGACCTCTACAAATTGATATCAGACTTCTAATATACCTCCAATATGCCTTCTATGCTACCAATCAATGCAATGGTGATGCCTCCAATGAACTCCAAACAAAATATGCAAATTGTCCTTAGTTAATTTGGCATATGGCCACCAATTGAAGCACAATGAAGAGACTGAATTATCTCCTCCAATAGCTGCAACCCTTCGGAAGATATTTCAGCACCTCAATTATGCAAATCAATGGGAGTTTCCGTTCCCAATGACCAATGTAGAAATCTGCAGAAACCCTAGGCTTCTCCACAAACATATCAAGTCAAATATCAAATCCTGGATATCCAAAAATGAGCCCTTAAGATCCTTTTACACTTTTCCTGGGAGAGCTTACACACTTTTCTTGCCAATGTGGGATAAAATATATATTTTATTTTTTCAGTGACTTTATGATATAATATTTTATTTAAGTCACTTTATTAAATTAATTAAATATAAGGTCACCTTATAATATTTATCTATTTGATAACCTTACAAATAATTAATTTAATACCACTTTTAATATAATTAAAATAATCAATTAGTCATCCTTATGAAATATCATTATTTTGGACAACTTAATCAAATAATTTTATTAAATTACTCTGCCTCCAAAACGGGGACATTACATTTTGCACCTTTGCAAATCATTTAAATATAATTATGCAAGGCAAATCAAATCTCGATAACCTAATAGGGTGTAAAAATATTAAAACAAATTAAATAAATTCCAGCATATAAATGAGGTGAATAATGTAAAATAAAAAAGTAGTTTAAAATTTTAGAACTAAAATTAATAAATAAACTAAAACATTGAAAATTCAGAAAGTTATCTTCAGCGACTCCAACTTTGAGGATTTGAAAATGGCTTGCAACATACTATGACTAGTCACAACAATTTGGTCATCCATCTCAATATAGAGTTGTTCCATCCATTCAATCTCTGTCAAGTTTATGCATCGTCAAGCTGAGCAAGCAGTTCATAGCATTCTGGATTTAAGTCTCTTCCAACAGAGAGATATCAAAAATCTTCTCAAAAAAATTCTAATTTTCTTCAGCCATATTCAGGGTAAGTTTGGATTCTTCCAAAATCAATTCAATCTGTTCCAATTTCTAAAGCAGAAGTTGCTTGGAGTAGTCTTAGGAAGAGGCTTGCTTAATCCATGCATGAATAGTTTGCTTGAGACGCTAGATTTTAAGTTTCCAAATCTGTTGAGGGTTAGAAGGTGGACACCATAAATTACAATAGTTTTCTACCATGTTCTTAAAACCAGCCTGATTGCCCAAGCAGCATTGTATTCAAAAGAGATGGACACTTTCCTTTTCTGATCTCTGGAGTCAAGAATAATAGGTTTATCATCGGATATGGAACTAGTCACAGCAAGGTATTTGAGAATGAGATGTTCATCAACCATGAATCTATCAAGCCTTTCAACAATAAATTGAACCACAATCTTCTATTTGACCAAGATATTTACCTTGACGAGGCTTGATTTTATGCAAGTTGGCTATGCTAGGAATATCTTCAACATGTTCTTTGCACGGATAGTGACCTTGAAGTCTTTTTTCAAGGCCATGCAGAACTGTAGCCTCCTCCAACAATGAGACTGGGATTTGGAGCAATCAACCATGGCAGAAATAGAGCTCCAGCAAACCTTTTTCCATTGCAGAGTGTTGGGAGCATAGGAATTTAAATAAGTGAATAGTAAATTCAAATCAAATTTGAAGACAATAGATAACCAATGGTCCCCTTTCTCATAACTGATCATGGTAAGCAAAGAAAAATCCAAAGCAATGAGTATAGTACCAAAAGCCACTTTTGCTGATATAGTCACAAAACCAAATTTGCTCCAGATGTGATCCAAGTTCTACATAAATTATAATCTTCCATTTTGCTTTCTCATATGCCAACAAACTAGGGATTAAGATCCTTCACTAGACCTTTGAGATCATTTTTCTTCAAGGGTCCACCTAAAATGTTGTAATTCCATGAGAGGAGCTCCATTTCTTGAAAGATTTTTTATTTTTGGAGAAACCCTCTAGAGTTGCTTGAGCCTTGGCTATGACGTTCTTCTTAGCTAGTTGTCAACTCCCAATTAGATTTTTTTCCAACCCTAAAAGTGGATCTCATTTGAAGTGGATCAAAGATCAGTCCTAGAAGAGGACCTTCTATTGGTTATGGAGCCTGCTCTTGTTGGTTTTGGAGCCCATTTCATTCCATGGGGGTGCAAGGGGGGGTAGGGAGGAAGGAGGGTACCCCCCTGCCCCTCGAAGCCAAATTTTATATATGTTTTTATTGTAAATATGGACCATTCATCATTAGGTCACATATCTAACGATAGAAGTTATGTTGGTTTTTTCTTGCCATATAAGGCAACCCCTTTTAGGAGGGCATTGTATTATAGCTGTGTATTATGTGAGGAGACTGTGATAGAGAGAAGAGGAAGGTGCAGCAGATATGTTGTAGGTTGTATCCCTTCATTTTGCTAGACGGAATAAAGGAAAGACTGGTTGTTTCTTCGTGGACATAGTCCATATTGGGTGAACCACATATATTTGTGTGTTTGTGTTTTTATATTTTATGTTTGCATTCATTTTATTGTATTTTGCTTTGCAATCCTATTCCTAACACCTTCCTCTATACTCTCTATATTGTGATCTTGCCTTGAAGTCTCTGCAAGAAGAGATTTCAAATCATCTACTATGATATATTCAACAAAAGTCTTATTAGGGACGTTTTCCTCCAAATCATTTGGATCCTCAGTGACTAAGCTTCCTTCCAAGTTCACAATTGTATCATGATCAAAATCTAAAAGAGAAAAGGGGTTTAAATCAACATGGAGTAATGAGAGTCTCGTTGAGATCAAGGGAACTTATTGCAAGACCTATCTTTTTTGTTTTCTTCAAGGTAAAATCCATCCTCTTTTTGCACCTTAGGGGTTTGATCTAGCATAGGCTTGCTTGGACAGCTCTTGAGAAAATGTCCATAACTACAAGAAGAAAATCATTTGCTCATAATCTAGACTTTGAGTGTGAATCCAGTCCATGACTTTGATGCCAATGGCTTCAAGTAATCCCTTTTTAAGGTTTATTTGAAAACAAATTTTGGCACAAGAAGCATTATTGGCTTTGGGGGAATCCGATCAACAAACTTTCTTGGCTGATTTCCAATTTGTTCTAGAATTAGTTTATTCCATAAATGCAAGGGGAGGAGAGGAAGTCTTACTCAAATCTAAACTTCTTCATGAACATCCACTTGAGGGTCAAAATGAGATGTCCAATTGCAATGTCAAAAATTGCATACCCTTAAAATTTCACACTATGTTTTGTGCTCACTTTGGTGTTGTAATGTCCCCTTTTCATAGGCAATGGTCAGACACAATGGTTCGTCTACCAACTGGTCCCCGTAGGCTAATGGGATGTTTAGGGGACCCCTTCGAGAGTAATCTTTGGTTCTTCAGCAGGCCTTTTTGGTGCTTATTTCAATACTCTTTAGCTCAATGTCCCAGTTTATTTGTGGTGTGCTTTCTGAAGGCCATTGTGGACACTTTGACCCACACTTATTATTTTTAGTAAGTCACTCGGATGTGTTGCTCATACTTACTATTTATAGTAAGTCACTGGTATGGTCAACAAGCAGAGTTTCTATATTTGGCATGGTGGCATAATTATATCCTAGAGTTATATTGGTTAGTATTGGTCCTATGCATTTAATATTAATAACATCAAATAATAAAGTTTATTTAAATAATTAACACATGTTATTATAATATTTTTGAAAGGGCTTTATTATAAAGGGGATACAAGTGATTTTAAAGTATACTTTATAATATAAGTTAAAGTGTCATTTTAAAAGGGAAGATATAAGTGACTTTTAAAGTATACTTTATATTATAAAGTTGTACACCAAAATTAAAAAGTAAATTAAATCAAATCAAATTTAAATGTGAATTTGAGGTGAATTTGAGAATTATTAAAGGGCATTTGAAACTCATTTTATTCATTCATGATTATTATTCTTGTTTTGGAGAAATTTGGTGAAGAGCTTCAGCAAGGGTTTGCAGGTTGAAAGCCATAGTTAATTTTTAGGACAAAGTCCCTCAGGAAGAATAGCTTGGTACAGAAGTGAGAGATCTCCCAAGGCAGCTTGCAGACAATTCCATTTCAGGGATTGTGCTTGTGCCTCATCGATTTATAGGAAAGGATTCAAAATAAGGGTTTGAAGATTTAATCAAGAATTTTGAGTTTAATTCATCATTTTACAAATTACTTGAGCTTTTTGTTGTGGAAGAAAACCAGGGGTTTCTAGCAAAAATTTGATCTTGGAGAACAAAAATTCTCTTTGATTTAGTCATCTACGGATGTGCAATACCATTCAAGGATTGCTCTACAAGTAGCTCCATTCAAGAGTTGCAATTGCACTTATTGGAGACAATTTCAGAAGAGAATGAAAGGGAGATTTTCTAGTTGTTGATCAGAAATAAATTGCAGACCTTTATTGCTGATTACACCCACCATAATTGGCACGTGTGGATCATATAGGCAGGCCGTACCATTTATAGCTGGTCGTACACCTTCACAAT
Source organism: Sequoiadendron giganteum (assembly GCA_007115665.2). Taxonomy (NCBI): domain Eukaryota; kingdom Viridiplantae; phylum Streptophyta; class Pinopsida; order Cupressales; family Cupressaceae; genus Sequoiadendron; species Sequoiadendron giganteum. Next base: position 257,332,541 of record CM021107.1, on the reverse strand, counting down.
TGCCACATGGGAGCCCTAGGGTCAAACACCTAGGCTTTACACCTGCAATTTCATCCACTCAAGGCGTTTTGGGCAGGTCATTGGCTGGGCATCATTTCTGAGGTGAATTTCCAAAGGGTTTGAGTGTGGCGTCCATCTTCAAGAGGTTCTAGTTCGCTGGTTTAATCATTTTCAGACTTGCAATATATGCACTTGATCTCCGGGTATGATTCCAATATAATTTCTAAGCAAAATAAATCTGACTTATTAATTTATGCATTGTCAGAGTTTGTTCATCTTTGCAATTATCTACATTTCTTGCATTTCCTGGAAAACACAAAAAAACATCCAAAAAATCAGAAAACCATAAAACCAAAAAATAACAGATATGCAAAAAACAGGAAGAGTAAATATCCTTTCAAGGGTGGGATATTACAGGTGCCTATCTCCCTTAGTGTGTTTTTAGGCCACTTCAACCTTTTGCCTTAGCCTTTCCCCCCTTGTTGCCAAAAGCTTAGCATCCCATTGTCACTTTTCCTAAATTTTATGTCACAATTGTCATTTTGTGTAATTATCTAGTGTTTGAACCTTTTTCGAAGATGGAATTGTTAAGACATTAGCACAACACACTAGAGTCCCACAACAGTTAGTCAATATTTGACCGTTTCCTAGTATTTCATTCCCTGACACCTTCTCAATCCACAAATAAAGACTCTAGAGTGAATCTAAATGTCTACCTGCTCCCCTCTTCTCCCTCTTCAACCCATTTTTGAGTTGTGTAATGTCCCCATTTTTGTGAGCATCAGAGTTTAGAGGATTAGCCTGTCATTTGACCCTCGTAGGCTAAAGCAAATGGTTAGAGGGTCTTGTTTGGCAGATATCAAGGTGGTTTATTCTCCAGAGCTTTGGGTGGTTTAGGATTGGCCTTCATTTGGTGATTCAGGACTCAATATCACATACTTACTATTTATAGTAAGACAATAGGTCATGAGGGTCCAGTGTTTCTATTTATAGTAAGGCACCTTGACATGTGGTGAGTTCAGCGTTGATCCTAGTTTTCAGTTGGTCGAGCGAAATAAGGAGTAATGTCAAGTTATATTATTTAATTATTATTAAAAGTGACTTTAATAATAATTAATCACTAAAAAGCATATTATAAAGTTATATTATAACTTATGTCTAAATGGGCACCTACTTTGAAGAATTATTTTATAAAGTTTAAATGCACATTTAATATTATTGGAAAGAAGCTTCTAGAGGGTCGACTTCTTCTTATTGAGAAATTATAAAAGGGATCAACCAAGGCCATTGTATTCATCTAGGATTTGATATTTGTCTTTTGTTTTCTCTTTGGTGTTTGGAGAAGGGAGCCCAAGGGTTTCTGCATTTCCGAAGCATATCGACATTGGAGAGCGTAGCTTCTTCATTGTATAGAATTCTGAGGTTTGAAACTATCAGCTGAAGATGCTTAACTATTGGCTTCATCTAGAGGTCAAGTTTGTGCAGATTTGAGAAGTCTTTTTCAAGGGTTTCAGGGAATAATCATTTGCAAATCAGAAGTTGATATTCAGGTATGATCAATTTTATTGTAAATTCAAAACAATAAATAATAAAGTTGATCATTTGATATTTTAGTTTCCAGCATTGATCTCTTTGCATTTGCTTCACAATTTTATGCATTTCTTGGTAAATATTATGAAAACTTCAAAGCACAAAAATCAGATTAGCAGTTGCAAAGAATTTTAGTTTTGGGGAGAACTAGGGTTCTTACACTATGTCATTCTCATTCATTTTTCAATCTCTTCTTGCAACTTGGAATTCTCTCTTAGCATTCTACCATTGTTAACAATATTTTTGAGCTCTTACCAACACTATAAAGTTCATATAAAGACTCTCCAACACTCTATCAAGCTTGTGTAAGTGTAGTAGCATCTTGCAAATAATTTATTGCCCCTATTGGCTTCACCAAGCTTTGGGACATGACTTATATTATGATTTTTTCTCTAGCTTTCTCTCTTATTTTCTATTGCCATCACTATAGAATCCCTATTACAATTGGTTTTGTCACTTGGGATCACATCTCTGATTTACCAACATTCTTGTTTTCACTTTAGCGCACTATATTTGCATTGTTATTACCATCTAAACCCTAGATTCACTTAGGAATCAGAGCACACACATTTTATATATCATACTAAATACAACGCATCACGCCGACATCTCCACTAAGCACTGACGTCTAGTCCAGAGACTTCATATTCTGCTTCTAGTTTCTTGTTTGCTATTATTACATTTTTTCTTTCTATTTATCAATTTTGTAATTTCATTTATGTAGAACAGCAAGAGTTCATTTCCTTTTAGTATTTTAACTTTTAGCTTATTTAGAAAACTACAATCTTTCAAGGTTATAACACATTAATATTAATTAAATAATTTGTTCATTCTAATAGAATAGCAACAAGTTAGTCTCCTTAACCACAAGGGCTAGTTAATCTTAGTTTAGTGTCCATTGAGATCATTTAGCAAAGGAAACTAGCCTTTCTTTTGTTAAGTCGAATTTCTTTCATTACACCAATGGCAAAGGAAGAGGGGACTGGAACCTATAAACCATGATCTTCCTTGAGAAACATCTTGTTCTTCATTGGTGGTGAAAATAATCACAAAATAGCCTCCTTTGCACAAGCAAAGGTCAAAAGAGAAGATTTTGGAACCCAAACATTGGAAATTCACTTTTCTAGAGTGAGATGGTTTGGCTAGAGCCCAAAAAAACAATCACCTAGTGCATTAGCAAAGAGATTTAATACTATGCGATGGACATTATCTAAAGGAACTTCAGCCAATCGCACCTCATTCAGTTTAGGGGCAAAAGATCCATGTTGGGCAAAGCCAGCATCTAAAAGGAGGTTGAATGGGTAGATTTGCCAACTTTGGGAGCACGCTCAGATTTTATAAGCTCCATGTTGGTAGGATCACGAGCTAGCTAGGTTTCAAAATGACAAAAACCCTAGAGGAAAATAGGTCTACCGATTGCCACACCATTGAGTAGGATATTTTTATTAAATTGAATGGGTTCTACCTTTCAATCACATATGGGTTCTCATTTTGATGCTAAGAATGTTTCCTCTCCCATCCTTTGTGACTTGAGGAGAAGGCAAAATATTTAGCATTAAGCATTCTACACTTTGACCATATATCTCATAAAAAATGGTGAATATTCATTAAAGGCACAAAATATTTGTATGTAGATTCTAAAGATGCAAACTTGAATTTTTAATTTTTTGTTCTTCATATACCAAAATTTTGTGTTTTACAAGTTTCATAATATCTTCTAAAGCATCAAAATCACCAAATCTAGTTTCACAGATAGACCCAATACAATCCCAAACATAATCAATCTAGATTCGATGAAGTGTATGTTGTAAGCCGTCAGTGTCTTTAGTTGTAGTCGGCCAGTTGTTTATGTTCAATAAAACTATAGTTGTAGTGTGAATAATTAATGTAATATATGTCATGAGTACTCAAGTAATTAAGTCCTGATTAGTGGTAAGGGGTTGTTATGAAAGGTCACGACAGTTGGTTGCTCAACCACCACCGAGCATTATATGTACTGAGTCTTTGTAGTTGGGAACACATTATGATTGGTATTGTTGACATCAATATGATTGTACATGTTAATACTGAACATGAATAGAAGCTTTCCATAATTCAAGCATTGATGTTCTCGAATATGTTATGCTTTTCTATGTTATGTACGTAATCTAGTTTACTTCTATAGTACGTTGGAATACACCCAGTGAAGTAAACATTTGGCATCGTTGCCTAAGCGGACTAGGGAATCACTCGTCATTATGATGGCAACGTAATGGGTCGACCAACGGAGAAGCCCATGGAAACTAATGAAGAAAGAGAGGACGAGTTGACAAAAGATTTGGTAAATCTGTGGAATATATCACTAAGAGATCACATACAAAGGGAAGCCCTCGGGCGAGAGATCCCTGAGGCAGTTATCTAGGATAAACTGGAAGTGAACAACGAGGTTGATCACCTTCTCAACCGTTTGCCAAGATTGTTGGCCCGCCATTTCATCATCCTACAGGACCTTCGGGTGGAGGAGGATCAAGAACGCCGAAGGCAACAAATATTGCAGCGATACGAAGAATGAGCCAAACGGGAAGAGGAGGAATGAGACACTAGCCGGAGACCTACTCCTGGCAACCAACAATGATCATGTGAACAACCTGTAATGCCCGTACGGCCAAACAAAGACAAGAACCGAATACCAATCGAGCACGAAGTTGAGGAGGAGAGGGTTCGACGATCACTCAGACTACAAGAGCAAGAAAATCGGCGACGAAGACTAAAGCAAGTTGAGAAAGAATTTAATGAAGATCTAATTGAAATAAACCAAAGTATAAAAAGAGCACAAGAGAATCTTGAGGAAATAGACCGATCCATCAATAGAGCACATCAAAATTTTGTTGAAGGGAGGGAAGAAGAACTCTTCAGCACTCTGTACGTAGAAAGGTACAAAATCACTGAAAATGGAAATGAATTAAGTGAAGAACTTGATAACAACATCCAACACATTTGGGAGTTGTCCATATCGGACGACGACGAAGGGCTAAGGACTGGAAGATCTGAGCCCAAGACCCTAGGGCCGAGGGAGTACCAGAGTGAACCCCAAGAGACTCAAGGTGTTGAGGACGCTGACAGAAGATGTGGGAGAGACTCGTACGTGGTCGAGAGTGCAAGTGACGCACCGGAACGTAGCGGGAAAACCACTCTAGTCGGGTCCAATACACAAGGAGGGAATTGGGGCAAGATGGTGACTTCGCCAGGCGAGCGGCAAAAACCACCGAAGTTTACGGGGAATGGGTCAAAAGATCCACTACGCCATTGTAAAACATGTGAAACAATTTGGATAGCCAATGGGCAGGACGATCCAGATTACTGGCTAAAAGCATTTCCAGCAACACTGAGAGATAGTGCCATTGACCGGTACTTAGAATTGGACCAAACACAAAGGGTATCATGGAGACTACTAAAGCAAGCATTCCAAAATGAGTTCAAACTCTTGAGGGATGATAGTGAGATTGTAGCAGAAATTTATAATACGAAGCAAGAGAAGCACGAGGGTGTGCATACCTATAACCAGAGACTTAAAGATTTGTTGGGGAAACTGGAGGCACAACCGACCGACGGGCTAAAGAAAAGGTGGTTCATAGAGGGCTTGCTTCCGTCATTAAGAAAGAAAATGAAAGTCGTACCCTCGTCGTCGTACACGAAAGCATAAAACCGGGCAATGGATATAGAAAGCGAAAATAAAACATCCCGAGGGAAAAGGAAGACAGACAATGAGGAGAGTACGGACAACAGTGATGGAGAGTCAAAGATGGTGCAAGCACTCCGGAAGGAATTGCTGAGGATGATGAAAGAATTAAAGGCTGACAAGGAGAGTACGAGGGAAGCCAGAGAACTGTGGTGTACGGACTGCAATGGGGAAGGTCACACAAAGGCGAACCGTCTGAAGAATTTATTCTGCGATATCTACCAAGTGATGGGACATTCCGTCAAGGAATGCCCATACAACTTAAAAGCCAGAAGTGAGTAAGTACTCTTTGCTCAAGGTGAACCGTCAACACCGCCGAACACACCATCAAAATCCCAGAACACTTCCAATGCGTCCCCTGGAGGGTATTGGAATAACCGAAGGAGCAACAAAAGTACCCCCCGAAGCAAGATACAATATGATGCAAAAGGAAGGCCCATGATCCAATGCAGGAAGTGCAACGAATGGGGCCACTTCGCCAGGGAATGCCAGAACGGCCAAGGTTCGAGGGAAAGACTATGCAAGTGGTGTGGACCAGGCGACCATGAAGACAATGAATGCCCCAAGCAAAAGGGTATCCATATGCTGGAAGTAGAAGAACAAGAGGTACTGGCGATCACCAGAGTGCAAGCAAAGAAGGCAACCTACCTAGATCCACGTACGGAAAAACAAAGGATGAAAGAAGCAAAAGCCAAAGTAGAACTGGCAATGGCGAAGGAGAACAAAATACCTGTAGAGAAACCAGGAACCTCTCGGCGGTCGGAGGCGGAAACCAACATCATACGGCAGGTACTGCAGACCACCGTACCAATCAAAGTAACCAACCTTCTCCAGACTCTACTGCAGTTGCGACTGGCAATGACAAATGTCCTCGGGGATGGCAAGCAATCACAAGCGGAGGACCGAAGGCAAGAATTGGTACCAGAACCACCACCGTATGGTGAACAAACCATTGATCCCGTACTACTGACAACAAATATCAGGAAGATGGCAGCAATTGTTCTGATGAAGATTGGAGGGAATATTTTGACAAACACTATCATCGACGGAGGATCAGGAGTCAACGTACTACCTGAAGACACATGGAAGAGCCTCAGGAAGCCAACACTCTGGCCACCGACATTCCAACTCGTCGAGGCCGATCAGCATGGCATCAAACTGTTGGGAATGTTGATGACACAAAAGGTAACGATCGGGACACAACCGTTTTTGTCAAATTTTGTCATCATCCCATTACAGAGGAAAGCATAGGATGCACTACTTGGGAGAGGATGGCTGATAGCCGCCAAGGAAAATCATAATTGGAAAAGCAACACACTCTCGATCGAGAACAACGGGCAGAAGTATGTCATCGACTTGAAGAACCAAGCCGTCAGCAAAGAGTTGGCATCCTTCGGATCCGAATCTGACGGGGGAGAGTCAAAAATGGATGAAGGAAGGAAGGATATGGAGCCGAACGACGAAGGCATACTTGAACTCGAGAGTTGTTCGGAGGATGAGACCAGTTCACTGAATGGCTTATTTCATTGGCAAATGGAGGACTATGAGGTGTTCCATTGAGAATGTAACATGCTACAGATCAGGGAAATCAAGCAGGGCACATCCATCCAGACACTTTTGGCCGAGTACGGAGAGTGCAAAGAGAGAGTATCAGAATTGGACGATAAACCAACCGACAAGTTGGAATGTGACAAAGTACGAGGTAGTGAGAGAAAGTCAGAAGAAAAGGAAGAGAGAGGAGAAAGAAAATGAAGAGGGAGAGTAAAAAAGGCAAAAAATACATAAGGAGGTGTTGAAAATTGAACAACTGAAAATGGAAGAGTTGGAAAATATAAAAAATCGAAAAAAATAAAGGAAAAGTTGGAGGTTGGAAAAAATGAAAGAAATATAGTAGAAGAATTAAAAAAATTTAAAAATAAGGAGAGAGAAAAAATGAGGAATGGAAAAAATAAAAAGGAAAAAGTATTAAAAGATGCAGTAGAGAATATTAAAGTGGGATGTGAAAAGATTAAAAAATTAAAAGAGACATGGAGAATTAAAGTGAGAAAAATTAAAGTTAGCCAAGTCTCGGCCAAAAAGCAAACTATACGACCATGCAAGGAAGCGACCAAAGCAAGTGAATTCTGGCGAAAAATCAAAGTAAAGAAGATTATTAAATTAAACATTGTACGGCCATTGAGAGAAGGCAAGACATTGGCGAAAATCAAAACAAGGAATTACCAAGCTTATATATTGGAAAAAAAGGGCGTACGACACAAGGGAAGTATTATCTGGCAAAGTTTGGCAAAAAGAAGCTTGGCAAGGAATAGAGAGAGGACGTGGCAAGGAGAAAAGAACAACACCGTACAACACAACACACAGGCACTACAAAGGGAGGTCATATAGCCAAACATCACAACTTACGGCAGGCTCAAGAAACCCGTACGACACATTCTTTGGCAGGGTTTGGTGAACAAAAGGCAAAGTCTAACAAGGCAAAATTTGGCGAGGCAAGTAATATGGTCAAGGGAGGGCATATGACACTATGAAGGGTTCCAAAGAAGCATGCGCCCAAGACTTCATATCGTTCAGCTCCCACCAAAATATAGATACTGGATCGTACGGCCTAAGCAGAGTTTCAAAGTACAGCACTTGGCGATCCTTCACATCCTATGAGGTCTGGCAAATTTTCAAACTGTACGGCCTTGGACAAATCTCCACATCATATGGCATACTCCAGGTAGAAGAGTTCATCATCAAGTTGGGCAGAGATCTCAAAACATACGACCTCAAATGAATTTGCCCGTATGGGTGAATGAAGACTTTGGCATGCGCATGATTAAAGGTTTTGGCGTACGGAATTTGGAGAATACATGGCAAGTACAAACCGTACAGAGAGTGTGGAGGGATGGATTTAGACATACAAGGTACGTTAAAGGGAGAAGTCGTATGGTGTAGAAAGGAGGACGCAAATGTACATTGGAGTTGTCTATACGATGGTGAGAGACTGTGGATGTGCGCTCGACCGCTTGGCGCATCGTCGAGTCAATCGCCAGGCCGATCGCCAGGCGCACGGCTAGTACAACCGCCCAACGCACTGCCAAGAGGATTGTTGGGCACATCGCTAAGACAACCGCCAGGCACACCGCCAAACTTAGCACTGCCAATTGCCACACGGCTAGACTTGGCACCGCCAATTGCCACACCACCAGACATGGCACTGCCAGTTGCCACACAGCCAAACTTGGCACCGCCAGTTGCCACACCACCAAACTTGGCATCGCCAGTTGCCACACCGCCAGACTTGGCACCGCCAGTTGCCACATTGCCAAGGTTGGTAGTTGTAGTTGCAAGAAGTACACCACCAGGTTTGGCAGTTTCAGTTTCAGCCACACCGCCACTGCCAGGTTCAGCAGTTTCGAGAGATGCAGTGCCAGGGTTGGCAGTTTCAGCGGCACCGCCAATTCTGGTAGTTTCAAGGGATACACCGCCAGGTCTGGCAGTTTCAAGGGATATGCCGCCAAGTATATCATTTTTACAGGATACGCTGCTAGATTTGGCAGCTTCAAGGGATACACGCCAAGACTGGCGTTGCCAGTTACCTCGGCACCAGCCACATTGCCAGACATGCCAATGTTGAGACTGACAGCATTACCACCAACCACTAGGCCAGTGACTATATGGGGAATGATTACAACACAGGAGCAAATCACCACAACAGCCAAATCGCCAGTTTCCCTTGTTGCACTGCTAGGAGCGCCAAGAGTGGCACAGATAAAGGAAGAGTCGGCAAAAATTGTGCCAAACCTTCAAAAACAATTGACAGAGCAAAACCAGCTAGCTAGTGGTGAGGAAGCTCGAGCAATGGCCTTGGAGGCCAAAGTGATCACTTTGGAGGAAGAGGCACAACAAAGGGAGCAGGTGTGGGAACAACAAGTAAAGGAGTCAGAAGAGCAATTGGCGACAAGGAGCACGAAGGTGGACAAGGCGAAAAGCTAGTTGATGGAGGCAACTCACATGCTTAAAGCCGCTAGGGAGAGAGAGATACTCGCCAACCGCCAACTCCGAGTGCGTACAAAGGAAGTGAGGCGACTGAGGGAGCAGCGCTCTCCGACAACTACTCCGACGTCATCAGTGCATCCAAGGACGTCCTCGCTTCCTCCTTTCTCTCATTAGCTGCATATGTTGTATCATTCCCTTTTTTTGGTTTGTCATGTCGTCTGGAAGATGACTTCTTTTGTGGGGGGGATGATGTAAGCTGTCAGTGTCTTTAGTTATAGTCGGCCATAGTCGGCCGTAGTTGGCCAGTTGTTTATATTCAATAAAACTATAGTTGTAGTGTGAATAATTAATGTAATAAATGTCATAAGTACTCGGGTAGTTAAGTCTCGTTTAGTGGTAAGGGGTTGTTATGAAACGTCACAACGTTTGGTTGCTCAACCACCGTCGAGTGTTATATGTACTGAGTCTTTGTAGTCAAGAACACATTATGATTGGTACTATTGACATCCATATGATTGTACATGTTAATACTAAAGATGAATAGAAGCTTTCCATAATTCAAGCATTAATGTTCTCGAATATGTTATGCTTTTCTGTGTTTTGTATGTAATCTAGTTTACTTCTATATTACGTTGGAATACACACAGTGAAGTAAACATATGCTTATGAGCTTGATCTTGATAATTATTGAGCATCTAACTTAAGTTTTTTTTAATATATGTTTGATAGTCTGAAATATAGCTCAAATAAACATCTAAGCCAACTGATACAAATACTTAGCTCCTTACGAGTAATAGAATACCCAACTCCTTACAAGCAACAACTTAGAAATTCTTACAAGAAGCCAAACAATAGAAGAACAAGAGTCACCACTTAGAATTCCACCTTAGATGTCACTTTGGGGATTTGAACTTAGATCTCCATGATGAGAACCCAACGCTTTAACAACTTGATCTCAACCCCTTGGATTTATAGTTATTTTCTGAGAAATGAAAACCTACTTTATAAAGAATATAGGCTACAGTTTAGTAGCTATTAGTTGTTTTAACTTTTAATCCATAATCATTGACTCATGTACAATCAGATATCTTATTCATGTAATGAAATAATGAAATCTTATTAAAATCTAAAAATCCCTACTTCTTAGAATTTGCTACTATCCTCACCTTTAATTGTTTCCCTGTTTAAAGCGGCCTAGATCTGAAATTACAGTGTCTCATGTCCTGTTTGGAATTATTATTTGAAATTTGAAGAGCTCTATTCAATGACTTGAGCTCAATAACAAATACTTTGAATCAAAGTTACTTCAAATATTGGACTTACAAAAAGTTTGAAATATTTGAAAATTGAAGAGCTCTGTTTGACTCGAGCTCAACAACAAATAATCTGAATCAAAGTTACTTCAAATATTAGACTTACAAAAAATTTGGAGCCAACAGCAACTAAAAAATTCTGTCTCCTGGCTTGTATGGAACACATGGACTTTAAATCCTCCCAATAAATTCTTAGAGAATGCATACCACTCAATCTTGTAACAGAGATAACAAGAACATCATGAATCAGTCTAAACTAAAATCACATTTGACATTTCTAGAATGATTCTCTAGAATACCTGAAAAGTAATTGCATGTCAGGACCAGGATACCGAAGTTCAAGTGCTGTAGTCCCACCAGACAATGTAAAGGTATTCAAGCAGTCAACAAAAATGCCCAAGCCCACTCCAAACCGTGGTCGTACATCAGCATTGTAACTATATGTGCGAAAGAGCTGCAAGATTTCAAATTGAAAAGGTTACCTGTGCGAATTAGCATTATTATTATACAGAAATATCTGCTATTTAATGTTGCATGGATATACAGTACTCAATTAAATGCATTTACATCTCACTATCTATAATGTAGTGAACCATATTCTTATAACAAGCACTTAAAAAATAATTGCTTCATACTATTGCTAAAAACTAATAAGGACATGATATATCGAATCAATGGATTCAAACAGGAGGAATGACATTATTATAACCTTCCACAAGACTGAAATAATATTCTAGATCAACACATAATATTTTCTTCTTAAAGAAAAAAAATTAAAAAGGTTCAACCAGTCACAATAATAATATTGTACCTCTTTCCTGAAATAAACCTTTGCTTGAAGGCAACCCCGTTCTTCTACAATTATTACAATTCCATGCTCTGACAATTCAACAAGTGCATCCTGCAAATGGAAAAGGAATACAACAAATCTCAAGTGCATCATCTTATATCAGACGTTACCATATACATGGCAAAAATTAACAGGCAGCATAGTTTAGAAAATGCTTTATTTGATTGGATTTACAGGCACCATCCTCTTACTGATTAATTCACAGTAAGTAGAATCAATTTTATTTGCTGTTGCACATTTACATTCAGTTTTGCCAAAAGTTGGTGGCAAAGATTTAATTTTGTACTCGCTAGTAGCTTTTCAAAATTAAAAAAAATCAAGAAAGAGGTTCTCATTGAATCCTGTCATATTGATCATCTTTATTTTGAAATATCAAATGACTTTTACATATCTGGATGACATCTAAGCATGCTCTTTTAACAAACAAGAGAAAATTCCAAGATGTAGAAAAAGACAACCAAATGGATTTTCAGTGAATGTTTATATCCCAGTATTTAAATTGTGTCAACCAGTGTGATGGTAAATCCTTGTTAATAATCACAATGCAGTCAAATGTCTTTCTTCTCAATTGGACATAATCTACCCATTCAGGATTGCCATGTGATGCTAACTATAATTCTATTTGAACAGTTTATTGTGCTTTTCGTCCTGGTTTCGAATACCCAACTAGCTACTCCAAATATAAGGTTGACAAACACAGTAATATTGCAACCATATGGATCCCTGTCCCAAGAGAGTGGGTAAAGATAAACATAGATGGTGCCTCTAGAGGCAGCCCAGGCCCCTCTGGCTTCAAAGGCATCTATCAAGGTCACAGAATGAGAATTGACTTTTTGGCTTGCAGAAAGTTTTGGCATCTAAACAAATAACTTTGTGGAAGCAGCGGGCATGAGGTAATGGCTATTAAAAAGAGGAGTAGATCTTGTCATCCTAGAAACCAACTCACAAATTTTAGAGTCTCTTCTTTCGCACAAATGGCTTTTTAATATATGGTTCACAACTAATAAATCAGCTTAATTATCCCCATGTGCACATAAATTCCATTGCTACATAATTATCCCATAACCTTCAAAATTTATTCATGTATTATACTAAAATAGTGGATTTTTCAACCACCAAAGAGCAAAGTATATGAAATAGCATGCACATGCCTCTCAAAGCTAGCGACAAAGGAAAAATATTTTGCTCTCACATCATAGCCCTAGCTAATAATTTAAGTACTTTATCTCATCCTTGATGAAAAACTTGTCCATGTGAAAAATGACGTAGAGAACAAACCACCACCCATGGTTAGGGTCAAACAACCCTAACTTGTTACCTAAATAAACAAAGAGATAGTAACAATGTGGAAGCAACTTCCCTCCTTCTGAGTGCCCATCTAACCAATGAAAGATGAAACGTCAAGTTTCAAGGAAGAAATTTTTCAGTTGATATGGAAACATTGTTTCACATCATCTCCACTGATCTTCTATGGATCTTACCCATTCCCTTCTCATACTAATAAACATAATCTCCATGGCCCAATTTTGGTACCATGAACCTTGTATCTGTTCCCTTAGATCATCTAAATGGTTTCAAAATTCAGAACCATAGTTACAAGGCACATAAATCTGGTTGTCAGCAACAGAGAAAATGTTCTGAAGTAAAGAACTACCCAAAAAACTGATAAGCATATAGTTAGATTTTAGTACTTTCAGCTATACATTTTGTTTTACTTTTTGATTGGCCTATTAAACATTTTATTATTTTTGTTTTTAATTATTTTCACATTAAATTAATTACAAAAAATAAAATATCATTATATCAGATGAAATCAGACCAAGATGGCCCCTCTGAAGTCTGAATAGTGTGGTTAAGGCCGGATATAGACCAGATATGTTCAAAAACTCTTCTAATGCTATTCAGAGACCATGATACCGCTTGGCTATAAAAATTTGGAGGTACTTCAAGTGATGTTTCCATAGCCTGTCACAATCACCTCACCTGATCTTCAACATGTTTGGTGTCAAGAACATTCTACATATCCATTAATTTGTTGCATGCTCTTGCACTGTCATGCAATGACTAAAATATTGCATGCACAGTCAGTCTCTGAATGTCCAAGGTAATTTTAATTTTCTTTTTCAGTTCTGCAAAGACCAACCATTGCCAGATCCATTTACTCTGGTTCAGAGATTTTTACTCAGACTCCTGGAGCAGAGCTTCCTTTAGAATGGACAGGCAACATGAAAGAAAGAGAGATTAAGAAGCCACAAAGACTAGAAAGTAGTTGTAATGTCATGTAGCTTATCAATAAATCTGAAAAGAAAACCCAGCATGACGAGGGTTTTCCAGAAATGCAGCAATCCTTTAGGCAATCTTGCAAAGATGGAAGAAAAAGCCAAGAATCGATGAACCAATCAAGAAAAATCATATAAATTAATCTGTCTTAGTTGACCTGGGAATAGGGAAATACTGCATGCCGTGTTTCAATCATAGTTAGAAGACTCGGACTCGCCTCGGACTCGGCAAGCCGATTTTTGACTCGGACTCGGACTCGGAGCCTAGACTTGCCCAAGACTCGGCAAAGACTCGGCAAATAGAAAAACCCTTGAAATTTAGAGATTTTTAAGGATTTAAAGCTTGTTTCATGCACCCTTTAGTGAATAAACCTCAAATACACAATAACATCATGAAATAGAAACTACTATGATCCTATACACAAACATATATTGATCACATAAGTATAAATGCAAATTTTAGCTGAAGGAAATAACACATTCAGATATATAAGTATTGTCAAATGTATACAAAACTCATGGAATATGAAATCCATGGCATCAAAACAAATATCAAAACTAAAAAAATAAGTCTATGGCTCAGAAGAGCTTGCATTACTCATCCCAATATCACGACAAGTCATGCGCTAGTGTCTAAGTTAGGTCCTAGATGATGATGTAGCCATGATATTTGCTTGTGTCTCAATGATTGGTGTGTATATTCAAGTGAGGATTTTATTATTAAAATTTTATTGAAGCCTTCAAGACTGCATGTTTTGTTGTCTAATGTATGAATTTTGAAACAAGATAATCCTTGATTATGGCTTTGACTATGAAAGATGCAAAGATTCGCAACAGGGGATATGTATTTTGTAGGTTTTTATGATCATGATTCATCATTGGCCTATAACATGCTTAGACCTATAGTTTGATGAGGGTTTGGGGGAAACGCCCCAACGGGGTCAAGGGGCAGTGCCCCTTGTGGGGGTCTGGGGGCAGCGCCCCCAGCGGGGTCGAGGGGCAACGCCCCTCGCAGGGTCCCGGGGCAGCGCCCTGGGCGCGCTCCCTGTCGCGATACAGGGCGGGGTCGAGGGGCGGAGCCCCCGCCACCAAGCCCAAATGAAGACCTTCAAAACCACACAAACCTTCATGGCGCACACCATTTATTTAAAAAATTTGAAAAAAAAAGAATGCAATTTTAGAAAAAAAAATTTAATCAAAATGGCCGAGTTTGGGGCACGAGACTCGGCGAGTCCGGCGAGTCTGCCGAGTCCGGCGAGTCTCGGCGAGTACTCGGCAGCCGAGTCTCTGGGACTCGTTTAGGGTCACCCGCCTCGGGACTCGCGAGTACTCGCCGAGTTTGGGCGAGTCTTGTAACATTGGTTTCAATGTTCAAATATGTGACAGATGTTTATGGAGCAGCCCAAACCATTGCCATTGGGAGCCTTCAAAGAGTAGTCAATGATGTAAAGATAAAATAAATCTGCTTTGCATAATGCCATTAGCAGGTTCATTGACACACAAACATGTTACACAGGTTACCTTCCATTCTGGAAAGGCAGGACACCTGTGCAAAGTGTTTGGCTTAAAAACAAAAGAAAAACCATTTCCAACCGAAAGTGCATGGCAGATGAAAGAAGTTATTCATCTCATTCATGCTGATTTAAGTGATTTAAGTGACTCATCATGGAAAACAGCAACATTGGGAGCAAGATATTTTCTTCTTTTGGTTGATGATTTTTCTCAGAGAAAGTGAGTTTACTTCTCAAATTTTAAGCTTGAATGTTTAAGTAAATTTGTTAAGTTCAAGCATCAATAGAACTAGAAAATCAAATGGGTAGACACATTAAAAGTTTAAACTCTCAAGTCAAATACTGGGAAAAAGTTTACTTACAAACAGTTCAAATAATACTGTGGCAAAGAAAGGATACAGAGGCAAATCTCAACTCCTTACACCTTGCAGCAAAATGAGGTTTTGGAGAGGAGGAACCACACAATTATGGAGATGGCTAAAACCCACCCCTTTTGCAAGATATTTTTTGCGATTAATTCAGTTTGTCAGATGTTCCATTTTGACTAATAGAGTTCATTGCCAAGCAAACAATATAATGGTATTTCAAGTAATGCTTGAATCAACTCGAAAAAATCAGACTTATAACTTCATTCTGACATACATAAATGCTGATGCAAGTTACAAACTTCAGATTTCTCATACCAAAGAATGACAGTGTACAGATTTCATAAGTGGACAATCAACATTGCAAACTCAGTACGAACTTTCACTCTGTAGTAGTCCAATTTGTAACAGTAATAGGAAATGACTTTCAGTTCTATACCAGACTGCTAGGACAGCATTTTATTCATTTCCTATAGTTTGAAACAACCCAGTTTGCTTACAGCTGGGCACGGCTAGCAAACACAATAATAAAGTCTGAATACAACAAAACAGAAAAAAACTACAGTTTACTCATACCTGGGACTGTTTCGCAGGTCTGCAAATTGATAACAGCAGCTAATAAAATGCTTGTGATCCTGAGTTATGTCCATGTCCAGCATCTATGGATCCCCTGCAACCTCAACAAGAGCCCAAAACATGTACATAACCTCACGTGCAGCCAGAACTCTATTGTGAATGAAGCAGCAATAGTGTGCTTGATACGAGATACCAACACCAGCTGTAGATGGACTCACATCCCTCCCAATATGCTAATACATCCTCCTTTCAGCCACACATGATAGCTATCAGGTGCGCCAGGAAGAAATATGCAAAATTCGACCTTCTTCAAATTGTTAGTTTTTATGACCAGATGTAGTGCACAGAAAATTAATTCAAAAAATCAGACAATAACACAGTAGATACCCTGGGAAAACCCTCCAACCTGAGGGAGAAAAACCCAGCCAATATATCTCTTAAATATTGATAGAATTAGAGCAGAAATCTGCTTACAACTCAGGCACAACACAATGCCGATTTGATACAATGAATGATAGCACCTCTCTAAGATGCCAGATACAAATGAATATGTTTCTCCTTATGATCGATCTGCTGCTGGGTGGAATCTCTTCTTCTGCTGGGTGTGAACTTCTTCTTCTATAATATGCAAACTAGTATCCTTCTTGAACAAATGAGTGATCACCACTCATATTTATATCTGCTGGAGAGGAGAGGATGTGCCCTTTCAAGAAGAGAAATCGACCCATTAAAGAGACGTGTCTCTTAATGTCATTATGTCGGCCTCAAACAAAAATGTCTTCTCCTTAGAAAATCACGACCTTCAAGGTCAGCTCTTTAATTAATACAAATGATGAATGGAAAATGAGGCGCCTCCTCATGTTTAAATATCTTAGAATAATTTGAATAGCCAAAGGCTATATTCAAATTTGTCTCTCCAAGTCGTGGCTGGAAGTAATTCTCCAGACGTTGAACATCAACACTCCCTCTCAGCTAGGGAGGAATACTTCCAACTGCATAAATCATATTACCTCATCGTGATGACAAACATCATGGCTACACCCATGTGTGAAAAGAAGCATATCACCTCATCGTGATAGCATATCACCTCATCATGATATCAACCATCATGGCTACACCCATGTATGGTATGTACAAGTGCTCATTACTCAAAGTAATGTAGTCACCTCATCGTGACGTTCACCATGGCTCTCCCAGAGGGTGAAAACACAAGTACAAGAAAATCATCACGGACTCTCTCACGTGATGTTGTCATGGAGTCACACATATGACATCCACCATGGCTCTCCCAGAGGGTGGAAACAAGGGCTTTCACCTCAAATCTCTCTCAAAGAGAAATGCATTAAAGAGGATCACTGATACTGAAACATCTTCTCAGCTAGAGCTTGATTCTCTACCATACCAAGCTTGTCTCGAAAGTACACAAACTTTATCCTAGAGAGAGGCTTGGTGAGAATGTTTGTCGTCTGCTCATCAATGCTGATATACCTCAACTGAATTGCTTTCCTCAATACCATATCTCTGATATAATGGTATTTGATCTCAACATGTTTAGTTCTATCATGAAACACAAGATTGACAGAAAGCTTCACACAGCTCTGGTTATCACAATGAATGATAGTAGGCTCCATTGACTGTCCAAACAATCCTACAAGGAGCTTTCGAAGCCACACTGCTTCTCGAGCTGCCACACAAGCTGCAATATACTCGGCCTCTGTTGTACTCAATGCCACTGAAGATTGCTTCCTGCTACACCAGGATATCATCGCAGACCCCAAACTGAAGCAACATCCAGAGGTACTGTTCTGATCAGTAACACACCCTGCCCAATCAGAATCAGTATAACCATGCAGCTTCAAATCCACACCTGAAGAATATCTCAACCCATATCCAACTATGCCACGCAAGTATCTCAAGATATGCTTTGCTGCAACTAGATGTATTTGCCTTGGATCATACATGAACTAACTAAGTGCACTCACTGCATAGCAAATATCAAGTCTAGTGTTAACTAGATACATCAACGATCCAATCAACTACCTGTACAACGTGGGATCTACCTGTACAACGTGGGATCCACCACATCTGAACTAGTTGCAACCTCTTTCAACTTATGCAAGTTGGACTCCATAGGCGTAGACATGGATTTACAATCCATTATACTGAATCTCTTCAGGATGTCAATGGTGTACTTCCCTTGACTTAGAATCATCTCATCTGGCTTTTGCCATACTTCTAGACCAAGGAAGTAATGCATGAGACCAAGATTCTTCATTTCAAATTCAGAAGCTAACTCCTTGCATTTGATAATTAGTTGCTCTTCTCCAGTAAGAATCAAATCATCAACATACAAAACCAAAATCAATGCTTTGCCATTAATTACCTTAAAATATAGGTTAGAATCAGCATCATTCTTAGAGAAGCCCAAGCTTGTTAGGTAACGATCAATCCTTTTGTACCAAGCACGAGGAGCCTGCTTAAGGCCATACAACGCCTTCTTCAACCTACAAACATGAGACTCCTTCCCATGCACCTCAACACCATCAAGTTGCTCAATATACACCTCTTCCTCGATTACACCATTCAGAAATGTTGTCTTTACATCCATCTGGTGAATCTTCCATCCTTTAGACGCAGCAATAGCAATGATGGTCCTGACAGAAGTATAACGAGCAACAAGAGCAAATGTTTCTTCATAGTCAACTCCCTCTTTTTGTGAGAATCCTCTAGCCACGAACCTAGCCTTGTATTTCTCAATGCTCCCATCAGTCGCATGCTTGATCTTGAAAAGCCATTTAGAAGATACCACTAACTTGCCTTCGGGTCTAGATACGATGTCCCAAACATCATTTTTAAGAATGGACTGATACTCTTCAAACATAGCATCTTTCCAAACTTGTTGACTAGAAGCTTCCTCAACACTAGAAGGCTCGGACTCAATAATCTGACTCATCAAGGCTACATAACTGGAGAACTTATGAGGTCTCTTACTTTCTCTGAAAGTTCCTCTTGGGGCTGCAAAACTTTCTACCTCCTGCATTGTTTTCCTAGC
The DNA here is from genome assembly GCA_007115665.2 of Sequoiadendron giganteum. NCBI lineage: Eukaryota > Viridiplantae > Streptophyta > Pinopsida > Cupressales > Cupressaceae > Sequoiadendron > Sequoiadendron giganteum. The sequence goes on along the minus strand of CM021107.1, from coordinate 257,313,306 downwards.
CCAAAAAGGCCTTTTTCTTCCAATCACAATATCTGTAGGCCCATCAGTAGGTTCCAAGGGCTCAACTGGATCATCTTCTTTAGGTTCTGGAGCCTCCCTCTGATTCTCAGGAACATGGTCAACTTCCATAACCTAAGGAGACTCTTCATCATCGATTTCCATATGAGTACCCTTGGATCTTCTGAACGCAACATCCTCTTCAAATGTGACATCTCTACTGATCTCAATTAACTTCTTACCCGGAATGTAGATTTTGTAGGCTTTTGATGTCTCACTGTAACCTACCAATATTTCCTTCATGCCAGAAGGTTCCAACTTTGTCCTCTTGTCCTTTGGTACATGAACATACACTGGACATCCAAAGATCCTCAAATGACTTAATTTAGGCTTCACCCCTGTGAATGCTTCTTCAAGTGTTATGTTCTCCAAGATCCGGTGGGGACTTCTATTTTGAACATAAACAGTTGTCCTGGATCCTTCAGCCCAAAGGGAGATTTGCTGATCTTGGTCATGAATCATGGCTTTGACTGCTTCCACAATAGATATGTTCTTCCTTTTAGCAACACTGTTCTGTTGAGGATTATAAGGAACGTTGAACTCCCTCTTAATCCTAGCTTCAATGCAAAAGTTACGGAAGCTAACGGAAGTGTACCCTCCTCTGTTATCGGATCTCAAGACTTTGATCCTTTTCTCGGACAAATTCTCCACCTGAGCTTTGAATTCTTTGAATCTCTCTAATACCTCCTCAGATTCTTTAGATTTCAAGAAATAAATCCAAGTCTTTCTAGAGTAGTCATCAATAAAAATAATGTAATACAAGAAACCACTCGAAGATGCAACAGACATTGGACCACATAAATCAGAATGAATAAGATCTAGAATACATTTGGATCTACTTTCACTACTATGAAATGGACCTTTTGTATTCTTACCCAAAGCGCAGCCTTTGCAAGTACCTTCATGCTCCTAGTTGAATTTTGGAAGGCCGGTGACCATCTTCTCCATGATAGGTAGAGCTCGAAAGTGAAGGTGAGCCAATCTTCGATGCCAAAGATCACACAAACTTGAAGAATCATGCACTAGAGCCTGAAGTGGACGAGTGCATAGTCTGTAGAGACACTCATGTCTAACTCCAATCACCTGAGCAATCTTGATGTTTGAGTTCTTTGTCCATATGAGAACTTTTCCTTCTGAAAATGCAACTTTGTACCCCTTGTCTTCCAAGGCTGAAATGGAAACAAGGTTTCTCTTGATGCCTGGAACAAATAGCACATCATTTAGCTGCAAGGAAATGCCAGAATCCAAGTGAAGAGAGGAGGTCCCAACTCCTTTCACAGAGTAACTTGCATCATCTCCAATAATGACTTGTTCACTAGAATCTTTCTCCACCAAATCAGATAGATGCTCCCTAAATCCGGTGATGTGGCGAGAGGCACCACTATCAATCAGCCAAGTGTTGGTGTCGGTAATTACATTGCTTGACAAGGCAGAATAGAATAGGTATTCACTTGAATCCTTCTGCGGAGAGATTTCATTAACATCTACAATGGAGGCCTGGTAGGACAGTCCTTTGCATAATGACCATGCTTGTCACATCGAAAACATTGGACTTTGGAGAGGTCCCTCTTCTTCTTGAATGCAGGAGCACCATCAGCTTCTTTATCTCTATTCCTTTTGAAATATCCTTTTTTTCCACCTTTCCCTTTCTTCTTGAAGGATTGAGTGCCAAGAACATGAATGTCTTCATTAGTGGAACTTTGACCAATACGTTTCGCAGCCAACCTAGACTCTTCTTGAATGCAATCAGCCCTCAAACGATCAAACTTGGGAAGTTTCAATCTTGCATTGATTCCTTGAATGTAAGACTCCCACGATGAAGGAAGACCATTAAGAGCCAACATGGTCAAGTCCTTGCTATCAACAATATGCCCAATGGAAGAGAGTTGATCTCTCAACTTAGTGATCTTCATGAAGTAAGCGATGACAGTTTCTCCTTTTGCCATCTTGACATGATGAAGTTGTTGCTTTACAGCTAAAGCACGGCTTGTGTTGTTGATTTCGTACATCTCCTCCAAGGTTTTAAACATCTCTCTTGCTGTCTTCAATTTGGAGACAATAGGAACAATATGGTCCTTTACGGAATCAACTAACATCTTCTTTGCCTTAATATCTTTCTTCTTCCATTGAACCTTTTCTTCCTCATCCGTAGGCTCGGGAGCTGTGCTCTCCACGAACTCTGCCAACTCACTTTCCTCCAAGGTGAGCATAATTTTGAATCTCCATGATGTGAAATTTGATGCTCCCTCAAGTCTGTCCTCGATCTTGAGACCGTTCACCATCTTGACGAACTGATAGAAGAGATCAAGAAGGTGAAGGAAAATAAAGAATATCGCTACAAGATAAATCTGATCAAGATCTTCTTCAAACCTGCTCTGATACCATGTTAGTTTTTATGATCAAATGTAGTGCACAAAAAATTAATTCAAAAAATCAGACAATAACATAGTAGATACCCTAGGAAAACCCTCCAACCTGAGGGAGAAAAGCCCAACCAATATATCTCTTAAATATTGATAGAATTAGAGCAGAAATCTGCTTACAACTCAGGCACAACACAATTTCGATTTGATACAATGAATGATAGCACCTCTCTAAGATGCCAGATACAAAAGAATATGTTTCTCCTTATGATCGATCTATTGTTACAGATGATGATCTACTGCTAGGTGCGAATCTCTTCTTCTACTGGGCGCGAACTTCTTCTATAATATGCGAACTAGTATCCTTCTTGAACAAATGAGTGATCACCACTCATATTTATATATGTTGGAGAGGAGAGGATGTGCCCTTTCAAGAAGAGAAGTCGGCCCATTAAAGAGACGTGTCTCTTAATGTCATTATGTGGGCCTCAAACAAAAACGTCTTATCCTTAGAAAATCGCAACCTTCAAGGTCGGCTCTTTAATTAATACAAATGATGAATGGAAAATGAGGCGCCTCCTCATGTTTAAATATCTTAGAATAATTTGAATAGCCAAAGGCTATATTCAAATTTGTCTCTCCAAGTCGTGGCTGGAAGTAATTCTCCGGACGTTGAACATCAACACAAATGACTAAAACTCTTCAATATGTTCAACGTCTTTGCCCTTTTACTCTTGCGACTATTCACCCAGATTGGAATAACAGGAAGAAACTTCAATAAATCCCACGTTCTGATGAACTCCTCCTGTAGACTGAAATCTCTGCTCAAAAATCAAACGCCTAGGGTTTCAGGAGTCCCATGGCTACAATAACAACACACCAATAGATAGCATCAAATAATAAACTCAGACTATGCAAATTGGATGCCAAGATACTAAACCCATAACCAGCTCAAACTAAACACCAATCATGGCCACCAAGATGGTAGAAGTAAAATGATAGGATTCTCTAAAAAACATTCAATCTGAATACCCAACTCAAAATGTAATTACTGCATAAGTAGAAGACATGTGTGATCTCCTCCACAAACCAGCTAGGGTGGATCTCTCACCATCGAAACTGTCACTAAAGATGAGGATTTCCATCCTCAACCAACTGCAAACGATAAATTGGAAACAATCCAACAGAGTCTCCTTAAATTATCAAATTCGTCCTGTCTAAATGAGAGCCAAAATGAAGTTTTATAGAGAGTGAGAGGGAATTAGGACAATTTTAGGTTTGAAAAGTTTTTTCCCTCCCAAAATCCAACACCCCCCTTATGAGCCTTATAAATTTCAATAAATTAAAATATCATATTCCTCCTTGGGCATCCTTGCTCATAAGGAAACTATTGTGCCTTATTCAGCCTTCTAAAACAACGTTAAGTTATCTCATTAGGCACCGAGGTACTTTTCGATGACCACCTACCCCCTCACTTAGGTTATATAGTTATTTTATAAAAATAACTTAAGTGACTGATAAAAAGAAAATATTAAATAATCCAACCTTAGGCTCTCCAATGCCACCATAGAAATAACACTGTTGAGAACACTATGGGCCTAAGACCAGTTTTTTCCCGAAATAGACTTACTATAAATAGCAATTGCTAAAAATAATAAGTACTCAACAAATATTAAACTGGCACAAAACATTAAAGCTCACCAAACAACTTCCACACACTACCCAAACAAGAAACCGTGCATTGCATTGCTGCGAAGACCAGTTACTAAATATAGTACTTAGTAAAAATAGTAAGTGAGTCAGAACTGAACTAGCCCAAAGAAGGACATCGAAAATGGGGACATTACAATCTGCCCTTCCCAAAGATTGATTTCCTCAAGCAATGTCAATACAACCCTGCAAACAACAATCTAATCCAAGCTAAAACCAAGAAAGATCCCTGGGTCCCAAGTCAACCTAAGAGATCTATAGCACCATCTGCTCAAAGCACTATCTTATGAGGTACCAACACAAGAGACCTCCTGGAAACCTCCTATAAGAAGAGTAATCCAATACTGCATAGGCTCGATCAATTCCTCAAAGAAATGCTCCCCGAAAGAACCAAACTGATGTGCCACAGGAGTAAACTCTAGAAAGTTAACACTGGCTCTCTCATCCCAAACGGCAGCTGAACTACAGAACAGTATGATCCCCGAGTTCCAAGTTAGTCTCAAAAAGGAACCACCATGTTGATGCTATGCTACTTTGATCATAACTGTCAAACCAATGTGCCCAAACTGCACTCCCCTATCCTGGACCTGTTGACGTGTGTTTTATGACAACGCCAGCACAGAATAAAATGTCCAACGGTCACTCTATTCTCTCTTGATCAAAATATTCCGCATGCTAAGATTGCGTGAAAGTTCATGCATTCAACTCCAAGGTTCCTTTTATTGCGAATAGACTCAGTTGGTTGATGTGAACATGCTGGGTATTCCAAGGGGACTTACATAATTGTTCAATTTTCTTGTCAAGTAGATGAAAGGTTTTGACTATGATGCTCTGATATTTGAACTGACCGGGAAATACTGAATTTAAAGGGGGTAGGGATAGGGAGTCTACAATCTATTTCTAAGGGTGGAATGCAAAGACAAGGTCTGGCAATCTTCAAACCAAAACTTTGTTTCGTCTCCCCTTTGGACAACTCTAACAAAGTTGGTGCAATTTTCAAAGGACGGATAAGATGTTCAAATCGTGGTTCAACATACACACCCCTTCACAACGAAGCAAGTGGATATATAAATCACAACCGAAGTTAGGTACTGAAATTTCAGTTGACCACGCAAAGGCAGACTTACCGTCAGCAAGCCTGCTAGTGGTATGGATATAAGAAGATTTGCTCAACCCAACGCCACATTCCACATTTAACACTACTTGCATAAAAACAAAGCCTACTTTATTCTACTCTACTTGAATCGGAAAGATGAAAAGATCTCGTCAACTACCCACAATGCAAGATAGAATCACCAATCAATGAAAATCCTTATATCATGAGTCTTACATAACAATCTTTTACAAAAAAAACCTTCAAAGGGAAAGTCTTTCTTTCCTTTCCAAACTAAGCTAACTCCTAGCTCTACTTTAACTTCTATCTAGCTCAACTCTATCTCTGATATCTGTCTAACTCTGATCTATCTATCTTACAAATGAGGGGGGATACCCCTTTTATATCTAGCCTAGTCCAGTGGACGACTTAGATTCAAATACAATGGAAGGCCCGGATCGAGCCACCTAAGCCCTGATTAGGGTTCTTGCCCTAAAAACCACCACTGAGAGGAGTGGGGTAATGAATGCGTCCAAGATTCTCCACTCCTCATCAATGAACCACTATCCGCCATCAATGCACATCGTCTCCTTCCAGAAGATCATCATCCAAAAGGGTGTTTCCCTTCTCCTTCTCACTAGCTGCAAATCTGATGAACCTGTCCAATACTGCCTCAACTTCCTGATCCGAAATGGGAGGAATGTGATCCAGCTGAAATTCTAAAACTGTAACTGTTTGCCCATGTCGAGCACAAGATTTCTTCTAGGCAATAAGGGCGTCCTGGGTGTTCTGTATAACGCTGGAGAACGTAGAAGTGTTCTCGAAATCATCCTGTGTGAAGGTCTTCACCTCAGAAAAGAATGGTGTTAGCCTGCTCCTCAATCCGTCTGCAGTTACCTCTTCAGAAGTTAGCCTCCTGGCAAAGATTGCCTCCAATGTGTTGAGGACTCCATCCAAGATATTTGTCATGGCTTTTCTAACCCTGACAGAATCTGCCTCTAATGCATTGTAGAATCCTCGGCCAGTAACTATTGAAGAATACCATCTGGCGAAGTCGTATCTATCCCCCTACTGAATTACACCTCCCTCGACCAAAACCTGTAGAGGTATGCTCATCAAAGCCCCTAAACGAAGAACAACTCTCGTTTGATAGATACGAGCCTCTCCCCAAGCATGGTTAACTGCATCCATCCTAGCCATAATATCGGAGGCTTGCCTATAGGCGTGTGCAAGATCCTCCATAAACTTTCCTGTTTCATCACGGACACTGGCAACCCATTTGTCTGCCTATTGTGTCATTCTCTTCAAATCTTCTAACCCACTGATTGATTCCCTGGAAAACTCAGCTGGAAGCTCAATTGCCGGATTCTCTTGCCCACAAGGACGGGACAAGTGCTGCACGTAGCCAATCAGTGTCTTGTGCTCTACCTTCAATTTTTTGTATTTGCCCTCAACATAGGACAATCTATCTTTGAGTGCTCGATAGGAATTATCGCACTCCTCAACCACTTGTGCTCCAGTAGGGCGGCCAAGTTCCATGGTTGTAATCACATAGTTTTCTGGAACGGCCTCGTCCCGATCACACTCTACCCTAGGCACTGCCATATGCAAAGTTCGGATCCATCCTCATCTGTTGATATTTTAGAGAACTTCCTGGCCTTCTTCTTCGCTGGAGGTGCACTGATCCTCTGTAACAACTCCTCCATCTCGGCTGCAAGATCAGTCTCATCTACAGGGTCACGTCTCATCCTATCCCTTAGCCATTCCGGCACCTCCTACCGCATATCTGATATAACAAAAGGCTGCTCAACCTCGGCCTCTATCTCATGAACTTCTTCTCTGCCATCGTTCCGACGAGGCTTATCATCATCTATAGGCTCAGTGTCTCCCGAGCTCTGGGCATCCTGATCTGAAGTAGCATCATCCTCGAGAGCTACCTCAATCTCATGCTGAAACTGAGTATCAGTGGCCATCCCCTCATCTGTCTCTTGCTGATTTTCTTGCAGATTATCTTCTCGGGGCATGTTGATGCTCTGGCCCACTGATTCCCTACGAGGTGGCTGACTTTCCACTTGTACTGCCTGTTCTGCCTGCAATCTCTCCCTCTGATCAGCAAACAATGATACCTCCAGCAAACTTGGAGAGTTTGCCTGAGACGGCGTATGCAAGGACTCCTCAACTACCAAAGGCTCAGGTCGAACTGGCTCTTTTCCTCTAGGCTCTGGAGTTTGATTACTCTGTATCCTCTAATTAGTTGTCGGTGATCTGTTATCTCCCATCAAATTATACGTGAGGGGAATTGATCTTCCCTTGAGTCGGCTGACATGCCTCTCTACCCAACTCCGTGTAAATGTCAAGACTAGGATACAAAGTGTATCCAAGTCGGTAATCTCCGACTCTGACCAATCGGGGAGTGGTAGAGGTGTATCCCTCACTGTCGTGTAATCATCCTGTACAACATTTATGTCCTCTTCAATCTGATCCGGTACTGGGACAATCTCGCACTCCCTGATCATTACCAACGATATCCGAGAGAACATTCTCTTCCTGATCTCAATCTCATCCACTGCACTCGCCCAAAAGTCTTCGATCTGTGCCTTGTGCCTGAACTCTTCTGACAATATCCATCTGATGTCCCTGTGGGGATCGTAGTAATGTCTGCTGGTGTGGTAGGAAAAGTGGAGGAATTGGAGCTCGTTTTCTGCCTCCCTAGCTGCTTGTAGTGACAAGCAGATTTCATCTGAATTTCCCATGGTAATTGGGAATCCAAGTCCACCTTTCTTTTTCTTCTTCTGAATCTTATCATAGGCAATAAGTTGCCTAGATATTTCCAGCATCACTATTCTGTTTGTGGGATACCGGGGCAATCTATAAGGATAAGAAGAAAATCTTTGCAGCCTTATGTAGGTAAACTTCGGAAATTGGATAAACCAACATCCGAACTTCTCAATCAATTCTTGTGCTTCCCTAGATATTCTGTGATGGGTTCTTTGCTGCAAGGTCCTTGTTATGTGCATAGTAAAGGCGTCATTGACCCTTTTGTAATTGGTGGTGCTTGTTAGATGCAACTGTGGACAAGCCTCATGCATCTTAAATTGATGGGAGCCACACCCGATTGGTTCCTTATAGGAAATCCCCCTGTACTTCGTCATGCGAGCCAGCATGTAGACAATGTAAGAGCCCATGTAAAATGTTTTCGTTCTCCTCACGCCACGGAGCTGCTCATGTATGCTATCACTGATCATCAGTGCCCAATCCATGTAATCTTTGCCTTCTAGCACCAAGTTGACAAAATAAAACATCCAAGGTTCAAAGATGAACGCTTAGGGGCATCCTCCAACTCTGCTCAACATCATTATCAGATCAATAAACTCTTGCCTCAAATCCTCTGAGACTATCTGTTTGGGTAATTTTGTACAAGTTGGCTTGGGTTTGATCATCCACCTGGTATTTATCAAATCAGCACACCGGTCTATTGTGGATGAGTACATCCTCCCTGCCCTTTCTTTTGTTTTATATATCATCTTCTCATGGACTACAATCCCAAATGCCTCTCCGATTGCCTCTGGTGTCAGGTTAGCCAATACCTTGCCATCTGGCGAAGTGATTGTCCTCTGCTCTGCATTGTAGTGGTGGGCGCATTCCATGATGAGTTCTGGACACCGGATAGTTGGTGGAAAACTGGCAGCTGCATACAGTCCACTTCTAACAATATTGTGCGAGGTAACTAATGGGTGGTGGCCTCCAGTCCCCATTATCCTTCTTCTGAATGCCTCCAGGTTGAACGAGCCCAAGTTTGTGTCAACCAGCTTGCCTAACTTTGATGAGAATTTTGACTCCAGCAAGAAGGACTTGCTCAATTTCTTGATCACTACTTGTCTTGATGTGCTTGCTTTTGCGGATTCAGTGTGGTTCCCTCTGCCTGCAGCTCTTTTTCTTGATTCAGCCATTCTCAACACTCTTGTTTACTTCCACATTTTTAGAAGTCTCTATGAAATTTCTGTACTTGCAGCAGTTATGAAACTTCTCTTCAAATTCGTATTTCTCCTCCAAAATGTACTTTCAGCAATTTGCTTGTTTCTCTTAAATGCGTTTTCAGCAAGCCTGGGAACTTGTATTGCAGCAATCTCCAAATGTCTAGACTTAATTTTGTGCCTCAGCAGGCAAATGAAACCTCCTCACAAAGTCGTACCTTCTCAACAACTGCAGTCTTAGCACATCAAATCGTACCTCCTCAGCAATTTCCAGACTTCTCAGCAACTTGGGACTTCTCCAAAAACTCGCACTTCAGCAGCTTCAGCAACTTCAACCTCTTGCCAGGTCGTACTTCTCAGCAACCTCCAGCTCTCAAGTCGTACCTCTCAGCTTCCTTCACAAATTCGAACTCTTCCAGCAACTCGAGAATTTTTTATATCTTTGCAAACTCGTACTTCAGCTTCAGAAAATGCTCTGCATTCAGCAACTTGTGAGGAGAATGAAGAGGACTCGGAATATTATAGCCAGGTCGAGATCCAGTAGAGGCTATACTTAGCACATTTTTGAATTCATTTTCCCTCTCTTTCCCAGTCGTAACACTTGTCATCTGAAGCATCAAAATCTCAAGCTTCTAAAATTATGAATTTCATCATCTCTGCACAGGCCTGCCTCATCGCATTGCCTTGCTTAAAACATTAAATCACTCACTTCCTTGAACAATTTCGAATTATCTGGCTAAGTCACTTATCTCATCCTTGCCTTGGCAAAAGAATTATCCTGTTCAATCTTCCAGCGCAACATCTCATTCATTTTATTTGTTTGCCTTAGAGAAATTCTTCAAATTTGCCTTAGGAATTTTATCAAAATAGGCACTGGGCAAAATATCCACCGAAACGATGTGAACAAGGCGTGCAGTAAGTTTGAATCATCTCTTAATCGAAAACGTTCAATACCCAGAAGAAAATTATTTTCAGCACTCATCGTTTTCATGTGTATCCGGACGAAAGGGTACTTTTAATTTTTATTATTTAAAAATAATAAAATGGCTAAGGTTTATTTCTCTTCACTCCGGACGTCTTCCACACATGCAATCTCCAGTTTCTCTACCTTGGCATTATTCTTTGATTTTCTCCTGAAGAATTTTCCCTCTGCTTGGCATGTATCATCTTGCCTCTAGAAATTCTAGCATCATCTCCTAGGCGTATTTCTTACCTTTGAAAATACCTTCGAAAATTATTTTAAATTTAATCATCTTACCCTTGAAGGGTGCATTTGGGTATGTCTACTTCCATTTTATCCTCTACGCCTTAGCAAATATTTGCCTTAGGAAATATTTCTAGGAAATTCATTTCAGATTACCCATGAGGGCGCACTTCACCTTGTGCATCAACTTTCACCTTAGGCTCATATAGCCTAGGCAACTTCCATTCTTGGGCGCAAATAAGGGTGTGAGGAGGAATTTTCCACACCCATGGTGACCCTTCACCTTCCTTGGGCGCATATTGCATGGTGGGCTTCCACTTCCAAGCGCATTTCATATGTCAAGAGGGAGACTTCTTTACCTTGGCGCTTTTTCTTTCACCTCTCAACGTTTTACCCCCCCATGGCCTCTCCTTTGAGCGCATTTACCATGGGTAAGAGTAACTTGTGGGCGCATTTGCCTTGGGTAGGAGGAATTTCCCACGCATTTCATGACCTTTCACCTTCCTTGGGCACATTTCACCTTGATAGCTTCCATGTTTGGGCGCATTTGAGGGGTCCTCAAGGAATTTCTATGCCTTAGTGAATTTTGTCATGCCTTTGCCTCATGTGGGCGCATTTGACCCCTGCGCAAGGAAATTTTGGGCGCATTTAGCATATGCCACTTCCATTTCAACCTCTTGAGGGCGCATATGAGGGTGTGTGAGGGAAATCCCATACTTAGAATATTTTCTCCATACCTCAGGCGCATTTGATGTGTCTCTATGCCAGTTATCACTTATAAGTTTCCAACGCCCTAGCCATGCCTTGGCTTTCTATTTTTAGCAAACTCGGAGAAATTAGGGTTTCCTTGCATTTCATCCCGTTGTGAGCTGGAGCTAGCGTGGCTGTGCCTCCACTTGGCCTTGCTACCCTGTTCATACCTTATCTGGCACAGCACATACTATTTTTAGCCATTTGCTATTTTTAGCAAACCCTAAAATTGATCAATTTATGCATCTCTGTCTGCTCTAAAATTCGTTCCACTTGTTCATGATGCTGTGAGTGACTTATTCATACTTGCCTCTGGCGATGACGTGCTATTTATAGCCATGAGATGACTTACTAAAAATAGTAAGTATTCAGATCGTGCTCAAATTTTGCCAGTAGACAGCCTAAAAGATGTTGATCATGGTGGTATGCCTCGTTTTGATACCTTTGCACTTTGTCCATCTATTTTTAGACATAGCAGGGGAAACCCTAATCTGATTTGCATGTGCTCCGGACTACTCCCGATTGCTCCTAATTGCTCCCGATTGTCACCCTACTCGCTGGACTGGAGTGTTGGGTAACTTTTGGGGTGAAACTACTATTTATAGTAAGTGTCTAGAAAGTGGTCAACCGGATGTCGGATGAGTTTGCATGTCACAGTGCCCGTGGGATCTCAAAAAACCCAGAAAAACCCAAAAAACTGGTCAACATGAGGGCACTGGCTAAAAATAGTAAGTCCCTGAAAACTAATCCATTCTGCTTGCATGTCATACCACTGCGAAGCTCTTGCAAAACCCACAAGGGATTTTCGGACATGCACTGAAAAACACTGCATGCAAACCCTAAAAATAGCCTCTGAAGGCTGAACTCTGAAAGTCACCATCTCGGTTGGCATGTTATACCACTGCGGAGGTCTCGAAAAACCCAGATCAATTCTCCAGTCATGCATCGGAGAATCGTACGTTTAAGCCCTGAAAATGGTCTCTGAAGGCTGAACTGCTAAAAATAGCCAGTTGTCTGAATCTGTTCAAATTTCTCATGTAGGTGCTTGGAAGCTACCTGGATGTGCTGAAGTAGTTAGAATCCCGAAATTCTGAGGAAAAGACCTCAAATTAGGTACTTACTAAAAATAGTAAGTTGTCAAATTTCAGCAAGATTTCAGTGGGATCCTGTCTTGAGCTTTCTGACTGTACCGCTACACTTAGATTTTACCTTGATAACTCGATTTGACCTCAAACAAGCCTGAAGGATAGGAACCCTAATTTTACAGACTTAGTCAATACTTTAACCTAGGTCAAACGGGACGTCCCCAGAAGGACAAAAGAATCAAAGATAGAGAGAACCAAAGCCAAAAGACCAGAATGGAGCAAAAATTAGGGGGTCCCCATCTTGAATGGGGTGATGTGTGAAAAAGTCACAACAGGACCCCCAAAGAGTAAAAATCATCAAAGCCCATATTGAAGTACCTGAAAGGATTGAAGTCAATTCCATGAAATATATCCTACCAAGGCAACTCAAAGAAGACCACATCAACAAACTCACTATCAATCACAATCCTAGGCAGCATAAAAAATACCCTACTCAACCATAAAAAATAAACCCTAGCATCATACCTCATGATGCCCCAAATATGAAGCAAGTCGGTCACTGCCACATCTCTGAAATCTGCTAACCAAGAAATGCCTCTGCCATCGCAAACCGAAACCATAGCATCAACACTTAACCCCAACTGTCAAAAGAAAGGTTTTGAACACACCAACACACCCAAACCACTGCAATCATTAAGACATCATCTGAAATAATGCATATCATCTCCATGAAGTAACTACAGTGAGCATCACTCACCAGAGTGGAAGCAATTAATGAGTGAACTATGTCCAGAAAAACACTCACAGCTAGCTGCCCAAAAGCTTGCCAAAACTGAAAATCAGTCTGCTCATAAAAAGATGTCACCATAACCAACGAAAAAATGTAAGGGCAGCAGTAATCAAACTGAAATCCCATTGAAAACATAAGAGAGATGAGTATGGAGATTGCAACAAAATCATCTCCTAAGATCAAATCACCTCTGCCATCCAACCCCAACCATGAATTATTCAACTGCCAAACTGAAGAAACCATCCAACTCATCTGCAGATCTGAATTCGAAGTCATGTACAAGCTGATTGGAAAGTGGGCAGTGGTACTAATACTAGATGTTGACCCACTACTCCAATCTTGAGACAACACCTCATGACTGGGAACTGCACCTAGGTCCCAAATCTTGTAATCAAATCCACTCTCATCACTGAAATTAGTTAGGTCTTCGTCATCCAACTCGAAAAATGGATTATCATGAGCCAAATCAGCATACCACTCAAATAAAGGATTATCAACCAACTAATGATTATCCTCAACTCCAAAATCAGACCAATCCTCCTATTGATCCAAACCTCTATTTCCTGATTTTTTAGGACAATGTGCAAGATCATACTCCTTCATTACCTGTTTAATCTCCTTAGCCTTTTCTCTGTTCTTCTGCTCTATAAAATGTTGAGCCTCATAGAGCTGATAATTTGCTTCAAGAAGTGCCCCTTGGACACTTTCCAAAGCAAGCTTCGTAGAATTAAGCTCAATGGTGAGCTCGCTAACCTCTCCCTTTAATTGCTCAGTCAAAGACAAAGTCTCATCTGCAAACTTGGTGGCTATATCTCTATCATGCATCATGGGTAAGTAAGTTGTTTTAAATTCTTTCATAGAGCTCTTCATTGTTCGCAAATCAAAAAATGAGATATTATGCTCATTTTGCCCTCTCGATGCACTTTGAATTATGTTTTCCACATGCATATGTTTGTTTTCCACATGCATATGCACCTCATTTTCAGCGGATACCAAGAATTGTCTTTTCCAATCATGATCAAACAAAGGTGATGAACTGCTGTTATGTTGCATGTTAAATCAAAATTAGACTTATGCTTGTCATCAGAGTCTCCAAGGCTGTCCCAAATCACCTGTGTCTCTCCCTTATTAACCCCAATAGTGAATTGTGAATCCAAATCAACCAAACTACAAGGTCTCTGCTCAAAATCAGCTACCTGCAATGTTAAATCAGATTCCTTTTCAAGATTGAAAACATCACTATCGATGCCATCCTCTATGCATAGCTCTCGGGATGAAGTAAGGACATCACTACAATCAAAAAGAAATTCATCCCAATGTGGATCCTTGTCATACTTAGGTGCCAACACACCCAAATCCCATGTGTAGAAAGGTTGATAACTTTGTTTAGAGAATAAGTGTTCACTATGCTCCTCATGAGTAGTTGCCTTTCTGAATAAGTCACTCTCCAACTCATTATGACTGAAATCATCGTAAGCATTTCTCTCCATAGGCTTGGTTTGGTAGTCTAACCCAAAACCACCAATGTCACCATTACCCACATGGAGTAAAAAATCATCTTTATTAGCAGATTCGAAGACATCATCTCTTTTGTTTTCAACATGCCCATCATCAAAAGGTATCTCAACTTCATTGGATAGCTCTAAGGGTGTATACACGGCTGTTGTTTCGTCAATTCCTTCATGCACAACCTCATCTATAGCAGTTGCATGCATGACCAAAGAGTCATCCTGAGGCTCCATCTCACAACCATCAAGCTTCAAAGCAATCACTTCATCTGATTTTCCTGCTATGAACTTCTCTTCAACCACCTGCTCTTCATTGAATGCATAAGGTTTCAACTTAGCCACATCTTTAAAATGAAGTTTTGGATCCTTCTTATCAAACCTCTCTATGAGTCTCTCAGTAAACTCAGTATAAGATGTACTCTGAGCATGCCCCATTATGATCATCCCATGATGCCACCACTTATGTGCAACTCCATCAAGGTGCATAGTAGCATATTTTATGGATTCTTCTTTTGGCATGGGGTTTAGATTGAAGTATGTGCCCACCCTTTAAACCCATGCTCTCGCTGAAATCTCACTGAACCCATCAAAATAAGGAAGGATAAGTTTTCCAACTTCCCTTCGTAAGTCATTATGATGCTCTCTATTGCCCCTGTTGGGCATGTGCCTCATCCTGAGATCTATATAATCTCGAAGTGATATGTCATGCTGGAAACCAGGCCCTGCATCAATCCAACCCTATCTAAATTGATCTTGCAACTCAACTAAGGTAAGCTCTCGATTGGGTTGTGCCTCTACTCTTGGTGGAAATATAGGCATAAGAGGCCTAGCCATGGCTGCCCTACTGTTTTGATTGGCTGCTCCACGCTGACCCATGTTACTTCCTTGCCCATTATTGCCTTTGTTACCTTCATTGTTGACTCCCAATCGATTCAATCCCTCCACCAACTATGCTAGACGCTGATTTGTTTCTTGGTGTCCTCTAACCATTGCATCCAAGAGAAGCATCATTCGATCTGGTTCAACATTTTCTCTTCCAACTTATTCACCCCTATCACCCATGTTCTTTGAACTGGCTGATCCAACTGAATGTGTTACTGAGTGTTCAGAGGGCCAACATTTCCACAAATCCTCTTCACGTTTTCCGAGTCTCTCACAATACATTCTTTCTTGGTCACTAATGCTCATAGATTTGTGTCACCCACTAGTTGGCAGGATGATTTGGGCTTTGATACCACTGTAATAACCCACCCCTTTTGCAAGATATTTTTTGCAATTAATTCAATTTGTCAAATGTTCCATTTTGACTAATAGAGTCCATTGCAAAGCAAACAATATAATGGTATTTCAAGTAATGCTTGAATCAACTCAAAAAAATAAGACTTATAACTTCATTCTTTCACCTCATTTTGACATACATAAATGTTGATGCACGTTACAAACTTCAGATTTCTCATGCCAAAGAATGGCAGTGCACATATTTCATAAGTGGACAATCAACATTGCAAACTCAATACGAACTTTCACTCTATAGTAGTCCAATTTGTAACAGTAATAGGAAATGACTTTCAGTTCTATACCAGACTGCTAAGGCAACATTTTATTCATTTCCTATAGTTTGAAACAACCCAGTTTGCTTACAATTGGGCACGGCTAGCAAACACAATAATAAAGTTTGAATACAACAAGACAAAAAACTACAGTTTACTCAAACTTGGGACTATTTCGCAGGTCTGGAAATTGATAACAACAGCTAATAAAATGCTTGTGACCTTGAGTTATGTCCACATTCAGCATCTATGGATCCCCTACAACCTCAACAAGAGCCCAAAACATGTACAGAACCTCACGTACAGCCAAAACTCTATTGTGAATGAAGCATCAATAGTGTGCTTGATCTGAGATACCAACACCAACTATAGATGGACTCACGTCCCTCCCAATATGCTAGTACATCCTCCTTTTAGCCCCATGTGATAGCTATCAGGTGCGCCAGGAAGAGATATGCAAAGTTCGACCTTCTTCAGATGACCAGAAATTTTCGATATGTTCAACGTCTTTTCCCTCTTACTCTTGCAACTATTAGCCCAGATTGGAATAACAGGAAGAAACTTCAATAAATCCCACGTTTTGATGAACTCCTCCTATAGACTGAAATCTCTGCTCAAAAATCAAACGCCTAGGGTTTCAGGAGTCCCACAGCTACCATAACAACACACCAATAGATAGCACCGAATAATAAGCTCAAACTATGCAGATTGGACGCCAAGATACTAAACCCATAACCAGCGCAAACTGAACACCAATCATGGCGACCAAGATGGTGGAACTAAAATGATAGGATTCTTTGTAAAACCTTCAATCTGAATACCCAACTCAAAATCCAATTACCGCATAAGTAGAAGACCTGTATGATCTCTTCCACAAACCAGCTAGGGTGGATCTCTCACCACCAAAACCAACGCTAAAGATGAGGGTTTTTGTCCTCAACCAGCTGCAAACAATAAACTGGAAACAATCCAACAGTGTCTCCTTAAGTTGTCAAATCCATCCTGTCCAAATGAGATCCAAAATGAAGTTTTATAGAGAGTGAGAGGGAATTAGGGCAACTTTAGGTTTTAAAAGCTTTTTCCCTCCCAAAATCCAACGCCCCCTTTTATGAGCCTTATAAATTTTAATAAATTAAAACATCATATTCCTCCTTGGGCGTCCTTGCTCATAAGGAAACTATTTTGCCTTATTCAGCCTTCTAAAACAACGTTAAATTATCTCATTAGACACCAAAGTACTTTTCAATGACCACCTACCCCCTCACTTAAGTTATAAAGTTATTTTCTAAGTTACTGAATCGTGGGTCTGAGGGCAACGATTCCAGAGACATCTCGATTCAGAAACGGAATCAATTACGAAACGGGTTGGAATCGCACAGGAAACAGATTTTTCACTATGGGTACGATTCCAAATTCGTGTGTCATTTCGAGTCAATTCCGCCGCTGCCGTGGCATTTCAAAAATGTTTTTTGACTGATTCCAACTTTTGATTTGACGTTTACATCGAATGAAGCAATTTTTTAGGGCAAAACTGCAGACTTAAACACTCATTTCGCAACGCCTTAACTTTGTTCGTTTTTCTTTTCATTCACAAAAAAAAAAGCGCCCTACAAAAACGAGAACACTACTCGACTTGCAAAAAGACGCGGCCGGTAAAAGGAGGTAGACACGACCAGGAGGAGGAAGACACGACCAGGAGAGACGACCCAAAGACAACCTTGCAGGCCTGCCTGCACAAGAAAACATCGCACGCGCAAGGTAGGGTTTATTTATTTTTTCGTTTATTTTTTTTTCCTCCAAAGTCTTGTGAAATCTGTTTGCAAATTTTTTTATTTATAATTTTATAAGTCTTGAGTCTGTAGAAATTACAATATTTTAAATCTTTTGGATATTTAATATTTTAGTCTTAGATATTTATAATTGTTTTAGATATTTTAATTTTTTTAAATATCATGTAATTTGTAAACAATATTTATAGTTTATTAAATTATTTTGATTTACATTTTTTAATGTTTTAGTATTGCTTCATAATTTTCACATATAGAATAATTTAAAATTTAAAATTAATATATATAATTATATTTTTTTTAAATAAAAATAATATAATCTCATAATATAAATATATACAATTTAATATTTTATTATTTTACTTAGAATTTTACATTTTTTAAAATATTATAATTATATAATTTTATTTATAATTTAATATTTAGATTTTTAATTTAGCATTTTAGATAATAAGTTTCTTATTTAATTAATTAAGTTTATCAAACTTTTTTTAACAATTTTAAAATTTAAAATTGCTACTTGCAGGTTTATCATGGCAGACAGTTCAGCTTTCGTTGGCAATACTAATCCCTCATTCAAATTTGACCCAGCTTCACCATTATGGAGACATGTACAAATAGTAGAGCAAGTTCGAGGTGGGAAGACATGTGTTTGGATATGCCCCGGGTGTGAAAAGAAACACAGTAGTTCCTACAGCTGGGTGAAAGCGAATTTGTGTGGAGTTACTGGGAAGGGAATTAAACCATGTCCAAGAAAAAATAAAGTGTCTGTACCATCTCACATAACAGCAAGATATATTGCAGAGCAAGAAGAAGCAAATGAAAGGGTTCAAAATAGAACGGGGCATCCATTGAGTACAAGAAGGGGCTCAAAGATGCCATCTACTTCATCTCACACACATATTGGTCGTCCTGACATTGTAGTAGAAAGTCATCCATTTTTTAGAGCAATTGAAGTTGAAAATGTCAATGAGGCTAATGTTTCGAAGAGAGCAAAGGGACCGTTGGAGAAAGCATTTAATAATGATGCAAGACAGCTTGCTGACCAAGCCATTGGAAGATGCCTCTATGCAAATGGTATCTCTTTCAATGTTGTTCGATCACCTTATTAGCAAGGCATGATAAGAAAAGCAAATGAAGCTCCAAAGGGGTACACAAGTCCAGGTTATGAGAAGGTGCATACCACTATATTGTCAAAGGAGGTAAAACATATAGAAGATGTATTATATCCCATCAAAGCCTCATGGAAAGAAACAAGTGTGTCTATTATTTCTGATGGATGGAAGGATGCAAGAAATAGACCATTGATTAATTTGATTGCAATGTACCCTAAAGGGGCAATGTTTCTAAAGGCTATGAATTGTGAGGGGCAAGTAAAGGATGCACAATTTATTGTTGACATCCTTATACAGTGCATTAATGAATTGGGGCCTCAAAATGTTGTCCAAGTTGTAACGGACAATGCGAAGAATTGTAGAGCTGCTGGTATGATAATTGAGTCACGATTCCGACATATATTTTGGACACCTTGTGTCGTGCATCCCCTCAACCTCATGCTGCAGAAGTTGGGTATAAAAATAGATTAGATCAAACAAATCTATGCTGAAGCTGAAGAGATCCAAATGTTCATAACAAATCACCACATGTCGCAAGCTATCTTTAGATCATTCTCGCGACTAGAGCTACTGAAGGTAACTCAAACATCAAACATTGCATTTTTTTAATGTTATGTTTTACTTCAATAATTTATTTAAAATACATATATATATATATATATATATATATATATTGATTTTAATTATTTACCTTTTATTTTCAAATAGGTGGCTGAGACTAAATTTGCATCCAACACAATCGTCTTGAGATGACTTGTGAAGGTGCGAGAGCCGCTTTTTGCTATGGTCATTAGCCAATCATGGTCTATATGGAGGCAATCAAACAGTGATAGGGCAGTAAATATAAAACATAAGATTCTAGATGATATTTGGTGGGATCGGGTGGAATATCTTCCTACTTTCACCGAGCCCATATTGAGCATGATACGCTTTACTGACATGGATAATCCATGCTTGGGGGAGCTTTATGATGGCATTGACTCAATGCTTGAGAAGATGAAAAGCATCATATGTGCAAAAGAGCAAGATCCTGAAGAAACCTTCTTCAAAGAGGTGCATGCAATTTGTGTTGACCGGTGGAACAAAATGACTACCCCACTCCATCTTCTTGCCTTCTCATTGACTCCCAAATTTTACAGCCACCAAATCCTTGCTATACCAAACAGATTGCCACCATACCGTGATATAGAAGTCAACGATGGGTTTAGTAAAGCTCTTGTTAAACTCTTCCCTGATACTGAGATGGAAGATGTAGTTTCAAGTGAATTTGCTAGCTTTTGTGACTCTAATAATCATACTCCTGCTGCTATCCGTGACAAATATAAGAAAGATGCTCACTCTTGGTGGTACCTCCATGGCTGCAAGATGCCACACCTACAAGTTCTTGCAATAAAAGTCTTATCTCAAGTAAGTTTTAACTTTTTAAGTTTTATCATTTAAAAATTTAAAACTAAAATGCGTTATTTTCAAATTTGAAGTTTGATTTACAATTTTTCTTAATTTAACAACTCTAATGAGAGCTCCCTTTGCTTCAATAGGTTGCTAGTTCTTCTTCAGCTGAGCGGAATTAGAGTACATATTCCTTCATCCACTCAGTCAAGCGCAATCGATTGGCATCACACAAAGCAGAGGAGCTAGTTTATGTTCATTCCAACTTGCGCCTTCTTACTCACAAAGAGGATGAGTATAAAGAAAGGGCAGCAAAGATGTGGGATGTAGAACCGGAGCGAGCTGACCTAGATCTTTCTTTGGCTGCAATTGCACAATCTTCTTAAATTTTTGAGGAGTCAAGTAGTCAACGTACTTTTAGTGCAAGTGCTAATGTGGTTCCATCATCTAATGTTAATGTTGATGATGATCTTAGTCTTGATGATGAGCCATTTGATGCAATTGCAGATTAGCGAATTGGTTATTGTTTGTATTTTTTAAATGTTAAACAATGATTATCTATCATGACATTCAAGTTTGATCCTTTTGATATTGAAAACTGAATTTAAATTAGTATATTATGTTTCAAAAATTGAAATTTATCATGGTTTTGTTTATCATATATATTGGTATACAACATTCTAAACTTAATTTTGTTTCTAGGTTGCATATATATATATATAAATATTTTATTGTATTTTTGTACAGACGTACCCAATTCCGTACCCAACCCCCAAAAAAAATTTGTCGTACCCATACCCGTGCCCGTACCCGATTCAGCAACTTAGGTTATTTTATAAAAATAACTTAAGTGACTGATAAAAAGCAAATATTAAATAATCCAACCTTAGGCTCTCCAATGCCACCATAGAAATGACACTGCTGAGAATACTATGGGCCTGAGACCAGTTTTTTCCCAAAATAGACTTATAAATAGCAACTACTAAAAATCGTAAGTGCTCACCAAATATCAAACTGGCACAAAACATTAAAGCTCACCAGACAACTTCCACACATTGCCCAAACAAGAAACCCTACATTGCACTGCCGTAAGGACCAATTACTAAATATAGTACTTACTAAAAATAGTAAGTGAGTCAGAACCGAACTAGCCCAAAGGACATCGAAAATGGGGACATTACAATGTCCTTGGATGGAATGCAAACTTTAACAACTAACTAGGTTGAAAACTTCTGAAAATTGTAATTTTGGTTGGGTATTGGAAGACTTTAAAATCTATTAACTTAAACTGTGGTTGTTGGTCATGTTCGTTTATATTTCTTTTTCAGTTTAATAGAATTTCTATCTATTTATAAAAAAGGTACTGAACATACTAATTCAAGGCATGTGTCTGTTGATATATAGTTGATGTATAATTCACTGCAGGATTTTTTGTAAAAATATTTCCTCAACTAAACCTGTCTCCCTGTGACTGTAAAATATATACTCCACTAAGAGTCTAGAACTCAATAATGAATTTATCTGCATTAACATTCTAGACTGTCTACTCATGGACATCTAAATATTTTTTGTCAAATAGATAGGGTGATGGGATCGGAGATGCAAAAGATGCTTTTGGAATTAAATTCCAATGGAGTAGTACAATTTGTAAACACTACATAGATCTCAACCATGCTCACAATTTAAATTACATTTTAAAATTATTAACCTATCCTTAAACATTGCTATGCATGTTAATAAAAGACAAAACAACTTCAAAAAATAGAAACGAATAGTGTGCAGGAAATCATATTAAATGTATGTTTTAAAGGTCAGATTATAAGGTATAAATCTTGATTGGAGACATATTATCATATAATTTAAAGTTAAACTATAAGGGGCCCAAGGTTTGAAGCATAGAGGCCCTTGCCTCGGGGAGTGGTAGATGGTTTTCCGTTTGGGCATCCTCCCTCTCGTAATGGGATAGAAAAACTCTGAAAAAGTGAATGCTGGACAGGTAAAGAATCAAATTACAATAAAACCAGTTTAGAATGAAATTAAGGAAAAAAAAATTGAGGTTTCAAGATTCAAACCACAAACTAAAATTTAGAGGAGCACAAATGGGGAAGATAATGTCAAGCATAAAATTAAAATGCTCATAAACTGCAATTTGCAACTAAAAGATTGATAAATATTTGGAGCAATGTGCATTATGAATTCATGTAAGTTTTCTCTTATTGTATTATTCTTTTAAGAAGAGACAAAAGCTCATAATCTAGTAACGATAGCAATTTGGACTAATGGCACACTAACTGCCATTTGCTTTTGTTCTGTCTAGCTTTGACAAAACCTCCATATGTTAACCCTCTTCTGTCCTTGTCGAAATTAAGACATTTGCAGTTAATCAGCCAAACTGATAGACAAAGGCATTACCTTGATAGCACAAAACTCAAGGTTAAAGCAAATAAGAGTTTGATGTACAGATTCATAGCCCAATTCTGATTCGAAATCCCTTTCTGTTTTCTTTTGAATGTTTTCCCTTAATATGTAAAATTAGAAAGAAAACAAAAACTGGAAATCGGCCTAAAAGGTGAAAGGTGAAGTTGACTGTTTAAATCCCGAGCTCGCCAGCACACTTCCTGGGCGCATAAGACTCCACTTATGAGAACAAAGGAACTTTTTACTTTAATTTATATATTGTTCAAATTTTGTATCCCTTAGGCTTAACCTTATGAACAAGCGTAGGAGGAAACTGCACCATAGATCACAAAAAGACATATCTAACTGCAAGGTAGGACTGAATTTCATGACTGTTCAGGATGCGATGATGAAGTGACAAAACTTCATATACCTTTAGTCGATCATGAAAGGGTTAACTTCCACTAGTTTAATACAGTGCAACACTGCAATAAGCTAAAAACAAAAAAAAATGTTTGTTTAATCTTGGGTGTACCCTCAGTCTAGGTGGATTGGTATAGTCCAGTTTATACTCAAGTTTAGTCATGAGGTTGAAATTTAAGAGCACAAAATTTTAACAATATGCACAGTAAATAAAAAGAAACGCAATTATTGGCTTCTACAAGGAGAGTCTCGTAAGCCAAATTGGAGTCTGGATTGGGTGTAACATTAAAATCAAACTCTGCCCTTACCTTTATGGGCTGCAATTCTTAAAATATGTCCACATGGATCGTGCCCATATGTTCCCCATGATTCTTACTCAACGGATCTTGTGGCATGTTTGCTGGTGTAGTGGATGAGAGCATACAAAATTGGATCAAGCTGTTACGAGAATTCCCATTACCCTTCCATCGGAACCCCTTGGACTCGGAATAAAAGATTAATGTATGTAGTAGTGTGCCCTAAAATCATTCTTAAAAATCAATAAAACCGTCAATTGCTCTGGAAAAGATCTCGTTTTGATAGTTTTTAGAAAGTAGCCCAAAATTGTATTTAATATTTGTAACAGGAAACAATTTTTAAATTTAATGGTGGAATTGAATGTATCCCCATGGTAATGTATGCCACTAATCATTGTTAATTATTTTTAGAAGGATGAAGGAGTAATTAAAGTGAGGACACCAACCTGATGCCTCTTCCATCTGACAGAGGAGAGAGCATCCACCAGCCCCTGAACACTCTCCAGCATACACACCAGTTCTGGTCCCTCTCCTCCTCCTCCATCTGTACTCTGTGTGGGTGACCCTCTATCCATCTCTTGTCAATATTTCTTCTCAACAGCCTTGGCAATGAATGCGTGTTCCTTATACCCACAACAAATTGATCGTTTCTGATATACATTTACATAAGGATTTGGCCATCAGTTTTACTAGCTGTTAGGAAAATGATTCTGCATCGTTCCCGCCTACTTAGTTTGTCGATGAAAAGCATAACGTTATGTTTGAATTACGCTGAGGTTCGATAAAGGAACGTGGCCTAAAGTACGTTGCGTGGCAATCGATAATCATTCAAAGTTTTAAATGACAGTGAGTCTATGGGTAAGTCTTGTTACTTCTAACTGTCTTCTATTTCTTTCCTGATCTTTAATCTTTTCCTATGAATTTTGATGTTTCATATCATCTCTTGTGTTAAAATCCAACATTAAGTTTCCATTAATTGTGACGTGTGAAGTATAATGGTGAGTTCTAAAATGAATGAGATGGGGAGTTCTAGAATGAATGCTTTAAAAGTATAATGATGAAAATTGTATTACTCTTTTTTTTTATTTAGATCTTATTTATGTTTTTAATGTAATAATTAATGTATTATATATATACGGATGTGAATGGGGCAGGGGTCCTAGTTCGGTTGGCTAAATCTTTTATGTTGCAGGAGGTTGGTCACAAGGTCTAGTCTCCCCCACCCCTGTGGTATCGAAGGGCATGTCACGCCAGCGCCACCGGTCATGTTAAAAGGTTTACTAGACACAGTACAGTTTAGAGGGGGTCATTTGATATATATATATATACATGGATGTGAATACAGTTGATGATAGTGCTCTATCTAAATTTGAGTGTAAGTGTGAAATTTAGTACAAAAGAAATATTTTAGCAAATGAAATATAGGTTCCAAATTGGATCACGCATTCACATATGATAGAACAAAAAGATGAATTGCATAAACATGATGAATTGAACATGTGATTCAAACCAAAATGTAATCTCTCTTGATAACAAATGGATATGTGCTTGTCAATGATTGAATATTTGTTACACACTTTGACAACATCTACTTGCTCCAAATTAAGATGAAAAAATGATAGATTTGATCTCAATTTATAGATTTTGATGAAATGGATGAATGGCTAAGATTTGATCATTGGTCATGACTACCCCTATTCATGATTGAATGGATGTGAAAAGGTGTTAGTTATTACCCATTTTCATGGAGGTAATTAGCTAGTTATCTCATTTAATTGAGTAATGAGTTAACTATGTTGATTGATTAATTAACTATTTTGATTGATGAGTTAATTGATTTGATTGAATTGTTAACTAAATTATTTGATTTGTTAATTGTGTTGATCAATTAGTTAACTATGAGGTAATAATCATGATTTTTATTAAATTATTTGTGGATAATATATTTTTTTGAATATTTGTGGGAAAGTGATTTATTCAAATTAATTAACTAATAAAGATATTTAATCAATTTGATTTTGATAAAGTGGATTAATTAAGGTAAGATGAATTATTTTAATGAGTGGATAAGTGATTGTGTTGTTAAGTGTTGAGATGGTAGGGGGCAGTATGGCAATGAGCATATGAAAGATTTTAGTGTCTACACTTAGTAGCACTCATCTCCAAATATTTAATTATAATTTTTCGATCCTCCTTTTGCCACTTTGAGTTAGAATTGTGAGTGTATATTGGCCCTATGTCATTTCTACAACCATGGATTTGAACCTTAAGCTTTTAAAATTCAAAATTCAAAATTACAACTTGTTGATCTTTTCACTAATTGGTGCAAGCCAACCTAGCACATATTTTTTATTTGTGTGCTACATTGTTTTATTTAAATAAATTCATCCATTTTAGATTATGTTGAAAATCATCAAGGACGTGCTAGGGGTATCAAAAGAATTGTCATAGAGCATTTGTGAGAGCAACATAGTATCATTTGGCAAAGCATTATATCACACACATCATCTTACATTCATTACACGCGTACTTATTTTCCCTATCCTTGTTCCAAAGTGGTTGAATCAATCTAAATAGGAATATTGAGAAGAACATGACCCTTGTTATTTTGTAGATTCCCTAAAGGTGTTTATGAACATTGCCAATCCCTACAAAAAATTAAATATTAGATGATCAAGGTGAGTAAATTCCAACAAATATATTTTGGTCAATTAGTTAGCATGGGTACAAGTTCAAATCCATATGCCAAATCATTTACATTCTCATAGAGATTATTTCTACAAGCACAAATATGAATCAAGTGAGACATAGTAAGTTTGTATATTTTGAGATGGTCATTTGATAAAGCCCTAAAAAACCAACATCGTGGAAAATTGATTCTCAATGCTATTAGCATCATTTTCCCGCCTTTGAAATCCATTATCACATTTAATTTCATTTAGTCTTTGTAATTAATTCAACATTTATTATATCTAGTCCCAACTCATTTATCAAAATTAATTATTTATTTAATTGTTATTGCCTTTCTTTGATGAATTACTTAACCATAAATATTTTATACAAGTGATTTACTTCCCCTTTTATTTTGGTCAACCTAACATTCTTACACATCCTAGGGCTTTGTCCTTGGGGTTTATTCCTTATACATTAGGGTTTTAGATTTGATATTCTTATTGCTAATATTTTCTTTCAAATCTAATTAAGGTTTGGATCCAACATTATTTTTCTATCATTTATTTATCTTTATTATGGTTTAGGCTTCTATTGTTTGATCTCTCTTTTATTTGTACTTACCCATCCTTATTTGTGTATCATTAATATATCTTTTATCATAGATTCTTATGGCCCATTGTCCTTAGCCTTATCCATGCCTATGTTACAAATCTTGGTATATTTCTAAGCTTTGTTACTTATGATTATTCCATCCTTAATACTCTTAGGTCATTCTTCCTACAAATGGGGATGTCTTTTCTATGGAGGTTATGTTTCATCATATGTGTGATTTTCCTCTTCATATATCTAGTTGTTGCTTCTCCTTCTCTCTTAAACATACTTCCTTCACTTATCCATGATCTTCTAGTTACCTCTATTTTTTATGATAGGTGGTAGTAATGTGCATGAGCATGGTGATGTTTTTACCTTTGAGAATCTTTCATTCCCATGTGTTGATTCATGTTAATAATTTATATCTCACTTCTCATGATACATCTAGGGATCTCCCATTGTGTGATGGCGATATACCTAGTGAGCATGTCATTTTATACATCTCATGTCATATTTCCTTATTCACTTATGAATTTTCCTACTTCATCTTGCCTTGAGGATCTTGGTGATGCAAATACATGTGGTTCACCTTCATGTAAGGTAGTTATCACTTCTTATGTTTCTTATGATATTTGGTCTATTGGTGATATGTTTAGTGAAGAGCATAGTAATAGTTTTAATTTTAAGTTAAGCAAGGAAAGGACCCAATCCCTTACATAAAGAAAATTTTCATCATTAAAGAAAGACAAATAGATAAAATAGAAAATACATAGTTTGTTGGTTGGTCACTAGGTCAAACTAGACAACATGAATAACATAGAAAGAGAATAGCAAAGAGATAGCAACCAAAAAATTGAACCAAAACTAAGATCAAAAAATCCAAGAGCTAGAGTAAGGAATCCCAATCCTTGCTCATATTTTTGAGGGTTTCATCCCATTTTTCCACTCCAATTAACAATTATTCTTCATACTTGTTCTTCTTCTTCTTGGAGACCTACACATCTTCAACCTTGTCCTACTATTTCTTATGTTTGTTTAGCTCAAATTGAAATAAAAGGACCCCAATTACAAACCTTCTCATTATCCCATATATAATTTTTACAAGCTCATTCATCGCCCTTTCTATTTTGATAAGCATGTGTTGATACATAATAGTTCTTTATGTTTTTTATGATGAGTTTGGTGAATTTTTTATTCTTGATAATTTGGTTTGTGGTGCACATTCTTTTAACACTCTTATCTAATAGTAATTTAGTGGCAATGAAGATGCATATTTCGTATCCTCATAATATCCATACATATATAGTGATGCTAAATTGTTGAATGCATTTGGTAATACGTTGGTTGAAAGAGATAAAAATTAGTGCAATTTATGTTGTACTTATTATGTATATTATTCCATGATTTGTTATGTATTTTATTAAATTTATTTATTATTGGACCTATACCATGTTTCACTCATAATTATCACACTTCCCCTTCCAATGGGCCTTCCTTAGTGGATCCCATAGATTTTTATATGCATCACAATGATATACTACTTTTTGATGGAGAGGCTTCTTTGGATCCTTCCATTATATCTTATGATGTATCTTTGATTGACCATTGAGTACATTATTATAAACCATCTACAGAACAAACACATGGATTAAACATGCACAAGGACAACATGCCACTAATTGATCTACATATTTCACATCCTCTCCTACCATTACACAAGACATGTGTAGAATACTTATTAAGTTCTCTCATCATTAGGACTAACTATTTTAAAAGGCATGTTGATTCTTATGAGAAAATATTTAATAAAAATGATTATATTAGTGAGATATGGTATAATCCTTTAGCATGTGAAATTTTGACTTATCATTCAACTAGAAGATTTGTGGCACCTTGTTTTAGAAAGTATTAGGGTATGGTGATCCATTAATTAACTTAACCTAATTTTCCAAAATATAAACTTCACTTATTTTCAGGAGGATAAGTTGATTTTTAAATTGTTTCCAACAAGCTTGAGTGGTCATGGATTTACATGGTTTTATTCATTGTCATGTGCTTCTATGACTTCCTTTGAGAATTTGGATATTGTTTTTATGAAACATTTTCATTCCAATTTTGAACACAAGCCATCTATTAAATAAATAGTGCAATACAAACTAAAAAAACATGATCCAATTAAGGATTATATCATGAGATTTCCATCTTTGACTACCAATTTTAAATCTTCATTATGGGATGAAAAGTTTTAATTTATATTTGTTGATTGATTACTCCACTCTTTTAAGGACAAGTGAATTACAAGAATCACCATTCATTTTCAAAACTATGTAATAATTTATGTAAATGTGAGCATGCTTTACTAGCAAATCTTATCTTTTGTATCGATGTATTTTGAACACTTCCCCTTGTGTTCATGTTAATGTCATTGACACATATTGATAATGAGGGAAATGAGGATGTATCAAATAATGATCATCATATTAAACCAAATATATTCTAATAGTTGACTGTATTGAAGGAGGCCCCACATGTTTTATTGGAACAACTTTTGGAACACAATTTTGTTTTGTTACCTCTACTTAAGCCAATATATATGTCTAAGCTTGCACCACATAGAGTTAAATATTTGTGTGCTAGTCATCACATGCATGGACATTCTATGGATAGTTTTGCATCAAACCCAAACACCGAATTAAAAATATTATATAAAAATATATTATATAAGTTACTTGACTAGTCATATGGTATTGCTTGATGATGATTCTCTTACTAATGAGTATATAGAACATAGTGCAATATGCATTAAGGTTACATAAAATTAAAAAAGGCACATGATACAACACACATATCAAACTTGACATCTTCACATCACACTTTTATTTTTAGGAATACACTTTGTGATGACATGGATAGTTCCATGGGGTCGTTGATTTCAATTATACATTTTCATAGCATATTTTATCTACATGCCTAAAAATGATGATTCCATTTGTTAGATGGCCTCACCTATCTTTCTTAGTACTTGCCACTTTTTGGGTTTTTTCTTTCCTTTCTTGAATATACGTTTATGTTGTGTTGTTTGTGTCACTTCCCCTTTTGTTTTATATAATTTTTGCTTTGTCCTTTTTATTTTATCACTTAATTTGTGATTATCCTTTATTATTATTCCATTTACTTTGTATGTCCTTACATTTTGGTATTTTTATTTATCTCATTTTTTAACATGCATCACTTGGTATTATTTCAACTTCTATACTATGCTTTATGCTTTGATTCCCTACTTGGGGGCATCTTTCATTTTGACTCCCATGCTTTCTTATCTCTCCTTGTTAGCTTTCATGTTTTCTTATATTCCTTTTTTATTCTCATGTTCTCCTACGTGTCATTTGTTTCCATCTATGTTTTCCACATGTTTCCTTGCTACTTTGCTTGTTTCTATGCTACATGCTCCTATGCTTCCCATATCTTATATTTACCATTTAATTTCCACCTGTTCCTTAAATAATGTGCTTATGTTACATAATTCTTGAAGTTACCTTATTTATGATATCTAATTATTTTTTATTTACATGACACGACTATTATGCTTCTTTTTATTATGATCCTCATGCTTACATGTTTTACATATTACAATCATTATAATTTATGTGTCTTATTATTTTATGTTGATTATCCTTATCATAATTATATCTTATGAAATTTCATGTTTACGATCCTTTCCATGCTTATATCCTATGATTACATGTGATCCTTGCCATGCTCACATCTTATCTAGATCCTTATATTATATTTATCTAACATTCATGACTATTATACATCTTATCATTTGCCTACATTGGGGGCAACATTGGAGAGGGGCATCCTGCCTTTCCCTTGCTATATGTACTTTCATAGTTACATATTTTATATGCCCTTACATACTTATGTTATTATATGATGTTATATATTTTAATGCGTTTGCATGACTATATTTTTCTTCCTCTCCTCTAATTCCTTGCAACCTCAATATGCAACCAATCAGAGAGGTTCATATATATGTCATTAATATTCCATTTTTTATTTTTATTTTTTAATTCATCTTTGTGTGGAATTCCATGATCTTAACTAGGCCAACATCAAAGATAATTTTCCACTACCTAATATAGATCAAATTTTATAGCAAATCACAATATTGAAGATGTTTTTTCTTGAAAAAATATGTAGCTATAATCATTTTTTTATCAAACCTAAGAGTAGACACAAAACCATATTTACCACTAGAAGAGGCACCTTTAATTTTTTTTAAATTTCTTTTGTGATTGTGAATGTAGGTGCCACTTTTTAGAGGGCTATGCATTTTTCCTTTGATGGACTAATTATCATAATCATTGAAGTTTTCTTGGATGATCTAATAATGCATTCAAAGAAGAGAAAGAAACATCTTGATTATTTATGAGAAAAAAATTTGCACTATGGAGAGTTTGTAATCTCTTTGAATCTAAATAAATCAGTACTTGGAGTGACTGAGGGGAGACTCTTAGATCAAACCATTTCAAAGAATAAGATTTTAATTAATCTTGATAGGATCAAGGTAATTAGAGAGCTTCCACCTCTCAAAAATGAATTCATATGGTATGTGCTCAATCTTGAAAAGATTATTATTTTTAGGAAAATTGCTATTAGAGAGGATAGCACTCTTTCTATTGCTTTGAAAAAATAGATTACAAATTTTCAAGATGAGACATTACATATTCAAATTTCTTACTTTATTAGAGGACCTTAATGTCATTGGATGCTTTTGTTTTGAAGGCATTTTCGTATGCTTCACCTCCATCCATTCTTGTTCCATTTCAAGGTTGCTACTTGCCACATTCAAGTTTATAGTATTGACACTGTTTGTTGGAGTAGCTCAAGATAACGAAGAAAAATCAATGTGCCTAAGCAACGGATCTAATTCCTCCGAGGGAGGAGAGGGGGTCATATTAGACATCTCTTGAAGATCATTTTTCTCAATCTTTAGAGTGGGTTGAGGCGATATTGGAACCTTTTCTTGATGCACTGGTGAAGAGGCAACTTCTTGTTTAGAGGGAGAGATAACATAATGATGTGATTCTTGTGTGCTTGGTGGAATAGCTAGAGGACTTTGAGGAGAAACCTTTTCCTTCTCAGTGCATGGTGGAATAACATAGTGTTTAGGCTCAACCCCAATCCACCAAGTGGGCTTTCCATCAGGATCTCACTTATGAATGGACTGAAATTGACATTGTGACGTGCAATGATTAGTTGAAAAACATTATCTACACTAGAAGGCAACCTTTTCATAATCCATAGGTTGCATCCAACATCGATCGCCCACCTTCAATGCAATCTCATCAGGGAGCCCTTTTAAGAGATCCATTTCCACACAAATGCGCTCATAGGTGGAGCGTTGGTAGTTTGTTGTGTTGTCTAAGCTTGTAATGTCCCATGTCCTAGTTTGCCCTAGAATTTTCCTATGGGTCATGTTATCAATTAGATTTACACCCTCTTGAACCTGAAATTCAATAATCTATTGAAATATGGGAATGATCTCAAGGTGTGGGTACCTTATATGAGATCAAACCTCTGGAGAAGGCCAACTTCCTAATTGGTAGTCACCTAAACTACTCTACTAACTTGCAAAGGAAAAGGGGAAAAGGATAACATGAAAATGAAAACACTATCCTAATGCTTTAAAAGGTGAAACACAAAATTTTTGTGACAAATATTACTGCATAACATGTATAATGAGCTCAATAAACTAGCTTGTTTCAAGACACAACTCACACCTTTCTCATGTCCGTGTATTAATATTTCAGAGGAAGGATTTAGTGTTTGCAGAATTAGAAGAAGAATTGAGGATTCTCACAACTAACTACTGATTAACACTATGTCACAACCAACAACCTACAACCTACACAAACCATACATTTTTTGTTTAGAGGTGTTAAAAATGAGACATACATTCAAGGATTTGAGCATAAATCACAAAAACATACATCAATCATCCAACTACACACAGTAAACAACATTGAGAAGGTCAAAATCACTGAATCTTATTGAATCTCAAAGGTAAAATATCGTAATACATGCCTGTAAATGAGTTACAGAAAAATGCAGACTTTCCTGCCAAGGACTCCCAAAGTCACAAAGTAGAGAAAGAGCAAGTCAGAACTAAGTGTAAATGAATCAATCCAATGAATATAAACATCTCCCAAGCAATTGCCACAAAATAGGAGCTAGAATCTTCCTTGGTCATATGCCTCCAAAAATCCAAAAAAGTAGCTCCTAAATCTCCTCCAAAAAGACTCCAAAGTGTTGAAAAGGTCAAGTTTGACCAAGTCCATCATGAAGGCATGCAAAATGGTGTAGGGCACCATAGGTCATACTGTTTAAAAGTTGCTCAATGTTGGTTTTTAAGTTTTTAAGTTTTTAAGTCAATTTTGGCATGTAATAAGGTCTATAAGACCATGTCTTAGGCTCTTAGGGTGTTTTGAGTCACTTTGAGTCAATTTGGTAAATATTGCAAAAAGTTGCTATACTTTGCAATTTTTGCATTTTGTGGAAGTTGAAGGGTCATATTATGTTTTTGGTGGGAAAATAAGTTTGAAATGGTTGGGTAAGATTTAGAATGGATTTTAAAACATTGTTGAACGTTATTTGAAGGTTCTAAAGTTGTAAATTTGAAATTTGAATAGCAAATTTTACTGCTACATGAGGTTGTACGGATTGGTACGGCCTGTAAGTGATCTCTCATGCATTGGGAATGATGAAGCATTGAACTCTCTAACATCTGCATTTGGTTTCATGTGTGTTTCATTAATTTTGAAGGATTTTAGAGCATTTTTACTGAAATCAGCCTAGAAACCCCAGTTTTGAGGGTTTGAGAGCAACAAAAATGGTTTGTGACCCATTTCACCGATAAAAATGCTTGAAAATTGGTGAAATGGGGTTAGATAGGTTGTAATCATAGTTTATGGTGTTTGCAAGAGTAGGGGATGAGGTTTGATGAAGAATAAGTGATGCCCTAGGGTGAAAATCTCTTGTTTTTGGGTGAAAGAGTTGCATAGAGGTAGATTTTTGTGGAAAAGGTGATTGGAACCCATTCTAGGTGAGGGGAATTGTTTTTGAAAACTTAATATGACATGTTGGAAGATTTTTTATGAAGATTGTAGATCTGGGTTTTGAGATTCTTGTTGCCACCCTCTCAAACTAGCCTAATTAGGCCATTGTCCTAGCGTAGCAACATAATTTTGAAGGGTTTGCTCCAAAGAAACCATACCTACAAATTTGATATGTTTTGAAAATCCCAAAAGGGTATCTATAAAAATGATTGGTTTGTGGGTTTGAGACCTGGTCTGTAGATTGTGTTAGAAAAGGCTTGTTTGGAGTGCTACAAGAAGAATAAGAGAATTTGTGAGAAAACCCATCAAATGAGGGTTAAAAGTTTGAAAGCTTGATTTTTTTGAGTTAAGTTTGATTTGATTTTTATTCTCCCTCCCTATTTGCATCAATTGGTATCATAGCATAGGTTTTGATCTTTTGAGGGAAGGAGGTTGAAGTTTGAAGAAGAAAAAGTTGTAATTTGAAAGGATAAGATGCCTCCAAAGGGTAGTGCAGTCATTGCTAGGGAAATACAAATGATGAAGGAATATCA
The DNA here is from genome assembly GCA_007115665.2 of Sequoiadendron giganteum. Lineage (NCBI taxonomy): Eukaryota > Viridiplantae > Streptophyta > Pinopsida > Cupressales > Cupressaceae > Sequoiadendron > Sequoiadendron giganteum. The sequence goes on along the minus strand of CM021107.1, from coordinate 257,278,897 downwards.
TTAAGCTCTTATATCCAAACTCTTATAGAAAAGGCTTGTTTGGAGTGCTACAAGAAGAATAAGAGAATTTGTGAGAAAACCCATCAAATGAGGGTTAAAAGTTTGAAAGCTTGATTTTTTTGAGTTAAGTTTGATTTGATTTGTATTCTCCCTCCCTAATTTGCATCAATTGGTATCATAGCATAGGTTTTGATCTTTTGAGGGAAGGAGGTTGAAGTTTGAAGAAGAAAAAGTTTTTGTTTGAAAGGATAAGATGCCTCCAAAGGGTAGTGCAGTCATTGCTAGGGAAATACGAATGATGAAGGAGTCTCATTAAGCTCTTATATCCAGACTTTCAGCATTGGAAACAAACCAAAGAAGAGGTAAGGCCACTGCAGATGAGAGTGACTGAGAGGAAGAGGAAGAAGGTGAGAATGAAAACCCTCAAAGAGGAGTCCAAGGTGATGATGAGTTGGACCCTGATGAAAGAGGGATGGTTAAGATGTTGAAGGTTGTCAAAGGAGATACTACTAAGGTGAAGATGGAATTTCCCATGTATGGTGGGAAGATGGATAGTGAAGAAGTGTTGGATTGGATTGATGCACTAGACAATTATTTTGAATACAAGGAGGTAGTAGATGAACAAAAGGTAAAGTTTGCGAAAACTAAGTTAAAAGGCCCTGCCCTAACTTGGTGGAAATATGTGTAGGAAGAGAGAGTGAAAAAGGGAAAATAGAAAATCAATTCATGGGATAGGATGGTGTCTAAATTTAAGAGTCAATTCTTTCCTGGTGAATATGCAATACAAACTTTTAGAAAGCTGCAAAATCTCAAGCAAAAAGAGATGGATGTCATGGCCTACACAGAGGAGTTTCATAATTGAAGAGAAGGCAGAAGAGACAAGGTAGAGGCAGAGGCAACACCTCTGTAGGAAGAGATTCATTTTACAACTCAAGGTAGTCATATGAAAGCCAAGAAGATGTAAGCAAGGGCTAAGAACAAGGGGCAGATCAAAGAGGTGGATTTAGAGGCAATGGATAAGGTTTTAGAGGCAAATTTGGTGGACAAGGGAGAGTATCAAACACATTCTCAGGAAGATGTTATCAATACAATCATTTTGGACATAATGGACATCAAGCATGACAGTGTAAGGAAGGACAAGCCTCTACTTCACAAGGAGGAGAAATGACTCAATTGGTGTAAGAAGAAGACAATGAGAGTGTAAAATCTCCATCTTAGCATGTTGCTCCTGGGATTGGTGAATCATTGGTGGTAAGAAGGATTCTCATCAAAGCATATGAAGAAAAGGAGCCATCACAAAGAAGAACACTCTTCAAGACAACTTGCAAGTGCATGGGAAAGGTATGCAAAGTTGTAATAGATTTGGGAAGCACAAATAACATGGTGTCTATTGAAATGGTTGAAAAACTTAAGTTGGAAAAGATATCACATGATACTCCTTATAAAGTTTATTGGTTGAATGAGGGTCAATCTATTTTGGTAAATGAGCAAGCTTGGGTGGAGTTCAATATAAGAGGGTACAAGGATAGGATTCTATGTGATGCATTGCCTATGGATGTGTGCCATTTGCTACTAGGAAGGCCTTGGCAATTTGATAGGCATGATTTGTATTATGGTAGGCATAATAATTATGAGATAAATAAAGATGGCGTTTCCTATAATTTGACACCATTGAAGGAAGATGATAAAGGGCGAACTAAGCAAGCTAATGTGATAATGGCAGGTAGAAAAGAGTTTGTAAAAGTAGAGGAAGAGAAGGATAGAAACCTTGTAGCTACTTCTAACCTTCAAGGTACTGAGATAACAACATTGAAGAATGATTCAATTTTGGAGGGAAATGATATTGAGTTGGTGTCAAAATCAGATTTGTTGAAGGTCAAGGATGAATTGATTTTGAGGATGCAAGATTGGTTTGAGAAGCATGTTGATATGATGATGGAAAGGGTGTTTTATTCATTGTTTGCAACAGAAGATAGTGATCATTCAGTTTCTGTCAAAGCAGATGTTAGTCAACCTGATAAAGCAACAGATATAGGGGTGGAGCATCAGATGAAAGGGGTGAAAAACAGAGGTGAAGAGATCAAAGACAAGTTGCAAGGGAAAAAGAGCAAGTTTAAGCACATAATGGGAGTCAAGAAGAAGACAGTTCACTACAAGGAAACAAGACATAAGGTTGCATATGGTGATGAAGATTTAACATTATTTTCAAATGAAACAAGAGTCAAAGGACAAACATCAAGTAGGCCATTGAAGTTTGAGTAATTTCTAGGTGGCAAGGAGTTCAACAAAACAAAGTATGAAGCATGTTTTTTAGTTTTTGAACCATTGGAAGGGATTACTAGATGGAAAAGCACTTGAAGGTCATAAAATAGAATGGTCAAACATGAACCTACTTGACAACACTGTCCTCAAGGGGACTTGAGTTCCTTTTTGCCGAGGAGTATGGTGCAAGGCACTATAGGTCATAGTGTTTAAAAGTTTCTCAATATTGGTTTTTAAGTTGTTAAGTCAATTTTGGAATTTAATAAGGTTTATAAGACCATTTCTTAGGTTCTTAGGGTGTTTTGAGTCACTTTGAGTCAATTTGGTAAATATTGCAAAAAGTTGCTATGCAACTTTGCAATATTTGCATTTTGTGGAAGTTGAAGGGTCACATTGTGTTTTTGGTGGGAAAACTAGTTTGAAATAGTTGGGAAATATTTGGAATGGCTTTGAAAACATTGTTGAATTTTAGTTAAAGGTTCTAAAGTTGTAAATTTGAATAACAAAGGCTCTCATTTCTTTCATTTTTTAGGAAAAATTGCTGCTATAGGAGGTTATACGGATTGGTACGGATTGTAGGTGATCTCTCATGAATTAGGAATGATGAAGCATTGAAATCTCTAACATATTAATTTTGTTTCATTCATTTTCATTAAGTTTGAAGGATTTTAGAGCATTTTTACTAAAATCAGCCTACAAACTCCAATTTTGAGGGTTTGAGAGCAACAAAAATGGTTTGTGACCCATTCCTCCAATGAAAATGTTTGAAAATTGGTGGAATGGGGTTATATAGGTTGTAATTTGAACTTATGGTGTTTTCAGGAGCAGGGGAGGAGGTTTGATGAAGAATATGTGATGCCTTAGGGTGAAAATCTCTTGTTTTTGGGTGAAAGAGTTGCATAGAGGTAGAGTTTTGTAGAAAAGGTGATTGGAACCCATTATAAGTGAGGGGAATTGTTTGTGTAGACTTAATATGACATTTTGGAAGCTTTGGTATGAATATTGGAAATCTGGGTTTTGAGATTCTTGTTGCCACCCTCTCAAACTAGCCTAATTAGGCCATTGTCCTAGCGTAGCAACAAAAGTTTGAAGGGTTTGATCCAAAGAAACCATACTTGAAAATTTGATATATTTTTAAAATCCCAAAAGGGTATCTAGAACAATGATTTTTTTGTAGGTTTGAGACCTAGTTTACAGATTGTGTTAGAAAAGGCTTGTTTGGAGTGCTACAAAGAGAATAAGAGAATTTGTGAGAAAACCCATCAAATGAGGGTTTAAAGTTTGAACGCTTGATTTGTTTGAGTTAAGTTTGAGTTGATTTATATCCTACCTCCCTGCTCTGTATCACAAAACCACCCCCTATATGCTTTCATATCCTCCAACAAAGTGAGTAAAGGCCCCCATATGCTCTCTACATGTTTGATAACCTCTCCAAACCTCCCTATATGCTTGCCAAAAACATCAACAATCAAATATATGCTCTCAATGCGTTTACAAGGAATAACACCTTCACTTTGCATTTAAAATAACATTTATAATTAAGTGATTTATAAATTATCACTTAATTAAAATGTTTTACATTTAAAAAATAATGCAAAAATGAATACAAGGCTCGGCCAAGGGAATCAAAGCAAAAAATTTACAAAGCTCTTATGCATTACACAAAAGGGCATACAAGGCTTACTAGGGTAAAGTAAAACCCTTGACCACGACATGTATTAGTTGCTTCATTTTTTTTCAAAATAAGGGTGATAAAACACCTTATGTGGTCGGCATAAGGATTAGGGTTTTGAAACCCTAAACACCAAAACAATGCAAAAATCATTTCATTTTTGACTCCTCACTTCTAGAGAGCTCTTAGCTGTCGACATAGGGTTTTTGAGGATGCATCCATGGAGGTTTCTGAAGGCATTTTCTTGTGAAAAATTAATTGAAAGGCTCAAGTAAACTCTCTGATGTATACATTTTTTATTTCATGTGGTATTTTTGTAGAAAGGTACTCATTTCGAGCCTATCCTTGCTTAGAAAAATAGCAAAAGTGATTGTCTTTTCTAGAATTTTTGAGGGTTCTCACCTATAGCATTCATTTGTTTTTGGATTTTTTCATGCTTGTAGAAGCTCGAGGGCTTTACTTCTTTATGTCTCTAAGAAAACGTCATCTCCATGCACGACTTCATGCCCATTTCACCCATTTCACCCTTTCTGAATTTTGAGTTTCTTTTCTTGTATCTATGGCTTCACATCTTGCCTACAAGGAAATTCGAGGGCTTGAGAAAAGCTCACAGGCATGGCTTACATCTTTTCATTTGGGTATTTCATTTTCTTGCAAGCTTAGGGTTTCATTATTTTCCCTCCATTTTCAGAATATGTATGTAAGATTCTAATATAGACCCTTAAGATCTTGGCCCTTTTGTATCTCTAAGTTTTCTTTTGACTGGGCTTTTGGGTTTTCTCCAACCCTCTGTATATAAGCGCTTCATGCAAGCCCCTGTTCAAAAAAAACCTTCATGGTTCGTACATTGCAAAAACAACATAATTCTTCAATCAAAGAAAACCTACACCCAGATGGCATTTTGGAACCCCTTTACTATGGTTCGATGTACTTGATTATCTTGTTACTGCATTTCCTCTTTTCTTCATGAATATGGTGAAAATATTGTTCACTTCCCTGAAAGAAAAGAAAGCACTTTGCTCCATTTTGGGCTTTGTATCTTTGCAACTCCACCATTTTCTTTCAGGAAAAATAATGTACCCTTCTATCACTGTCCTTTTATCATGGCTAAAGGTTTGTCCTTAAAAACTTGCAATACACTATTGAATATCGAATGGTTGAGTGAGGAAAATGATGCATATCTACCATTTACTACAATTATGAAAGTGACCCATCTTGTTGTGCATGCTTTGTCATGTATTCACCCTATGAAGAAGGTATATTATATTTGAACTTTTAACTTAACTTGCTCAAATACTGTCCTTAATAGAAATGTCAAATCATGCCTTTCCTCTTAATGAAATATGGCAACTTATGAGATTAAAACACTACCTATGGTAGACTATTGTGTAGAGTTGCTGAAAAGAATCATTACTTTCTCAAAATAATTGAAACATCTTTCCTTCATAAGACTGTCGTTCCATCTTCGAGACCATTTCATTATTATTCATGTTGTTGGCTCTGGCACTTACAAGTATTCAACCTTATTGCTCACATCCATTTCCCATGAAAGAATTCACTTGTTCAATGTCCTTTCAACCTATCATTATCCTGTCACTATAAGTTACTTATTTTTATTGTCACATTATAGTCCTTCATTTGGTTCCTTGGCTTTTTGTGATTCTACTTATGACAGTCCCTTTGATCCATATGATGGCAACCTACTATTCGGTTCATTTTGAAATGATGAAGAGTAATCTTTATTGATAATTCACATAGTTTTTGTTGCACCTTTTGAATCTGATAATGAAAGTTGATCAAGTGGTATGATTCCATATTGATTTAATGCATCAAGAATAGGTTTATCATCAACTTGATCCAATTGCTCAATTTTTCTTGCATTCCCACCCCTCTTAAAACACAAGAGGGCAGCATATTGGGCTCAACCCTCGTGGGAGCCACATTTTACTCCACATGTTGTAGCTAGATGAAACAAAACAACAACAAAAATCACCTATACCTGCACAATGAGAAAACCTGTTAGATAAAACATAGCATATGATAGATGTTTTTGATAACTCTTTTGTTTTCCTAGACATATGTGGTATGCAAACTATTTTGATGTTTATAAGGATCAGGCTATATGTTTATGGATGTTTGTCTATGTACTGATTGGTGATCCTTCATTTCTCTAACCAACTCTCTCTTACACATGTAGGAAATCTTGGAGCAACAGGGGGCAAGCAACAATTGGAGGCTAGATAAGTAGGAGAATTGAAGCTGATGCAAAGAACTAAAGCTAATGCAAGGCAACTCAATCAAGATTCGTCATTCAAGAAATGACGGGTCCCCCTTCCTTACATATGCATTATTTTCTTTCTATATCTATAAATGTAAATCTTACTTTTTTATTTACATTCAAATAGTTACTCCCACAACTTTTGTGGGACACCATACACTTATGATTATCAATAAAGACTACTTTTGCAATAATCATTGAATCTCTCTTCTCTATTATATGCATTTGCAAAATGTAATGCTATCTATTGATAATTTGTTTATGCACATGGATATAACATAGCAGAGTAGAATGTACCTTTTGTTTCAATTTGTAAAACATAAACAACTCTACCTATTTGAGCTGGTAGCTAAAATAGGTAATAGGTCATAATTTCCACAAACTAGGGTTAGGGTTTTCACCCTTTCAACTGAATAGCTTCCTGATGATGTAATCTGGAATAAAAAAACCTTCATTAAATCCATGAAAAACATTCCCAAACATACATATATACATTTTTTAGCATTAATCCATGGCAACACATTTATAGATTGATCATAATTGTAACTATTATGTACTAAGAAAACACTTTGCCTACTGGAGGAAGCCAACGAAGCTTATTGTAATAACCCTCCGTTTTGCTTCTTGTTCAAGTTGCTTTATGCTATGTTTGGTTACAGTTACTTTGATACTGGATACATTTTGTTATGATGTTTTGATCGTTACTATTGAGCGACAACTATTATTGTGGGATGTAGTTATCTGATTATTGTTTCACATGCATTATAGATTAATGTTGTTGTAGAGTTAACATAAGATGTTATTATGAGATTCCTGGATTATGATGGAAGTGTCAATTTCGATGAGTGTATGGGTGAAGAGGACGAATTCACATCACTCGCTTGCGAGCACCCTGCGAATCCGTAATTCCTTCTTCACGGTGTGTATAATATGCTGGATATATTGTATGATGTTATTTACTTGGTTGCAGGATTGCAGGTACATGACATCGACTCCACCTGGTTTCATAGGTTTGAGCGTGTTGATCTAACGGTTAAGTTGAACGGGAGATAGTAGCTAGGTAACATGTGTCAAGTTTACACCCTAGTCTTAGTGTGTCGTCAGTTGTGTGTGTCGAGTCATTGTCTGGTCTTGCTTTGATGTTATTTAATTTTGAAGCATTCTTGATTTGGAAATAGATATTTAGAATAATTGCATTTAAATCATGTTGATGGTTATTTAATTTAAATAATGCAATATGGATAAAAGTTGATATTTAAATTAATTAATTATATTTAAATTATTTAATTAATTAAATTTAATCCAAGGGGGTTGAATTTAGTTATTAAATAATTTAATTAATTAATTAAACGTGATGCAAGAGAATGAAAGGAAATAAAAGAATTAAAATTAAATTTAGAATTTAATTTCAACGTGTGGGAATTAAATTAGAAATTGTAATTAAATGTTTATTTGGAAATTGGTTGCAACTTTGGAAATTAATTTATTATTTGAAATTGCATTTTAAATTGAAAGTGGGTTTTCCAAAAGTGAAATTGAAATTGAAATTGAAATTTGAAATTGAAATTGAAATTGAAATTGAAATATCTAATTTGCTTGCAATGTGAATTAAGGTTGTAAAAATTGAAATTGAAATTGAAATATCTAATTTGCATGTAATGTGAATTAAGGTTGAATTAGGTATTTTTGATTTATAAGGAATACATGTTTTAATTTTAGGAGAGAAAGTTTTTAGAAAAATACATTTTTACAGCAGGGAAGAAATTTTGGAAAATTTGCACAAGGGTTTGAAGAAAGTTTGATTGTAGAATTGATTGAAGGAAATATTGTTTGCATTTGTTGGATTTTGAATTGGATTCATTGGAGGATTGAAGAAAATTCAGGAAATCTTTGGAGGAGGCTTGCATCAGAAATTCATCTCTTCCTGTAGCTTCTTGTACCAGGTTTTCCTCTTTGTGTTTTATTGTTCTTGATTGTTTCCTTTAAAATAGTAGTGATTAAAGATTTGTTTGTTAAATCTATTTTAGAAAATAAATTTGATATTAGAAGAAAAAAATTAAACAAATTTATAGCCTTTGCTTGTGAAAATTCTTGAGTGAAAATTGTGAAAACTTTAGTTGAATTTAAATTATTTGGGGAAATCGATTTTTTTGTTATTGAAATCAATCATAGAGATTGAACAATCCATTTAGAATGTTGTTAGAAAATGAAACCTTCTGTTTATTATTAAAAAACGGATTTTAAAATCTGTAGTATAGTTATATTTTTCATGGTAAAATGGTCTGGTTGCGTTGCCTATAACTCCATTCTCACAAACTGGGTTGTCAGGAAATTTAAAGGGTTTTTGCATTTTGAAATTTTCTTATTCTTATCCAAAAATCGTAAATACCCAGATCGTAGTTTTTGAGTTATGCTTGAAACATGAGACTGTTGTTAAGTTATTTTCCCATGGCTGCTTTGAAAATAAAATAATAATAAATTGATATTTATAAATATTAATATTTTATGTATTGTTATGATAATATTAAAGTATTATATTTATTTATATTATTTTAAATAAAATTTGTATATTTGATTAGTGGAATTAATATTATAAACGTATGGGGAAATTATTGTTTATTTTAAAATGACATGTTATAGTTTAATTGAAGGAATTAAATATTTGATTTAAAGAATGCATAATTTAAAATTAAATTGTGGAATTTAAATTCATGTGTAAAAGGTCCAATTATTAATTTGATTTAATTGGAAAAATATATTTATATTTTGAAAAATTGAAGATAAGGGATATTTTATTTTGAATTAAACAATTTGATATTCTGTAAAGAATAGAAGTTATGTTAATGATTAAATATATTTAAATATATTAATTTATATTTAGTATATATTGAAAGCATATATCCATTTGAGAGAATAATTAATATTTTATCTTATTTTATTCTGTTGTTTGCAAATTGAGTATTATTATTATTCTAAAAGAAATGATTAGTATGTGTAGAAAATGTATAGAGAAAGATATTTTTTAATAGAAGTAATTATTTGAGTTAAAAGGAAATATTTATTTTGTTAATATGATTGAAGAAAATATATTGAGATGTATATATATCTCCATGAGTATTTTCAATCAGTATTTACCTTGTTTTATTTAAGTGCGTGTAATTTAGCTTTGCATGAAGAATTTAAAAGATAAGTTTTGAATGTATAGTCAAAATTGATAAGGAAAAAGATATTTAAATATATTGAAGAATTATAGAAATATTTATATTTAAATGTTTGTTTTAATTAATGAGATTTAATTAGAAACAATATGAATGCGTGGTCAAATAGATAAGCCAAAAGATATTTTTTTTATACATTGATGAAATTGCATGTTTTTTAAATGGATAGAGAAACAATATGTTATTATATTAAAGTGATTGAATGTTTTAAATAGAAAAATGAATGAGATGTAAGATTTGGTTAGGAAATGGAAAGAGTTTACTTGCATGGATTTGTGTCGATTCAAAAGTAAATTAAGAAGTTTTATTGATGAGACAATCAATTATGTTATTTATTAATTTCTATTTAGATTAATTGAATCATTGTGATTTAATTATAAAAGAGATATGGATTTAGTATATCTAAAAGTAGTATCTTCCTCATGATTATCTTAAAGGATTTAATTCTCTGTATTCAGTAAAGGGAAGTAAGTTTAATTGTTTTAGATTTTCAGTAATGAAAAGGGAAATAGGGGTTATGATTATTTTTGATGATCTAGTTATCGTGTCTTTGACTTTGTGAACACTACCTATTGAATGAGTATGGATTTATGAAATCCAAATATTAGATTTGATTAAATGCTTTGGTTGCTATGTCGTCAAATTGCATTGTTGGTTTTGAGATTTAGTGTTAGTCCTAAATTATAAGTCTTCTAGAAGATCTTAGAGGATAAGGGTTGTTGAATCTTTATGCCATCCAGTTGTTTTCCCTTGGGTAGTGCATGACATTTTTTTAATTTTACCTGGTTTTCATGAACGGGGATGTTTCCACCTCCTTGGTTTAGGAGCGGATTATGGGATCCGTGTCTCCTTGTATGGAGTGACCTTGGTATGTGGTTTCATTTTGTTGCCTCCAAGATGTTTGGAGTGAGTTCTTTTATTTGTTTCCTCCTGTGAAAGGAGTGGACTATGTGTTGTTGCCTCCGAAATGTTTGGAGTGAGATCTTTTGTACCTCCTGTGAAAGGAGTGGACTATGTGTTGTTGCCTCCAAGATGTATGGAGTGAGTTCTATTTTTTGTATCCTCCTTATGTTGGAGTGGATTATGATGCTTAGTTGGTGTGCACTTGTGGTTCCCTTAGTGGATTGTTTGGGTGTGTGTTGTCGAATAGAAGAGTGGCTTCTGTTAGGCGCCAGAGCCCAAAGAGGTAAACTGGATAACCTTCAGGAGTGATTTAAACAAGTGATAATTAAAATAATGTACTTAGATGATTAGGATGCAGTTCACACTAATCAAGATAATTTAATCCTCACTCATAGACACAAGGACTTGTTTAGACTTGGGATGAGTGAGAAGGCTTGGAATGGCAAGATCAACTATCTTGTTATTGCGAGAGGTAGTTGATTCCGCATGAGTGAGTATGAGTGCCGAGATTCGGTTGAGGCCACCAGGATTACTTGTGCCGGAGCCTATGAAGAATGCCCAGAGGAGATCTCATGACAAACCTTGCGATGACACTCTATCTATGACAACTGTTGTTAATTATTTTATGTGTATGGTTATTTGAACATACTTGATCTACTTTATGTCTGGAAGCAATGTGACCTATGTCAATGATGTTGGAGTTGTACTTGTATTGTACTTGAGTTGTACTTGATTCATACTTGTATGGTGAATGAGTTGTACTTGTTAATTCATTTGGTTAGTTATAACAGTATGAATCAGTATGAGTTTGTCTTTGGTTAGAGGTAGTAGAATCTTTGTCCATGTTATTTTGTTACTATCTCCTAGCATGGGGGGTGGGCCTTCGGGTACCACATTGGTAGGGTGGAACATGCACCAAAACTGTTGGGTCCCCATCTATCTTCAGTACTTGGTGGCGAGACATCCAGATGGACAGCTTGTGGTTCTGGTTGTAATTTCTTGCATTGTAATATTTTAGTTTGTATATGATACTTTATCCCTCTTTTATAAGAGGTGGAGTTATGTATTTGTAATACATTTGTGCTAGTGTCTCATTTTGGGAATGAGTGATGTAACTATTGGATTAAGATAATGTTTATGAGATTGTATTTTGGTTGATTATCTTATTATGTTATGTGGTATTTTTATGATGTATGATGTTTATTTCATAAAGTTCATAAGGCTATGGTTATATGTAATATGTATGTGTGGGTTAAAGTAATCATAACCTTGTAGCTTTAGAGGTTGTTGTTAATTAGTAAGTGAATGTGTATGTTAAATGCATTTTATAAAAAAAAAAATTGGTTCGCTTATGATGTTAATTGCAACTTCTTTTAAGGTTACTTGGCGGGGCATTACACTTATAGTGGTCTAGGCCTACCACCCCTCCATGGCCCTTCCCTTCTTTGGTATGGGCGAACTTGAGTGGGACCTCCACCCATCCACAACCTATACTTGCCTTCAGATAGGGAAAATATTAAGTGGACTCTCCACTCATCCATGGCCATGTCAGCCTCCTACAATGATTTTAATAACTAAGCCTTTACAACCATGATTCGAAGATTGAACATCTAACCTGAATAACCATTTTAACCATTATGAAGGTACATTTAAATTTTCAACCTAGGGATGTGAACATGAAATGGGCCAGCACAGTATGTGCACTAGGAACTTCAAAGTAATCATCTTCATTCTACAACTAAGAAAATTCAATGTGGAAAGTAAATTGCATGGAAAGGAACAAAGTAAATGATGAACATCACTCAACAATTAAACTAAGTTGAACATGCATGACAAGAATGAAAATTTGAACAACAAATAGGGAACTACTCTGTCTGCTTTGGTTGCAAGAACAGTCACAAAATGAAATTCTAGTGGCTGCAGGAACAGTCAATGCTAGATTCTGAACTAAGTATTAAACAAAAACTAATAACTAATCTAACTAAACTAAAGGAAGGTTTACTCACCAAGTGGCCCCCCTTGGATGAGTGTCCTCTAAAACTAATGTAAACTCAAATGATCAACTCAAAACTTCATCTTATTCATTTGGAAATGCAATTACAAAAGAGTAGCATGTTTGGAAATGCTTAGTAAACTATCAGATCGTACATCATCAATAATCAGCAACTCGGTAACCTTTGAACTCTCGAAGAAGGAGAATTTGAACCTTATTTATCCTACCAACTAAACAAGGTAGTCAACTCCCACTAACTGGGAGGATGCCCTTTAGGGAAAGCAGAGAAAATAATGGAAGGGTGGCTACACATGCAGGGAATCCGGTTAGACATGCAAATCCAACCACAGGCTCAACATTGTAGTAACGCTCGTAACTTCTCAACATCGTGAAAAATCAATGCAAGGCGGTTACATGTGGCTGGCATGGGGAATCTTCGTTGTCGTCCTTCAGTTGACCTTCGAATGATTCCTCTACATGACCAGTTGGTGGCTGCATTCCTCAAATTATTATCCTCAAGTATGTTTGTATAGAAATGTTAGTGCACATAATAATTACACATCTATAACCACCTTAAAGAACATTCATCAACCATATGCAAAATTAATATAGATAGTCCACATAATAAGCTAATGTCATTAAAAATGACAGAAATGGAATTAAATCCAATGTCTATGGTTTGAGGGAAACTATATAAAAATATCAACATTTAATATCAAAGTCCATGTCAAATTCAACAAATAAACTATAGATTCTACCCAAATTTGGACAAAAAACTAGGCTCATCACTCCCCCCAACTTAATGTCTTGTTGGTCCTCCAGCAGGGGAAGAACTATTTTTCTACCTAGTCAAAGCTCTAAAATTTGTAATTGATAACTATCCAATATCAGTGTCTGTTGAGTGCGAGTCAGGGTCCCAGTAGAATCCCCCCATTTTGTCAAGTCTTTTCCATCTTTGTATTTCTTTAGCAATGTCATAACGGTAGAATCTAAAATTTGGAATAGGCCACAAGAGGATAGGTGGCTAAAAATTCAAGGGAAGACACTCTCAGCCCTTTGCTCTCCTAAGCCGAATGTACCTTTCAATCCTCTTTATTGTTGCATGATAGTTCTATATGGAATAGGGTTCATCTTGTTTCAACTCATCAGTTAAAGTGTTCCATCTCTGTGATAGATATCATTTCATGGTGTCCTCTTTTGTTGCTATTTTTACCTCATATTCATTGTATACTGTCTCAATCCAAGGCATAATTTTGTTACCATAACTAGGCCTGAAAAGCATTTTGTTCCAGTCTCTGTAAATATCCTTGCGGTTTCTTGATTCTGCCCTAATGACTAAAGGGATATTGGATTCCATTTTCCTATAAGCATTATATTGCTCTCCCCAGCTAATCTCATTTTGCACCCAAGACATGAATGCTCTTAGTTGTACATCTCCAACATACAACATCGGGTTCCAGTCTTGGTCTTGAGTTACAACAAAATTATGTAAATAAAACTCACATAACAAATTCTTCATTTCAGGGGAGACAATCCTATAAGCATTGAAAAATTTAGTGGGGGTTTCAATTGAGGGATTCAAACCTGAGATGTGTCTTGACAGTTGAAAAGAGATATTTTTCCTTCAAGTGCAAATCATAAACTCTTAGAGGGGTTTTGCATTCTAAAATCTATGGCACCAGGGTTGCAATGTTGCCCACCCTCTCTTTTAGAGAGGCAATCTCCTCATTCTTTTCTTCAATAATTTCATCCCTCTCTTGAATTTCCTTTTTCAATCTTCGCTTTTCCTTTTTCCATTCTTCCTCTCGTCGTTGTATCTCTTTCCATAAATTTAAAACTGTTGTATGCACTAAAAAATCAGGAGGATTATGAATTCCTACCATGGATTTTGTTGATGGATGCACCCCATATATCACTATTTGCATAGATTCAGGTTGTCCTATTGGCTCAGGTTGTGGAGGTACAATTTCTTCTCCCACTTCTTGATGCATGGCCTCTTGTTCTTGTTCCTATAGTTGTTGCAAAAACTTTTGAAATAATTATTGGTCTTGTTGCAGGAACTCTAGATTTTTCTCATCCTCTCAAATTTCAACTTCCTCTGCAATGGTAGCAAGATCCGCCAGGGTCACTTTTGCTGCCTCTTCAAATACATCCTTTTCTTTAACATTATCCTGCCCCATTGGGGCTTATGTGCTCTTATGTGATGTCCTTCCACACTTAGGGTTTTTCCACAAAGGCATATCAACAACTAATTTTAATTTCTTAAGAGGGCTCTCACATTTTCCTTTGGCTGCAGGATGAATAGTGCCATCCTTCCTCTTCTTAGGACTTGACACCTCTTTTTCCACAAGCTGTGTTTTGGATTTTCCTTTTCCTACCTCTGCCTTTTTCTTTTGCACCCTAGTTCTTACTAGGATTTCAAGTGGAACATCATCATCAGAGTCCGATGAAGGACTTTCTTTTTCAAAGTGCCTTGTTTCAGAAGAACTAATGTCTATGGCCCCTTTTGCTACAGGAGGATTCATACTAGAGCCAACACCAGAGGTTGAAGCACTAGGGGTAGGTTCAGCCTTGCTTAATCTCCTCCTAGACCTATGTGGTTGGGGTAAAGCCCTAGATTGTAGGTGCTTAGATCTAAATTGATTAACATTTACAAATTCCTCCCAGGTCATCTCGGGTGCTACATCATGCAAATATTTTTTAACCAATAATTTGATGAGGTAATGGTGTGAGATAAAGTTGTCCCTACCTTTTTGAGTTTCAACTGCCATGATGGAGAGACGGTTGAATAAGACGTTAGGCACATTCATCCTTCTTTCGTGCCTCATGTGACTCAAAAGTTTGAAATGCACTGAATGTAAGTTTGATGATCGACCTTCACAAGTGAGGTACCTAATAATGTAGACGACTGCCTACTTTTCATGGCTCGAGTAGAGAGGTTATTTTGACACCCTGCCTATCTATAATGATTAGAGGGTCACCATCTATTGTGAATATGGCCCTTGATGACTTGGCATCTCTAGAAATAGGGTAATGCTCACCGTCAGCAGGTAACCCTATAACTTATGTAATTCTCTTCTCAGTTGCCACAACCTCTAGTCCTTTTATTGTGACTTTTCTCTTTGAAAATTTATGGGCGAACTCAAGTGCAATGCCTTCATCGAAACTGTCCAACTTTAGGAAGTAGTCCAACCAACCACAGTTTCTAAATTCAGGCAAGCAATGTGCATCCTGCAATAAGGTATCATGAGCCGAAGGCTCATTTTGAATAAGTCTGCCTCCCATTTTCTGCAATCACTATCACTCTGCAAAATTATTTTCCTGTAATTCCTGTCTGAAAATAAATTCCTTTCTACAACACTTGTTATCTGAAATTGTCCTACACCAATGTCGATTGAATTTCCTTTTCTATTTTCTTCTTTTGTAATTTAAAGTTATGATGGGGTTAATAATGGCAAAGACGCTGTAATAAAAAGGAGTTATGATGAAAATAAATGGCGGTGGTAATTTAGTGTCACATCACAGATACGAGCCATCCTTCATTTCAAATTTTAAATCAGGTCAGCTAGATTTACTGATGCAAACAAATCATGGACTGACATGTGGGCAATGTACCTGCATCTTTCCTTTCCCCCCCAACCTAAATTTGGACATGTGTCCACACATGCGGGATGACAACAATGATTTGATAGGGGGTATGAAAATTATGTGAACATCCATACTAATCGTACAATGATTAGATGAATGCACTAAAAAGATAATTAAGAGAGAAATTAATGCGCACATACCTGAATTTGTGGAGGATACACTGCAAAGATCATGGAGAAAGTACCATTTACCTTTTTAGGAAATAAATTAAGCAATCAATAATGATAAAATGGAATGATGTGAGGTGGAATGAAGTGATGGAAGAGAGAGAAAGGTGGTACGGATGGGAAGATGGGTGAAGAAATGGACTCCTGCAAAAGTAGAAGTATTTATTATGAAAATTATGTACCTTAATTAGCCTGAAGGAGGGACTCTAGGTCCACTGCCTTCGGCTACAGGAAGCTCGAGTGTTGCAGGTTGGATGAATTGCTGCAGGAACTCTTCTTTGGAAGCTGGCTTGTGATATAACCTAAGACGATGACCATTGAATAGTAATTTGAATCTAACAGGATCAATGGTGGTGAGCTAAACAACTCCATTAGGAAAGACCTCAACAACTTCATATGGTCCCAGCCACCTTGTCTGCAATTTTCCCTACATTGTCTTGATATCGTGTCATAAAGCAATGCCCAGTCACCTAGATGAAATTTCTTCTCTTTGATAAATTTTTCATACCATTTGATTCTTTGATTCTGCATGACTTTAGTGTGGTGCAATGTTGTCTTCCTCATCTCATCTAAAGCACTCAGCTGCATGATTATTTCTTTTTGTGCCTCAGAAATAGTCATCCCTAAGTCTACTACAGTTCTAAGAGTTTTGTGCTCAAATTCAATAGGCATCATAGTTGTCTTCCCATACAATAGCTCAAATGGAGTGAAGCTTGTAGTAGTCTTCCAAGTGGTTCTATAGGCCCAAACTGCTTCTGATAATTTGTTTACCCAATCCTTTTTGTGAATAGCCAATGTTTTGGTTAGAATGGCTTCAATTTCTCTGTTGGTCACCTCAACTTGTCCATTGGCTTGAGGGTGATAAAGAGTATACTTTATATGCCTTATATTATATTCATTGACTAGTGTTGTAACAAGTGTTGAGGTAAAATGAGCTCCCTGATCAGTTACTATTTCTCTTGGCACTCTATATCATGTCACAATTTCTTCATAAAGAAATTATGCAACTTTATTATCTCTAGCATGTTTCATGGGCTTGACTTCTACCCATTTACTTACATAATCGATGCATACTAGTATATAAGACTTACCATCTGATGGGCGATCAATGGGTCCGACAAAATCCAATCCCCATTTGTCAAAGGGAGTGACTACTACTTGACGGTAGAGTGGCATCTCATCTGATTTGGTTGGTTGGCCCATTCTTTGGCACCTATCACATTTCCTTGTATATATTCCTGCATCCTTGTAGAGTGTAGGCCAATAGTATCCTGTGTTCAAAATATTCATTATTGTCCTTTTGGCTACAAAATTTCCCTCCACAGGGTTCATGATGACATGCATGCAAAATTTCATATGTCTCATCTTCCCTCATACATCTTCTCATAACATGATCTGGTCTAGTATAAAACAAGCATCCAACAATCCATGTAAAAGGAAAAGATTTTTCAATGAGAACTCTTCTCTCTTTTGGAGAGAAGTGAAGAGGAACTCTTCTTGTCACAAGGTAATTAGCTATGTCAGAATACCAGGGTGTGTGCACACTAATGGAAAATAAATGCTCATTAGGAACAAAGTCATTTATGACCTGATTGTCTTCTGATGTGGTCAGTCTTGAAAGAAAATCTGCAATAACATTGACCTTCCCTGGTTTGTCCACAATGGTTATGTCAAATTCCTGCATCAGTAATAACCATCTGGCTAACCTTCCTGAGATCAGGGGTTTATTCATGAGATATCTAATGGCTGCATGATTGGTGTGCACAAAGATTTGGTAGATTGTTATGTAATGCTTGAATTTGTTCAGGGCGTAGATCACTGCCAACATTTTTTTTTCTATTACTGTATAATTGAATTCAACTCCTTGTAAGTTTTTGATGACAAAATAAATGTCGTTTTCAATTCCTCCTTCTTTTTGTCCTAAGATGGCTCCTATAGCATAGTCTGATGCATCAGTATGGATATGAAAAAGAATTTCCCAATTATGTCTCTTAAGTACAAGAGCATGAGTCAAGGCTGCCTCCAAGTCAGAAAATGTTGTGGCACGGTCTTCTCTCCATTGGAATTCAACATCTTTGGTTAAGAGAGTATACAAAGGGGGTGCTATTTTATTGAAGTCTTTGATGAAACACTTGTAATATCGTGCATGTCCCAAGAAACTCCTAACATCATTTTGTTTTGCAGGTGTAGACAGATTAGTAATTACCTCAATTTTTGTAGGATCTACCTGAATTTCTTGGTGGGAAATATGGTGGCCAAGAACTACACCTTCTTGGATCATAATGAAGCACCTCTCATTGTTTAAAGAGAGATTTTGGTCTTCACATATTTGTAAGACTTTCCTGAGATTCTCCAATGCTTCATCAAAATCAACACCATAGGTGGTAAAGTCATATATATAGATTTCCATGCAATCAAGAGAGATGCCTGAAAATATGTTGATGATTGCTCTTTGAAAGGTTGCAGGTGCGTTGCATAAACCAAAGGGAAGTATTGAATAGGAATATGTCCCCCATGGACATGTGAAGGTTGTTTTCTCCTGGTCCTCAGGTGCAATTTGAATCTGATTATAGCCACTGAATCCGTTAAGGAAAGAGAAGTACTGCTTTCCTACAAGTGAGTCTGGTACTTGATCTACAAAAGGCAAGGGAAAATGGTCTTTCTTAGTAGCAACATTGAGTTTCCTGTAATCAATACAGACTCACCATTTTCTTCCATTCTTGGGCACAATCACCAATGGGGACACCCACTGGCTATCTGAAATGGGATAGATAAAGCCTGCATCTAGCAACTTTTGCAGCTCTATTTTGACAATTTCTCTCAATGCAGGGTTGATTCTTCTTTGCGGTTGCCTGACCAATTGACAATCATCTTTGATATATATCCTATGGGTGCAAAGCTTGGGGTCTAGGCCTTTCATATCATGATAATTCCATGCAAATGCATTTTGGTGGGCCTTCAACAAATTTGCCAATGACAACTGTTGTTTTTCTCCCAATTTGGTTTTAATATTCAAATATTTTCCCTCAGACACCTGCACTTGTGTAGTTAACTCTATCATAGTTATTTCATGAATACATGGTACCTTGAGTTCATATGGAAACATTGTGTGGAAAATACCTGTTGTTGCAGGAAGTTTGTCTGCAAGAAGAGTGGTTGCAGAAATAGTGGCATAGGAAGATCGGGTAGAGCAAACAGAAGTGTCTTCACGGGATCAACAAAAATAGATGCATGAGAGGGTGGCACCTCCTCTATCTCACAATGGTTCTGAATTATATTAGATAACATTTCATCTACATCTTGAAGTTGCAGGAAAGGGCTTCTACCTAACATTATAAGCTACTTCACAGAGTTAGCTTCCTCGACCTCTTCACCTACATGCGGGCATACAGGATTATCCTCAACATGGGATGGCTGAGCAGGAGGATAAAGAACAAGATTTTTTGTGTTCCTGCCATCAGAAATGGTCATGTCACCTAACCAACATCCAATATAAGCATCTGCTATTGCTAACCATGGCCTTCCAAGGATGATAAGATACCCGCCTAGTGTAGCTTCAGGAGAAAGAATCGTGAAGTCGACTGGACACTCCCAAGAATCTAGAATCACCACAAGGTCCTCCACTATGCCATTAGGCTTAACAATGGAACTATCAACAAGCTATAGGACAGTAGGAGTGGATCTCATACTTACAATGTTTAGTTGCTGCAAGATGTCTTTAGTCCTTTTTTTTTTATTGATGCACCCAAGTCAATCAAAGCATTCTTTATGTGTATCCCATTTATAATAACTTCAACCACAGGACTACCTGGATCATTGTAATTGAGGATAGTTACTTTTCCACGTATTATGTTAGCCAATTGTCCCACTACATGAACTGGAGTTGGGTCTTTCTTTTTCTTGCCTGGATTCTTGAGGCATGCTTCTTTGATTGTTTTGCCATATATAGGAACATATTTTATGGCCTGTAATAGGGGTATCTAGACACATATATGCTTCATCTAGTCTAGAATGTCAAAAGTGGTGTCCTACTTGTCTTCTTTTTATTTGGAAACTTCCAATCTCTGGGGGAATGGTGGTTCTTGTGCCATCTGTTTGGCTAGAACTGGTTTAGGATTTGTAGGTGCACCAAGCTGAATGGGAACATTCAAAGGTTCTTCTTCTTCCACATAAAGCTCAATGATGATGGGTGTGGAAGGAGCTGGAAAAGTAGTTCTTGAATGTAAATGTATGTTACTTAAACTCACAACATATGCAGGAAATTGATTTGGATCAATAGAGTATATAGGCTGTTGTTGTCATTTATAATTTGGGTTAGGTGTGGGTTGAGCTGGTAATTGAGTGGTTTTAGGTGCAATTGGGCTGGGATTAGTAGGGGGAGGCATAATAGCAGGTTGTTGGGGTTGAGAAGGTGGCTTCATGTAACTGGTTGTCTAGTTTGGCCACTACTGTCCACCTCTCCATTGAGATGTTTGTTGCCATTTTCTTGGAGGTGGTTGCCAAGGTCCTTGAAACTGTTGCCAATTCCCTTGAGGTTTCTGCCACTGAGGTGAAGCATTTTGATAATTGGGCCAAGAATTTGGAGGGTTACCCCAAGAATATGGTGGATATCCTCCATAGTTGGATGGACATGGGGGCTGCCACTGGTTACCAGATGAATAGGAATTAAAATATGGCCCAACAAAAGATAGTGGATCTAGTGGCATACCTTGTCTTGGAGCCCATAGCCTTTTCTATGCAACAAATTAGACTTGATCTTCCTCATTTTGAATTGGTTTGAACTTGAGTATCTACTTGCTATCAATGTTAGCTACCATCTTACATCTGCAGTCCTTCTTCTTTTGTCTACAATGAGGGAAATATTTTGTCAGCATTGCCTCTACCTCCTCATGTTTTTTCTTGGCCTAAAGTGTATCCAGCTGAGTAGCTAGATTGTTTATGATATCCTGCTTGAAATTTGTCAGTAAGTGAGTAATATCCATCCTTGAAACTCCACTGGTGGATGACTTACCCATAGAGGATTGGTAAGCTCTCCCTTTCTTTGAGGCTACCCTAGAATAGTACTAGCATATCCTTTTGATATCCTCCCAAGGAACTTGAGTGACATCTCCTCCTGCCATCAGGTCCAAGGCATCAGTGCAAATTTCATTAATTACTCTCAAGAAAAGCATCTTCTGTGAGTCCTCATTGAGTGTATGGTGTGGATATTTCTACAAACAAAACATAAACCTTGAAATGAAATCCTCCAAGCTTTCATCTTTCTTTTGTTGCATTCTAAAAATGTCTCCTCTCATATCACTGCCCCTGCAATACTCTTTGTATTTCTCAAGGAACTTAGTCTTCATGTCCTCCCAAGTCTCCATAGTATCTCTGCCAAGGTTCATAAACCATCTCAATGCAACTTCTTTCAAAGTGGTAGGAAATAGCTTAAGCCTATGGGTATAAGTGGTATAGTCATAAATTTTGCAGAGTATATCAAACTCAAACAAGAATGTATTAGGATCTTCTGTGACAAGTCCATAGAACTTAGGAAGGACTGAAGCAGGGATATTTTTGAGGTTGTCTACTTCATTCTGTTGAGCAATGGGAAAAGGAAAAGCTAGTTGGTTCTGCCTATTAGGCTTGTTTCCATTTGCATCAGCCATGCCTGCTTGATGAAGTTCCAAAGTAAATGGTTATTCAACTAGATTTTGGTCTTCAAGGGAAACTTCAGAATTGGTTAAGTTAGGAAATGTATCAGCAAAGGGGTGCGACTCTTCTTCTTCTTCGTTTCTAGGCAGATTTGGAAGCTCTACTAGCTGAAATGGTTCTAGATTATTAGGAAGGAATCTCCCATAAACATCTCTTCTTCTTCTATGCATGCGGTATTACTCAGTATCATCCAAATCACACAAATAATTGGTGAAAGAATAGTGGATCATAACTTCTAATTACTAAGAGAAAACTCCAAAAAATACTACAATAGAAAAAAACTAGCAATGGCTTCAAAGAACTCCCTAGTTTGACACCATCCCCGATAACAACACCAGAAATGTTAGCCTCCTATAATGATTTTCATAACTAAGCCTTTACAGTCGTGATTCAAAGATTGGACATCTAACCTGAATAGCCATTTTAACCATCATGAAGGTACATTTAAATTGTCAACCCAAGGACGTGAACTTGAAATGGGTCAGCACACTATGTGCACTAGGAACTTCAAAGTAGTCATCTTCATTCTACAACTAAGAAAGATTCAATACTAAAAGTAAATTACATGGAAAGGAACAAAGTAAATGTTGAACATGCATGAAAATAATGAAAATATGAACAACAAACAAGGAACTACTCTATTTGCTTTGGTTGCAGGAACAGTCATAGAATGGAATTCTAGTGGCTGCAGGAACAACTAGTGCCAGATTCCGAACTAAGTACTAAACATAAAATAATAACTGATTTAACTAAACTAAAGGATGTATTACTCACCAAGTGGGCACCCTTTGATGAGTATCCTTTGAAACTAATGTAAACTCAAATGCTCAACTCATAACTTCATCTTATTCATTCGGAAATGCAATTACAAAAGAGTAGAATGTTTGGAAATGCTTAGTAAACTATCAGATTGTACAACATCAATAATCAACAACTCGATAACCTTCGAACTCCTAAAGAAGGAGAATATGAACCTTATTTATCCTACCAACTAAACAGGGTAGTCAACTCCCACTAACTGGGAGGACGCCATTTAGGGAAAGCAGAGAAAAGAATGGAAGGGCGACTACACATGCAGGGAATCCGATCAGACATGCAAGTCCAACCACAAACTCAACACTGCAGTAATGCTCGTAACTGCTCAACATCGTGAAAGATCAATGCAAGGTGGTTACATGCGACTGACATGGGGAATCTTCGCCGTCATCCTTCAGTTGACCTTCGAACGATTCCTCTACATGACCAGCTGGTGACTGCATTCCTCAAATTAGTATCCTCGACTATGTCTACATGATAATGTTAGTACACATTATAATTGCACATCTATAACCACCTTAAAGAACATTCATCAACCACATGCAAAATTAATATAGATAGTCCACATAATAAGCTAATGTCATTAAAATTGGTAGAAATGGAATTAAACCCAATGTCTGTGGTTTGAGGGAAACTATATAAAAATATCAACATTTAATATCAAAGTCCATGTCAACTTCAGCAAATAAACTATAGATTCTGCCCAAATTTGGACCAGAAACTAGGCTCATCAGGCCCCTCCTTGTATTGGGAATATACAAATCTTAAGCAAGGCCTCTATGCACCACTTTCTCAAGCCCTTCCTCTTAAGCAAGCTTTCAAACAAACATATTCAAACACTCACACTTCACCTACTGGAGGAAGCCAACAAAGCTTATAGTGGTCTAGGCCTACCACCCCTCCATGGCCCTTCCCTTCTTTGGTCTGGGCGGACTTGAGTGGGACCTCCACCCCTCCACGGCCCATCCCTGCCTTTGGATTGGGCGGATCTTAAGTGGAATTTCCACTCATCCATGGCCTATCCTTACCTTAGGATTGGGTCGATATTAAGTGGGGTCTCTAGGAACACACCACTTTCTTGGGCCCTTCCCCCTGAGCTGGTTTTCAAACAATCTATCATATCACATATTCAATCACAAGATCATATACTAAAATACATTATTATCCACAATCACTATGTATACATAAGTAAAACAATACTATATATGTGCATTTGATGACAATGACTATGTTGTGCTGGAGTGTAGTGGTTTCCTTTGTATTGTTGACTTGTATCTTTCTCTCCTTTGATTAATTTGTTCTTATCACTCAAATGATATCGTTAGTGTAGATCAAGCAAATAAAAATCTATTATTCATATTTATATCAAAGAACCATGCTTACTTATAAGATTCAATAATTGTTGCAAGCATCATTATTGCGTAATCGAGAATAATGCATATATATATATACATATATAATCATTATTGGACAATCGTAGATAATATCTATATATATCTTATCTATTTGTCAATTTATCATAGTTTTCTTATATATATATATATATTTTATATATATCAATATCAATATATCTATATATATTTTATATATATCAATATCAATATATCTATATATATTAATATATATATACTTATAATATTACTTTATCATATTTAGATCCTTAATTCATAAGTTGATCATTTAAATGCAAAATTACTTATCTGTATCCTTATTATATGAATTTATAAAATACTTACCTGAATCTTATCTGATTTGAAGAAGCCTCTCTTCTAGCCATGGTGATCAGATTTTGGAAAGTATCTTTTATTAAATAATTCCTTTTACCACCATATATTCCTAGGTTCAATCCGCAACAAATGTTATCACTTCTCCCTGTCATCGATCTGCTATCTATCTTCAACCACATTTATATATAAGACTTGTTATTTTTTATATCAACCACCGATGATCCCCTTTATTTTGAATATGACCCTCCTTAAGTATCAATCTGGCTTGGGAGAGTCACGTCTTTTATTGGTTAGATGTGTCCCTTTATCAAATCACTGCCACTTTGAAGGTCTTTTTGGAAATCTCTTTTGGTTTCTTAATTGTTGCATTTAATTATTGAAGCATGTTGATAATAGGGATTGATACTCCCTTAAGGATTTGTTTTATATTTTAATAATAATAATGATCATGATCAAATTATATATAGTATCTATAGTATTATGATTATAATATTATCAATGATGATTATGAGTATAATTTTGGATTGCTTTGGATTGTTATTATTATTTTGATCTTATTTATTTTTATTTTTATTATATTTTCGTTTTAAAATATATTAACAGTGAGTTGTCAATATTTTTATTTTCATTTCAATAGGTTACCATTTTGGGGAGGGATATGACAGTCCTCCTCTCTCAAATTTGCTTGTCCTCAAGAAACTTGAGGTTTGGATGGTTAGCTTTAGTGGTGACCAAGTGATGAAGGTTTTGTTAATGTTTGACCTTATGTCCCTAGAGAGTAATTGATAGTGTACTTGCCTTAACTTACTACCAATGGGGTTAATAGCATTCTCAAAGTTTCAAGGGAAATATATTGTCTAATGTTTTTCTAACTTGTGTTACTTCCCAGCAACAAGGCAAGCAAGCAACCCACTCAAGAACATAACCAAGTAGCTCAACCAAGTAGGAAAGTAGCTCAACTAAGAAAACAAGTAGCTCAAGCAAGCAACCAACCAACTTAAGCACATAGAAAACTAGTTCAAGCACACAAGCAAGTAGCTCAAGTAGGCAAACAAGTAGCTCAAGTAGGCAAGCAACTAGCTCAAGCACACAGACAAGTAGCTCAAGCAAGCAAGCAACTACCTCAAGCACATAGGCAAG
This sequence comes from Sequoiadendron giganteum, assembly GCA_007115665.2. Lineage (NCBI taxonomy): Eukaryota > Viridiplantae > Streptophyta > Pinopsida > Cupressales > Cupressaceae > Sequoiadendron > Sequoiadendron giganteum. The sequence goes on along the minus strand of CM021107.1, from coordinate 257,253,382 downwards.
TAGCTCAAGCAGGCAAACAAGTAGCTCAAGCAAGCAAGCAACTAGCTCAAGCACACAGGAAAGTAGCTCAAGTAGGCAAACAAGTAGCTCAAGCACACACAGGATGAAAGGAAATATGATCTGATACCACTGTAATGTCCCATATCCTAGTTTTCCCTAGAATTTTCCTATGGCTCACAATTTCCACAAACTAGGGTTAGGGTTTTCACCTTGTCAACTGAATAACTCCCTAATGATGTAATTCAAAATTGCAAAACCTGCATTTAATCCATGAATAACATTCCCAAAAATGCATATATACATTTTTTAACATTAATCCATTGCAACACATTTATAGATTGATCACAATTGTAACTATTATGTACTAAGAAAACACTTCGCCTACTGGAGGAAGCTAGCAAAGCTTATAGTGGTCTAGGCCTACCACCCCTCCATGGCCCTTCCCTTCTTTGGTCTGGGAAAACTTGAGTGGGACCTCCACCCATCCATGACCTATCTCTGCCTTCAGATAGAACAAATATTAAGTGGAATCTCCACTCATCCATGCCCCTCCTTGCATTGGGAATAGGTGGATCTTAAACAGGGTCTCTAAGCATCACTTTCTTAGGCCCTTCCGCCTGAGCAGGCTTTCAAACACACAAATTCAAGCACTCACACTTCACCTACTGGAGAAATCCAATGAATCTTATAGTGGTCTAGGCCTACCACCCCTCCATGGCCCTTCCCTTCTTTGGTCTAGGTAGACTTGAGTGGGAAATCCACCCCTCCATGGCTCATCCTTGCCTTTGAACTGGGCAAATCTTAAGTGGAATTTCCACTCATCCATGGCCCATCCTTATCTTAGGATTGGGTGGATCTTAAGTGGGGTCTCTAGGCACACACCACTTTCTTGGGCCCTTCCCCTCGAGAAGGTTTTCAAACAATCTATCATATCAAATATTCAATCATAAGATCATTTACTAAAATATCTTATTATCGACAAGCACTATGTATACATAAGTAAAACAATACTATATATGTGCATTTGATGACAATGATTCTGTTGTGTTGAAGTGTAGTGGTTTCCTTTGTATTTCTGATCTATATCTTTCTCTCCTTTGATCGATCTTTTCTTCACTCAAATGATATCGTTAGTGTAGATCAAGCAAATAAAAATCTATTATTCATATTCATATCAAAGAACCATGCTTACTTATAAGGTTCAATAATTGTTGCAAATATCATTATTTCGTAATCGAGAATAATGCATATATGTATAACCATTATTGGACAATCGTAAATAATATATATATATATACTTATAATATTACTTTATCATATTTAAATCCTTAATTCATAAGTTGATCATTTAAATACACAATTACTCATATGTATCCTTATTATATTAATTTGTAAAATACTTACCTGAATCTTATCTGATATGTAGAAGCCTCTCTTCTAGCCACGATGATCATATTTTGGAGAGTATCTTTTATTAAATAATTCCTTTTACCACCATATATTCCTAGGTTTGATCTGCAACAAATATTATGACTCCCCCCATCCATCGATCTGCTATCTATCTTCAGCCACATTTATATATAAGACTTGTTCTTTTTTTTTCTATTTATATCAGCCACTGATGATCCCCTTTACTTTGAATATGAACCTCCTTAATTATTGATCTGGCTTGGGAGAGTCATGTCTTTTATCGGTTAGATGTGTCCCTTTGTTAGATCACTACCACTTTGAAGGTCAATCGGTGCCTCTTTGGAAATCGCTTTTGGTTTCTTAATCACTGCATTTAATTATTAAAGCATGCTGATAATAGGGATCAATACTCCCTTAAGGCTTTGTTTTATATTTTATTAATAATAATGATCTTGATCAAATTATATATAGTATCTATAGTATTGTGATTATAATATTATCAATGATGATTATGAATATAATTTTGGATTGCTTTGGATTGTTATTATTATTTTGATCTTATTTATTTTTATTTTTATTATATTTTCTTTTTAAAATATATTAACAGTGAGTTGTCAATATTATTATTTTCATTTCAATAGGTTACCATTTTGGGGAGGCATATGATAAAACTACAGTAATACTTCCCTAAGCCATTGCCAATGACCCATAAACAATGTAATTCCTAGAATTGGAATGGGAGATATGGTAAATGCACCTAGAAAAATGCAAAGGATAAAGTCTTGGTCTGTGGATCAAAAGATGGATAACATGGCTTCATGCACAAGAAGTCAACTTGGAAAACCTAAGGTCTATTTTCCAACACCCAATTTTTGTCGTTGAGAGATTCAAATTCAAGGATAAAAAACCCTCTGGCACAAGGGAATAAACAAATTTCTTCCTGCAAAGATTCTTTCCACTTTTCCAAAATCCAAGTATACAGGATGCTCAGTGTTGTCCATAGCTTTCTGAACCTGCAAATTAAGGCATTGACCTACAAGAAAGCCTCCCTATTGTACTCTAATCCTTCTAAACAAATTTCTGGAATGGAGGATGAATGGATGACTCAGACAAAGGGGTAGCAACACACAGGTACATCAAACCCCACGACAGGCCCATTAGATGAGGATATAAAATCCTTTCACCGCTGATCAAAACCATCATAGCCATAGTGCAAGAAAAGTTGAGGAGGTTGCGTAGGGGGCCATTGTGGATCATTGCAAGCCCTAGCAACATCTGTGAAGTTTTTGTCTCTCATGCATGGAGATAAAGCCTTGTAGGGAATTTCTAGATATGCCCCGCGAAGAACATCACGAGCCTCCAGATGACCATGCCTCCCATCTCCATGCAGGGATTTCTGCAGATCTACGAAGACAAAAGATGAATAAGCATGGGAGGAGGAAGCATAGGGTTTGAAAAGAATTTCAGAGTTCATCTTCTTAAGTGCAATTCTTTTTTTTGAAAAGATTAAATTTTATATGCAAATTAATTTTTTATTTTGGTTTCTTAATCGCTGCATTTAATTATTGAAGCATGCTGATAATAGGGATCGATACTCCCTTAAGGCTTTGTTTTATATTTTATTAATAATAATGATCTTGATCAAATTATAAATAGTATCTACACTATTATGATTATAATATTATCAATGATGATTATGACTATAATTTTGGATTGCTATTATTTATTTTTATTTTTATTATAATTTCTTTTTAAGATATATTAACAGTGAGTTGTCAATATTATTATTTTCCTTTCAATAGGTTACCATTTTGGGGAGGCATATGATAGAACTGCAGTTATACTTCCCTAAGCCATTTCCAATGACCCATAAACAATGTAATTCCTAGAATTGGAATGGGAGATATGGTAAATGCACCTAGAAAAACGCAAAGGAGAAAGTCTTGGTCCGTGGATCAAAAGATGGATAGCATGGCTTCATGCACAAGAAGTCAACTTGGAAAACCTAAGGTCTGTTTTCCAACACCCAATTTTTGTCATTGAGAGATTCAAATTCAAGGATAAAAAACCCTCTGGCACAAGGGAATAAACAAATTTCTTCCTGAAAAGATTCTTTCCACTTTTCCAAAATCCAAGTATGCAGGATGCTTAGTGTTGTCCATAGCTTTGTGAGCCTGCAAATTAAGGCATTGACCTACAAGAAAGCCTCCCTATTGTACACTAAGCCTTCTAAACAAATTTCTGGAATGGAGGATGAATGGATGACTCAGACAATGGGGTAGTGACACACAGGTACATCAAACCCCGTGGCAGATCCATCAGATGGAGATATAAAATCCTTTCACCGCTGATCAAAACCATCAAAGCCATAGTGTGGGAAAATTTAAGGAGGTTGCGTAGGGGGGCATTGTGGATCATTGCAAGCCCTAGCAACATCTGTGAAGTTTTTATCTCTCACGCATGAAGATAAAGCCTTGCGGGAAATTTCTAGATATGCCCCGTGAAGAACATCACGAGCCTCCAGATGACCATGCCTCCCATCGCCATGCGGGGATTTCTGCAGATCTATGAAGACAAAAGCTGATGAAGCATGGGAGGAGGAAGCAAAGGGTTCGCAAAGAATTTCAGAGTTCATCTTCTTAAGTGCAATTCTTTTTTTTGAAAAGATTAAATTTTATATGCAAATTAATTTTTTATTTTGGTAACAAATTAGACCCTTTATATTTTTTTCTTAAGAATTTTTTTAATAATATTTGAGATATAAATTTGATGATTTAACATTTGACAATGTAACGAAACAATATATGTTGCTCCTATTCTAGCAAAACTAGATTTAACAAAGCCTCAAATTTCATATGTCGATATCATTGAAAAGGTTGTGGATAATGCTATTATGCAATATGATGAGAATAAGGAGGAAATACCAATTGGTTATGTAAGTCAAGTAGTGAAGGATGTTGAGATAAGGTACCCTTTGATTGAGAAATGTGTTGTCACATCATTGTTATGCCCTTAATCCATTCATTGTATCAGGACATGTGATAATATTTATTTGAGTCATTTACTTTCCCCTAAGTATATTTAGTATAAGCTAGGCTAGCCTCTTGCAACTAGCGTATTAATATTGCCTAGTGATTTCCATACATATGGAATTATAAGTAGTTGTTTGGCATTATATTGAAAGTTATGGCCCTATTTTAATACTTTGGTAGGTATCCCCCTTAAAGTGACTATTAGTGTAAATAGAGTCATTATCATACCTAGTTAGCTAATCACCTTTCTAGCATTGAACTATTCACACCTAGCTTGTCTCACTTCATATGGTTGAGAAATGTGTCCTCATGACTTGAGACACCTATTGACACTTTCTCACACACTTGTCGAGTGAGCACACAAGTGTCCCACCTATAGAGGGGTAGTTAGAGTTTCACTCCTGCCTTCTCACCTCCTTATCCTTGCCTATATAAGCAAGGCTTGATCATTGTATTATACACTTTTCATTTTATATTGATAGACATACTATTGTGCATATTTTATTTACTTATGGAAGTTATTTCATGCTTTTTGATCTTGGCATTCTACAACATGTGTCAGAGCCATGAGAGAATGTTCCTTCCAACATCAAGGTGACTCCCACATATAGCCCTATCAACAAAGTGTCATAGAGCCAAACAAATAGTGTCATTGTGTCTAGAAGGCTCAAGAAACAAAAAATACCTTTCGATTCATCAATTTTAGTAATTTTCATTTTTTGCACTTTTTTGGCCTTGGTGCCTTTTTTACGAAAAGGTGAAAAAATCATTTTTTTAGTAGAGGGCCAATATGCCCTCTACCAATCTTCTTGTTCTAGGGTAGATATTTTTAGGATAATTTGGCCTATTCAACCTATTCTAGAAGGATTCACCCATGGTTTATTTCTTTCTAGGAGATTTTATTGTTTGGTTTTTGGGCCTATCCTTCATCCTACCATTCGTAGGACTACAAACATTCAAAGATTTCTCATATCTTCTAGCCACTAGCATACCTACAAATCACATTATTCAGACTTCGTGCACTTCATTGTTGAGCAGGCATCACACTCCATTGTTGTTAGTAGTCTTTATGCTTATGTTGGGTATTAATCTACCATAGATGCATGATCAACAAAGGATTTTTCTAGATTTTATTTTAAGCATCCCCACCCATCTACATATCTCTAGTGATCATAGAGGAGCAATACAATTTTAGGCTACACATCTCCATTCTAAGCACCTCCATTCTTTACCTGTCCACCACCATTCACATAGTGCCCCTATCCCATCCAATTTGACCCTCCTCAAGACTCCACTACAACATTTTTATTTTAATTAAAATCCAACTCCATCAGGAGAGCTTGTGGGAGACGAAAAGTATGAGCTTCAACTTCATGAAGTCTAGTGCATTGGCAGTCACACCACTCATTCTAGAGGAACTCTATTGATTAGAAAATCAAAATCAATGCAAGAAAAATACACTACTTCGGAACACCTAACCAAGTCACGCCTGACACTCCATAGGTGATATACCTAAGTGTGATTTGGGTTATCACCACAATGTTATCAAACTCCTCCACACAGTGCCCATATACTACTACCAAATTCTCATTTGCCATGAAGATCTTCAAAAACATTTTTTGCTTGTGTAGTTATCTCATTACTCTCTTCTATAGATCAATCCATTATTTGTGGAAAAGTAGGTGTGAATAGTTTCCTCAGGTCACGAGCTTCTATCCAGCACACCCTTCGTGGCACCTAGACTTGATCAACGCCCTTTTTGACTCACCAATCATTGTGTTTTTTGTTTGCATTAAATGAATAACATTTAACTATAGTATTTAACCTTTATCATTGACACTTTATGCTAATATAATCATTTATCACTACACACATTAACTTGCTAGTTCAATCAATGCTTTGTAAAAGGGGTTGTTTTCTTTTTTGCATAACTTGCAAATGGGGGGTATTTGTTTATT